>OV884012.1:155417000-156617000 GCA_930367205.1 Acanthosoma haemorrhoidale
ATTGATTAGAGTTTGATTGGTACGCTCATTCTGTCCATTGGAAAATGCGCAATCAACTGCAGTAAATACTAACCGTATATTTTTTCCTTTTAAATAATTTTTAAATACTTTCGAATTTATACCTGGGTATTGGTCTGTCAACAATGTACCAATTTTGCCTCTCTTTCCAATGGTGTTAACTAAACTGATAAAGTCTCTTGCAACTTGAGTTTTTGATGTAGAAACGAATGCAAAGCGGGTAAAGTGATCAACAATTAAATGTAAATATTTTTGTGTAGAATTATTTCCAGAAAATCCACCAATTGTATCAAGCGAGATTATTTCCAATGGACATTCGGCAGGACCTAGTTGAGAAAGAGGAGCTCTAAAACTTCCAAACCTAATTTTGTTTCTAATACATGTTTCGCAACTTCTACAAATCATTTTTATATGTTTGTGCGCATTCTTGAAATAAAAGGTGGGTACGATCATTAATGACATTTGTTTTACACCTATATGACCGTAATCAATATGCAATTTATTCAAAATAGATATACCATACGATTCAGGAAGCCGAATTTTTTTCTTTTTATTAAGGGTTTTATAAATTATATCATTTTCTTTGCTGCAATATTTATCCCAAGTTAATTGTTTTTGAACTGACAAGATGTCACTAATTGAAATGAGATTCACTATTTTTATCTTTGATTCACATTCATTACATTTCTCTGAAAGCACTTGATTTCTCGATAGACAATCAGCCTCAGAGTAATTTATACCGGGATTATATATAATTTCAAATTCAAATTGAGATATGTAATTTAACATATGCAAAAGATCAACATCACTGCAATTTTTTATATTGAAGCTACGTAAAGGTTTGTGGTCTGTGTGATAGTGAATTTCTTGCCAATCAAATAATATTGCCAATAAAGTATGGCTTCTTTGACTGCCAAGCATTCAATAAAGATGGCTCTTTTGGTTTTTTGAGAGATTGTTAATTTCTTAGAAAAATAGAATACAGGCTTTAAGATATCATTCTCTTGAGGCTGTTTTAATATCGCGCCAACCCCTTCTATGCTTGCATCAGTGAAAATATAAACTGGCTTGTTGAAATCAAAAATTGCTAGTATTGGTTTGTTACATAAGTGATTTTTTATAGTATCAAAACTATTTTGACATTTTGTCGTCCATTCAAAAGGTACATTTTTCCTTAAAAGGTTATGAAGAGGATCTAAAGTTATGGAAGCCTTAGGAATATATTTAGCATAGAAATTTGTTTTTCCCAAAAATTGTCTAATTTGTTTTTTTGTTTGGGGAAGCGGAAACTTTTTTATAGCTATCAAGTTATCATTTATTGGTTTAATCGTGTTATTTGAGATTAGATGACCTAAATATTCTATTTCTTTTCTCGCAAAGCTACATTTATTCGAGTTTAATATCAAATTATGATTTTGTAAAACCTGCAAAGTTTGTTTTATATGTTGAATATGATCTTCGTAGGATTCAGAAAAAATTAATATATCGTCGATGTAGTTTATAGCAAGATTATCAAGATTACCGTTTCTAAGTATATTAGAAAGAATCCTTTGAAAAATGGCTGGGGCTGATTTTAAGCCAAACGGAAGGCAACACCATTGCCAGTGACCGTGATGCGTTACAAAAGCTGTTTTGTACCTATCTTTCTTTCTCAACGAAATCGACCAAAAAGCGCTATTAATATCTAGCTTCGAGAAATAAATACATTTCCCTACTTTGGCTACTAAATTTTCTATCCTGGGAAAAGGGTATCCTTCAGGCACCACAATATTATTTAACCCTGTATAATCAATACATAACCGTGATTTTCTGTTTTCATCTTTCTTATAAACAAGGGTTACTGGTGCAGCATATGGACTATATGATTCCTCAATTAAGCCTGCTATAAGTAAACTCTTTATCTGAGATTCAATTTCCAGTTTATCTGGAATCGAGCATCTATATGGTTTTCGAGCTATATATCTATTTTCAGTAAGTTTGATCGTTGCTTCAAAATTTTTTACTGTTCCTACATCAAACTTTTCTTTTGCAAAAACGTTATTAAATTTGATAAGTATGTTTTCTAATACATCTTGCTTAGATTCAAGACAATCTAAACTTTTAGTTTTGTGAAACACAGAAAGGTTTTTATTATCTTCATCATTATTTTGTGAAATTTCAAGTTTGTGATTTTGGCATAGTTTAAAAGATTTAATACAATCCAAGCCCAACAACAAATCAGCCAAAAAACAATCATTTTCCACCAATAAAAAAGGTAAATTCCTTGTAACGTTAAATATTTTTAAGTTTAACCATACAGTGCCCTTTGAATAATAATTCCGCCCAGCGTATCAAACGTTGACATCCCACTTGTTAAATTATTTTCCTTAATGTGTGAATAGAACCGAGAATTAATTAAGGAGACATTTGCTCCTGAATCATATAAAGCAACTGCCTCTCTATTGTCGGCTAAAACGGTTATTTTAATAAGTGGGATGGTCGCTAGTTTTCCGAATGAGAAACAACTGGTTTATAGCTTATTTTATTTTCACTTTGAGAACGGGTATTAGGTGTATTGACATATCTCTTGTTTTCGTATTTGTTCTGAAACTCTTTGTTATGATTAATGGGTGAAGGTGCACTGACGTGTCTCCTGTTTTCGTGTTTATTTTGAAAATCTTTGTTATGATTTGCTGGTTGAAACTGTCTCAATTTCGACATTAAAATTTCAATCGTTGTGATTTCGCTTTTATTTAGATATGAGAGCAAATATTTTGGCAAACCAATAATTATGAGATTTATTTGAGATTCTATACTTAAACTGTTATCAATATTTAATAATAAGTTTCTCTTTTTTGACGCGTAATCTAAGAAAGAGCCATTTATCCAGTGAAAGGAATAGGCGTAACTGATATCGCCCCAAGTGAACTCACCGAAAGTCTGAGTGAAGGAATGCTCATAATATTCCCAAGACCTGTCTGCAGATTTTAACATAGACTCGTACCAATCTAAAGGGGAACCTGCCAAAAAAAATCTTAAAATTTCTGAAACCTGATCCTCCCTTATGTCAAGTCGTTGGCATTCTTATTTAAATAAGGAAAGCCATGATTTGGCATTCTGACCTTTGTTTTGAAATTTTTCTAGTACACTATTTTGTGTTATCAGTTTCACATTATTCACTATAGTTTGAGGAGGATTTTTAGGCAAAGGAGAAATTTGTGGTTGGTTGGAAATGTTTAAAAGAGGAGTTAATGTAAGTTCTTCTAGATAAGTTCCATTAAAAACAAAATTACCCTCTGTATCGATGTAGATCTTTTGGAGTTCAGTGTTCAAAGTAATGTTAATCTTCCTCGTTCTCCCTCTCTTATTCATAGATTGGACGACAGACTTTATTATTGATAGTTTGGCTAGTTCTGTGTGTAATTTGATCGGCATATCATCCTCATCAAAAGAAAATATCGAGTCTGTTGAAGGATATTGGGTGGATTTGACCTTCACAACGGTCGTCTTAGGGTCCAAATCTGGCTCGGTAGCGAAGTGAAAAATTACCTTGATTCCTGCCATCCCTCTTATTGAATTGATTTGTAAGTTATTTATCAATAATTGTGGGATTGATAAATAATTAGCCTGGCCTGCTATTGATGCTAGTATTACAACTGAAAATAACAATACAATATTAACAACTGTTTATAATGTCATACAAGAGTTTAACTGACTTGAGAATTTAACTGACCTGAATCAATTCAATGCCAGGATTTATGAAAGTAATAATAATTCACTACGAGTACTAACAATCGTACATAATGAAAGCATTCACAGAACATAAAGGTAGACTGAGTGGAGGACATTCAGAGCAGGTTACGAATGCTCCACTTATCAATAGTATCTCCCCTGGTGTAGACTCAAGGAAGCTCCATGTAACCTGCGACTCCTAACGGCATCAGAGAGAACAAGTTTGGAACGGACATATCGTTTCAAACTTACATATATATATATATATATATATATATATATATATATATATATATATATATATGTATATATATAAGTTAAGGCCTGGGCACTGTTGGTACACAGTCTCAATACCAAAACATCGGGATGTAAACATTCCGAGTGTATGTGTATGGGATTAAGAGCTATGAATAAAGCAGTCTTATACTATCGCTTGCCCCATTCATTTCTATTACCTCTTTCTCGATCTTTTTTACTGTTCTAGTTCTCACGAACGTTAACTTATATATATTTGTATTCTTCTTAATACAAACAACCATAATGGAAATGTAATAGTGACAATAAAACAGAATTATTAATCATAAAGTAGAATTAGTAGTTAATGGCGTGAGAAAGATGTCCGCGCGTTGGGTGCCGCGTTTGCTCACGTTAGACCAAAAACGTGTTCGAATGAAAATTTCCAACGCTCTGTTGGCGCAGTTTAGGCGCAATAAATCCGAGTTTTGGTGCCGATTAATTACTTTGGATACACCATTATACGCCCAAAACAAAAATACAGTCCAAACAGTGGACTGCAAAGGGGTACCGGCTCCAAAAAAAGCAAAAACTGTTTTTTCGGCTGGGAAAGTGATGGCGACTGTTTTTTGGGATAGTCATGGAGTTATTTTAATCGATTATCTTCAAAAAGGAAAAACCATTACAGGAGCATACTACGCATCATTACTTGACAAGCTGAAGGCAGAACTTGCGGAAAAACGGCCACATTTGCAGAAAAAGAAAATCCTGTTTCACCAAGACAACGCACCGTCTCACACCTCAGCGGTTGCCATGGCGAAAATCCGTGAATTACGGTTTGAACTGCTTGACCATCCGCCTTACTCTGGTGAGTATCTAGTTAGATCTGGTGATCTAGCCCCAAGCGACTTCTTTTTGTTCCCTCATCTAAAAATTGCGCTCGGAGGACAGAGATTTTCGTCAAATGAAGAGGCAATCACCTTCGTGAACGGTTATTTTGCAGAGAAAAACGCCGAGTACTATTTGGACGGGCTACAGAGATGGGAGCATCGCTGGGAGAAGTGTGTAGAGTTACAAGGAGACTATGTTCAAAAATAAAAAAAAAAATCTGAAAAAACGTCTTGCATTTTTGTTAGGTCGGAAACTTTTCAGTCCACCCTCGTATATTGCTTCCAGACGACAGAGTACAATATATTACACTATATATATCTTCTTCATAGTTAATACATAATGCACAGCACTTTTTATTAAATTATTATTGCCGTAAGTCTTGTCCACAAGTTTTTTTGATTCCATATCTCTCCCTGTATCCAACTTAGTACGGTACTTAGGCTTCCATCTTGACGAACGGCTGACCTGGAACCCCCATACGAGGCTAAAAAGAAAAGAACTTAACAGACGCTTTGGACAACTATACAGACTACTTCGAAGGACATCCCATCTCTCAATAGAAAATAAATTACTAACTTACAAAGTTATACTCAAGCCAATCTCGACATACGGGATAGAGCGATGGGGGACAGCAAAAAAGTCAGTCATCAAGCGTATCCAATCCTTTCAATCAAAAGTCCTGAGAACAATAGTAAATGCGCCTTATTACGTCAGCAACAAAACCCTTTATAACGATGTTAATGTACCTTACATTCTTGAACGCATCCCTTCCAAGTTCATACAATTCCATAGTAACCTATCCAACCACCCTAATCCCCTAGCACAGTCATTACACAGCACCACTCATCCCTACAATCCTCCTCGGAGACTAAAACGGCAGTGGCCTCGTGATCTGTTATAAATGCGTAACAGTGGGAGTCCTGGCAATGACCAGTTTATCCAATCATGTCCTGAGCGTCTGTGGCTCTCCCGCTCTTGGCGGCCTCCACTGGCTCGTATCTAGAGACGCGGCTGGTGGAGGAGCGTGGGGGACTTCCCAAGACTTCCTCTGTCGCATGCGAGGGAGGTGACCATGTGGGTCTCTGGGCTGTTTGTAAATACTGTATGAATGAGCGAGTGAATGAAAATTGTAAATATGGTATGAATAAGATCATTTATCACAAGTAATTATTTCCCAATGAGGTAGATTGTAATTTTATCACCAAGTTGTCTTATCAGTTCTAAAATTTTCAAGAAACCTTTGAGTACTTTCTTATACTGTACATTATAAGTAATGTCAATGTGAGTAGTAGTAGAGATGAATTAGTTGTTATTGTTACAAATGTATTCCGTGCAGTTTAACGAAGTGATTGAATTAGCAGTTTAGATCTTTTGCAAAGGAATTAGAATGAGATGGCTACCCAATAAAATTTTACACCTTAGTTAAATTTAAGGTTAAGTCTTTATCATTCATAATTTTTACTTAACCATTTTAATAAAATCACACAGTATTGAATATTCAATTTTTATAAAAGAAAGCCTTTCTATTTATTAAAATAGATTACCTTGGATTAGAAGTGATTGGGCCGATACCAATATGTCGCGTAAATATCAAGAATCGATTAAACCCTCAGAATTAGACGAACCTAGCAAGCTATTGATCAACTAAAACAAACAGTCTTTTAAGGTTTCTTCAAAGCTTTTTATACCAAAGACCACTCAATCCTCCTTTCCCAATTAAAATGATTAACTTTCTCTGCTGAATTCGATCGTTTCTGCCTGATCGTTCACAAGCAATTGCTGTCCCTAGTTACCCGGGTGTTTCCATGCAAGGTCCAAGCCATGCAATTATTGTTGAAATAACTAACTGTATTGGAATATTATAAGCCACAGAACAAACCATCCTCACAGTTACCGATGGATAGTCACAGGTGGCGTTGTGAATCAGCAGCAATTAGAGGACCCCAGAGACACCCCCCCCCCGGCATGGATCACACCCTCCATGGCCCACCCCTAATAGTTTCTCACCATCTAATCCTGTCCTGCCTTTTTAAACCCTCCTCGTACATAATGTATTCCGCCCCTTGTCCGCTGTGTGTTTTATCATTCAATGAGCACCAGCAGGCGATGAAAAAAGCAAGTGTAATGGCATTTTCCTTGTTTCCAAACACACAGTGTCCACGGGGGGGGGGGGGGTCTACGACAGGAATCAAAGCATCTGGGTCCGAATGGACGAGATTATAAAGGCATTTTGGTTTCGGCACTTCCACATGGATTAAGTAAACAATTGAAAGTTTGGAGGACCCAATAGATAAAAGAAATTTCCAGCTGATTTAAACAGAACTATTTCATTCAATGAATGGTGGTGAAATCTTTTTATAATGTAAATTATGAAATACGTTGTCTTTTTTGAAAAATAAAAAAAACGACATGAAGATAGGATCGATGATACCCTTTTTATAACTATTACCGAAAAACACACAGTCATAAAAACTGACGGACACGTTTGACAGTAATGCTTCACCCTTTAAGAGACGGTTTGAGCCTCTTTTCCTTAAATAAAGTCACTTTTAAGAGGTTATTAATTAATTTCACATTTATACTAATTCTTTTTGTTTTAATGCGAACTTTTACTACTAGTGTCATGAATGGAACTACCGCTTAAATGTGGTGTGAATTGTCATGGACGAGGTTGTGAGCTGCGGATCGAGGGAACATTGGCCTTGGGGAAATGTGAAAACTTCTGATGTCGATGCTCCCCAAAATGCAGACCTCAGTATTGGAGAAATGGAGGTTCATCCACTGTTCACTGAAGGAGATGAGTATCCTTTAAGAACTGAAGCGATGACCGTCGATGCAGGTCATAGCTACTCTCCCTGGCATTGCTAATTCTCAACGAAGACGACTCCCCTCTTAAGCGCCTGATATGCAGCTAGACTGGTTCAGCTCTACGAAGTCCCAAGTAGATTCAATTGTTAAAAACCATAATAGTAGTTAATAAACAAATTAATGTATTACTTATTATTAATTAATAAATAAATAATATAATAATAAAAATGAGACAATAATGTATGTTTGGAGATGCATTCTCGGTAGAAGGTAGGATCATGTTAAGCTATAATGTATTTGCTTGTTATAATATAATAACTATAATGTTATAATGTATCATGTTTCTGTTCATTATTGTAAGTTAGGCTATTCATCTGCAATAACAATTTTATTGTCATGGTTCGCTACGATTTGTACTAGGTGTTTCTTAACCATACGTATTCAAACTAATAAAATCTAAAAGGTAAGAGTAAAGTTGTGATTGCTAATTGTGGATATTTACTACCTATTTTTTTTATAAATCTGACACGAATTGCCGTTTTTGGTGAACGAAGGTTGACTAAATTACCAAACCCGGCATATTTCCTTCTAATCCATAACCAAATTTTATTAAGGGCTGAATGCATCATAATGCTGGTGGCTAGGTAATGGTTATCCGCCAACATGATGCCCTAAGCCCCGAAGTTACATATCACACTAAACATTATATGGTTCTTTCGTTTGAATGAAATAAATAAATCCCAAAAACCAATATTGGCAATAATTGGTGACCACGTGCATTAAAACATTATTGATGGTCACCATCCAAAGAAGAACTAAACTAATAGAATCGGGACAATTTGTATCTTCTTCTTTGGTGGGCATGGAAGCCTGACACAAACTGCCCTTATTTAAAGCTTCTGCAGCCTGCATACCGATGTTATATGACATTACATTGTTATTTTGGCTGTGGTATCAATCCCGCAAGAATTAATGATTACAAGTAGCCAAAGAAAATTAACAGTATTCAGAGATACTAGTGTCAAGGATAGGGACATTTTGACCGGTTCAATTTTTAATATGGCTAGAGAGAGTCGTTGTGGGCCCAAGGTTGCAATTCCATTACCTGCGGACATAAATAATGCAGTGATGGTGTCCATTGGCTCAAGACAGATACATCATCAGGGGCAGCTGACACTGCGAGGACAAGCAAAGAGAATATTGTCACTATATGCGTATCCATCCGGATCGATCACGACAGAGATATCGAAGGCCGATGACTGAGTATCAATTATTCATATTATTCGCCTTTAATGGGCCAGAAAACACACAAACAAAGAATTATATTTGTGAAATGTCATATCTAGTCAAGTAAGGTATGAGGGGTTAGTTGGACAAGATATCAGTTCCTTCATTGCAAAGGATGTTGAGAATTGTAGGTTTCAAGGAATATTTTTCTAAAACACAGCCAACGGCTTGAATGATGGAGTTTATTTATTACAGGGAATTAACTGAATTATATAAAAAGATTCGATTATCTTTCCCAGGTCATGCAAGCTATTCAAAAATAGGCCAATAAGACAAAATTCTAACACGCCATTGCCAACACGTTCCTTTTTCAGTTGAATTTGTTTGTTTTTACTAAATTAATGAAGTTTACGAATCGGACAGTGAAAATGAAGTAGCATGTTTCACTGCGCTTATATGTGAACTTTGAAGAAGTTTTTTCAAAGAACACTCCATAACAATATTATTTTGAATACGTTTCGGAGCATTATACAGCTGGTTTCTATATTTATGTCATTGATGTTGTGGATTCCATATAATAATTTCTCTCTCGTATATTCTACAAATTCCAAGTATTACTTCATAATACCACTCCGTTTTGAACTACTCTAAAAATTAGTTATAACATTAGTAATAACGAAATCAAACAAAAAAAGACATCTTACGAATGTACTAATGTGTTCATAGTTAAAAGACCATGATGACACAATAAAAATCTAGTTTCTGAAACTATATTGTGCTATACATGTGTGATTTTATCAGTAAATAATATCATCGGTTTAACAAGTGTGAGATTGATCCTTGACCAGGAAGTAAGTTTATAAAAGTCAGTGGCGAGCTGCGGTATTTTCATAAATCGTGTTGTATTGTAAACGCCGTATTCTCAGCCTATTCTTAATTTTAGTCAAGGTATAGATCCAACTACTATTAATAGTTCACACGAAAAGAAAAAAAGATACTTGCATGGACTGGGACCGGGTCGTTAACGATATCAGTAGACCTTCCAAATACGAAACCTCTTTGGCCTTGGAGTTGCTGTATGTAACACTCAGCCGATATGATATTGGAGAGGGACCCGGGGGGTTCGAGTCCTGATCCTTCAAGTCAACTGACGAATGATGGGTTAATTTATTACTGATCATAAATAAATACCAATGTATTCTAATATATCCAAATGTATCTAAATGTATCTAAATATCTAAAGTCTCTTATATCTAAGTATGGATCTTTCTATCAATACATATAACTGTCTTTCCCTCAGTACCACACCTCTACTCTCCAGTCGAATAATTGGATGTCATATAATTTTTCAATTACCAATAAATTTTATTTATCTATAAAAGTCTGAGCGTACATCATTGTCGTACAATTATAATCAAAATAGGATTTGAATTTAGTAGTTTCCCAATTAAATATAAGCCAAAGTAATTTATTTTAATAAATTAACGTAATTAAAAATAATAAATCAACGTAAGTCATTTCTTTAGCATAAATAAAATATACACTATGGTATGTTTTATTCAAAGTGATAAAGGATTACAATGCATTATATGCTTACAAATACAGTGGTGTGTTCATTGACGTGGGTGCTTCAAGACATGACGGCCCAAGCGTCTTCGTCCCAGCTGTAAGAGCTCAGTCTTCGGGATCGTCCCCGAAATAAGTGTGAGAGAGAGTTTTCTCTTCTCTGCCCTTTCAAAGGCTAATTTGTCCTCATCAAGTTCCAGGGCTCGATCCTTAGGGTCAAGGAAGGTTTTTTCTTACCATTTCTTTCAAACCAAAGAAAATTTGTTTTGGTGGTTAGTAAAGGACACCTGCACCTTCCATGGTCTATTTATGTCTTATGTCTATTTATGTAGTTAGCGACTGCTAACTACATAACATAAATCACCCTATACTCTATTATATATAAATATATATTATTAATATTATTAATAAATATATATATTGTAGATTAATTTAAACAAATGTAAATAACATAAATAAGTCATTGTAAATGTTGTAAACAATAAAAAGCTCAGCTGCAAGTTAGATAGGGACTGGGAGGGTCCAACCCTCTACCCAGAAGCAGGTAGTAAGTTGCGACCCGAACCAGGCCTGAGTCACTACGAGGACAAAGGGCCACCGCATACCGAGTTGTCATTGGGTACAATAAAACCTAATATGATTGGATACTAACGAAGCCAGCTGGGTATGTAAAGACCCAGGGTTTGTCCTGTAAATTTCTCCCAACGACTCTCTAACTGATGACTTGCGGCTGCACTGATGTTTCAAAACTTGGCCTTCTCATTTATGAAAACCTCTGGACCTCTCTTCCTAACCTCGCTATATTTTAGTCCGGTCTTGTCAGACCCCACACTCTCCTAGTGGGATTCTCTGCCTTCGCCTCGCTAAAACTAGCACCTCCTTGGGAAAGACCTCTCCCTCACGGACAACGGTTGCCGTGGCCCTACAAATTTACCTAGTAGTGTCTCCCACGGCAATCCAGTCTGCCTCTCTCCGGTTCACACTCGCCTTTGGGATCCGGACTGATTTCGCCTACCCTCAGATACCGAGAGTAAATTCGTGGTCATTCCAAGACCACATGTACTACCTACACTACCTAACCTATACCTCTTCTCCTGAAGTGCATTGTCGGTGCACATGCCTATCAAATATGGAGTCAGATAGTAAGACCGTCATGAAACGATTGTCCAGGTCATAGCCTAATCAACCCTTACTTCGTCACCAGGGCTGGGGTAACTAGGCACTCCCTTCGTGACGACCCGACATCTTATTATTTGTATATTGAATTTGCGTGGGAGATACAACAGCTCATTGCTCTACTGTTTTGTCCAGTTCTTGGTATTAGTCATCGTATAACATATTGAGTACTTTCTGCATTTCTTTGTTAATCTGAAGAAGGTAATGTCAGTCCCTGGAAGGCATGTAAGTTGTAAGCAGTATAAAATACGTAAACTAATTGCATTGACGTGATCCGGCATATTGAGAAAATTGAAATGGTCTAATCCGACTCGAAGGAAACAACTACACTTAGTAGTAGTCGAAAAAGTTTCGCCATTATCCGAAGCCAGGATGACTAGAGCTGCTATTAAGCACATAAGTGCAGAGAGATCCAGCGCGGGCCGAAGAAGCAAACGACCTTAGGATACTTGGCATGCCTGGGGCTATTAGACGGGAAGCACCGCCGGAAGAGGAAGCAGAAGTAGTCACAGTAATAAATAAGGCAGTGGAAAGAGACAGTTGAACATTGATTCAGCTACATCCGGCGATGTCACTACCTAATTCTGCCACAGGGGGCCTTTAGTCTAGCCTCTTAATTCACAATCATGATCCCTATCTACCCCGTCATTATCAATATAGACTTTGACCTTTTCATGACTCTGCCTTTCTATGATCCTATGCTGATAGCGTTTCTAAGAATTGCATGTATTATTCATTGGGGATCACGAAAATAAAACGATCACCACATGCAATATTTGAGCGTAGCTGTAATACAGCAGTGAGAAATGTAAAGGAACTAGGTTTGAATCGTTACAGGAACGTTATAGTAATTTTAATAATTATAGGTCTTTAATATGCCTTACATTCTCCAACTCATTCCTTCAAAGTTCATGAAATTCCATCGAAACATATCCAACCACCCTAATCCCCTAGCACAGTCATTGCACTGCACCACTCATCCCTATAATCCTCCTCGGAGACTAAAACGGCAGTGGCCTCGTGACCTGCTACAGATGCGTTACAGTGGGAGTCCTGGCAATGGCCAGTTTCTCCAATCATGTACTGATCAAATGTGGCTCTCGCGCTCTTAGTCAGCCTCTTGTATCCGGGGACGCGGCTGACGGAGGAGCGTGGGGAATCCCCAAGACTCCGCTTCCTCTTTCGCATGCGAGGGAGGTGACAACCATGTGGATTTGGGAGGTCTCTAAGCTGTTTGTAAATACTGTATGAATGAGCGAGTGAATGAAGAATTGTAAATATGTATGAATGAGATCATTAATCACAATTACTGATTGCCTAATAAGGCAGATTGTAATTTTATCATCATCAAGCTGTTTAATAATAAAATTATAGTTCTCAGAGAAAAAATGGTTGCAATAGAGCTGGGATTTGAATCAGGGATCTTCTCGTTTTCGTTTAGACCAACTGTGGCACAGGACATTTAGTAGCAAGCCACCAGAGCACCTTTAAACTCAAAAAATAATATACAATTTTTATCTAAAAATAAAATATCTTCTTATTTATAGGTAGAAACATAGAAAAAACAACGAACAACTAAATGTCCAATTTCTATCATTTATTATTTGCTAAGGTCGCATTAAAATTTGTGGAAGGGCACAATGTTTCCAAACTTCCTAACGTCATGCTTATAAGGCACTGACCAGACATCGCAGCTTGGAAAATATTGTTAACAAAACAACTTTTAACAAATATTTTGATTTAAAAGTGTATTCTAAATATATCAAATAATTACTAACATTTTCCTTTAACGGTTATTTTTTTATCCAAATGTATGAAGATGCTAATAGCGCTTAGCTGTAATGTATAAGAGATTATAAACAGGATGAGTTGAAACTGAAGACAGGAAGACAGGACATGGAATGGGGGAATCAATTTCCGCCTACATGCTAGCGTGGATCAACAAGGCCTCGCCTTCTGGATCCGTTCACGCCACTACGGCACGCTGTTATTTATAGGGTATCGATAGTTCACATTTAGATAGACAACTTTTGAGAAACCTTTTGAAATATCGCAAACTTCATAGCACAAAACATTACAGCTTTAGTTTTCATTTCCTGTCAACTTTAATTAATTTGATAGTTATTAACTAGTTGATGTAAGGATCAATACCCCTGTCGTTGTTTTTTTTTCATTTTAGTAAAGGTTATATTTATAGACTAGTTCGTTTATGCAGACACTGTTGCATATTTCATCGTGCATGACTTCCATAGCCAGATCAAATATTGCTGGTTGAACTACAGATGCAGTCTTATTCACGGCTAGACTTTCTGTCGCTTTCGTTTACATCAATCCTCAGATTTCAGAATGGGATTATGAAAAGTGGTCCGACATACCTCTCTCGAGAGGTTGAACGCCGACCTGCACCCGTTTCTTGTTGTGCCGTCGGTGGGTTAGTACGTCCTCCGATCAAGTTTTTTTAATCGTTGCAGCAACTAACAAACCCAGTGTTTAACACTATGACCCATTCCCGCATCCATGGCAACAGACTGTCCAGGAAAATTAGGTTAATATTTTGTTGTTAGATGTGAGTTAGTTTTATGATTCATTAGGTGAGCCCCATCACTTTTTAACATGTATAGACAATGAAATAATACATATATAATGTTATGACAATAATGTAAACACATTATAATCTATACTATAACTTCCATAATTTATAATAACCAGGGGATATGAAGAAAAAAAAATTTTAATGTCACTAATATGAGCCTTGCTGGTACGAGTTCCGGCCTGAGATGTAATTTAATTTCAAAGGATTTAAAGGAAATGTCACTTATAGGTGTCATTTAGATGTGCGACTCTGCGTAGGTGTGTCACTTAGCATTCTTGGCACATGAAAATGTGGGGTAAACATACATACTAACTTTATAGATTCTTTCAACCAATGGGAGAACGGCCCACAAATAGTATTGCTCCTTAAAACAATTTTAACCTCCTTGAGTGTTAGAAATTGGTGATCACTTGTACTCATTGCTTAACTCAAGAGAGTCGAGTTTTGGTCCCAAAATTTAAAATTTCCCACAAGGCCGTTGTACAGCATAAATGATAGAATCCAGTGTGAAATGCGACTGTTCAAAGAAAAAATACTTCGTGAACAAATATGAAAAAATTGATTTAATTAAATATGAATAAAGGCAATGGAAGAGAAAAAACAATATTGACATATTCTTAAGCGACATCCCCGCTTTTGTTTTTAAAATAGCTATTAAATGTTTGTGAAAGAACTGGACGGTATTTTTACCAAAAATCAACTAAAAAAATAATACGCGTTCCACAGTCATCGAAAACAGCCCCTGGAGTCTGCCCCACAGACTTGCGGGGAAACCCCGAATAACGAGGGTTTTGAGAACCAATCCCCGAACCTGCATTACGGGCTTGTAGGGAAACCCCATATGGGAACTGTCCTCTGGAAGCGGGAAAAAAAAAATAAATAAAAAAAAAATATACATATGTAAAGAAAGTAAGCTTTCTTCAATTGAATTAGCAGCGCTTTGTTATCACGCGCGTGCTTCAGTTGGCTACCACTAGGTGGAGCTAGCGACATATGACCAGGAGGTTTTTAAAAGGCTTTCCAGTGTAAACAATTAAGTAAAGTGCAAACAGTCATAACAATAAACTGTAATTGTTGTTTCTTTTGTTTTACAGGTATGAATTAAGATTTTATTTGTAATAGTTGTAAACTAATTATCAATTAAATAAACTTTTGTTTTACAGAGAAACAGATTACTTATTGTTATAATAAGAAGACCTAGCAACCCTTATAAAACAACAATTTGTTTATGATGTCAAAACTGCACTTTGAATTTACGGTAGTGACTTCACCAAAAGACAGTAAAGCCAATGCAATTGCCATCACCTCAATTGGTACAGAAGATGGAAGAAGATATACATTGCCAGAAGAATTCAAATATATGGAAGATCATGTGGAGTTGAAAAAGACAAGTAAGTACACAAAGTTAGTTAATTCATTAAACAGAAGAAATCAGATAAGAAGAGTGTGGATTACAATGACAAAAGAATTAGAGGGCACATACATAGATGAAGATGGAAATCTGCAATTTAAAGATCAATATTTAGAGGAAATAAATGAGGAAAGTACAAACAAAACACATGATCATAGTCTAAAGGAAATACTAGAGAAACTGATAGAAACAACACAGAAGAAAGATAACGAGAAAGACTTAAAAAAAATATCAGAAAAACTTCTCATAGAAACATTTTCAAGCAAAAATACTAATGCTAAACAGTGGATAGAAAGCTTTGAAAAAGAGTGTTCTAGATTTCAAATAGATAAAAGTGAGGAAAAAATTGAACTAATGAAACTATTTTTGGATAAACCAAGTTTAGACTGGCACTCTTCCACACTCATAAGACTAACAATAAATGCTGGTTGGTCTGAATGGAAAACAAGATTCTTAAAATGTTTCACAGATAATGGATGGAATAATATAACCTATGCACTATCATTTAAATATCGAGAAGGTTCGTTAACGGATTATGCTTTGAGGAAAGAGAAACTTTTGATAGATTTTAACAAAGATATGGATATAAAGTCACTTATAGCATTAATAGCAGTAGGGTTACCAGAATTTATATTGAATAGAATAAACAAGGAAAAATTAAAAGAAACTACAGACTTATTTAATGAATTGAGACAACTTGAATGTTTAGTAAATAAAAGAAATTTTCAAAAAAAACCTACATTAGATTCTCAAAAGAAATATGAAGTAAAGATACCTTGTAAAACGTGTGGAGATTTAGGTAAAGGTGTGAGATACCACCCAAAAGATAAATGCTGGTTCCAAAAACATGAAGAAAGTAGAGAAAAGAACACTACACCAAAAAAAGTAAATAACAATTCTATCCTAGATGTAGAAATATATAATGAATCAAAAAACGAGTAAACACACCACTAATTAAATTAAACATTGTATTGGAAGATAAGATAAAAATAGAAGGGATCTATGACTCAGGATCTCAAGTTTCATTAATTAATAAAAGATTAATAAAAACTATAAAAAATAATAATATAGATAAGAACAAAATACAATTAAAAACAATTAGTGGTGTGGCACTCACAAAGGGATTAGCAAGAATAAAATTAAAAATTTTCAATATTGAAAAAGAAGTAGATGTATTTATTGTAGAAAATGAGACTTTTCATGATTTTTTGATAGGCCTAGACATAATAAAGGAATTTAAATTAAGGCAAGACGAAAATCTAAATATAAGCCAAAAACAATCGCAAAGAAAAGATATAATAGAAATAAATTTTAATGAACATATTAAAGAGAAAGATTTTAAAATAAATTTAGATCATTTAGATAATGAAAAAAAATTCAAAATAGAACAATTGATAGAAGAATATAAAACAATATTTGCTAAAGACAAGTATGATATAGGGACTGTGAAAGATTATGAAGCAAGAATAGATCTCTTGATGGAAAAATTTTGTAGTAAAAGACCATATAGATGCACAATCGAAGACAGAAAAGAAATAGAACAGCAAGTGGCAAAACTATTAGAAAAAAATTTAATTGAAGAATCGTATAGTCCATTTGCTGCACCAGTGACCCTTGCATTAAAAAAGGGTGAAGGAAAAACCAGATTATGTGTCGATTTTAGAGATCTGAACAAGATTGTCACAACCCAGGCCCAACCTTTTCCGCTAATTGATGATTTAATAATTAAAGCTAGAAATTGTAAATATTTTACATCACTGGACATCAATTCAGCATTTTGGTCAATACCACTAAGGATAGAAGATAGAAAAAAAACAGGCTTTATAACCCAAGAAGGACACTATCAATGGACTTGCCTACCATTCGGTTTAAAAACAGCACCAGCAATCTTCCAAAGAATTTTATCAAGTATACTAAGAAAAAATAATCTAAAGAACTTTACAGAAAATTATATAGATGACATATTAATATTTTCAGAGACTTTTGAAGATCATATCATGCATATCAAACAAGTTTTAGAAGCCATAATAAAAGAAGGATTCAGATTAAAATTAAAAAAATGCACGTTCGCATCAAAATCAATTAAATATCTCGGACATATAATAGAAAATAATACAGTAAGACCAATTAAAGACAATTTAGTATCAATACTCAATTTTCCGACTCCAAAAACGCAGAAGAACGTTAGACAATTTCTAGGTAAAATAAATTTCTATCACAAATATATACCAAAAATCTCAACAATACTAGATCCACTACATAGATTGTTAAGAAAAGATATAAAATATAATTGGTCTGAAGATTGTGAAAAATCATTCACAGAGATAAAAAAATTATTGTGCTCTCAACCAGTCCTAGAAATATTCGATAAAGATTTACCTATTAAGATATTTACAGATGCTTCAATAGAAGGTATAGGTGCAATACTGAAACAAACCCAACAAGATGGAAAAGAAAAACCAGTAGCCTATTTCTCAAAAAAATTAAATGAGTCGCAAAAAAGAAAAAAAGCTATATATTTGGAATGCTTAGCAATAAAGGAAGCGATAAATTATTGGGAATACTGGTTAATTGGAAGAAGATTTGAAGTTTATTCAGACCATAAACCGTTAGAAAACCTTAATATAAAATCAAGAACAGACGAGGAACTAGGTGACTTAACATATTATTTGTCTCAATTTGACTTCAAAATTACATATATACCAGGGAAATTCAATATTGAAGCAGACTGTCTTAGTAGAAATCCGGTATTAGAGTCAAAAGATAATACCCAAGAAATATTAAAAATAGTAAACATGATCCAACTACAAGAAATAATTAAAGATCAAAATGAAAATACAGCATTAGGAGAACTTAAGAAAAAAAGTACAGATAAAAATGGTATAATCTATAAACAAATTAAAAACAAAAAGAAGATAGTTTTATCAGAAAAATTAAGCATTAAATTAATACGAGATACACATATAGACTGGTGTCACATCGGAATAAGGCAAATGATAAACAGAATATGTCCTTATTACACTTCAAAAAAATTAATAAAAAACATTCAGAATATATGCAGAACTTGCGAAATTTGTAAAAAGAATAAATCTAGAGGTCAAGCAAAATATGGATTAATGTCTCAATTAGGACCAGCAACAAAGCCGTATGAGATAGTGTCGATTGATACGATCGGTGGATTTGGTGGTCGAAGATCAACGAAAAGATACCTCCATCTTCTAGTTGATCACTATACAAGATACGCACATATATTAACTTCAAAAACTCAAGCTGCAAGTGATTTTATAAAAATAGTCCAAAATACATTAGAAATGAACAAGATAGGTACAATATTAACAGACCAATATCCAGGACTAAATTCTAAAGAATTCAAAAATTACCTAAAAGAACAAGATATCAGACTCATTTATACAGCCTTAAATGCACCATTTTCAAACGGCATAAATGAAAGATTAAATCAAACAATAATTAATAAAATAAGATGTAGAATCAATGAATCTAAAGAAAAGAAAGCTTGGACAACAATAGCAAGAGAATGTGTTGACAAATATAACATAACAGAACACTCAGTTACAGGTTTTACACCTAAATATTTACTAGATGGTACTAACACAAGTATGCTACCTGAGGAACTAAGGAAACTAACACATGCAGAGGTTTGGAAAGAAGATAGAAAATTAGCTCTAGATAACACTATAAAATCACATGAATACAATAAGAAATTATTTGACAAAAACAGAAAGGAAAGGGAATTCAATACAGGTGATTTAGTATATATTGAAAACGGACATAGATTAAATAGGAAAAAACTAGATGAACTTAGGGTTGGACCATTCAAAATTGCAGAGAAAATATCAAATACTATATTTAAAATCAAAACTGAAAAAAGAAACGAAGACACAGGATTATTCCACATAACAAAACTGATACCAGCAGAATAAACATTATATAATAAAAATTCTCACGAGAATTTTCACAGTGGGAGGGGGAGATGTAAAGAAAGTAAGCTTTCTTCAATTGAATTAGCAGCGCTTTGTTATCACGCGCGTGCTTCAGTTGGCTACCACTAGGTGGAGCTAGCGACATATGACCAGGAGGTTTTTAAAAGGCTTTCCAGTGTAAACAATTAAGTAAAGTGCAAACAGTCATAACAATAAACTGTAATTGTTGTTTCTTTTGTTTTACAGGTATGAATTAAGATTTTATTTGTAATAGTTGTAAACTAATTATCAATTAAATAAACTTTTGTTTTACAGAGAAACAGATTACTTATTGTTATAATAAGAAGACCTAGCAACCCTTATATATATATACATACTTCTGGGAAGGGTGATCAGTCCTCTAGACGCTACCTTGCTCTGATGGAATCAGTGGTTGCTGAATCTATACATTCTCGCTGACTCTCTCAGTGATATAATATGGAGTCTGGATTGGACGGAAATAGAATGAAACTCCTCCTTCTAAACATTTGCACACAGGGCCTGTATAACCTCAACTAAATCTTAGAAATAGATTATGGGGTGGTTAATATCGAAATCGTTTAGGAAACTTAACAGAAAGGACTTCCATGCTGAACGTATGGCCTTCAAGTTAAACAGGGACTACTCAAATAACCTCAAACAGACAAAGAAAATTTAAAGTGATTATTTCAATTATAGATTCTCAGTCGAATCTCTAGCGTCGCTTCATTATATACTGGTTTTTTTATTGTTTATAACTTATATAATTCAATACAAGTACAATGATACCCATTGATGGGGCTCACCTTTTTGATCAACGTTAAAACTAAGTTACATACTAATTCTTAACCTAATTTTTCCCTGACATTCTGTTGCCATCGATGCGAAAGGGGTGGTGGGGTCATAGTGTTAAACTCTGGATTCGTAACTGTTACTGTTGGAACGCGTCCAAAAACTTGATGTGTCTCCGGTGGAAGAACTCACCCACCGACGACACACCAAGCAACGTGTGCAGGTCGGCGTTCTTTAACCTCTCGGGAGACGTATGTCGGACCATGGTGTACATTTTCTTGCTTCTTAGCTTCTTCAAAGTCTTGAGAGATTTTGATCCTCCGAGAAGCGAGCTGACATGCTCCCGATGTCAGGTTCACAGAGGCGAACAAGAGAGACATCAAACAACAGTTACACGGCCGACAACGCGCGCATTAACACAGCCCCAGAGCAGCCTGCGTGATTGTGTGATTGTGCCCTGTATGAAGGGTTGTGGCTGCCCGCGTGGCTCATATCCCTCACTGACACGTGACCTCCTGTCAGCGCTGCAGTCCCCGCGCCTCCTGTCCCTACTGCGCTAATCACAGTTTGACTGCGTCACTGCCCACTCAGGGAATTGTCTGTCTTCGGCCGCTTTGTCGTATGCAAACGTGCCGTGGCTTTGTGCTCCTTGATGCACATCCCAACCTATATCATCATAACTGCGACGGTCTGTGATGAGGTTTTTATTAGCCAACGCCGGTCGAGGAAGCTGATGTTTGAATATATCAGCATACGTACAATTTAGATCGAATAAACCAGACGAGGCAAGCATAATTTAGCTTTATTCTGTACTTAACGCTCTCTTGGAATAGAAAAAAAATACTTAAAATTGCTTAGCTAATAAATCATTGGACACCATCTTACCACCATAGCTCTTTGGCCGGAGGAAGTAGTCCCAATGTCAATGCCATCTGAATCGACTGGAGTGTCTTGATCTAGGAGTCACCTTTGCCTGCAACTCCTAGGATCCTACTTTTTTTCGAAGGTTTTATCATAACACCAGAGAAACAAAGGATACATTGTTATTAATTATTGTTTATTAAATACATAAGGACATAGTTGCATACATAGGATATAGTTGCCGTCAGGAAATTAGAAGCGTTAGAACCTGCAATACATGGCAAGCCCTGTTGCCGCTCTGTGCACTACTTCTCTTCTATCCACGTCATGTCTTTACTTCGATTATGTCACTCACTAAGCAATAAGCAAATTAGTGATTAGTCCCACACACAATAATTTCATTACGGCGACTCTAGTTACATTAAGAAGCTATTCTAGGAATTAGACTTGTATAAAAGCAATAAACAATAATTGTTTTGTTCAACAAATGCGGTTTGTAATATTATAATCAAGGTGGCGTTTTCGAAATACGTGTCATGCCAGTAATCGGTTTAAACCTCTCTGGTTGAAGATACAGCAGTACTTCTATTAAGCGATCCGAAAGAATAATATTAAAACTATTCCTTTTTAACTATTAATAATGGATTATGGCTAAGTACTTTCTTATTATTTAGTGCATATTCATTATCTCTGAAATTTTTTTTTTTAAGTTGACAATTTTTATGTAACATAAGAAAAAAACTCTCCTAAATACCTTCCCAAGTTTTTTAGAGCATAAAGTTTACCTCTAGAATAATGTATTGAGGGCAATTTAATTTTTCGATTCAATACATTTTTTTCTTCAATAGATTACATTGTTGTATACAGTTAAATAATCTTTGTAGAGGAGAGTCTTTAAAAAGAAACGCTTTATTATGAAGTACAATCAAAACACTGGTATATACAAATATTAAGAGTTAACTTACTACATACTGGGTGGAAGGTCTAGGCACAAGTGGGGTCTGGGGCCAAAGCTGAGACATATATGTATAAGAAAAGGATGAGATTCTGGGAAGTAGGGAGGTCTCGGAAGGATGCGGTTGCTTACTTAAAAATAACAGGAACCATCAGTGACTTCCATGAAGTCACGAGGCAGGTATACAGTTCTGCTCAGGCCACTTCTACTTGTTCTTTAGCATTATAAAACATACGATCATTTGAATGTCTGATACATATATGCTATCGTTTACACTTTAAGAAATGGCAAGTTAGAGGAGAAAGAATGTAAAAAACTGTTTACTGAAAGAAAAATTAGGACTTATAGTGGATAAACCAAAAGCTGGTAAGTAACGACGGTAAAAGTAAAAGTAACGACGGTAATACCGCTCCAAGGTTTTCTCAAAACGATACTTTAAGCCTCTCTATTACTGGAAACAACGTTGACTTGATTTCAAATTCAAATCAATAACACTTAGATTGTTATTGCTAGTGGAAAGCAAACAACTTTGAATAACTTAATAGTAATAAAAAACAAAATCTGTATATATATTTTAAAAATAATGACTGATATTATATGGCTTCTATATATGAATTGTAAATTCATGGTCCGGACGGCACTTCATCATTCACAATTCCCATAGGTCAGAAGAAGCATTGGATTGCAGGCATAAGAATGTTTGGTGCATCCGCGGAAATATTGCCCGAAAAACTTATATCAACTCAAATATTATAACCCAGATATTATGTCAATTCTTCTTCTCATATATGAAACAGTGTTTGCTTTATGTAGAAAAAAATGTAAAAAGGCAAATCAGAATTAGTCCAGGCATTGATGAATAAATAATAGAGGATGGTATTGCCAATCAAATAGGCATTGATTTTAATATAAGTTTACTTTATGATGAATTCATGGGCGCTTCAGTCTCTGAATAAAGAAATTGCTGTATATTTTCATATAAAATATTATTATAGTTATATTGTTTTGCAATCATGTCCTGAGCATCTGTGGCTCTCGCGCTCTTCGTCAGCCTCCACCGGCTCGTATTTCATGATGCGGCTGACGGTGGAGCGTGGGGGACTTCCTAGGACTCCGTTTCCTCTTTCACACGCCAAGGAGGTGACAGCCATATGAACTTGGGAGGTCTCTGAGCTGTTTGTAAATACTGTATGAATGAGGGAGTGAAGGAAAATTGTAAATACTGTATGAATGAGATCATTTATCACAACTACTTATTGCCCAATGAGGCAGATTGTGATTTTATCGTAATAAAGTTGTTGCCATTGTATAGATATATTATCATACTATTACTGTTATTATAACTTAAGTACTATGGCTACCTCATATAGCATATTTATAATAGTACTTTATCTGTTATTATTCCGCTGTTACGTTGTTTTTGGTAAAAATAAATTAATAAAAATGTTGCAAAAAGAGCTTTCTTATCTCCTACTTTTCTTGAGATTATGTTGTTCACTCACTTCTTCGTTATTTATACTTCCTTTAAGCTTTTCCTTGTAATGTCTTTTCGTTACTGTTCCCCTTCTGGTTACTTCTTTCCACGAAGACGGAGACGGAGCGTTGCGAAAGGACTGCTCAGTCGGTGTTCAGTGTTTTCATTTTCAAAGCTATGATTCGTGTTCCAATGAGCTCAATCATTGAGTAGCTTCCTACAAACTAAACACTGGTAAAAATAACTTTGAATATTTTATATGTGGACGCAACCATTCCCTAGTAGTGGTGGTACCAAATGTTGCTTACAGGAAAGACCACTAGGAAAATCAAGGCTTCTATACTTATGTGTCAGTCTATTAATTCCGAGGATAAATCTCAGGATTTTAATTACGAACTAAATAGAATGTTTTGAAATAGATAACAACCAGAGCTACCCTTTATATGTTTAATGATAAATAGAAATTTTTGAGAAAAAAATATTAAAGTTTTCTACTGGCTAGATATTTTTTTCAAATTTCTGACGGTCAACAGTATGAAATTACGTAATTAATGTCGTTTTAACCGATTTTAATTTTTTTTTCTCAATATTTTAATTTTTTTTTAAGTATCTAATACTCTTGTAGTCTTTTGACGAATAAAATGAAATATTTTCCGGGAAAAAAATAGATAAATAAAATTACCGCCAGTGTTTGTCTCAATTATTAAATCGTTCAAATAATCTATTTAAGAAACCTTATTAGGATTCCATAAGTACCTCTCAATGCTGTTTCTTCGTTTTTACGCCGATACCGTTTACTTTATAATTGAAGAAAACAAATTTCAATTAGTGATGACATAACAATTTGTTGAAATAACGAAAAAAATATAAAAACGGCGAGGATTAGCTTAACTAAGGAGAGATTAATTTACTTTAAGTAGAATTATTAAAATTGGATAAAATTAACATTGTTTATTACTAATTTCCGCAGTACGATAATAATTTTAATGAGAGGGATTTTCACTTACGAATTTTCCATTTATGTTTAAAAAGTGATCCTTTTTTTAAGTGGAAAAATAATAGGTTCATTTTTGTCGTTTAGAAGTCAATACTGTATTTTTTCCATAGAGTTAAATGTTTAAAAGAAAATTATTTTGAGAATATTTCATTCATCATTTCTACGAAATGGTCAATTTTGATATGTCCTAAACGAAATAAAACAAGGAATACACAAATGATCAAGTAGCCTCCGTTGATGACATTGAACAAAATACGAACTACTCACAAGAGGTCGAAGACTGGAGGCGCGGAGTGTGGCGGGCTTGCCGACTGACTGACGAAAGGCACTCGCCCCTCACCGCTCTACAGGCATCGATCGGAAATCACGTGACGGAATAGAGGTTTCACTGTCATCAGCTAGCTCTTTGGCCGGAGGAAGTAGTCCCAATGTCAATGCCATCTGAATCGACTGGAGTGTCTTGATCTAGGAGTCACCTTTGCCTGCAACTCCTAGGATCCTACTTTTTTTTCGAAGGTTTAACTTTCTATTATGTGAGACCTTCAGTATTATTAGCCCACAGTAGCCTTTCCAACCACCCTAATCCTGTAGCACAGTCATTGCACTGCGCCACTCATCCCTATAATCCTCCTCGGAGACTGAAACGGCAGTGGCCTCGTGACCTGCTATAAACGCGTGACAGTGGGAGTCCTGGCAATGGCCAGTTTCTCCAATCATGTCCTGAGCGTCTGTGGCTCTCGCGCTCTTGGTCAGCCTCCACTGGCTAGTATCCGGTGACGCGGCGTGGGAGGAATACGACGGAGGAGCGTGGGGGACTTCCCAAGACTCCGCTTTCTTTTCGCGGTGGATTTGGGGGGTCTCTGGGCTGTCTGTAAATATTGTATGAATGAGCGAGTGAATGATGAACTGTAAATATGGTTTGAATGAGAGCATTTATCTTAATTACTTATTGCCTTATAAAAGGCAGATTGTAATTTTAGCACAATAAAGGAATTTAACTGACTGACAAGTATTATTAGTTGGTCTGTTCTTTATAAATGTATGTGTAATATAAAATAGCGCTGAAACGTTTTGGTTTCATTTTTTTTAGACTGTTGCAAACGAAAAGTTAAAATAAAATGGTCATAATTAAATGTCTTTCCTAGTTCCTCATGGAGGAAGTCGTCATGGTGTGGCGTTCTTGTGTTCCTAGTTGACGATCCTGTATGCCCTGTCCTTGTAGCTTCGATGGAATAATTTGTGCATAGTCTTCACGTGGATATATTCGAGTGAGAATTATTAAGTGATGATATCTCCTTATTGTCAAAAAACTGACTGGTTCTTCGTTTAGTACATCCGTCTTGAGTTTTTGTGATACAGGTAGCCTAGGTTGTTATGGCAAGATAGGCTTGTGTTGGGACTTGAGATGAATTCAAGCACAGTGCTTCCTCTTCTAAAACTTATTATGTTCTTCACTTTGGTCAGGAAAGACTCTGCGTTCTATGATTATGTGCTTCCTATTTTAAGAATTGGTAAGGTTTGCTAGCCATCACATATCAATCCTACTCCACTCCTTCAGGCATTTCGCACTTGTTGTTTTTATACCTTGTAAACAGACAGTTTTCACCTGCAAGGTGTTTTGTTCTGGTTTGATTTAGTTATCCCTTTGTCATAATAGTTCAAAACTAAGGAGCATGATTAAATTAAAATATCATATTTTCTACAAGTTGCCAACCGGACATTTTTTAAAAGCTGCAAATACTGCTGCCTCCAAATTACAGTAATCATTCATTAAGATTCTTAGATTAGATAACGCTATCCTAGTGGGCTCCAAAGCCTCCTTGTAAGCTGGCATGTCCCGTCTTATCCGGATGAGCTTCGAAACAGCTGGGACTGGCGACCTCAAACAGGGCATACACATATTTGCCAAGCTTGGCCTGATTTAACCTTTAAAGAACATAAAAAACAAATAAATTTTTACAGGTGTAATTTCCACTGTTAAAACAAAAATTTATTTACGTTCTTTATATGTATTCTGTAGCAAATATAATTAAAGAATATCACTGATGTATTTGTAAATCCTGGAAAAATGATCTTTTTTCTTTATGTTTCGATGTGAGAGACCACAACCAGCACAAAAGATGATCGAATGGCTGAATGTTCGTACCTAATGCCATCTTCTCAAGCCTATTAAACTACTCTTCAAAATGGACATTCAGTTTTTAGGTATCATGAAGTAAATATAATATTCAAACTTGCTCCAGCCATTAGTAAGCGAGCAACAACAAGGGCACAACAACAAGTGGTGCGGCAAACAAAAGGCGGGCAGCTGCACCACAGGATGTTCACCCACCAGTTAGTCCGTGGATTAGTTGCCTGCGTACTATGCAAATGTTTGCACCAAGTGATCAATGAGTTTGCACAAGGGCGGAGAAGAGCAGTGGGGCAGCGCCTAATCCACAAAGACAAATGGCCCCTGAATCCTCAATCCTCCTGTACCACTGACTTCCCGGTCAAGCAGCTCTGCCTTGTTCCTGTAGGACTCCTTCCTGTAGTATCTCTACATAAAACTATTTATGTACGTACTCTTTTTTACACACTTTTTTTCTGAGGGTTTTAAATTAATTACAAATAACCGTTATTATATTTATTGTACAGTCGTGGCGTTTTTATTACATAACATCTCTCAATAATTAAGTAATATAAATAGGGCTAGCATAACTCTTTAATCCCAAGAGTAGTTTACAGCAAACTTGGCACAAATATGACTTATAATCTGGAAACAATACTGTTTTGAGGCGAGACGCCTCTCTGTCTGTAGTTGGGAAAGGGTTGAGTTAATGAGTAATATGTATCATATGTTGTTATGTGTCTGTAGCGACCACAAACTACATAAGATAAATCACTCTATACTCTATTATAAATTGGTTATAATATGTTGTTGATTAATTTAAACAAATGTAAATAGCATTACCAAACCATAAGTCATACCAGTGTAAATATTGTAAACAATAAAAGACGCAGCTGCAAAAAACTAGTCAGAGACCCTTAAAGGGAGAGTCAGGTAGCGGCTAGAGGTCTGTGTGGGTACCGGTCTAGAACAAGCAACGTTGGTCAGAATAACACCACAGATCGTTGGTTACGAGGGGATATATATACCTCCTAGTTTTAGCCGATAAATCATTCTAACTACGGCTCTCTGACTGGTACTTGCAGCTGCACTGATGTTTCAAGATTTGGCCTTCTCATTTATGAAAACCTCTGCATCTCTCTTCCTAACCTTGCTATGTTTTAGTCCGGCCTCGTCAGACCCCACACTCTCCTAGTGGGATTCTCTGCCTTCGTCTCGCTAAAACTAGCAGCTCCTTGGGAGAGACCTCTCCCTCGTGGACGACGGTTGCCGTGGCCCTACAAACTTTACCTAGTAGTGTCTCCCACGGCAATCCAGTCTGCCCCTCTCCGGTTCACACTCACGTTTGCGGTCCGGACGGTTTTCGCCTACCCTCAGATACCGAGTGTGAATTCGTGGGCATTCCAAGACCACATAAACTACCTACACTACCTAACATATACCTCTTCTCCTGAACATAATGCATTGTCGGGGCACATACCTATCAAATATGGAGTCAGATAGTACGGTAGTATGACCCGTCATGAAGTGATTGGCCAGGTCATAGCCTAATCAACCTTCACTTCGTCACTAGGGCGTGGGTAACTAGGCACCCCCTCGTAACGACCGGCCCGACTTACGAATTGAATATTAAGAGATAGAAATTTTCAAGGTGAGATTGGGCAAAGGTGCAGGCCGTTATAAAGACGGATTGGAGTGACAAGCAATAAACAGTTGCACGCCTTGAGTGAAGCCAGAAATAAGAGCTATATAGCATAGCAGACAGGGCGTCCTCGATACAGCGTAGGAAACAAGTCCTAAACTTAGTTATATGGAGGTGTTAAAAGATACTTTTTTAACACAAAGACATGAAAAGGCGAGCAGCACTGCCGCACCGCCGTGGTGAAATAAAAAGTAGGAAGGAGCTCTGTTTAAAAAGGAACGGTGTGAAAGGGTTGCTAGTTTTAGGGGTGGACCCAGGGAACAGCCCAGTCTTCTTCTCTTTGCTAGGCGATCTTCAGATTCACTTTTCTCTGGGTCGTCTTTGGAGAACGGATCATTGACGGAACACTTGCTCGAGACGATGGCTGAGGACCTTGTGGTCACACCAATCAGCTATAGAAGGCATCATTGTATTGCAGTGATAATTTCTGATAGCTAGTCAGTAATTAATATTAAATTTACGTTTATTTCATTGAACACTTTCAAACATTTGAATAAAACATATCCTAGTGTATATCCTTTTTTTCTAAAAGAAATTCCATCCACCGATCATAACTTTAATTTATTAAGATAAATTACATTATGTTAGAAACGATTGCGGTAATATAAAACTAATTAAATATTATTGATGAAATATATTTTAGTACCGCTTATGCGGAACGCTTAGGATTTGTTGGAAGAATCAAATCTGTTGGTAGTTAAATAGTCAAATGTCATCCCTTTAAATCAAATATTCTAACTATCTAACTCGAGCGTAACAACGTGGGGTTTGCGGGTGAGGTAAATATATAAAGGATATATGTATCCATAGAAAAGATACATCCTTTGTATATTTCCTTACAGTTTTATGTATTCGGAAACAGCGTAAATAAAACATCATTGTTAATTACTGGGTGTCGTAAATTAATTAATTTATGGGTAATTAAAGAAGACCCCCGTCTGGGACACGGGTCCCGAGGTAGGGTTAAAAAAGAGAAGAAAAAGGGTAATTAAATATTTAATATTTTCAAACCGTATTGAGTAAGTGCCTTGGGCTGTTTATATTTCGTCCTCCTGCCTGGTCTTTCCATTAGCGAGGGTGGTACTCCTTGGTGGTCTTCTGTGTTTGAGAGACTATTAACTACTTCACACCAGGCTCCAAGTTAGGACGTGTTCCAGAACATTGTTCCACCCTGCTAATCCCAGATTCATTCCGATACTTTCTTTTGTGAGACAAAAAGAAGGATTGTAACCCGCTCTTCGAAAGCACATCTGTACCTTTTTATAACTTGCTAAATCTAGGTAACCCCTACTTCTTAATATTAATTCTATTGTTACATTAAACTCACATCCGTGGATCGATCCCATACAATTATAAATATACAGCATATATAGGTCGATAAGCTTAGTTTTTAACATTTTCAAATACTCCAGAAAAGTGAAAAAGCAAATAGAATTAGGGTGAATTGAATAGTGTTTAGTAAAACATTTGATTTGTCACGTTTGTCCCATGTAGACGTGGTATTTAGAAAATCCTTTCTTTTGAAACGAAGTTGATTTCCAATTAGTAAGCCAGTTTCTCCGTAAAATTTGAATTTAACGCCAAGGCAAGACTTACGCTGAATTTGATAGAGGAATCGAACCAGACAGTTCGAGTAAATTGGCATCCCATTTCTTCGATAGTTTTGTAAAATGGTTTTCTCGTTTCAATTATTCAAACTGCAGTGGCCGTGCAGCCGTGGCTGCCACATAATCTAGGTGTAAATACTCTAGGGCGGTATAACAAAGCTTTTATTTATTTTATTATCGGTCGGAGGTCGGAAACTTTTCAGACCACCTGTGTATGTCGACAGTTGTATACAGATATATTTTTTTAAATAAGTTATTCGCCACCGGGTAAAATGTGATAAAGAGAAGGAAAACGGGAACGTAAGACTAACTCCACTTTTCGAAATAGACTGTCTTTACTTCTCTTTGTAATCCGACATATACGGGATCATGGGATGTTTATGTCCCATGATCGCATTAGTTTACAATACAGAGCTACCACTACAATAACTATAATATAGAATTTGTATGTGGTCCATATTTTATTACTATAACAGCGCCATTTCAGCCACCAGGCATTTCAATAATTGCATTAGTCCTGTTACTTTGTTGAATTTATCCTTTTTAGTAATAAAATGTGCCTTAACTTTTCAAATGGCTAGAATTTAATGCAGATTATAATAAACACAATATTCTTTACATAACGCACATATTATCGCTTTCTAGAACATATCTTAACATGTGTTGAGATTGAAAGAAAGTCCAAATAAAGTAAAATAGTTTAAATTATAATTTTTTTTTTAAATAATTTAAAATGGGAATTAACGCTACGGTGGTACTATTGATCCTTTAAAGCATCCCAGAAGTGATTGAAAGCTAATCCTCTCAACGGCCCGAGCACGATGCCCTCCCCCACGTGACTTGAGTATAAGCGAAAAGCGGACACTTATCATATTGCGTGACCCATCTCTTCATGACTGCCACAAAAGGATAGATTATGGAAACTAGCAGACAAATTTCCAATACGGTTTCTAGTCAACGATTCCCTTGTATATTATAATATTACTCAACATAAAACCGAAACAGTTTGTAAGGTTAATCTAACGAGTAATTTTTTAAGTGATCCCTACATACGACATTCAATAAACCCTCCATCGTGAAGCGGTCAGTTCTCAAAAGGAGATTTCAAGGAATAAAATTGAAAAGGCTTCGTGTTCTGCCTAAATGTTTTAAGTTTTCTTCAAAAGCGGAAGTAAAAACGATACAACGTAAGCTGTTTACAAATAATGTTCTATTATATTACGTTAAAACTCAGATAGAATAAATTAATGATGATAACTCAAAATAAATGGTTTCGACCGATGTTGATGGGTATTTAGGGGGGCCAATATTTTTTTATACATGACAATTAATTCACTTTACTAAAAAGTTAATGTTCTTTGTCAAACTATTTGAACAGTTAGGAAGATGATTTTGACGTTTTGATGATTTTGTTTCGTGATATTGACTGTCTCACAATGCCACAAAATTGATAAATTTGATGAAAACTAATCGTCTTTCTTTCATCAAGCACAGTCGATTTTCCGACAAACTGTTTTTCTATTCAATTTGGGGTCAAATTTTGAGTTAACTAATCATCAGTTCTTTAAATACATCAGTTTCAACCGAAAGTGATCTAGGTAGTGATTTTGTTTATTAAAATCATGCTTTTAGTCCTGAAATTTGTCTGAAATAAATGTGTTGGCAAATAAATATACAAATTGTGCAAGTGACCGCCAAAGATCCCTCACGCACTGTTGCACCTGCGGACTGACCTGGTTGGCGCTGAAGTGTATGGACATGGCCTCCGTCAGCTCATCCCCAGATCGGGCAGTGAAGGATGATGCGATGAAGAGAGGATCCGATAAAGATGAATAATAAATAAGGAGACTAAAACCCCACCGAAGGGACTACAACATGTTTACTGGGCGGCCGCAGGTTGCTATGGCAGCCGCCACTAAACACAGCCACGTTTTGTCAATGTACAGACTAAGCCCTGACCTGCCCCAGTGTCTTTGCCACCCCGACAATATCTTAGTCTAGTCTTTTGTATCTTTTGTATGTATGTGTGCTTGGGGTTGTCCGGTTAAGCTGACATTGTCCGATTTCTCAGTTTTAGTCTTATGTTACATAGAGGTTGGCAAGAAAGTAATTTAGGTTTTTTAGTCTGAAATAAAACTGAATTTTTTCTATACAAAAAATGAGCTCTAGTCAGTCAAATATCTTCCATTCTGTTCGATGACCTTTTGCCATCTCTCTAGTAACCAAAATATCGAGCTTCTTAACAAGTCCAAGACGTCTTATATGATTTTCAATTGTTGTGTGCGATACATTTCACTGTTTTGCAATCTCTCGCTCAGTTATATGACGATTCTATTCAATTATGGCTTTCATTTTGTCATTATCAACTTAACCGTCGGTCGACCGGGACGTTGGTCATCTTTCAGTGAAAAATCTCCAGAACGAAATTTTTTAATCCAATTCTGACACATGCGTTCTGTTAAACAATCCCATTTTCTGGCCTTTATGAAAGTAAAAAAAGTAAAATGTGTGGAAAATGCTTATTTTGGCACTCCATGTTAAAACTGACCGTAAAATGACAGTTGTAAATATAATTACACGGAATTTCTTTTATAGCAACCTAAAGGTATCGACTACCAAATCTCAAATGAAAAATATTCTAACATTGACAAAAGAATAACGTAACAAACATAACGCTATCTAATGGTGCAAACAGAAATCACTTTCTTGCCATGTACACAATGTATATCTATACATAACGTTTGGAAAAATTGTACATAATATCCTTCTTAACCTTTTTTCTATATACTACTTTATTTATTTATGTAAGAGTAATTCCAAATAAAAAGTATTTTCTACTTCTAAGCCAGTTTTTTTCTTTAGGAACTGGGGACTCAACATGTAGTATGGGTTTGTCAGATGGTCACAGCTACGCTAACCTACTTAGACCCATTTGGGCATATGGTGTACAAATTTATAAGACCACCAAAAAATCAACCACTTATCACTCACTGATGCACCAGTACGCCAGAAGTACATCCTTTCGGAAAAGATTCATGAATTATTCGTGTACAATGCTCTTGTGCTGACAATCAAACCCTGAGGTATTGCTGACATTGTCATTCATGTCACTTTCTCACATATTATTCATGACTATTTGTTAATATTGTACGCTCATCATCTCATCAATGGCTTTTAGTTTATAAATAAAAATGACAACAAATTATATGCGTACAGAGTTCTCCGCACCTCCCTTAAACATACCCCGTTCGACCGAATGAAGGCAGACGAGATCCACGAAAAATTTGAATTGCTCACCATCCAAGATTTTATCAAGAGACGACACATCAAATTTTTCGATTCACTTCAACACTGCCACAACCCACTATTCTCCGACCTTCAACCACCACCAATGCCCGTCCGATGGAAGCACTGCTGGACCGCCGAAGCCTGGAGACAGATAGACCTCATAGAACCCGAGCCCCCTGACAGGGACTGAACGTTTCACACCAAGCCGAGAGATCGAGGTCAATCTCCCGGCCGACTCAACCGAAGCAATATGACCCCTTCTACCTGCTCAGGGGAGGTCGACCTTCCGGCCGATAGGCCGACTCACTGCAGCCCCCTACAGGGGCCAGGGCCAGGTATGGCCTGGCCGACTTCAAACCAATGCCTAGTACCCTTAGGCTCCACCATAGGTAGACTCTCACTACCTTCCCGAATCCACCCGCTTCTTTTAGGCATCCCACACCCCATATCCTTCTCATACTTCCTTCAAATGGGACTCCCCTTAGTGAAAGGCACCCATCAATCCATAATAATTTTCCCACACCCTATTTTTATAAGTTTGAGAGCTATGGGGGGGGGATAGCCTATGGCTCCCTTTGAGTCCCTTAATAAAACTTCAAGTAAGTACGAGGGTGTTCTGAAAAGTTTCCGACCTAACAAGCTTTTATTTCATTATCATCTTCATGTTGAGGTCGGAAACTTTTCTGAGCACCTGTGTAAAGGCCCGGTTACAATAAACATAAAGAGTTATTTACAAATTTACTAATATGTATAATACAATTAAAAACATTCTATGCCAACCAGGAATACACATATTAAATAGTCTATTTGCTTTAACTAGTTTATATTTATAACTCATGAGACTGGTTGTCAGTATTGGGTATCAAGAACACATCACACGGACGGATAGTCAATTATTTAGGCATATTAGTCAAGCATGGCTTGGCCTAGGGCGTTGAGCTCCTTCATAGTTGTCCAGACAGAAAAAAAAAGAAATAGGAAAGTTTAAAATAATAAAGATGCATATTTTTTTAAAAGATTTATGACTTAAGGATTTTTATTTATCAAAAAGTTTTAAAGTTTATTGAATTGACGAGTAATTACCCAATATATAACACCAGTTGTCGATTTCTCCGTGTCTTCTGACCAAAGTTGACAAACTTGAATGCTGTTTTTAGTTACACCACTAGAGCTAGAACAAAAGCGTTTGGGAAACGTATGTTAAAACTTGTGAAACGGAAAAAACAATAAAACAAAAATAATAAAAATGAAGAAGAAAATGGAAATTATAACGAAAAGGAACCTACAATGTTAAGAAAAGAAGACTTGGCTAGGGAGTAATTTAACAACCAGTGGTTACTGGAAATATGTATAATATGGCGATTGAATTTGTTCATAAAAATTTAAATAAGGAACATAATCGTCCCTATCTACTCTAGGCATTATTTTAAATTCTACTTGTATGTGTTTGGTTCCATTTATTTAAGAATTTACCCAACTTCAAATGTAATATTGTTCGAATTTAAATTTTTTATTGGTTTTTAAAATTATAAACTAAAACTAGCAAAGATGCTTGACATAATCTCATTTTATTCCCTTTATTAGCTGACTAAGAGGCCATCATTTTTATAGTAATAAAAATAAATCACTTAATACAATTGTACAGTGAATAATTTTATAAGTTCATCTATGCCAAATCATAATATTTTACGTATTAAATGGCATTGAAAAAATTAATTTAAGTCTTACTGAGTTAGTACGGTACATAGGCTTCCATCTCGACAAACGGCTGACCCGAAACCCACATACGAGGCTAGAAAGACAAGAACTAAACAGACGCTTTGGACAACTTTACAGACTACTTCAAAGGACATCCCATCTCTCAATAGAAATAAACTACTTATCTACAAAGTTATACTTAAGCTAATCAGGACATACGGAATAGAGCTATGGGGACATCAAAGAAGTCGAACATCAAGCCTTTACGTATCCAATCCTTTCAATCAAAAGTCCTGAGAACAATAGTAAATGCCCCTTATTACGTCAGCAACAAAACCCTTCAATACACCTTACATTCTTGAACTCATCCCTTCCAAGTTCATGAAATTGCATAGTAAGTTATCCAACCACCCTAATCCCCTAGCACAGTCATTACACAGCTCCACTGATCCCTATAATCCTCCTCGGAGACTGAAACAGCAGTGGCCTCGTCACCTACTATAAATGCGTGACAGTGGAAGTCCTGGCAATGGTCAGTTTAGGTGTAATGGCCTCGTTAGTAAGCGAGGGAGATGGCAACCATGTGTATTTGGGAGGTCTTTGGGCTGTTTGTAAATACTGTATGAATGAGCGGGTGAATGAAAATTGTAAATATGGGATGAATGAAAACATTTATCAGAATTACTTATTGCCCAATGGGGCAGATTGTGATTTTATCATAAAAAAAAAAAAAATAATAATAATAAGTATTAGTTATACATTATGTTTATTAAACACAGGGCCACCCAGAAGGGGGGGGGATGCAATTTGGACTGGGTGTAAGGGGTAAAGGTGAAATGAGTGAGTGGTGCAAAGAAGTTTTCCCCGATTATGAGTATACGTGAAGTGAATGAAGAGCTCTCAGACAAAGAAGGCGGAAACACGCTAGAGGCCGAGTCAAAGCTAATACTACAGATTAAAAGGAGGAAGGTTATCAATGAACACTTTTTTAGAAAGTGCGGAGAGAGACATAACTTAGCGTAAGTGGCCACTTGTCATCTGCTATACATTTTTTGAATTTAATATTCAAAAAAGGATTGGAATCAGTTTTACCTCAAATTTGCGCTCGGCTATTGTGGTGAAAGATCTTTTAGCAAACCTACAATTATCGTAAATCAATTAAGAGCCACCAATAATGAAGAGAGAAATCATTTGTTACTTTTGGATTTGTAATGTAAAATTATAAGTACTATTAAGGGTCAGAGATTGTAAAAGTGAGGTAAGAACCGACTGTCATAAAACGACTGGAAGTCGGCCTGCAATAATCCCTTTTGGGTGTGGGCGATTTCAATTTCATATAACTGAATCCCTCTTCCCTGGAATCACCACGTTAGGGTTTAAGCTCAATTTAAGGCAAGAGAAAATCATTTGAGTGTTCTTGTGAAAAGGATATTCGTTGTAACTTCTCGCTAATGCGGTACGCTCAGGATTTCAAAGTGGAATCAAATATGTTAGTAGTTAAATAGTTATATAGCATCCCTGTAAATCAATTCTCGATTCTTCGGTTACATTTTAATTACAGTTGCTTTTTCAAGATTTTTCCACTTATGGTAAATTGAAAATTTTATTTATCTTCTTATTTGAACAATTAAAACAAAATATTTCAGTTTTGTTCAAGATTCAAAAAGAAATAAATCCGTTCAATTTTAACAATCTTTTATTTATTCCAATTGTAAAAATGTTGTACTGATAATTCGGAAAAGGTCCGATGAGTTATTGGTTAGGTGTCACCAAAGAGCTATCACATAAAACATCATCAGGTGATCATCAAACTTTTAACTATTGGTTAACTAAACCACCCTAAATTGATAAATAAAATTAAGAGTAAAAAAATTGTTATAGTGTTCAGAATTTACTATTATATAATAATTTTAACTTTAACTAGTGCCACATGGTAAAAATATTGAGGACTGGCCGTGTGCCTTAGTCGAGGGTAAGAGTGATAGATATAAAATGAATAAAGGTTTTTTTTTTAATAGAAAAGTATAATTTTGAAAAAGGTACGGCCCCACTCCCCTGGTGTGCCCTGGGCCCCGGAAGTCTCTTGTCGGCCCCGATAGTACAGTTCATATTTCCAAAGGGCACACGAAATGACGAAGTGGCTGTTTTTATGTAATATCAAACATTCGAAACACAACATAATTCATCAAATAATGATTAAAATGATTGATTAAAACCACATTTTGTTTCTCTTTTTTGAGGAATTTGATTAGAATGAAGTACCCACTACATTATTTTATTACTTTTTCACGGCTTCAAGCAGGCGTTATTGAACTTTTAAGGAATGTATACACATATTGTTTGGCAAATCTATGCTCCGATTCATTTAAACTATCATATAACAATAATGTGCGGTATTGTAGTCTGTCCGTGATCATTCGCTGTAGGTTCTCTTATTTTCCCCGTAATCCATGACAGCCATAATCAGATTTAGGGTGTCAATAATATGAATCGCGATTTTAATGTAATTAGGTTTATTTATATATAATGTATGTATTTTATTAAAAAGGTAAGGTCGTTTTTTGGTGCCAATGATGGTTTTTTTTTTTAAACAAATCACATTTTTCATGGATACTTGTATACGCTTTGGACTGTACAGACTACTTCAAAGGACATCCCATCTCTCAATAGAAAACAAATTAATAATCTACGAAGTTATACTTAAGTCAACCTGGACATACGGAATAGAACTATGGGGTACAGCAAAAAAGTCGAACATCAAGCGCATCCAATCCTTTCAAACAAAAGTCCTGAGAAAAATACCCCTTATTACATCAACAACAAAACCCTTCATAACGATCTTAATATACCTTACATTCTCGAACTCATCCCTTCCAAGTTCATGATATTCCATAGTAGCCTATCCAACCACCCTAATCCCCTAGCACAGTCATTGCACTGCAACACTCATCCCTATAATCCTCCTCGGAGACTAAAATGGCAGTGGCCTCGTGACATGCTATAGATGCGTTACAGTGCGAGTCAATGGCAATGGCCAGTTTCTCCAATCATGTCCTGAGCGTCTGTGGCTCTCACGCTATTCGTCAGCCTCTTGTATCGCGTGACGCGGCTGACGGAGGAGCGTGGTGAACTTCACAAGACTCCGCTTCCTCTTTCGCATGCGAGGGAACTGTATGAATGAATGAAAATTTTAAATATGGTATGAATGAGAACATCTATCACAATTACTTATTGCCTAATAAGGCAGATTGTAATTATATCACAATAAAGAAGTTTCAATTATTATTCCATTAAACTGTTATTTTTCAGCAGCTACAGTTTTAAGAGAAAAATAAAGAAAGTGGAAAGCACTTGGATGGGTGTTTAGACAGGGAAGTGTATATAGGAGACGTTAGTCAATATAAGTGCTGTATTACAGTAGATGGTGGGAGGGGGTGGAAGGAGGCAGGTGATTGGCGGAGAGCAAGGTCCATGATGCAGGATGCTGGGCTGCCATTGGTAGGGGCGTGGCTACTCTTAGGGGGGTGTGGTCCAGCCTGCAGCATCTCCTGCTGCCCAGATCCCTGGCTCAGGCTGTCACGTCTGCATCTCTCAAGCTGGACCCTCAACTCATCACGCTGGGGAAGGAAAACTTCGCGTTCCTCCAGGTATCTGTCACTATATCTATTTACCATTCATTATTATCGATACTTAAAAATAATAGTGGGACCATTACCTATAATAATTATTGTTATGATTATTATTTTTTTTTTGCTACTGAAAAATTTGTATTACATAAAAAATTAAATTTATCTCAGTACTTATATATTTGGGAGTACCGGAAGTAGATGGGCAGTTGACGGAATAGTGTTAAGGCTATCCTATAACAAGGTGTTCATTATAACTATTTGAGGAATTTTTGTTTATCAAAAAGGTGAGTCCCATCACCTTGTAGAGTCTTATAAATAAAGCCAAGTACGTTATGTATCATTGTACTTGTACTGATTAAAATAACTTTTAGATCGATTCAGACTTTGTATAGAGTGTACCGATGGTACAGGATATATAAAATGTAATATGTAAATAGATTCGCTTAAGAACCTATAGTAAATAATAATTTTGTCATTTTTAAGGGGATTGGGGGAAAAAAAAACTATTTGAGGTGTACACAAGGATTAGGTTTATATTCAAAAACAGCGAAGCCATGCCCGGTATTAAATCTGAGGTACCCTTTGTAGAAATTAATACACTAATTTTTTAAAAAAGTGTGAAACGTGGACTTCAAAACTGTCGAAAATTGAGACGGGCAGATATTTTGAGAACTGATAATTTTTTTTGTATTGTATTAGTTAATATTAAATATTTATATGTTACCTCTAACTATTTTTGGTTCAACTGAATAGTTATCGGACATTTTGTAATGCTTATTAATTATGCGAATTATACTCAATATTTTTGATAAATCCCAAACATAAAAATAATTTTGGGTTAGGATGATTATTATATTTACATAAAATTTTAGATATATTTAATCATTTTTAAGTAAACCTTTACAGCTATACGAAAGAGGATCGCCTCAGAGTGAAAAGTCCCTCTCTCGTCATGCTAAGCATATTAAAGTATGAAAGCAATTGGTCTCTTTGGAATGTTGTGATTTCGCCTTTGGTATGGTTGACATATGTCATCGAGTAGTGTGAATGTAATATTAAAATGAAGCAGTTTTTTCTAAATATTTAGAGAAACAGTGAAGTAGTTAGGGTAAATTTCCACTTTTTCCGTTAATAATATTGCAAAAGTCTTAACTTGCTAACCGTGAATATCAGTCTCCCTTCATGGTAGCAAAATTATGACTTATTATAAAAAATGCCAAAGATGAACCAGTTTTATTATCCAGTAGCTATGAGTACTTGTCACATCGTGTCCCTATGAAGAACTAGCATGACAAGAGGACCGGGAGGCAGTCGACAGATGCCACGCCATGACTGAGAGTGGGCCAGATGACACTAACCCTAAGTTAATCGCTTCTAGATAGCTAGGCCTCTGTTTATAGCAGCACGGATCGGTTAGCTCTGGGCCCATCAGGATATTTATATATGCTAATTGGCCAAAGGGTGTCTATCTGGTGTGTAGGGGGAGGGTGGGGACTATCAATTACTGCGGCTGAAGGAGGCGGTACCCAGTTGGTTGGGCTTTGTTGGAATTGCACATTTATTAAATTAACGGCACAATGGTTCGTCTGTTGCAGATTTTTATCAGTGATTTTCTTCAGTAAATACAAACTGTGATATTTACTTCCTTGGAATTATTTCGGCCTTCAATTATTTTTTAATCAATATTAAACGTTTTCAGTGATAAGAATCTATAAATATGAAGGAAAATATTTTTAAAAAATTATACAGAACTTTCTATTTTGATTTTCTTCTGTAACTGATTTCTAATAATTTAAGCAAACGATTTATAGAGCCCCAGTATGCATACGCAGGCCGTGTATTGGGTTTACCTGAGAGTCCTGTTCAGAGAGCAACTACAGGTTACCGTGTGACAGGTTTGTGCGATCGCAGATACGGATCAGGTCGGCAGCGAGTGACAGAGCCAAGAGATGACCGTTTATTGTTCTTCACACGCTTCTGATGAGACTGCTCAACTCAGAGGCCAGCGGCATTGTTGACCAGTGAGCTTGCTTGGCTGGGAACACCTTATGCGTAGCCAAAACGAATGGGGCAACGTGTTGTCTTATATGTCAATCCATGCTGATCTGTTGAAATCTATTCTATAAATATTTCTACGTCAAGATCGAATATATTTTTGGTAATACTAAATCGACACGTGTCCGAAAGTATTGCCTAGGAACCAACTTAAAAACTTAAGTTTAAGTATTTTTGGTGTGAAAAGTTTGGTGTTTCTTTTCATCACATCTTAAAAAAATTTTTTGGCAATCAAAATTAATATTTTTTTGATTAGATTCGTCGGGGACATATTCTTTGTACACCAGATGGATGAGAGTTTACCGAAGGCCTGGCGGAGGCTACGATGAGTAACATGTACACTGGGAGAGTTCGGTGTGGAGTGGAATTCCTTCAACGGCGAATACAGACAGCTCTACGATGATGTTTTTCACTTACAGAAGAAATCAAAATAGAAATGTCTATATACATTTTTTGAATATTTATAGCCCCTGATAACAGAAAACATTAAATATTAATTAAAAAATTAATCACTTTTTAACCAAATTAAGCACCATTTTTTTTTTGGCAGTGTAATACCTTTAATGAATATTGAAAGAGAAAGATATCGTAAAATTAAAATTAAAATGTTCCCAATTCGTCAGTCGCGATCAAAGATCCCGTTCGTACAATGTTCAGTTAGATTGGAAATAAATAAATAATTAGAAAATTTAAAAATTAAAGTTTTTTTATTAATATATTATCCTGTCAGTCACAGTGTCTTCTATTCGGGCATCATCAAAACTACAATTCAGAAAGAAATTTTCTGATTAACGTATTTAAAAGCAACATAAACATAATAGAAGAAATAGAATACAATAACAATTAATTCTATAAATAATAACATTGGGAAACAATAAAAAGAACATAACAACACTTGTAAAACATATTTTCTATTTAAATTTGTATTAATTCATTGTTATGCATACTGAATTCAAAAATGAACTTATTGTAAAACAAATTGTTGCTATGAAAATGCATATTGCATAAAAGTAACTTTGTTAAAACAAAAAAAAAATTTTTTATAAATCCTAGTTACATAAACAAACATACTTAGATAATTAAAATAAATTTCGTATATTTTATAAGCGTTTTGGGCGAAATATTAACCTTTAATTCAAATTAGATGAAAAATACTGTAAGTACTATCGTGACTACTAAGCTTTCTCGCCTTCACGACCTCCTCCAATTCAAAACAGCTATAAAATCTTATGATACTCGTAGTAGGATCCAGCCTGCATTTTTCATCGGCCTTTTCCGACCATTGTTTTCCGATCTATGTGAACCTTTAGAAATCCTACAACTCCTCAGTTTAATTCATAATCTTCTGTATACCAAACAACTTCCTGTCTGTAATCTTTCCCTTAATCCAAACCGCAGCAGACGTCCGCCCGGATCAATAAGCAGAAAGGCTAACATACACGGTTAGACTTATAACACTAGAATTTGCCGCCATTTGTGCAGTAAAGTCTAATAAAAACAATTTTACAGCTGACAGTTTAGGGTTAGTAAAAATGGAGCGTTACACGATAGAACAACGTGTCTTTATTGTTGAACATTATCTCAAAAATAATAGAAGTTTGGCGGCCACAGTTCGAAAATTTCACACAAAATATGGTCGGAATAGTGTTTTGACTTCATCAACTGTGATGAGATTAATTGAAAAATTTAGGGAGACTGGATCAGTTGGAGACACTAAAAACACTGGTCGTCCGAAAACAAGCCGTTCAAATGTCAATATCGAAGCAGTGCGTGAGAGTATTGTTGAAAATCCAGGAACATCAATTTGGTGTCGTAAACACAGTACTTTGTGCCGAAATTGAATGATATTGATGTGACAAATATGTGGTTTCAACAAGATGGTGGCACATGCCATACAGCCCATGAAACAATTCAAATACTGCATGAGACATTTCCAGGTCGTGTACTCTCTCGTTTCGGTGATCAGAATTAGCCGCCTAGATCGTGTGATTTAACACCTTTAGATTTCTTTTTATGGAGGTATTTGAAGTCAAAGGTGTATGTCAACAAGCCCACATCCACCCGTGCATTAAAAGAGGAAATTCAACGCTACATCAACGAAATTTACGCCAAATGGTCATGGAAAATTTCGACAAAAGAGAGCTTATGTGCCAGCAAAGTCTTGGAGGCCATTTGCCCGATGTGTTATTCCATAAATAGCCCTATCCTATTTACTTTATAATTTAATAAAAAAATACTAAAAACCGTGTTTTCTATTTAAATCAAATCTTGCGTTATTTCTGGGACACCCTTTACATGGAACCGTCGCATAAAAAGAACAATCTCATAACCTTAGTCCTATATTGCTTAACTATCTGCTGCACAAACCATCATGTGTGTATATAATTTAAAATTTGATTTAGAAAACCTACGGAAGAAGAACACTAAAAGGAGGAATGGCGATACGGTATAGATGAGAATGCAACAAGCGCAGGGCATACAAATGGCTGTTATTTCTGCATTATTTACACCCTCCTCATTCCTGGTTATCGGTTATTAATACGATTGCACCCCATATCGTGGACATATGCTGCCTCCATGGGTAGAGGGCTTCCTTTGTCACGCGAGGGGGCAGCATAAAAGCGCCCAGTTTCCCTATGCCAACTTACGTGCTATCAATTTTACGCGTCATCGACTCCGTACGCATTATAAAAGACTCCGATTTATCGAAGAGTACTGGACTTTGTGACAATAGTTCAACTATTGGTGACACGTATCCCTCAGAATCCATTAGAATCCCGGTCAACGCTCGTGGATAAGAAGTTAGTTCATGGAGTTCATCCAGCTGATAGAGAGGCTATTATAAACACACTCAAATCTTCTTCAACACTTACAGTATATAATAGGTTGGCAAGAAAGCGATTTCATTTTAACTATTTTACAATCTCTCGGACAGTTGAGTCGATTCAATTATGGCTTTCATTTTGTCATCAGCAATTTCAGAAGGTCGACCAGAACGTTGGTCATCTTTCAGTGAAAAATCTCCAGAACGAAGTTTTTAAACCAATTCTGATACGTGAGTTCTGTAAAACAATCAACACCATAAACTTCACATATCTGTTTGTGAGCCTCAGTCGCTTTCTTGCCTTTATGAAAATAAAAAAGTAAAATGTGTCGAAAATGCTTATTTTTGCACTCCATGTTAAAACTGGCAGTTGTAAACAAAATTACACGGAATTTCTTTCTATAGGCAACCTTAAAGGTATCGACTACCAAATCTCAAAAGGAAAAAATTCTAACATTGACAAAAGGATAACGAAACAAACATAACGCTATCTAATGGTGCAAACAGAAATCACTTTCTTGCCAACCCAATATATATTTGTTTAAATAACTTTATTATTAATATATGTTACACTATTGTATGCTAATTCAAACATATTTAACGTTAAGAGCTAAAGAGTGAACGTATCTAGGTGGATCTGTGACTTTCATGTTCATGATCTGTATTATAATAATAATAATTATTATTATAAGTATATATCTGGATCTGTCTTTAAAATTTGAATGTACAAGGTGAAAGCCTCAACTGAATAACCTTGTCTAGACTGCAACAAGGTTTTCAATTTTAATTTGCACCACATATCAAAAGGGTCACGTTTGTCACAAAATGACCACCATATTTAAAATAAGATTTATTATTCTTATTTCGACGGAATGAAAACTTTGTAAAGACTATTTTGGGTATAATATTTATCTATTCTATTAGTAATGCACTTAAAGTAAACATTAAAGGTCATTTAATAGTTATGAGGTAATTGGTGTTGTACTTTAATGCACATTATCTGTGATAGGATATGGAGTGTATGGATGACATGTTCCCTCCGATTGGGTCCAATCGTCCGGACAGGGACTTCTCACCAATTCATATCCGGAAAAGGTAAGCACTATAATGTTTTATAATAATATTTATATTTATAGATAAACAAATTATAGGTTTTTCAAATTTATTTCTCAACATTTACGTAATAGAAATGATCTTTTGCTAATATTCAAAGCTGGCTGATACCATCGCACTTGATTACGAGTAAAATATTTATTCAAGTACTTATTGGAATATAAATACAAAAACCAAACGGCCAAAAAAAAAACAAACTAAAATTTAAAAAACTAGATGAAAACAGAATAACTTCGAATATTACCTTATTTACATTATCCCCTAAGCCAGCGGTGGCCAACCCAAATGATCTGTCGGGCCACTTGGGTAATGTATCATAACTCCTCGGGACACATATAAAATTATACACCCCATATTAAAACATAGAACCTGTTATATTAGATGTTCCAAGATCCGCGCGTCATGAGTTCACAAAATATAGTTCAATTATTTTGCCAACTCGATACTGTAAACTCATAAATAAAACAGGAAATATTTGTCGTATATTCGCAAGAATATTATTTTTAAATGAAAGCTAATTGTTTCTCATAATTTCGGCAGCTAATTTTTGAACATATGGATGCGCAAATAATGTATTTTTTTAATATATTGGTTTTCACTACTTTAGCCATTATAAAATAAACATATTTTGTAAAATTGTGATGAATTTTGCGGGCCGGCAAAATGCCCAAGGGCCACGGGTTGGGCACCCCTGCCCTAAGCCCTTATGGGTAATATATCCATCCGTATGGATTCTCGCCATAAATTTTATCTTTATCGCTTTTAAAAGATCTACAATATAATCAGTTTTGGATACTACTTAGCTATTGTAGCGTGCATTGTTTCGGTATAAATCATTCTTAGAATCCTAATAATCCCTGTTTATATCGGGGCTATCTAACGTTGGCTTCACTTCCTGCTGTTTGGTTCTACAAGCGGAAGTCCGGTAAGTTAATACGGGCTTTACTAAGAAATTGTAAACGCATAATTTATTGTGGGAATTAAAATCCAGAATTTCTCTTGGCACATGGGAGGGGAAAGATGTTTTCTGATTTTAAATAAATTATATAATAATAATAAAAGCTGAGGGTGACTCAAATAATTTAAGAAAATAAACACCAACAACCATCTTGCAAGTATAGCATCGCTCTGCCTGCAAACATCCTGTTTTATTTAATTTTTCTTCACTTCAAAAGGAAAACTATTTTTCACATAGAAGAGAAAATGTAAATATATATATATTAATAAGAAGCTGGACTAGACTAATGATGATGATTGAGTCAACGATATCGAAACCGTATTTATTTCGACAGTACAAAAGGACACATTTCAAACTTGGCTTTGAGCTATCAATAAATAGGCACCAATCATCTGGAAAATAGTCGGGGAGACCCGTCCTCTAATTTCGCGACGAAATCCAGATTGTCTTATTGAGAGAAAAAGGGTAGCAGACCCTTGTACGGTAAAAGGTAATCTTGGTTCCAGTAAATCTTTGTCCTTCCAATTGGAGGCCAGTAACTCACAGAGGGTTCTTTTGACAGGTTGGGATCTCCGGTGGGGTCATTTAACTCAACCAGACTGACTATCCTTGTATGTGAGATTTAGAACTGCACGTTAAAAAAAAAACTATAATCTAAAAAAGTAGATGAGATAGACTAAAAGTGATTTCATATTTAGATTCAGCGACCCAAATATAGCTAAAATCCTACGCACCAAAAAATTTTTTTTGTAAAACTGTTCATCATTTCATGTCCTTCGCCCTAATGCCGTTATTCCATTCGTTGTTATTCGATGGTCGCGATTCCATTTCATTCAGGCGTAAACTGATTTTTCTTCTGGTTTATAAAATTTTTATTTGAAGAAAATTATAATATGCCCTGAAATGCCAATAGACACAACTGTGATAAATTCATCTCATTCATCTGTATTTACGAATTTGCATTTACTATAATAAGAACACCCCGATGACAGCCTGAATTCGATCTAATAACGAATTAATTAATAAATAACAATCTTTGCCGCTTGGAAAATATATACCAGTCTGGTATCAGTCACAAGAGTTGATTTCTATTTCTTCGAATTAAACATGCAATCTAATGAAATATAAGACCGATTCGTAACAAAACTGCACGAATAATTAGTCGTTACGGAATGAAAATAAAAAAAAAGTATGGACTATCCCAAAGACAACTTTCTTATAAAGGAGCCGAAGCGAGGATATTGATACCGCTCTCAGACAGATGAGTTCTCGGTTATGTGCACTCCCTCAGGAGCTGTTTCACAAATACTTTAAAATATTGCCCTGTCCTCCCCCACTTTATGTCATTGGGTCAATAATGGCTACTAAATATTGAATACTTCTCCCGTATCGACCAATGGCATCCTCTTATACATAATTCCTCGCGTTTTCCGTCCTGCCTAGCATCTCAATATCGCCGAGCACGGAGTAGAGAGGCCACATACAAGCAATGGTAAATAGATGGTATATTGGAATTGCCTTTGGTTCTAGGAATGCTATGTGGACGACCCAATTAAAATCGATTAAACAATATTACTGTAATAAGTCGAGATATAGGTCGAATCGAATATCGATCTATCCTCAACTTTCTCTAGCTGCTACTATTCATTCGACGATTTATTAAGGTTGAAAAACCACTCAGTTGGGACAACGAGAACCGTGGTACGCCGGGATGGTACCCCCTAGGGAGACTGTCCACAAAAGTCACGTATATTTACACCAAATATCTGCTGAAGGCCAATCGGACTCGTAATGTTCTAGTAAGCAAACACAAACCAATATGTAATAAAAAAAACAGCTTTATTATGATAAAATTACAATATGCCTTATTACACAATAAGCAATTGCGATAAATATTTTCATTCATACATTATTTACCAAAAGCGCAGAGATCTCCCGAATCCACATGGTTGTCACTTCCCTCGTATGCGAAAGAGGAAGCGGAGTCTTGGGAAGTCCCCACGCTCCTCCTTCAGCCGCGTCACCAGATACGAGCCAGTGGAGGCTGACGAAAAGCGCGAGAGCCACATACGCTCAGGACAAGATTGGAAAAACTGGCCATTGCCACAACACTGTTACGCATTTATAGCAGATCACGAGGCCACTGCCGTTTTAGTCTCCGAGGAGGATTATAGGGATAAGTGGTGTAGTGCAATGACTGTGCTAGGGGATTGGGGTGGTTAGATAGGTTACTGTGGAATTTCATGAACTTGGAAAGGATGAGTTCAAAAATGTAAGGCATATTAAGATAAGGTAGGCGGATTTATGAAGGGTTGCTGACGTAATAAGGGGCATTTACTATTGTTCTCAGGACTTTTGATTGAAAGGATACGCTTGATGTTCGACTTTTTTTCTGTCACCCATAGCTCTATTCCGTTCACAAAGCAATAAATGACACTATTTAGTAAAGTAAAGACAAGATAGAAACTAAAAAAAACTAAGATTAATATTAAATGTATTTAAGTAGATATATATATATATATATATATATATATATATATATATATAGTAATGGAAGGAAAAGAAATCTCCGACAGTGAAGACCACATCTGAAGAATTTAGTACACATGTTTCCGGCAGTTGCAATTATTTAACATCCTGTCAAAATTTCCGCGGTCCCGTGATCCGATCTGATTTATTTCTCGGGCTTATCATTGTCGAAGTCGATTAGAACAAAAAATAGATCGCACGAGGCGTAAAAGGTGCAACAAAACTGATCTGATTAAAATGTTAGGATTCGCTCTGCAATATTTGAGGGATTTCTTTTCCTTTCGAGAGGATTTCCTTCATGGTATGTTAATTGACCAAGGTTTAGACTAGGCACTTAGTCGACTGTGGTGATTACTATGAGAAACCAAACATTTGTGGGCATTGCCAATTTGTCATGATTTTGTTTTTGGCAACAGTTGATCAGCTGTTTGTAGTTTAAGTCAGCATCTGATTCACCAGTGTCGTTAGAGGGCGGATTTTGAGAATAGATTATTCCTAAATTCCAGAAAACATACAATATACTGTAGCTTACAGGTAACAAAACGATTTACCGGGATTTATCTAATGAAATATTCCCTCATCTGTAATTTGGATGTTGCACGTTTACACAAAATATATTTTTAAATTATTGCAGATATATTATATATATATACTTTTTAAAAAGAACTTCATTGAATAATGAACAACGACCGATAGACATCTATGTGATAACCACTAAGTGTTATAGCGTAAGGACTACAGTACAAATGATCTCTTGTCACACGCCGAGGGAGTATTGAGGATTCTCTTTTGGTTTAATGCGAGGTGTCTTAAAAAATACTTCTTCATCAGATTCCAAGTCTGGTGGATCTTCACGATTCTGATTAAATTTATTTGTTCTACTTTCTTTAATGTATTCTATCTTATTTTTAACCATTTGTTATAATTCATTTAAATGTTTAAAGTAATTATTGACATGTATTTCTTGTATGTCATTGATATCATTATTGTCTGTATATTTTCCGAACGTTATTTCGTCAGGAGTTAATTTTATGTTTTGATTTAAGGTATTGTGTTAAGCAATGGTACTTGTGTTTAATATTCTTTCAAATTGGAATGTTTTGTTTTTACTAATGTTAATTATCATAATTTCATTCAATGTTGCATGACATTTATTTAATATTCCTAATGAGTTAGAGTAGTCTTTACTTGTATAGTGAATTTGTGCATTAATTGCTTTCCAGAATTGTTTCACTAATAAATTATTAAATTCTTCACCGTGGTCGGCAATTATTCTTTCAGGTGTTGGATTGAGACTGATGTATTGCTCTAATTGGCAAACATTTGTCGCGTTTTTATTATGTAGCACTTGTGCATACAAACGTTTTGAAAATGTGTCAATACACGTGAATATAATTTTTTTGTCATAAAATAATAAGTCTATCGTTAGTTCTTGAAAAGGTTTTCCTGGCGTTGGTGTTATTAGATATTTACTTCGGATAGGACGTCTGTTGTATTTATTTATTTTGCATGCGTCGCATTTGTTAATTAATTCTGTAATTTTGTCTTTCATATTTGGAAAATAGGTTTTTCTTTTTAATCGGTCGTAGGTTTCTAGAATACCTCTATGACACGTTTTCCATTGTGATAGTCTAATATAGCTTGTTGTCGATCTTCTAAGTTTTCAATGTTTTTACATAATAAGAAATATCGTTTTAATTTTACTGTTTTAAAGTCTTGTTCAATTATTTTTTGTATTTGATTAAAATATTCGTTATAAATTTCATTAAGTTGTTTAAAATCATTTTGGCAATAAATTCCATAGACTTTTGTTGGTTCTAAAAATTCTAATAATAAATTTTGAATTTTTTCTTGATCGTTAATAAATTCATTAGTTTTCCAAAAATTGTTTCATGTTCCATTCTGTTAGAGCAGGTATGGGCAACCTTTGACATGTTATGGGCCAAACTTTAGTGTGCAAATACGTTCGCGGGCCGCGTTTAAAAGTAGTGCATTTTAAAGTAGTGTTCATAATTTTTAGCGATAGATATCAGTCAGCCATGAAATAATACGACAATGTTATTACAACACAATTTATTAAAATAACAAAATGAAATGAAAAAATAGGTACCTACAGCATTAAATTAAATCGTTAAATTTAGAATTGTTACAAACTACGAAAGTTAAATAGCGACACCGAAATCAATGAGACACTTGAGCTTGAATTTGGGAAACTAATTCATCGATGTTTGGATTAATTCCACTGGTACAAAGACGTAAAGAATTTTCCAAATTATCGTCAGTCAGCCTTGTACGATGTTTTGATTTATTAACTTTCATCAATGAAAAGAACTGTTCGCATTTATAAGTACTGCCAAACGCACAAATCAATCTTCTTGCAAATTTTCTAAGCTGCGGAAAATGGTCTTCTTCGAGGTATTTTTTGTAGAAATCGCACAACTCCACGTCTTCAAATTTAGATTTTAGGAGTGAGTTTTCTTGAATCTCGATCAACTCCATTTGCAAGTGTATTGGAGCATTTTGTACATTACTTTTTGTTGGAGTAGCAAATAAATTGAAACAGTCTTCCATGTGTTTGAAATCGCTAAATCTGATCGAAAATTGCTCCGACAGTAACTTGAGTTCTTCAGCATATTGAGCGTAAGCAATATTTTCATACGCAGAGAGCGTGGTGAAATGGTAACTGTTACCAGACAGCATATGTGCCTCCCACAAGCGGATTTTGTTCTGAAACGCTTTCAAATGGCTGTACAAATCATTTACTAACTGTCCTTGTTTTTGAAGTTTCAAATTTAAATCATTCAAATGGCCTGTAAGGTCGACAAGAAATGCTAAGTCACATATCCATTTTGCGTCACTCAATTCAGATAGTGGTTTATCTTTTATTTGCATAAATTCTGCTATCTCATTTCTAAGCTCGTAAAACCGTTTCAGCATTTTCCCTTTGCTTAGCCATCTGACTTCACAATAATATGTTACGTCGTCATACTCGGCTGATATTTCATCCAAAAACGCCTTGAACTGACGATGGTTAAGCCCTCGGGATCGAATAAAATTGATGGTTTTTACTACCACATTCATAACATTCTGGAGTCGAATGGACTTAGAACACAAGTTCTGTTGGTGGATAATGCAATGAAGGACTATCAAACCATCTTTTTGCACATTTAATTCAGTTGCTTTTTCATTCAAAATTCCGATGAAACCTTTACGTAAGCCGACCATAGAAGGTGCACCATCTGTGCATACTCCAACTAATTTCGACCATGGCAAGCCAAAACTTGTGAATACCTTTTGAACTTCATTAAAAATGTCCTCTCCTGTAGTGGTTCCTTTTAGCGGCTGTAAAGCAAGCAATTCCTCAGTAATAGTGAATTCTTTATCAACACCTCGAATAAATATAGCCAGTTGAGCTATGTCAGACAAATCGGTGCTCTCGTCTAATGCTATGGAAAATGATTCAATACCAGTCATACGGCCAGTCAATGTTGTTTTTATATCATTAGCCATCATTTCTATACGTCGTACAACGGTTCGTCTTGACAAACTAATTTTTTCAAATTCATTTTTCTTTTCAGGACACAAAACACTGCAAACTTCTGACATACACTCCTTGATAAATTCTCCTTCGGCAAATGGTTTCAATGACTTTGCCAATTTTGAACTAACTATAAAACTAGCTTTCACAACATTATCAAGTTGTGTTCTTTGTCTATGAAATATTTGCTGCTGTTTTTCCAAATTTGCGGTAAGTTTCTGGATTTTGTCTTTTCTTATTTGTCCTGTCAGTGAGAGCAGCGTAGGATGCTTAGTTGAGTAATGCCTCTTTATATTGAATTCTTTCATCACCGAAATGGATTCATTACACATCAAACAAATAGGCTTACCATTGTGCAAGATAAAGAAGAATTCTTCAGTCCATTTTTCTTGAAACTGGCGACCCTCTGCATCTACTTTTCGTTTCCTTCCACCAGACATCATTTTCATTTACTTATCGTTCGATAAACTTAATAAGAAAATAGGTATAATTAGTAAGCACTCAAGATGCACACAAAGTCACAAAGCAAACTTATCACCACGGTAGCTCGAATAGGACTGAACTAAGTTCCGGCCATCCACCCGCTTATATAGGCAAAATGAAGGAATGATCTAGAATCGTCTAGTGTAGAACAATACAATTGCGAAGCAATAATCCTTTGTTGCGCCGCCAGTGTGGCGGCAAACATCAATGGCTTTGAACTTTGATGTTTGCCGCCTCACTCTTTGATGATCACCGCCACTCGGCGGCTTGCTCGCTCACTTGATTCCATGAGTATGAGTAAGTAGTGTATTTTTTTTTTTTAAATTGGGTTTTTCAAAATGTCTCGCGGGCCGGATCAAATCTTACAGCGGGCCGGATCCGGCCCGCGGGCCGGCTGTTGCCCACATACGTGTTAGAGCCTCTTTTTATTATAATATGCCTTTTTTCGATATTTAAACATTTATCTTTTTCACATAGCCATATTTGCTCATTATTACTTGCTTGTGAATGTTGTGTGATTAGACTGTCTAAATCTCCAAGGTCTTCCATTTCCGGAATTTCTAATTCTTCTGAGTTCCTTGATGTATTTCTTCTAAGTCTCTAGAAGTTGGTCAATGAATATTTCGTACTCTGGTGAGTCCTCGTCTGGTATATGTATTTCTACTGGTTCTTCTTCAATGGCACTCATTTCTTCTTGATAGTGCGTCAGCAACATAGTTAGTCTTTCCGTTAATGTGTCTCATTTCAAATTCGAATTCCTGCAATTTCCATATCCATTTCATAATTTTTTCATTGAAAAGACCCATGTTAGTGGTTTATGATATGTTAGTAATAAAAACTTTGTCCCGTAAAGGTAAGGCTCAAACTGTTGTGTAAAGTAAACAATTGATAATAATTCTTTCTCGATTGTTGTTATTTATATTTTCAATTTTCTTAGGATCATTTTTTAATCCATTTTGAGTTACTATGTATCCTAGAAATTTTAATTCGCTCTTGAAGAATTCGGTTTTGTCCAATTGAATGCTTAATTTATTTTTCCTTAATATTTGTAGAACCCTCTCAATATCTTCCATGTGTTATTTTTCATCTTTTGAATAAACAATGATGTCGTCCACATAAGTCATAGTTCTTGGGACGTTTGCTATAGCCATGTTAATCATTCTCTGGAATGTTGTTGGTGCATTACATAATCTAACTGGCATTCTTAAGAATTCGTAATGACCTGTTTCTGTGCTGAAGGCAGTTTTAGCAATTGAATCTTCATTCATTAATATTTGATGAAATTCCGAAGTTAGATCTATAATGCTATAATATTTTTCTCCTTTCAATCTATTAAGTACATCTTCAATATTGGGTAATGGAAATTTATCATTAATAGTTTCTTGATTATGTTTTCTGTAATCTACGACCATTCTTACTTTCTTAATACCGCTCGCGTCCATTTTCTTCGGCCCTATCCATAGTGGTGAATTATAGGGCGAGTTACTTTTTCTAATGATTCCATCTCGTAATAGCTTCTGTACTTCTTCGTTTATTTGAGCCTTAAACTGTTCCGGGTATCTATAATAATTCCTTGTATAGATTGGATTTTCATTTTTTGTTATAATTTTATGTTTCAATAAGTTCGTTGCTTTTAATATTTTGTTATCCTTTTTTATTATTTCTCCATTTTCGGATATTTTATTAATTAATTCTTTTAATATTTCTTTTGGGTTATGTTCATTTCTAATTATTTTTTCAATTTCTTTTTTATTATCCATTAAGTTTAATTCATTGTGATCGTTAAATTTAAATTTGTTGCTACCGATCACTATGTGATTGTCTTTGCAATTGACGTTTAATTTAAGATGCTTCATAGTTTCAAACCCTAATAATATGTCAAATCTGTTGGAGAATGGGTAAATTAACGATTCAATTAGTTGATCTAAGCCCAATGCTTCTCTAACGTTAATCATGACACTGTATTCCCCTTCGTCGTATCCAGTGGGAGTTTTAATTGAAAATTCCTTTTTTATTAATTTAAAATTATTCTTTTTTACTATATCTGGGTGTATGTAATTTTTGGTCGCACCCGTATCGATTAACCATTTATTATTTATAAAATCCGTGATCTGCGGTAAGTCATTTGTAAAATTAATTTCGTAACATTGTTTCAAAGTTACTGATCCCTCATTTGTCCTTGGTATGGATCCGGTGGATCGTTTGCTCGTTGGCTGTGTTGGAAATTCGTTTCTAGATAATTTAATTTTTCTGTCAGTTCCCTAATAATTTCATCTTTATCTTCCTCTGCGATGTGATGTGCTTTATCGCCAACCGTTTCTGGTCGTTCGTTTTTTTGAAATTGCGGTTGCTGTTGTTGGTTATTATATTGCGCTGATCGAGATTTAATAAAATAATTAAATTGAGATTGAGGATCCCATGGTTGTTGATAATTCTTGGTTGTTGCTAATTAGGTTGAGGTTGATTATAATATGGCTGTTGTTGACTTTGACTATAGTTTGGTTGATAGTTATTCCTTTGGTAAGGTTTTTTTTTATTATTATAATTTGGTTGGTAATTGTTTCCTTGATAAGGATGTTTTCGGTGACAATTTTCGGTTTATTTTCGAATTTCCTTTCTTTATAATTTTGTCCGTATAATCGTTGAACAATGTGAGATGCTTTATTTCGAAGTATGTGGTCTATGTCTTCTAATGTTTTAAATACGAGATGATGAATAAAGTCAGAAAGCACCGGATGTAGATGTACTGCATGGTAGCTAATTTGTCTATCGTACGCTACTTTCATCGTCCTTACTTAGAACACTTGCATCAGCATAGGTTCGAGCAATGAGATCGCATCTTTTCTCAGTTAATCTTGAAATATAATATAATGGGTTTTCATTATGAAAGGGTTTAGTTGTAAGTATTTACGATATCAATTGTTTTCTTGATCGACAATCTTGATATTTGAGTTTTAGAAAATTAAACAATTCTTCTACCGATCTAAAGTGTTTGTCGAATATATAATATATATAAATAATATAATATATAATATATATAATATAATATATAATAATAGTATTATAAGTCTATAATAAGTTTTTTAGGATTTCCATCATAATGTGGAATTAATTTAAATTCATTACAGTTAATTTATATATTGGTATTCATTGTAATTGAATTATTTAAGTCTTCTTCGTTAAAATTAGAGAACTGTCTAATGTTATTAAGTGTGTCTTGTAAGTTAGTCATACATAAATAAATGAAATAATAAAATGTTAAACAAAGATTGTTGTTCTTCTTCGCCGAAGATGTTGCTTCCTAAGTCTTATTCTTCGTTGGTGGATTATACTTTTTTGTTGACTTGAGTGTTGACCGTCAAAAGCGTCAGCTAATCCCCTTTCTGAAGTGTGTATGATAAACAAGTTCCCCAGTGACTACGCTTCTCTTGAAAGGTTGAATCGAAGTTCAACGAGTTGTCAATAACTGGTTGAATACTTCTCTGAGAAATGGTCTAAGTTGAGATTCTTCTATGAATGTTTAATAATAGTGCGAATTTCTAGTTCGTGATAAGCCTCCAAGTTCGAGCGCCAATTAAATAATCTCTACGAATGAATCACTTTTTAAAATGAACTTTATTGAATAATGAACAACGACAGGTAGAAAATCTATGTGATAACCACTAATTGTTATAGCGTAAGGATTAGAATACAAATGATTTCTTTGGTCACACGCCGAGAGAGTATATATAGGAGAGGAATGCTGACATAAGTTAATACTGAGTCAGGATGCTCTGAGGTCCCTTTTTACACTTTTAGTTTACACTAAGATATAGAGCTCAGATGCTAGTGCGTTGTGTGAGTCTTCGATGAGGAGTGGATACTGAAGGTGGCCCAGGGATGACTTGACTGGTTGGGCCCCGATGAACTAGCGACGCCCGTCCATTAATTAGACAGAGGGAACAAGGGAGGTAGTACAATCTCGAAGCCTCTGGTGGTTTCTTACATTTTGTTCAACTTGGCCTGTTTCTTTCTGACATTTCTGGCTAGTGTTTTCAACCCTGCCTACCTGTCAACACTATGTCGGTGCCACAGAACATCGTTTCTCGTCATGGCTTAGGACAGGATGTTGTTTTTACTCAAACCTTTTAGGGTACCTTCACTTTGTTCAAAAACTCTTTTTTTGTACAAGGTACAAGAGTTGGCGGTACCGTAGCTCGCAGTCAGGGAAGATCAGAATGGTCGTCTTTTAATATGTTATTTCTACTCATTCATTTTTTAGTATATTACATTATTAATGCACACCGAATTGATGTAAAATATTTTGTATATTATCATGAATATTAGTCATTGTTATCCCAGAACATATGTATAACTGTGGATAGTGGGAGATTGACTCAAGTTGGTGAATGAAATGGATGTTAGGTCTCCAAATTTATTAATTGGCATTCCCACCTAGGACCTCTAAGTCGAAATTGTAGAGAAGTGGTGCATCGGTAAAAGACATGACGGATCACTAAATTATTGAACTTCGGTATAAGATAATTAATGTTTAATTATAATTTTAATATATCCCCTAAGAAAAATAACTGTATTACTCCTCCCAATACAAAGCATATCTTTTTCCGGACGATTTGTATTGTTATTTAATCAGCTTATGTACATAAATGTTTCATTTACAAGTTCTTAAAGAGCCTGCACGCTAGTAAATGCAGGTACTTATATATTGGGAGTCTCGATACTACTAAAATTTCAGTGTTAAAATGTTACAGCTGTTACATACATAATGCTAGAGCTATTATTAACGTTGCTGGTGGTTGATTACAGGGACAGGTGCGACATCGGAGGTGGCATGAGCCGAGAGGAGAGGCGCAGGAGACGCCGAGCAACTGCCAAGTATCGGACTGCGCATGCCACGAGGGAACGTGTGCGCGTCGAAGCGTTCAACGTTGCATTTGCCGAACTGCGGAAGTTGCTGCCCACACTTCCGCCGGACAAGAAGCTCTCCAAAATAGAGATTCTCAAGCTGGCCATATGCTACATCGCCTACCTCAACCACGTACTCGATGTCTGAGCTGCCTCGCGCAGCCTACCTGGGCTAGGAACACACGAGGCGGTGTAACGCATGCGCAATCTAGTCGCCGTCATGAAATTAGACACTTGGGATGAAGGGGCTACTTGTTGATGCCACATAGGCAACAGTCAATAGGCGGGGTACTAATCACTAATTTGCTTATTGCTTAACGAGTGACATAATCGAAGTAAAGGGACCACATGGACTGAAGAGAAGTAGTGCTCAGAGCGGCAACAAGGCTTGCCATGTATTGCGGGTTCTCAAGCTTCTAATTTCCTGACGGCGACTATAGTGCTAAAGTCTATAAAATGACTACTCCTCAAAAATTTTCTAGATAAATAATATACTTCGACTGCCAAAGTCTTTAACAAATAAATAATAGCATCAATTTAATGTAAAAAATAATATAAAATTGCCATGGCTTTATGCAAATGAAAAGCCGGCTAAAACCGCCCCTTGTGTTCCTAACCTTACTCCTTATGTGGACTATATGTAATTTAAGTGTTCGCTTACAAGTAGTTCAATGTTTGGTTATGTATTATATATATATTTATAAATACGAAAGGTACTAGCAATCTTGTGCGCGCAGTCCAGAGTGTTCGTTAAATAAGTGACTATATTTTAAGGGGTGAATCTCTGAACAGTATTTTTTTTTTCCAAAAATATTAGCCTAACTTCCGATGCAACCAATTAGAACAATTATATAACTTTTACAAGGAACTTCACGCTAAAATTATGTTAAAACCATACTGTATGTATACTGTAAATATGGTCGTTAAAAATGTTCACCCCTTATATTATAGAAATTAATTTAGGGAACAGCAAGTATACATGTACATATCCACAAATAACTTTGTATACATTTTTCAATTGAAGAGTTATAATTTCTTGATATAATTGTTATTAACGATTGTGGTACTGTTTAGAGATAATAGATTTTAATTGTGTGTATATCTAACAAAACAATCTAAATATTAATTTATTTATGTAACTACTAAAGAAGGTTCGTGTATAATGATAGATTTCTTTTTAAAAGTATTTTACTAATTGTATCTGAACACGCTACGTCGTAGAGTTTAGAACTATCATAATATTGCCAACAATCATTCTAGTCTGTTTTTATCATCTGTTTCTTGCCTATGTCCGTTTTTAGTTAATATGCAAATATCGGAGAATTAAAACACGACAGATTTTATTTCTGACTAAGAGTAATATAACTGTCATAATTGATTATTATAACTGGGGTATATTACTAGAGTTATAATTGTGACTCAGCCGTCATCTACTGATTTCCGTTCAGACGCGCTTTCCCACTAGGCTACACGTCAGCCTGCAGCCGAAGCACTTACTATAAACCTGTTCAGATTTTAAGATCATGAAAAATGTATTCAATTTTATAACATATTTACAATTATTTTTTTGGGCAACTAATCCCACTGTTCTAGACAAGTCAAATAGAAATTAAAACTAAATTTAATAGATGAAACAGTAGAACCTCGCTGATCCGACCTCGACGGAACCAGGTGGTATTTCGGGACGTCTAAAAAATTTACTTTTTTTCAAAATATATTTTTCATAGATATATTTCTTGCTTGACAGAATAATGTACGAATTTTTAAAAATGATTTAAGCTACTACCATAAGTTTGAGACATTTAAAGGAGTCGGCTAAAAACTGTTAAGAATCGAACAATTTGTATAATTGTAGGCCGAATTTTTCTATGTCATAAACTTGCTCCGGAAACATGATAATTTTAAAAGAAAGTTGTTGTTTATTGATGAATGCTTGTTGAATCGACAAAATCGAAAACTGCCTAATTACATGGCGATATTTCCACCACCAAGTATGAAATAAGACTAAAAAGATAGGAAGGGTTTCAATTGAATCAATATTTTATTTCCTGCACTCGGTGGTCCGGGTTTCTGAGAACGTTGACTACTCTGTGGGGGGCCTGGAGACGTTCAGAATACCCGAAGAGTTGGATTAGCAAGGTTCTACTGTAACGTCATTAAAGTATTTCGGGAAATTGGTCCTGAACTAATAATAAGTATCTTAAAGAAAAAAAAAAAAAGATCACGTTCAGGAATCATTTTTAATCATCGACCCCATCTCTTTTTTTAATGTTTTGTTTTTAAATATGCAACAGGGAAGTATTAGTATTAATATTTTAAAATATGGCGATTAAAACGTTCCTATTTTGTTTTCTCGAATGGTTATATTCACGACAAAATAACTTCAAAGGACACCATGTTGATAAAAAGTTCTATAATTACGTCGCCTATTGCGCTGGTTCCGTGAGCGCTCGTTCGTGACCGCTCCAGTCTCCTGTCTGCCTTTTATCAGTTAATTTAAAACAAAAGACAAAACTTCCACGTCTGCTCAAACGTGATTCATCTGTGTCATTGTATTTCTCAATCCTCGTCGAATTTTTATTTCACCACCGGGTAGTAGTTGTAATGCCAAATATGTGTGCCAAATGTCCTAGTCATTTATGTCCTGTCCAGATTTTATTTAAACGTTGTACAATTTAATATATATTAAGCTGTGAAAATTAGTTCGATTTGAGATAATTGATGTACAGGTCCATGTTCCTATAATCGATCGTATCTGTGTATATAATTTTTAAGTGCAATAAAATGTATATATGTAGTCAAGTTTCATTCTTATTTATTTCAATAAATGGTACCTCTTCAAAACCTTGTTTCCTCAAAACTAGTCAATAACAAACTCTTATGCCATTATTCCATTAGTTTGGCTGTGTAATAATAATATCTTTATTATCCTGGGACTATGACCCCTGATAACAAACATTTGACATAAAGTAGGATCTTTAACAGTATCAATCCCCGCTAATATTTACAATGTGCTAAGAAATAAAATATATGGAATAAAAAAATATAAAATTAAATATGTATATAATAGCTTGGCAAGAAAGCAATTTCGGTTTTTTAGCCGGGATTAAAATATAATTTTTTCTATACAAAAAATGAATTTGAATCAGTCAAATATCTTTCATTCTTGACGATGACCTTTTGCCATCTTTCTGGTAACTTCATGATCCCGCGCTCATAGAACTTCTGGTACTTATCAGCAAAAACTCAACAAAGAGCGATTTGAGCTCATCGTTATTACTGAAATTTTTACCATTTATGACGTTTTGTGAACTTCTAAATAAATGATAATCCGATGGTGCAAGGTCGGGGCTGTATGGGGATGCGACATCACTTCCCTTCCAAGCTCCAATAGTTTCGTACGTGTTACTAAAGATGTGTGAGCCCTCGCATTGTCGTGGTGGAACCCAAATATCGAGCTTCTTAACAAGTCCAAGACGTCTTATATGATTTTCAATTGGTGTGTGTGTGATGCATTTAACTGTTTTGCAATCTCTCGTTATATGAAGATTCGATTCGAATTATGGCTTTCATTTTGTCATCAACTTCAAATGGTCGACCAGAACGTTGGTCATCTTTAAGTGAAAAATCTCCAGAACGAATTTTTTTCAACTAATTCTAACAAGTGCATTCGGTTAAACAATCAACACCATAAACTTCACATATCTCTTTGTGAGCCTCAGCCGCTTTCTTGCCTTTATGAAAATAAAAAAGTAAAATGTGTCGAAAATGCTTATTCCCTTTGACCCTAAATTGACAGTTGTAAACAAAATTACACGGGATTTCTTTCTATAGAAACCTAAAGGTATCGACTACCAAATCTCAAAAAGAAAAACTTCTAACATTGACAAAAGAATAACGAAACAAACATCATGCTATCTACTGGTGCAAACCGAAATCACTTTCTTGCCAACCCAATATATCACACATTCTTCAAGAAAATATAAACCAAAACCAAATGAACAAAATAAAAGATGAACTTGATAGAAAAATAACATTTATACACAAATACACTAATTTAGAATGTCACATAAATTTGTAAATGCACACAACAATTATGTACTACTGCATAGGAGTTAGTCAGTTAGTAAGTAACGGTAAACAAATATTAAAAACTGAATTAAGAAGGTTTCACTTAATATTATCATTTGAAATAAGTAAACAGGTGAACTGAATGGAACTGGAAGATGAATTTTTGAAATCGTTTACTTTACAAAATATTTATTTCATGACTTTTACACGTACTGTAAAGTTAGATAAGTAGTTTAGCAGCCTTCAGACAGTGAGAATTTAGTCGAACTAATGGAATTGAACTGATCCATAAAATGTTTTTTTATTAATTTTTTTTGGATATTTTGTGTGATTTAACTAAAGCTTGAAGTTTATAGATTGTAATCAATTCATAAAACGTTTAAGTTTCATTTAACAATAAGTTCTTAATAAATGATGTTTTATGTTTAAACTGATACGATTGAAGTATGTCCATAGTTTTGGTAAATTGTAGCTAATCGTTTAGTATTTTATAAGATAAATCATATCTTAAATAACTATTTAATAAGCGTTAAAGAGAGGAAGCCTCTATTGTTTTCTTCACTTTCGAAAAAGAAAAAAAATTTATAATAAAAAAAATAGGCAAAATAAATAAATAAAACAAATGGCGAGTTGCTCATCCACGGTCAAGTAGTTAAAAATAAGTCATAAAATTAATATTTAGCAAAGGAAATGAAATTACACTCCCTTTAATAAATATTAATCAGTTCTATGTCATATCCAAAAAATAAATATAAAAAAAAACATGTGACGAAATTTCAAGCATTAAAAAATGTAACCTCAACCTATTTCTTCATGAGTGAAATGAAGGTAAGATAAAATTGTCGAGTGAGAAGGAAGTGAAGGGGACAAGATGGCCGGAAGTAAGACGGTGTGCAGCATCCCCAAGGTATGCGGAGTGGTACCGAAAAAAGGCCGGAAGAAGATGATGATCGCAGTCTACGAAGTGACGGAGGAACATAGGAAGGAATGCCTCACTTCCGTCGTAGGATCGCCTCACGGCACCCCTATTAGGATGTGCAAGGGCAGGCTCACAAGTAAGTCTGGAGAAACTGTAATAATAATATCTAACACAACAATTCCAAGTTCATGGAATTCCATAGTAACCTATCCAACCATCCTAATTCCCTAGCACACTCATCCCTATAATCCTCCTCGAAGACTAAAACTGCAGTGGTCTCGTGACCTGCTATGAATACGTGACTATTGGGTTCCTGGCAATGGCCATTTTTTCCAACCATGAGCGTATGTGGCTCTCGCGCTCTTCGGCCGCCTCCACTGGCTCGTACCCGGTGATTCAGCTTACGGAGGCGTGGGGGACTTCCCAAGACTTCGCTTCCTCTTTCGCATGCGAGGGAGGTGACAACCATGTGGATTTGGGAGGTCTCAAGGCTATTTGTAAATACTGTATGAGTGAGTGAATGAAAATTGTAAATGAATGAGAACATTTATCACAATTACTTATTGCCCAATTAGACAGATTGTAATTTTATCACAATAATAATATCTATATCTTTATTGTTCTGGGACTGTCTCTTTTATATAAAGTGGGTGTTATTCTTTGAAAGTATCAATCACCACTAAATTTACAGCTAGTGAGCACAATATAAATAAATAAAATCAAACAACAAAAAAAAATATATAAATAAATGTAACATATTTATATAGAATTTAAAATAGGAAATGACAAAAATGTACAAAGGCAATAATACAAAAAAAGTAGACATAAAGAAGGTGTTTGGGGAGAACCTGTCATACTTCACATGGGTAGTCCCTTGTCAAAGTATCAAATAAACACAGATCTAATTGTAAAAAATAATATTGATGTGGCATTGGCCTCTACTTTGTACTTACATCAAGATCATTATATACTTATGTAACATATGGCCTCATTGTAAAAAAAACAACTATGGTGGAATACACGAGTTAACCTAGCGTCTGTGTTTTATCTATGTAATCCTAATATATTTCTACAGGTTATGGGCCCAGTCATGTTCAAAAAGTACTTTGTGTGAGTAAAGGGAATTTTACCGGTTGTTTGTTTTTGGATAGTGACGTGTTTTGTGTTGGAAAAGAAAAATTAACGTGAGAGACAGTCATGGCTACGGGACACACGTTAACATACCCTCAGTTGACGGACAATAATTTTCACAACTGGAAATTCAGAGTGTTAATGTTATTAGATGAAAAAGGTGTAAAATCAGTACTGGATAAAGATGTGGAAATCACTAGCAGCAACAAGGAATTGGACAAGAAAGCCAAAAACATTATTATCAACTGTATTACCGATCGCCATATTGATTACGTGAGAAGTTGTGGAACGGCAAACGACATGATGTCTGCTTTAAGCAACATTTTTGAAAGAAAAAGTGCTATATCAAAACTACTGGTACGTAAAAAACTTTTAATTTTAAAGTGTACGACTTCTCTACAAGAACATTTTAATAAATTTGACAATCTCGTGAGGGACCTCGAGTCAATGGGCTCTAAACTCGAACAAGACGATCTCGTTTGTCACCTACTATTGACAATCCCAAACGAATACGAAAAAGTAGTTACTGTTTTGGAAGCAATGGATACCGAATTAACTCTCGATTTTGTTAAATCTCGTTTACTAGATGCTGAACTAAAAATTAATCACATACAAAATGGTAGTGATGAAACTGATACATCATTCAAAGCATTTAGTCAAATTAAGAAATGCTATGAGTGTGGTGATAGTAGACATTTGTCATATAATTGTCCTAAAAAGTCAAATAATAATTTCAGGAAGAATGATGAGAATTTTCCACCGCAGAGACATTTTTCAAAACAATCGAGAAATTTCAATGAAAATCGTTGGAATGAAAACAGAAGAAGTCAGATGACCAGCAATGTTTGTCAACAAGATGAGGATATATCCGTTATTGCCTCAAGTGATCTAGAAACATCTGGGAGTCTTCGAGACGTATCGTTTGTGGCATTTTCGGCAGATGTTGGACCACCAAGAGATGGCTACATGAATTTTGTCCTTGACTCTGGAGCTACGAGTCATATGGTTACCACGGAAACAGCTGATTTTGTCATGAATATTGTGAGTATTCCGCCTTTAAACATTAAGGTTGCTAACGGTGAAACATTATTGGCAAATAAACGTGGCATTTTAAGGGTTCGACCCGATAACTGTGATGACATTGTTTTCAGTATTCATGTAATTATAGTAAAACATTTAACATGTAATCTACTTTCAGTCAAAAAATTGCTTGATTCGAATTTCAAAATTATTTTTAAAGACAAAAAGGCTTTTGTCGTAAGAAATGATTCTATCCTATTTATGTGTGAGTTAATAAGAAACCTATTTATAGTAAAATTTAGATATGTCAATAATGAAATAAATACATTTAATGTAAGCAGTGAAACTTCCAATATTTGGCACTTAAGATTAGGCCACTTGAACAGAGGAGGTTTACGCTTAATGGGTTTGCCTTATAGTCAAGATCCGTGTGATTCGTGTCAAAAAGGAAAGGCTACTAGAGCACCTTTTAAAGATGTTATTAAACCCAGGTCAAGTCGCGTAGGTAATTTGTTACATTGTGATGTATGGGGTCCTACAAATCACACTAGCATTAACGGGGAACGATACTACCTTGCAGTAGTAGATGATTTTTCACATTTTACGATGTTGTATTTGCTTAAACAAAAATCCGAAGCTACTCAACGGGTTATAGATCATATTAAACAGTTAAGAGCGTCTGATATTTATGTTTCACGGCTGCGTGTCGATAATGGTACCGAATTTACTTGTAATAATTTGAGAAATTTTTGTAGTAATAACGGTATAAGGATGGAGTTTAATACTACATATTCACCCCAAAGTTGTGGAGTGTCTGAGAGACTCAATAGGACTTTATTAAATAAAGCACGAGCTATGTTTGCTGATAGTAATCTGCCCAAATATCTATGGGGGGAGGCAGTGAGATGCGCTGCATATCAACTTAATCGTTCCCCAACTAGAGCGCTTGATGGTAAAATTCCAGCAGATATATATCTTGGTAAGACAAATTTAGGGAAACTAAGAGTTTTTGGTTGTAAGGCTTGGTATTATAAGTTACCTAAAGGGAATAAATTAGATCAACGAGCTAATGAAGCTAGAATGGTAGGCTATGCTTCAAATGGGTATCGTTTATGGGACCCTCAATTAAATAAAATCATTATTTCACGTGACGTTAAATTTGACGAAAATAATTATTACTTTGACAGTAAAAATTTTACTCAAGAAACAAATGACAATGTATCTTTTAAACATGGTTTCCCAATTGATGACGATATAAATGTTGGACCAGCTGTACCTGAACTAAATTCTAATAACGAAAGGAGATCAACTCGGGAGACAAAGCTTCCTTCTCACTTAAAGGAATATGAACTCTATTCAGCTTATTGTCTTATGTCTTACGATGGTAATCCTAAAACTTTTCAAGAAGCCGTTAAAGCTGGACCGGAGTGGAGGAAAGCTATCGATGATGAATTGACAGCACATAAAAAATTCGAAACATGGTCTCCGACAACAATACCTGAAGGTGAAAAGGCCATAGACACAAAATGGGTATTTACCACAAAGCAAAATGGTGCAAAGAAAGCGAGACTAGTGGCTAGAGGCTTTCAGGAAAAGTGCACGTATGATGTATACTCACCTGTCGCTAAGATGAGTAGTATCAGGACTTTATTTTCATTTGCGCTTAATCATGACTACGAGATGAAACAATTAGATGTACCGACAGCATTTTTAAATGGGTTTTTAGAAAATGATATTTATATAAGGACACCTGAAGGTGTCAATAGTGATTCTAATATTCAAAAGTTAAATCGCTCACTGTACGGTTTAAAAGTGGCTTCCAAAAGGTGGAATGAACGTTTCAATGATTTTTTAATTGAATTGGGGTTTAAAAGATCCGAAAGAGATGTGTGTTTGTACTATAAAAATATTATTTGGCTTTTAATTTTTGTGGACGACATTCTTTTAGTTGGATTACAGGAGGAAATAAATGAAATGGTAAATCTATTAAAAAAGGAATTTGATATTAAAGATCTAGGAGTTGCGAATCATTTTCTCGGAATGGATATTAAAAGGGATTCTCAAACAATAAAGATATCGCAGCAGGGTTTCATAGACATAATTTTGAAAAAGTTTGACATGGAGAATTGTAAAAAGGCAATAACTCCAATGGCTCATGATGCTGATCCTAATACCTCTGAATTTACAATCGATGTCCCATACAGACAACTTATAGGTAGTCTGATGTATTTATGCCTGGTGAGCAGACCTGACATTACGTATGCTGTTGCATATCTTAGTCGCTACTTGGATAAACCCACTAAAAGTTTATGGAATGCAGGCAAGCGGATTCTAAAATATTTGCACGGGACTAAAAATTTTGGGTTGGTCTATAGAAAGGGTAAAAACGATTTGGTGGCTTATACGGATGCTGACTGGGCAGGAGATAAAAAGGACAGAAAAAGTACAAGTGAATCTGCCATATTTTATGGAGATAATTTAATTTCATGGGCATCAGTTAAGCAGCAGTCAGTACAGTAGCATTATCAACAGCCGAAGCAGAGTACTATGCTGCATCTCAGACTTCGTCTGAACTTATTGGTTTATACGATTTAGTTAAAGATCTATATGTAAATGACTCCATCCCTATATTATATTGCGATAATCAGAGCGCCATTCATATGCTTAACAATTATGAGAACTCAAAGCGTTGTAGGCATATAGACATAAAGGCGAATTTTATAAAAGATTTAGTTTCTAAAAATTTGATAAAGCTAGAATATATCGAATCGGATCTGAATAAGGCAGACATCTTTACTAAACCTTTGTCCACTCAAAAATTTCAAATTGGTTGTGAAATGTTAGCTGTTTTATCTATTGATGAGAATTAATGAAGTTTCACTGCATTGACTCAATATTTTTGTTTTATTTACTTAATTAATCTATGTTGTTTGATTTACTGGAATATGATCAAAATAATTTTAATATTCTGTTTGATTTACTTAATTAATCTATTTTTTTTTACTGGGACATGATTGTAAGCAATTTAAAGTACTTTTGTAAAGATACTTTAAATTGAGGGGGGGTGTAAAAAATAATATTGATGTGGCATTGGCCTCTACTTTGTACTTACATCAAGATCATTATATACATATGTAACATATGGCCTCATTGTAAAAAAAACAACTATGGTGGAATACACGAGTTAACCTAGCGTCTGTGTTTTATCTATGTAATCCTAATATATTTCTACACTAATAATATCAGTAATGAGGTAATTTCTAGTGAAATATTTCGCTTAGATTTCACCCCCCCCCTCTCCCGGTAAAATGAGATCGTACTGAAGTTTCTAAGAGATTGATTAAGGAGAAATATTTGTGTTTTCTTATCGCTTTGGACCAGTCAAACGGAATAAAACAGACCCCGGAACGTATCTGCAGAAGTGTTTTTTTATAAATCTGGGGTAAAATACGACAGAAAGAACTGTAGGCGGTTGATGGAAACTATGAAGCTGAAGGTTGATGGCGTTTGGGCGAATTCAAATGGTTACCCTAATCCTCCAATGGTACCTTACACGCTAATATGTGGTGGTTGGTTAGCTGATGCTCTGCTGATGTGGAGTTCTACCCGCTCTAGGCTATTAGTGAGAAGTGAGACTTCTTCATCTGTCCGAAGGGTCAGTCCCTTATAGGCTTAGGACTAAGGGCTAGGGAAGTGTTAGGACCTGGAACACTCTGTCCTGTGAGGGGAAGAGCAGTAGTAAAAGTCACAGTAGTCATGTGTAATACATTTTTTCTACGGGTTCTTGCCGAATCAATGCCTAACCACACGGTACGTTACAGCTGCCTGCCAACCAAAGGTGTGCGACTGCCCTGACACGGAGTGCCGCGAGAGGATTAAGAAGACTAAGGTCTTGTGGTTCCTTGTGAGGTTGGCCCTTTTCGGCTACGCGGTAAAGGAAGCACACAGGTAATGATAAGAAATAATATTAATAGTACTTTATTTAATATAGCCTTGCTTAGTCGGTTAAAGCAGAAAATTATTACTTAGATATAAATAGATGAATTAGATAATCTTGAATATTTACACGTTACAGTCTTTAATTTAACTTTACTAGTTTATTTTAATTCCATTCCTCTCCCTGTATCCGAGACAGTACGGTTCTTAGGCTTCCATCTCGACAAACGGCTGGAATTATTACTTAGAAGAATGTTTTAATGACACCAATATATAATATTACCGAGGACTTAGAGATTAACAAGTAATTAACTGATATCGACACATCTATTATTACATCAAGTATCTTTTATTGAGTGGAATTAGCATGCCAAAAATAGTATAGCCTTGTTCTGTGGCTAAGAACCCATTAAAAATTGAAGACTAATAATAAACCAAAATATTTTGAATGCTAATATTTGAAAACGGTGGTCAAATATGCAAGTTTTTATGGAGTTTATTATAGTAACTGAAGCAATTGTATAAATAATATATATAGCAAATGGCCAACCAGCAGATAGGGGTGCAAAGACCACGACTCAAAAGCGCCCACTAGCGGGGCACCCTAAAACTGTCTAACGGAAGAACACATCCTGGTCATTCTCTAGTGGTGACTGGTAGATCAAGTGTTGAGGCAGCTTACGTACTCCACTCTTGTCCAATAAATTAAACAGTTAACCTGGTTATCTAAACATTTTGTTTTTTATTATAGATCCAATGTCCCCACATTCGCTCTCTGCCGCAAGTCTTGTCCACTAGTTTCTTTTAATTCCATTTAATTAAGAATTAAATAGACGCTTTGGACAACTGTACAGACTGCTTCAAACGACATACCATCTCTCAGTAGAAAATAAATTACTAATTTACAAAGTTATACTTAAGCCAATCTGTACATGCGGATTAGGGCTATGGGGGACAATAAAAACATCAAGGAACAAAACCCTTCATAAGGATCTTAATAGAGCCTACATTGAACTCGTCCCTTCCAAGTTCATGAAATTCCATAGTAACCTACCCAACCACCATAATCCCCTAGCACAGTCATGCACTGCACCACTCATCCCTATAATCCCCCTCGGAGACTGAAACGACATGAGATATCTGGGCTGTTTGTGAATACTGTATGAATGAGCGAGTGAATTATAGATCCGGTTCAGCTGTATCTGATACCGCGTCTCCCAGATATACATTTATACTTAGATATTTTTATTGCTAGAAAATCAATGAAGAGTGACTAATTAGATATAGATAATGGAAACCCTTAACCGTGGGATACTGCACGCTTGAGTAAAGGTTTTTGTCTTTAGATATGGAATATGGTCGGACGCAGGGAGAACAGCTGACCTGACGGAAGATTATTTGGCCTGGGCTCAAGGTTTCTTTCCTACTATGACTCATACAGTCAGAACCCCAGAGGAGGTAAGGGTATAATTACAGGTCAAGCAGTTTGAGCGAATGGACAATAAGGGTTTAACAATAGCTTAAGTAGACAATTACAACATGGGCTTAAGAATAGCAATAAGGGTGGACAATATGTAGTTTAACAATAAGAAGTAGAATATGTGGTAATGGGTGAATAAATAAATAATAACCTGTAAACTTTTTTCTAATACTATCAACAAGGGCATTAACTATAGATAAACTAACATTCTTTCACGTAACCGATCGACAGCCTGCTCGTTAATCTGTCTTCCAAGTTTCATCCAAATATTGAGTGATCTCCCTTCATCGAGAAGTTCATCATTCAAAAACATTTCATTACGATATTGAATATGTGTTTATGTTACTTGTGTGCATCATCACGGCGTTTTTACAATGTAAATAGAACCAGTTAATTATGGTGAAATATACTTGTTCTCTTCCGATGAAGAATTTGCCCAAGAATGATATTTAACTTCATTTTATCAATAAGATAAACTTATTATCGGTTAACTACAACAGCTGGGAGATGAGTGTACAATTTGAAAGTCATTCAAGGAATATATCCTAAGGTTTTGGATGTCTAGGGTAATATAAATTATAAGAATATCCTATTCGTTCTCTGTTACCTGTTTTATGATTAATTCTATACTAATATGGTTCTAAAACTCGTCACATGTCCCTTGCTCACTCCAGGCGTTTTCATTGAGTGTTGCTATCCAGTTGCGAATTGAGAAGATCTACCGTTTCCTTGCATGTCTTCTATTCCAGTAACAAGGTTCCGCCAATGAAGTTATTCAGTAGTACAAATGTCATAATTCCCCAGTGAGCTTCAGGGATTGTTCTGCATACAATTGATATATGTCCTTGTCAGACTGTCTTCGCCATTCAGAACCTCCTTGTATTCCTCACAGAATTAAACGTAGGACCTTTCATTCGAACAGCTATAACTAAAGCTCATTTGTTTTCGTGTTTGTCCACGTTTTGTTCCCATGCAGGATACTTGATCTCATTGGTGTTTTTTGGAGGACTTTTAAATTAGTAAACCTTTAAAGTTGGTTGTTTCTAAAGCGACGGGGTACCAAATAAGTCGCTTCAGTCATCATTTTTGACCTCAAAACCAATAGCACCAATTTGAGTGTTAACCAATAGCACTGTCTTGGGTAACTGAGAAACTGTTTCGAATTATGCTGTCAAGTATCAGAACTGAGATAAGCAATTAACTTTGACAAATTCTATTATATCCTATGTCTACTTTTAGGAAATTAGATAGCCAATAAGTAATCTTAGATTGGAGTGCCTTTAACACCGAATTAGTTGATTGATTAATTAACTCTATATATTTTACTAATTCAGAATCTTGGAAATATTTTGAACAGATTTATTTGGAGGTGTTAAGCATTTTATATTGGGGAGGGGGTTCTTTAACATCACGTGTTTTGTTAATCTATATTTCATTATTAGCAGTAAATATATAGATCTAGCTATTGAAACAAAATTTCTATGATAAAATTAAATTTAAGTGTGAGGACAGGTAGCCTCCGGTTACCTGTGGGGAAATCACTTATTAAGAACTTATTGATATTACTTATGATAAAACACAAATTATTATAATCTCTGGTTAGGTTCTTGACAACCAAACATATAAACATAAGATAAATACATCAAAATAAAATACATACTTTTTGAATTCGTCCCAATTTTTAGTCAATTCAAATTGCCTTGCTCTAGCCCAAAGAGTGCTTTTGTTGATCCCGACATTGTAATGTTGCTTCGACGATTCCCTGTGTATTCTGCACAATTCACATCTCAACAATTTGAAGGATAATATTTTTACTCTCTGTTGCCAGACAGTTTGACAACAAGGCAGCTCAAACACAGGTCAGTTGCTGGTCACGTGCACAGTTGAGACTTGCATTCCACATCTGAAGCAAACATGTTTTTGTTTTTTTTCAGCAGTCTCATTATGGAGATGAGCCACTCAATACTCAACTCAACCGGGGAATGTTTAACCTTGCATGAGGCCGTTATTTGACAGAAAACCATTCTATTTCCGTTAATTTACAGTGCACACACTCTATTGCCTATAAGCAATCACTAAATGACCCCTTGGCAATACAATATTCTACAATTCAAATCAGCTATCAAATCTCGTAATACTTTGCCTCCTGTTAATCATTTTGAGCTCATCGTCACTACCAATGATTCAATCCAGACACTACCTGTACATTTCGTCTCCAGTACATATCTCCACATCTCGACTGGCTTGCAATGCTACTTCATCACAATTGCTACAGAATGTTCCTTACTTTTATTTCTTTATTATTATGATTTTAGTTTCATCATAATCCTCCATGCTTATAGCCTAATGTGTTGATAGGATAATCACAAGGGACAATTGTAATATATAGAAATTTTGATTTGTGTCCCAGAACAGAGAATTTTTTTTTCATTTCATACCACATTGCTCATTAATCGCTTCTTATCAATGTTGTGTTAAGCCTGCTTTGTAATTGTCGGGTCGTCATTAGGGGGTGCCTGATCACCTAGCCCTGGTGACAAGTGCGGATTGTTCGAGTTAATAACCTGGACAATCGTTCCATGACGGAGTTACTATCTGACTCCATTTATGATAGGTATGTGCCCCGACAATGCACTATGTTCGAGAGAAGAGGTAAAGAGGTTTCGTAAAGAATAAGGCAAGTTTTCAAAGTTCGAGTGGAAACCAAGCAAGCGTCACGGGTACAGGTTGCCAGAGAGTCTGAAAGGAGACTGAGAGACTAACTTCCAGGTCCAGGAGCCCTGGCTTAAGGCGTCACTGAGTAAAGGTCACGACAGACTCAGAAGCTCATGAGGAGACTGACTTACAGGGCCAGAAGCCCTGGCTTTTAAATATCGTCTCTACTTCCTGCCGGGAGGCTGCGAGGGTCTAATCCGGGTTGGGGGGTGTGGACACCTGTGGTGCTGTACCCACGCTTAATTACCCGCCCCTCGTCCTCTTACACTTTTACAATGATTTACATTTGTTTATAATACATTTAGTTCCTGTTATTTTAATTTTGCTTACAATATATATGCACTAGAGTATAGGGTGATTTAACTTATGTAGTTAGCGGTCGCTACAGTAATCAATAAAAATGTTATATGATTTTAGTACCGTAGCAAAAATTGTGCTTCGTATAGTCACATTGGTAGGGGATGTTGCACTTATCTGCACTGTGGAGCTGGTAATTATAATTAAAATTCTATTAAACTTTGAGTTAGATTTTTTTGTTTTTTTCGTTCCAGCTTTATGACATGTTCAACGTGACGTATAACCTGAAGAACGCCTGGAACAACACCATCACCGGAGTGAGCAATTTCTTGAGCTTCACCATTCCGAGCCTCGTGAGCAACGCTGTCGAGTACGTTATGCCTAAAGAGCCACCGAAAGTCGTCGAACTCCCGCCCGAAGGAGACGTTGGAAAACCGGACCCGCAACTGGACTCGTTTTGCAAAGGAACACCAGCCAAGTGGACAATATGACATCTCTTTGGTGCATACATATGTTTACACATGGCATATATGTTTGAACATACATGCTGCCATATATGAATTGAGGAGGATTCAAATCGTAATAAAAGTAATTTGTGTCATAAAGTCTAAAGTTATAATTTAAATAGATATTTATTGAAAGGAATTTCTCTAAGAACTATTCAAGTGATGTTATAAAATTATTATTCTAAATCACACTAGGGGGTGATAAATTAATTTTGGTTCATTTTTTGTTTTTAGTACAACATTTTGTGACGTTATATTTTTTTCCAAGACAAAATTGTCTTTGGAAAAACTATAAACTAAATTATATCTTTTAAAACATTCATAAGCAATCTCAAGTGAACTATTTTTTCAAGTTTATTTCAGTTCATTTTATTAATCAAATCAACTTTGTCTCTAAAAGTCGCCAATGTGAAAAATAACATGAAGAACATATTAATCATTCATTACTCGATATAAATAGGTGAATTAGATAATCTTGAATATGTACACGTTACAGTCTTTAATTTAACTTCACTAGTTTATTTTAACTCCAATCCTCTCCCTGTATCCGAGACAGTACGGTTCTTAGGCTTCCATCTCGACAAACGGCTGGAATTATTACTTAGAAGAATGTTTTAATGACACCAATATATAATATTATCGAGGACTTAGAGATTAACAAGTAATTAACTGATATCGACACATCTATTATTACATCAAGTATCTTTTATTGAGTGGAATTAGCATGCCAAAAATAGTATAACCTTGTCCTGTGGCTAAGAACCCATTAAAAATTGAAGACTAATAATAAACCAAAATATTTTGAATGCTAATATTTGAAAACGATGGTCAAATATGCAAGTTTTTATGGAGTTTATTATAGTAACTGAAGCAATTGTATAAATAATATATATAGCAAATGGCCAACCAGCAGATAGAGGTGCAAAGACCGCGACTCAAAAGCGCCCACTAGCGGGGCACCCTAAAACTGTCTTAACGGAAGAACACATCCTGGTCATTCTCTAGTGGTGACTGGTAGATCAAGTGTTGAGGCAGCTTACGTACTCCACTCTTGTCCAATAAATTAAACAGTTAACCTGGTTATCTAAACATTTTGTTTTTTATTATAGATCCAATGTTTCCTCATTACCTTCGCTCTCTGCCGCAAGTCTTGTCCACTTAATTCCATTCCCCCCCTGTACGGTACTTAGGCTTCCATCTCGCAAACGGCTGACCTGGAACCCACATACGAGGATAAAAAGGCAAGAATTAAACAGACGCTTTGGACAACTGTACAGACTGCTTCAAACGACATCCCATCTCTCAATAGAAAATAAATTACTAACTTACAAAGTTATACTTCAGCCAATCTGGACATACGGAATAGAGCTTTGGGGGGACAGCAAAAAAGTCAAACATCAAGCGTATCCAATCCTTTCAATCGAAAGTCCTGAGAACAATAGTAAATACCCCTTATTACGTCAACAACAAAACCCTTCATAACGATCTTAATATACCTTATATTCTTGAACTCATCCATGTTTATGGAATTCCATAGTAACCTATCCAACCACACTAATCCCGTATCACAGTGATTGCACTCCACCACTCATCCCTATAATCCTCCTCGGAGACTGAAACGGCAGTGGCCTCGTGACCTGCTATAAATGCGTTACAGTGGGAGAGTTTCTCCAATCATGTCCTGAGCGTATGTGGCTCTCCCGCTCTTCGTCAGTCTCCGCTGGCTTGTATCCGAGGACGCGGCTGACGGAGGAGCGTGGGTGACTTCCTAAGACTCCGCTTCCTCTTTCGCATGCGAGGGAGGTGACAACCATGTGGATTTGGGAGGGCTCTGGGTTGTTTGTAAATACTGTATGAATGAGAGAGTGAATGAAAATTGTAAATATAGTTTGAATGGGAACATTTATCACAATTACTTATGACCCAATGATTGTAATTTTAGCACAATAAAGGAGTTATAATATAAATTTAACTTTAACCATGTGTTACAATTAATGGAGATTAATAACTTAAAATAGCTTCTTGATTAGGGATCGATAATTTCTAAAAGTTGGCGAAATGGGACAGACTTTTATTGGAATATTTTATTTAACCAAAAACGATTCGATCTCGGACTCTTCTCTCGGGGTCTGCAAGAAGTACAATAAAAAATAAATGGCTAAGTCACAATTTAATTTCTCTAACATTGATGTTACGTGATACGTTTTCAGTTTATCAGTATTATTTGTAAATATTTGTTTTATAATTCATAGTGAAGACAGACTACAAGAGTAGGTCAATGTAAGTGGATCCACTGTAGTTTATTTGTTATTATGTATTAGTATTTAGTTAAGACTAGATTGATTCCGATACTGGTATATACATGTAGTTTATGTTTACTCTAGTGGCTGTAAATACTTTTCTGGGTTAGGATAATTATTTACAGCAAGTGAAATCGAGCAAGTTTACAATGCTAGTCCAAAGATTGTATTAGTTACTTTCTTGTTGATATTAATATATTTTGTCTTTGATAAAGTCTTATATGTTCAAATACGATTGTTTTTTTTCTATTTTATTAAAGACAGTGCCGGAATCAGATTAAAATTATTATCTGCTTACTATTGGGTTGGCAAGAAACCATTACTAATAGAATAGATAAATATTATACCCAAAATAGTCTTTACAAAGTTTCCATTCCGTCGAAATAAGAATAATAAATCTTATTTTAAATATGGTGGTCATTTTGTGACAAACGTGACCCTTTTGATATGTGGTGCAAATTAAAATTGAAAACCTTGTTGCAGTCTAGACAAGGTTATTCAGTTGAGGCTTTCACCTTGTACATTCAAATTTTAAAGACAGATCCAGATATATACTTATAATAATAATAAATATTATTATTATAATACAGATCATGAACATGAAAGACACAGATCCACCTAGATACGTTCACTCTTTAGCTCTTAACGTTAAATATGTTTGAATTAGCATACAAAAGTGTAACATATATTAATAATAAAGTTATTTAAACAAATATATATTGGGTTGGCAAGAAAGTGATTTCGGTTTGCGCCAGTAGATAGCATTATGTTTGTTTCGTTATTCTTTTGTCAATGTTAGATTTTTTTTATTTTGAGATTTGGTAGTCGATACCTTTGGGTTGCTATAGAAAGAAATTCCGTGTAATTTGGTTCACAACTGTAAGTTTACGGCCAGTTTTAACATGGAGTGCCAAAATAAACATTTTAGACACATTTTACCAACGTTTTGGTCGACCTTCTGAAGTTGATGATGACAAAATGCAAGCCATAATTCGAATTGAATCAAATCGATCTGTGCGAGAGATTGGAAAAGCAGTTAAATGTATCACACACAACAATTGAAAATTATATAAGACGTCTTGGACTTGTTAAGAAGCTCGATATTAGGGTTCCGTCAAGACAATGCGAGGCCTCACGCATCTTTAGCAATACGTACGAAACTATTGGAGCTTGGTCGGGAAGTGATGTCGCATGCCCCATACTGCCCCGACCTTGCACCATCGGATTATCATTTATTTAGAAGTTTACAAAACTTCTTATATGGTAAAAATTTCAGTAATAACGATGAGCTCAAATCGCTCTTGGTTGAGTTTTTTGCTGATAACGACCAGAAGTTCTATTAGCGCCGGATCATGAAGTTACCAGAAAGATGGCAAAAGGTCATCGAACAGAATGGAAGATATTTGACTGATTTAAATTAATTTTTTGTGTAGAAAAAATTTAGTTTGTCACACTAAAAAACCGAAACTGCTTTCTTGCCAAACTCAATATATGACTGATTTATTGTTGTTATAGTCATAAATTGACTATTGTTCAGCTTATCACGTGCTAAGTGCACTCTATGCATTTACGATTAAGCATGAGGGTTTCGATACAATAATACCAGTACACTAGTTGACTGTCTGGCAGTGGGTTATGGTTTCGATGCAATAATACCAGTACACTAGTTGACTGTCTGGCAGTGGGTTATGGTTTCGATGTAATAATACCAGTACACTAGTTGACTGTCTGGCAGTGGGTTATGGTTTCGATGCAATAATACCAGTACACTAGTTGACTGTCTGGCAGTGGGTTATGGTTTCGATGCAATAATACCAGTACACTAGTTGACTGTCTGGCAGTGGGTTATGGTTTCGATGTAATAATACCAGTACACTAGTTGACTGTCTGGCAGTGGGTTATGGTTTCGATGCAATAATACCAGTACACTAGTTGACTGTCTGGCAGTGGGTTATGGTTTCGATGCAATAATACCAGTACACTAGTTGACTGTCTGGCAGTGGGTTATGGTTTCGATGCAATAATACCAGTACACTAGTTGACTGTCTGGCAGTGGGTTATGGTTTTGAGCTCATTTTTCTTTTCTCGATTCCGTTGGTGGAGGCTCTGGTTCCGTCAACTATTTATACATAAGCAGGTTGGTTCATCTTGGCGATAACTCCGATTGGGTTGAACAATGGAGTCTGTCCTGGAAGCAGACTAACTGAGCAGACACTGCAACTAGCGATGGATGAGTGAGGAAGTAATAGGATTTGCTGGCAATCCTTTTTCCGCTTCGGTCCCTCGAGAATGCGCACCCTCCGACCAGCCATTACTCTTGTTAAAGTCTTCATCGGCCCCCACTAAATTGTATTAGCTCTGGCCGTTTGCCGATTAGTGGCTCCGGTCGATTGTTCTATCACCAGTACATAATTGCACCTTTAAAATAATAATAATGATAAAAAAAACTTTATTAGGATAGAATTACAATCTGCCTTATTGGACAATAAGTAATTGTGATAAATGTTCTCATTCATACCATATTTACAATTTTCATTCACTCGCTCATTCATACAGTATTTACAAACAGCCCAGAAACCTCCCAAATCCACAGTCACCTCCCTCGCATGCCAAAGAGGAGGCGGAGTCTTGGGAAGTCTCCCACACTTCTTCGTCAGCCGCGTCACCGGATACAAGCCAGTGGAGGTTGACGAAGAGCGCGAGAGCCACATACGCTCAGGACATGATTGGAGAAACTGGCCATTGCCAGGACTCCCACTGTCACGCATTTATAGCAGGTCATAAGCAGAGAAGATAAAATAAATTCATCCACTCCTAAATCAAGTATGCAAGAGTCCAATTAACAAGAGAAAGTGATGAAGATGAACATTGCAGGATACGTTGTGTGGAGCCTAGCGAGAAAAATAAACTGTGGAGAATGTCTACTACCAATCACCAAGACAACAACAATATCCCTCTAAATTTAACTAAGAATTTGATCTAGATTTAAAACCGTAGAAGAGTCATAAAGCTGTCATTGGATGTCAACCGCATATGCAACATTTGTCAAAACAATTTAAGGTGAATACTTTCAAGCCTAAACTCAAGAGGAAACCTCGGCCATTACTACAAACATCTACTGGAATATTCCATAAATTTGAGAATCGTTCTGGATTCGACAAATTTCTCTACTGCTAGAGGAGACGGCCAGTGAAACTGGTTGATTAAAAGTATTTGGGAAATTTATTTCAGCATTAGAATTAAGAAATACAACGTGACTAAAACCAGAAAATCAAAGTGCAAAAAGTAATACAGTAGTTAAAGAAATAATACATTTCAAAGGACAATAACGAATATGATAAATTTAAATTCATCAAAATTCTTGTGGAATTCTTCTATTACTGCGAACATCTACATTACATTTTAATAATATTCTTCTTCAGAATATTAATTTTTCAGTTTAAAAATCTGTAGACAAAATTAATAAAAACCTAAAATAGTTTGAAAATATGAGCTGCAAGATTAACAAGCTGTATCTTTTATTTTCCTGCTTTATCGCACCTAATCATTATTTGGACTTTTAATAAAACCCTATCACAAAATAATATGAATAATGATGATTTTGTGCTATTTATTATGTACATTATTTTACATACCATGTTGCGGCTTATTACCAATTTTGTCCGACTTAATTATTTGTTCGGTTCCCTTTTTTTTTATCCAACCTTTTATTTTAAAATTGCCTAACAACAATGAAAAGAAAGGCACAACTAGTTTTCTTTGTAAAATAAATAATTAACTTACTCTAGCGTTATTTTTATGAAAAGTGATTAAATTTATTTCTGTATTTATTTTGTAATTATAATTAAGTGTGCATATTTAATTGTTTTACAATCATTTATATTTATAGTTTATTCAATCGATGTTCCTAGAATAATTGTTTTTATCTATTGATTATTGAAAGTTTATTGTTTATGATTTATTGCAATGTTTAAAGCTCAATTTTACATTCCAAAAAAGTATATTTTTATTTATATTTTATTAATAACATTATTTGTCAAGACCTTCTTTTATTTAGTCAGTAGTTATGCAATTACTACATTCCTGTAAAAGAACGTTCATTGAATATTCACGCTAATAATGACGTCAATAGCGAAGTACTGGCAGACATCAGTGTAGACAACATGGGACTCTTAATCCATAACATGACTCACCGCTCCCGCTGTTTATATAAGATAACGGCAGTCTAGCTGCGATATTGGCCTGGCCCACTGCCAGAAGCGGCTATTGTCATCAGATATATTATAGGGTCCTGGCATCCCTTCATGAGCGTTTGTGGCTCTCTTGTCCTTTCTCTTATATTCACCATAATGATTAATGGTTGTTATATTGTACTAATCGTACATAATTGAAAATTTATTTTTAAAAAAATCAGGAGCTAAATATAGATATGGCATGTTTAATGTCGTTCTTACTAATTTCAACATGTTTTTATTAGTACTTTTATTATATTATAATTTTATTGTATTATAAAACATCATTCAGAAAATACATTATAATGTATTATAATATATTGTACAGTATTATTATAACTCACTGTTACATACAAGTTCTGCCCGGGAGCCCCCACACTCCCTAGGCAATTCCCTCAGCAGATTCACAAGCATTTAATTAATAATTAACATACTGTAGTGAATATTTTTAAGTATCTCTTGATATTGTTTATACATTTTTCACTTTTTGTATATTTTAAAATATACAGTTTAGTCTATATTTTTTTTTCTAAATCAGTTGGAATAAAATAAGCTATGTTCTACGGGTCAAGTCTACCCTAGCCGTCGGTTTCATTTAATTGGGCACATTTCGAAAATGAAGAAGTTATACTTATTCTTGACGCTTACGTCTGTCTCATAATTGTTTTTAAGTGTCTGTGATAAATTTGTCTCACTCTGTGTGAGTAGAAGAGCTTTTCCGGTTTAGAAACTTAATATATCTTAACTACCTCTTTGGGGATGAATGCTGCCGTAAGTGGAAGAGAAAGCTCCCTCCCAAGTGTTTCACTATCTTCCATATGAATACAGAACATGGTGTTATTTTTTTTCCATCTTTACGAGAACGAAAACTTGGTACTCAAGGTTAGGCTGTGTTTTAATTGGGATTACGTTTATGTAGACTATTTTCGCTAGTGTTTCATGTAGGACATTAGTTTTTTTTATATTTAATTGAATTAATTATTCGGACTTGAGTCGTGACATTGAGCTTTGAACGTAGAAATGTTTTATTTATTCGAGGACTGTTTATTTTATCTATCAATTTAATATCCTACATTCTTGAACACATCCCTTCCAAGTTCATAGAATGCCATGGTAACCTATCCAACCAACTCCCACCACAGTCATTACACTCCGCCACGGAGATCCCTACAATCCTCCTCGGAGTTCTCGTGACCTACATCCCAAGAGGCAAAAAAGCCTTCACGATCACAGAGGTATTTTATCTAGATTGTAAGTCATATGTGTACCACGTATGGTGGGAATTGCTCCAGGCATTCTAGAGTTACACTGGGAAATTGGCACATATATTTTTATATATTCAGAGATTCCAAAATACCTATAAATAATAAGTACCTATAAAACCCGTTAATCGAAATAATAAATAATTTCTAAAATGTAATTTTCTGACGTAGGAAAGGCCTCACAAATGAAATAGGACGATTACAGGCAAAATATCCGGTTATTCAATCGAAAATAGAGATTTTTAAGGCAATGAAAAATTGTATGCAGTAAAAAAAAAAATTTTAAATATTGGACAGCTATGGAATGATATATTACTGATTCTCTTTAGAGATTACGAAGAGAGAGAGAGAGAGAGAGGGGGGAGAGGTAGAGGGAGGGAGAGAGAGATAATTTTTTTATTTAATCTACATGGCTTACATATAATTGGCTCTAAACTATAACTGTATAATTTTTTGTCTTTTCTTTTATATTTCATTGGGTAGAAGCGACGATTGGTGCAGAAACCCTTCAAGTTCGTATTTTCTAAACACCCCCATAGTTTGATGGCTTGAAACAGCTCGTTCAATACACCAGATATTATTCCAACTTCTGCAAATAATAATATAATTTTCAGTTGGCCGAGATCACTTGAAGGAGGCAATAATAGAAAATTCGGAATTTGAAGAAAATCAATGCAAATAAATAAATCTCTTTGGCAGAAATAAATTTTATTCAGTTCATAAAAAGTACACTCCTAAAACTAAAGTTTTTTTTACCATAAAAAAGTATTTATTTTATTGCAGAATACCCTTGATTAAGTTTATTACAAGCTTTTACTTTCAGCATTTTCCCGAGAAAAAATCTTTTTTTTAATACCCCCCTCAAAAAAAATGAAATTCAGGATTTTTGCAATAACCGATTAATTTGTACGTAGGAAAAAGGGAAAAATAGCGGCTAGAATAGCTGTAAGGGAATATACAGAGAATCTAACTAACATGGAAACCTGTTCACCTAGTTCTGTAGAGCATGAAAGTAATGTCGAAGCCAAAGCAGCGACCTCTTTCTGTCTTCTCTCAAATGATGCATTTATTTCATATTATAATAACATTTATTTGTAATTAATCAACCCTCTCATATATATTTAGACTATAGTTTTAACTGAAAGCAATATAGTTAGATGCAAATGTTAGGATTTGTTGTACCGTTCGTCAATTTAGATTAGACTGCCACCTGAGCTATTTGAAAAGTTTAACATAAGACCAGTAATGAATATGGTATGAAATAAGCTTATCCGATTAAATTAAATAAGTCGATAAGGTAACTACGCTACTTAAATGGTTTTTGGAGTTTGTTATTTACACGAAATAAAACAACTCATATTTCTCTACAAGTTTATTAAGCTATACCCGAACCTTGTTGACTCATGAGATGTGTAGGTAATGCAATGCGTTCAATGACAAAATGCCACAAAAAATGTTAAAAAAAACATGGTCTAACAATTAAAATCTAATAATTAAATGAAACAGTATAAAAATAAATATATATAAGTTGTGGCTAGTGGTACGGCAATGTTATGCTTAATACCACCTAGCCTAAGATAAACAAATCCGTAACGTTTGTATAGAGCAGGTATGGGCAACCTTTGACATGTTATGGGCCAAACTTTAGTGTGCAAATACGTTCGCGGGCCGCGTTTAAAAGTAGTGCATTTTAAAGTAGTGTTCATAATTTTTAGCGATAGATATCAGTCAGCCATGAAATAATACGACAATGTTATTACAACACAATTTATTAAAATAACAAAATGAAATGAAAAAATAGGTACCTACAGCATTAAATTAAATCGTTAAATTTAGAATTGTTACAAACTACGAAAGTTAAATAGCGACACCGAAATCAATGAGACACTTGAGCTTGAATTTGGGAAACTAATTCATCGATGTTTGGATTAATTCCACTGGTACAAAGACGTAAAGAATTTTCCAAATTATCGTCAGTCAGCCTTGTACGATGTTTTGATTTATTAACTTTCATCAATGAAAAGAACTGTTCGCATTTATAAGTACTGCCAAACGCACAAATCAATCTTCTTGCAAATTTTCTAAGCTGCGGAAAATGGTCTTCTTCGAGGTATTTTTTGTAGAAATCGCACAACTCCACGTCTTCAAATTTAGATTTTAGGAGTGAGTTTTCTTGAATCTCGATCAACTCCATTTGCAAGTGTATTGGAGCATTTTGTACATTACTTTTTGTTGGAGTAGCAAATAAATTGAAACAGTCTACCATGTGTTTGAAATCGCTAAATCTGATCGAAAATTGCTCCGACAGTAACTTGAGTTCTTCAGCATATTGAGCGTAAGCAATATTTTCATACGCAGAGAGCGTGGTGAAATGGTAACTGTTACCAGACAGCATATGTGCCTCCCACAAGCGGATTTTGTTCTGAAACGCTTTCAAATGGCTGTACAAATCATTTACTAACTGTCCTTGTTTTTGAAGTTTCAAATTTAAATCATTCAAATGGCCTGTAAGGTCGACAAGAAATGCTAAGTCACATATCCATTTTGCGTCACTCAATTCAGATAGTGGTTTATCTTTTATTTGCATAAATTCTGCTATCTCATTTCTAAGCTCGTAAAACCGTTTCAGCATTTTCCCTTTGCTTAGCCATCTGACTTCACAATAATATGTTACGTCGTCATACTCGGCTGATATTTCATCCAAAAACGCCTTGAACTGACGATGGTTAAGCCCTCGGGATCGAATAAAATTGATGGTTTTTACTACCACATTCATAACATTCTGGAGTCGAATGGACTTAGAACACAAGTTCTGTTGGTGGATAATGCAATGAAGGACTATCAAACCATCTTTTTGCACATTTAATTCAGTTGCTTTTTCATTCAAAATTCCGATGAAACCTTTACGTAAGCCGACCATAGAAGGTGCACCATCTGTGCATACTTCAACTAATTTCGACCATGGCAAGCCAAAACTTGTGAATACCTTTTGAACTTCATTAAAAATGTCCTCTCCTGTAGTGGTTCCTTTTAGCGGCTGTAAAGCAAGCAATTCCTCAGTAATAGTGAATTCTTTATCAACACCTCGAATAAATATAGCCAGTTGAGCTATGTCAGACAAATCGGTGCTCTCGTCTAATGCTATGGAAAATGATTCAATACCAGTCATACGGCCAGTCAATGTTGTTTTTATATCATTAGCCATCATTTCTATACGTCGTACAACGGTTCGTCTTGACAAACTAATTTTTTCAAATTCATTTTTCTTTTCAGGACACAAAACACTGCAAACTTCTGACATACACTCCTTGATAAATTCTCCTTCGGCAAATGGTTTCAATGACTTTGCCAATTTTGAACTAACTATAAAACTAGCTTTCACAACATTATCAAGTTGTGTTCTTTGTCTATGAAATATTTGCTGCTGTTTTTCCAAATTTGCGGTAAGTTTCTGGATTTTGTCTTTTCTTATTTGTCCTGTCAGTGAGAGCAGCGTAGGATGCTTAGTTGAGTAATGCCTCTTTATATTGAATTCTTTCATCACCGAAATGGATTCATTACACATCAAACAAATAGGCTTACCATTGTGCAAGATAAAGAAGAATTCTTCAGTCCATTTTTCTTGAAACTGGCGACCCTCTGCATCTACTTTTCGTTTCCTTCCACCAGACATCATTTTCATTTACTTATCGTTCGATAAACTTAATAAGAAAATAGGTATAATTAGTAAGCACTCAAGATGCACACAAAGTCACAAAGCAAACTTATCACCACGGTAGCTCGAATAGGACTGAACTAAGTTCCGGCCATCCACCCGCTTATATAGGCAAAATGAAGGAATGATCTAGAATCGTCTAGTGTAGAACAATACAATTGCGAAGCAATAATCCTTTGTTGCGCCGCCAGTGTGGCGGCAAACATCAATGGCTTTGAACTTTGATGTTTGCCGCCTCACTCTTTGATGATCACCGCCACTCGGCTTGCTCGCTCACTTGATTCCATGAGTATGAGTAAGTAGTGTATTTTTTTTTTTTAAATTGGGTTTTTCAAAATGTCTCGCGGGCCGGATCAAATCTTACAGCGGGCCGGATCCGGCCCGCGGGCCGGCAGTTGCCCACATACGGTATAGAGGATCAGGAGGAGAATAAAGCCAGTTATAAACCAAACCATCACGTTATATCATCTACCTCCTTATTCATTATTTTTTCTTGATCGTCTGCAGCCGGGAGACGATAACTTATATATATATGACAAAATTACAATGCCTCATTGTGCAATAAGTAATTGTGATAAATGATCTCATTCATACCATATTTACAATTTTCATTCACTCGCTCATTTATACTGTATTTACAAAGAGCCCAGAGGCCTCCCAAATCCACATGGTTGTCACCTCCCTCGCATGTGAAAGAGGAAGTGGAGTCTTGGGAAGTCCCCCACGCTCTTCCGTTAGCCGCGTCACCGGATACTAGCCAGTGGAGGCTGGCGAAAAGCGTGAGAGCCACATTCGCTCAGGGCATGATTAGAGAAACTGACCATTGCCAGGACCCCCACTGTTACGCATTTATAGCAGGTCACGAGATCTCAGTCTCACTCGAACAGCCGTACAGGTCACATCGTGTCTGTGCAGCTCTGTGAAGTGTGGTTTTGTTGCAGGTTTCCAGAGGTGCTAGGAAGTCGTGCGAAGGCGTTGTGGATACAGGGAAGTGAGGAGGACAGGTTAGTGAAAAATTTTAATTTTTAAAATTACTCCTTCTTAGGGTAATTTGAATAAACAAATTTTTTCAAAAACGTTTTTGGTAGTGGTCCGATTTGGCTAAAATTTTACAGGATTGCGTTTTATATAATAAACGTCAATTCCTGAAAATTTGGCCAACTTCTACCGAGCGGTTTATTTGTTATTAAATTGTTTAATAACAAATAGCCCCCTGGAGGAAGAAAGAGGCCCAACGCATCCAGTTTGGGCTGTTAGTTCACTCAGAGGTTTCGAACTTTTAAGTAGATTTTAAAATATTCTAATCTAGGCCATACTTTTGCATATATCAATATATTTGCATATTAGTATACTAAATTTGAATATTCTTCGTAAATTAGCATAAATTAACATAAATTTAAATAAATGAAAATAAATGAATACAGTAAGTTTTTTTTTTTTTTTACTTATTATTATTTACTGTTAGTCATTATTGTTGTCGTTATTATGATTATGGTTATTGTTGTTATTACTATTATTACTTACTATTATATTTATTATTTTACTGATTGCTATTATTACTTACTTATTATTACTATACTTATTATTACTTATATTTATTATTACGCGATTGTGGCTGGAGCAAAATTGAGGGAGATTATGCTAACTGTTAAGAATTTAGTAAATACGTATAATCGAGTTGAAAGTTTTTTGTTTTTTTTTTGCCTATTCTTTTTCCCCATATTTTCTGATTACAATCTCACACATCTTGTTTACCCAGCTTTTGTGTGCTTTAGCTGTAAACCAGGATTTCCAGTCTTCGGGCCACTCTATTCCTTCTTTTTCCATCTCCCTTCTCAGGAGGAACCTCTCTCTGTCTGCTCTGGGACAGTGGAACACCTTATGTTCCAGGGTATCCTCCCTTCCACACTCGGATATCTCGCTCTCCGCCATGCCAAACCTCTTAAGATATGTTCTGCAGGCCCCGTAGCCTGTCACTACTTGGGTTGCCCAGTTGTTCCAGTCCCCTCTTGCTTCTAGTTTGACTTCTGGGAACACTTCATACACCAGTCGACCTGTCGTTCCTTCGTTCCAGAGTTGTTGCCACTCGCCGAGGGCCCACTCCTTTACTATTTTCTTCATTCCATCCACTCCTTCCCCGTCAATTTCGTCCTCATCTATCCACCTTTCTCCCAGCTGGAAGCCTCTCTGCATCCTCACTTCGTGCATATATTCAGCTACTCGCATACGAATTCTGATGGGGAGAACGCCGATCAATACCATCAGCGCTGCTTTTGGGGCAGTTTGGTAGGCCCCCACTATGCTTCCTAGGATGATTATTTGACATCCTTCCATCCTTTTCCAATCAATCGCATTCATGCCTTTCGTTACAAAACCGGCTCCGAAGATGCACAGCGATTCTACTATGCCTTTGTACAGTACTCGCATCTCTCGCAGCCCGTAACCTCGAAAAAGATATCGAGCACGTACTTCTCCGTTGCTCTCTCTACCTCTTTTCTCACTCTCTCCAAAATCTCTTCCACGGTGAGTCCTTTTCTGGCTCCGAATTGCCTATCGCACTCATTCCTCCTTATCACTGGTTTTTTAATCTCATACGCAGTAGCTGGCTCGCTTGGATCTTTGTTTCCTTTATTGAGGGTGACTAGCTTCCCGGCTTTCCACCTATCTGGGAACGTTCCTGTTTGGACGCACTCGTTGATTATCCATAGAACGTCTTCCTTCGCCCAGTCCCATCCTTGTAGTACCATTTCTACTACTACTCCGTCTTTCCCCGGGGCTTTTCCTTTTTTAAATCTGGCACATTCCAGCCATACCTCATCCTCTGTTATTTCCTGAAATTCTTCTCTGACTAGTCCTCTTTCTAGCTCTTGGATTCGCGCTCGTACCCTCCTCTGCCAGTTGTTTTCTACTTCGCGCTGGTCCTTGAGGACGAACTTCTCTAGTAAAGTTTCGAAGGTTTCTCTGGTGGATATTGAGAACCCATCGCGTCCTCTAACCGTTCTTAGGACTCTGTTTCTTTATTTAATCTTCCCAGCGGCCAACTTGAATGGCAGTCCCCATACCTGTTTCTTCTCTTCTGCCAGTAGTGCTTTCCAGCTGTCTCTTTTGGCTTCAAAAATCTTCTTCTTGTACTTTTTCTGTTCTGTCTTCCAGGTCCTTTTTTTTGGAACCTTCTTCTTGGGTTTCCCTCCGTTTGGTAATCCTTCCTCAGGCGGTAAACTGTCTTTCTACACTGATCCAGTTCCTCCGACCACCACTTTTGAAAACCTTCTCGCTTCCGTTTTCCTTTCTCTCTTCCGTATCTCACTCTACCGGCGCATCTCACCATCATTTCTTCTAGCCTCGTAATTTCCTCCTCTAAAGACCGCCTTAGCCTTTCCTGCTCTTCCGAAGCTTTTTCTTCTATTTCCTTTTTGTACTTCTCCCAACTATAATTCTGGGTGTTGTCCGTTTCTTCTGTCCTTCCAGATCGATTTGGAATTCTAGCACCCGATGGTCACTAGAGACTCGTTCTTCCAAGACCTCCCAATTCCTTACACGATTTGTAGTGTTGTCCGATGCTAGGGTTACATCTATGTTCGTTCCGCCTCTTCCGTTATCAAACGCATACCACTGACTTCTCTCGTTGAGCACGTTCATGCCATTAAAGAATATCAGATTCTCGACAATGCCGCTCTTTTCATCCGTTTCCTCGTTCCACCACAGTCCAGACTTTGCATTAAAGTCTGCCCCGACGATTATCCTCTTATGGTTGGTAGTCAGGCAGTGAAGTATTCTGTCCAGTTCTCTCGCCATATCTTCCGTTCCGAGGCTATACTTGAAGTAGGCGCTTACAAATACGATTTCCTCCATTTGTTCTGCGTTCTCCCACCGTTACTATGTGCGCGCTGCATAGGCTGCTATATTGGATCACACTTAGATCCGATCTTGTGATTACCACGCACACTCTAATTGTTTCTTCTGCACCAGTTATCACCCGGTTTTTGACTCCAAACCCCTTTACCTTTCCGCCCCACGCGTACGGCTCCTGTACTAGTAGTATGTCCATTTGGTGGTCGGTCGCCATCCTACTCATTTCGTCTGTCGCTGTTCTACCTCTTCCTAGGTTTATTTGTCCTACCGTGACCGTCTCTCGATTTGTATGCCTGGCGGTGTTATTCATATTGGGTGTTTTCCTTTACCCACTGTATTTGCGCCTGCCTGATTGTGCACCCGTGCCAGGGTGGTGTGGTGATTCACCTCCTTTAATCCTGCCTTTATGCAGTTTCCACACTTGTGATTCTGCACCTGTGCCTTGCAGTTGACGGTATGGTGTCCTTCTTCTCCACACCTCCTGCATGTGATGGCGTTTCCGCACCTCCTTCCCCAGTGGCCGTACCCCTGGCATTTGAAGCACTGGGTCAGCTCCGTGTATTCCCTCACTCTGCAGGACTGCAGTCCCACATAGACTCTGCCAGCTTTCTTAAGGCTCTTGAGGATCTTTCCCCTTACCTTAACCACCCAGGAGCTGAATCCACTCCTGGTTTCTCGGAGTTTGTGCGTCACTTCAACGCCTTCCTTGAACTCCTCTTCACTGGTCGTCCTAAATATCCCTCTGTTTTTGTTCCAGAGGGAACTCTTTACCTCCTCCTTCGTCTTCTCATTTATTACGTCATAAATGACGACCTGCGGGCTGCGCTTCGCTGGCGCCTTTCCTAGCGTGAACCCTTGTTCCTCCATTTGGTCCTTCTTACTGGTAATCTTTTGGACGTCCTGGGTGTTGTGGACCTCAAAGATTAGTTTCTTCCCCTGGCTTTTTACCCTCCTCACTCTTATGGCCTGGTCTACCGAGTCCAGGACCTTGGCGAGTTCCTTTTTCTCGCTACCCTTCTCTGCACCCTTTGCCACTAGGACCACGGTGGGACCTGCTTTTTTCTTATTCCTTCTTACTACGTCGCTCCAAGTCGCCTTCTCCTGGCTGGCGTTTTGAGGCTCGGCCTGGGCCAGGGCCTCCTTCTGGACTTTTTTTGTCCCCTCTGCTTCCTTTCCTTTACCTTCCTCCTTCTTCTTCCCAGCCGGGCACTCTGACTGGGTCGTGACCCCCTTTTCTCCTTGGCTAACCTTTTCTTGGACGGCCAAGAACTGCTTCTCGATCTGTTGACCGAGAGCGTTAATTCTGTCCAGGACCTGACGGTCCTTTCTCTCGTCGCTCTCCAACTCCTCTATTCTTTTCTTCAGTCTGGTTATTTCCATGTTGCCGCTTTCCGTCTTAGCCCGCCAAAGCCGGCACTCGGCTGCCAGTTCAGTTACCACTTCCATGTATCGGGCAAGGCGGGGCTTAACATAGCTCGCGACCTTGACAGAGGTGTTTTTGGTGGCTGGTTTCATCCAGCTCTCTACCTCCTCCGTGAGTTCCATGGCCATATCGACCAATTCCTCCACCGACCTGGCCTTCCTCTCTCTTTTTCTCGCCTCTGCCGGACTATGTTCCACTACTTCTCTTTCTTCAGCCACCTCTACTACTTCCTTCAATTTCACCTCATCTCCCATTACAGGGCCCACTTCTCCATTAGAGAATATCAGATTCTCGACAATGCCGCTCTTTTCATCCGTTTCCTCGTTCCACCACAGTCCAGACTTTGCATTAAAGTCTGCCCCGACGATTATCCTCTTATGGTTGGTAGTCAGGCAGTGAAGTATTCTGTCCAGTTCTCTCGCCATATCTTCCGTTCCGAGGCTATACTTGAAGTAGGCGCTTACAAATACGATTTCCTCCATTTGTTCTGCGAATACTCCCACCGTTACTATGTGCGCGCTGCATAGTCTGCTATATTGGATCACACTTAGATCCGATCTTGTGATTACCACGCACGCTCTAATTGTTTCTTCTGCACCAGTTATCACCCGGTTTTTGACTCCAAACCCCTTTACCTTTCCGCCCCACGCGTACGGCTCCTGTACTAGTAGTATGTCCATTTGGTGGTCGGTCGCCATCCTACTCATTTCGTCTGTCGCTGTTCTACCTCTTCCTAGGTTTATTTGTCCTACCGTGATCGTCTCTCGATTTGTATGCCTGGTGGTGTTATTCATAATGGGCGTTTTCCTTTACCCACTGTATTTGCGCCTGCCTGACTGTGCACCCGTGCCAGGTGGTGTGGTAATTCACCTCCTTTAATCATGCCTTTATGCAGTTTCCACACTTGTGATTCTGCACCTGTGCCTTGCAGTTGACGGTATGGTGTCCTTCTTCTCCACACCTCCTGTATGTGATGGCGTTTCCGCACCTCCTTCCCCAGTGGCCGTACCCCTGGCATTTGAAGCACTTGGTCAGCTCCGTGTATTCCCTCACTCTGCAGGACTGCAGTCCCACATAGACTCTGCCAGCTTTCTTAAGGCTCTTGAGGATCTTTCTCCTTACCTTCACCACCCAGGAGCTGAATCCGCTCCTTGTTTCTCGGAGTTTGTGCTTCACTTCGACGCCTTCCTTAAATTCCTCTTCACTGGTCGTCCTCAATATTCCTCTGTTTTTTTTCCAGAGGGAACTCTTTACCTCCTCTTTCGTCATCTCATTTATTACGTCATAAATGACGACCTTCCGGCTGCGTTTCGCAGGTGCCTTCCCTAGCGTGAACCCTTGTTCCTCCATTTGATCCTTCTTACTGGTAATCTTTTGGACGTCCTGGGTGTTGTGGACCTCCAAGATTAGTTTCTTCCCCTGGCTTTTTACCCTCCTCACTCTTATGGCCTGGTCTACCGAGTCCAGGACCTTGGCGAGTTCCTTCTTCTCGCCACCCTTCTCGGCACCCTTTGTCATTAGGACCACGGTGGGAACTACTTTTTTCTTATTCCTCCTTACTACGTTGCTCCAGGTCGCCTTCTCCTGGTCGGCGTTACTTGGCCCTGCCACTTCTGTAGTTTCCTCCTGTTTACTCTTCTTACTCCTAGAAAAGCTAATAACGCTAGTAGTTCTTCCTTCTTGTAGTTGCTTCCTCTTTTTCGCCAGCTGTTCTAGCTGGTTCCTCATCCCATTCAGGCCTTCTCTGACCCTTTCTTGCATGGCCTGGCTTTGCATTTCCAGCTGTTTGCTGAGGCTGTCTACCCTCTCGAGGATACTTGAGGCCTTGTCCCTCTCGAGCTCTTCTACCCTCTTTTCTAGTCTGGCCAATGCCAGCTCTCTCCCTTCCATCCTCGCCTACCGCAGGTTACACTCGGCGGCCAACTCTTTTATTATGTCAACTAACCTGTTGTTTCGGGTCTTGACATAGCTTGCTACTCTGACAGATGTGTGCTTAGGTTTCAACCAGATCTCTGCCTCCTCCGCGATTACCATGGCCATATCGACCAGTTCCTCCACCGACCTGACCTTCCTCTCCTCTGCCGGACTATTATCCGCTGCTTCTCCTTCATCGGTCACCTCTACTACCTCCTTCGTTTTCTCTTCCTCTCCCATTACAGGGCCCACTTCACGTTCTTCCCATATTTTTCATTAATATTTCATAAAATTTTACACAACACATCATGAGTGAATTAGCAGAAAGTAAAGTAGCTTCCGTGGCTTCCGTGGAAGAACGAGAAGTGGGCCCTGTAATGGGAGAGGAAGAGAAAACGAAGGAGGTAGTAGAGGTGACCGATAAAGGAGAAGCAGCGGATAATAGTCCGGCAGAGGAGAGGAAAGTCAGGTCGGTGGAGGAACTGGTCGATATGGCCATGGTAATCGTGGAGGAGGCAGAGAGCTTGTTGAAACCTAAGCACACATCTGTCAGAGTAGCGAGCTATGTCAAGACCCGAAACAACAGGTTAGTTGGCATAATAAAAGAGTTGGCCGCCGAGTGTAACCTGCGGCAGGCGAGGATGGAAGTGAGAGAGCTGGCATTGGCCAGACTAGAAAAGAGGGTAGAAGAGCTCGAGAGGGCTAGGGATTCGAGTACCCTAGAGAAGGTAGATAGCCTCAGCAAACAGATGGAAATGCAAAGCCAGGCCATGCAAGAAAGGGTCAGAGAAGGCCTGAATGGGATGAGGAACCAGCTAGAACAGCTGGCGAAAAAGAGGAAGCAACTACAAGAAGGAAGAACTACTAGCGTTATTAGCTTTTCTAGGAGTAAGAAGAGTGAACAGGAGGAAACTACAGAAGTAGCAGGGCCAAGTAACGCCGACCAGGAGACGGCGACCTGGAGCGACGTAGTAAGAAGGAATAAGGAAAAAGCAGGTCCCACCGTGGTCCTAATGGCAAAGGGTGCAGAGAAGGGTAGCGAGAAAAAGGAACTCGCCAAGGTCCTGGACTCAGTAGACCAGGCCATAAGAGTGAGGAGGTTAAAAAGCCAGGGGAAGAAACTAATCTTGGAGGTCCACAACACCCAGGACGTCCAAAAGATTACCAGTAAGAAGGACCAAATGGAGGAACAAGGGTTCACGCTAGGAAAGGCGCCAGCGAAGCGCAGCCCGCAGGTCGTCATTTATGACGTAATAAATGAGAAGACGAAGGAGGAGGTAAAGAGTTCCCTCTGGAACAAAAACAGAGGGATATTGAGGACGACCAGTGAAGAGGAGTTCAAGGAAGGCGTCGAAGTGACGCACAAACTCCGAGAAACCAGGAGGGGATTCAGCTCCTGGGTGGTTAAGGTAAGGGGAAAGATCCTCAAGAGCCTTAAGAAAGCTGGCAGAGTTTATGTGGGACTGCAGTCCTGCAGAGTGAGGGAATACACGGAGCTGACCCAGTGCTTCAAATGCCAGGGGTACGGCCACTGGGGAAGGAGGTGCGGAAACGCCATCACATACAGGAGGTGTGGAGAAGAAGGACACCATACCGTCAACTGCAAGGCACAGGTGCAGAATCACAAGTGTGGAAACTGCATAAAGGCATGATTAAAGGAGGTGAATTACCACACCACCTGGCACGGGTGCACAGTCAGGCAGGCGCAAATACAGTGGGTAAAGGAAAACACCCATTATGAATAACACCACCAGGCATACAAATCGAGAGACGATCACGGTAGGACAAATAAACCTAGGAAGAGGTAGAACAGCGACAGACGAAATGAGTAGGATGGCGACCGACCACCAAATGGACATACTACTAGTACAGGAGCCGTACGCGTGGGGCGGAAAGGTAAAGGGGTTTGGAGTCAAAAACCGGGTGATAACTGGTGCAGAAGAAACAATTAGAGCATGCGTGGTAATCACAAGATCGGATCTAAGTGTGATCCAATATAGCAGACTATGCAGCGCGCACATAGTAACGGTGGGAGTATTCGCAGAACAAATGGAGGAAATCGTATTTGTAAGCGACTACTTCAAGTATAGCCTCGGAACGAAAGATATGGCGAGAGAACTGGACAGAATACTTCACTGCCTGACTACCAACCATAAGAGGATAATCGTCGGGGCAGACTTTAATGCAAAGTCTGGACTGTGGTGGAACGAGGAAACGGATGAAAAGAGCGGCATTGTCGAGAATCTGATATTCTCTAATGGAGAAGTGGGCCCTGTAATGGGAGATGAGGTGAAATTGAAGGAAGTAGTAGAGGTGGCTGAAGAAAGAGAAGTAGTGGAACATAGTCCGGCAGAGGCGAGAAAAAGAGAGAGGAAGGCCAGGTCGGTGGAGGAATTGGTCGATATGGCCATGGAACTCACGGAGGAGGTAGAGAGCTGGATGAAACCAGCCACCAAAAACACCTCTGTCAAGGTCGCGAGCTATGTTAAGCCCCGCGTTGCCCGATACATGGAAGTGGTAACTGAACTGGCAGCCGAGTGCCAGCTTTGGCGGGCTAAGACGGAAAGCGGCAACATGCAAATAACCAGACTGAAGAAAAGAATAGAGGAGTTGGAGAGCGACGAGAGAAAGGACCGTCAGGTCCTGGACAGAATTAACGCTCTCGGTCAACAGATCGAGAAGCAGTTCTTGGCCGTCCAAGAAAAGGTCAGCCAAGGAGAAAAGGGGGTCACGACCCAGTCAGAGTGCCCGGCTGAGAAGAAGAAGGAGGAAGGTAAAGGAAAGGAAGCAGAGGGGACAAAAAAAGTCCAGAAGGAGGCCCTGGCCCAGGCCGAGCCTCAAAACGCCAGCCAGGAGAAGGCGACCTGGAGCGACGTAGTAAGAAGGAATAAGAAAAAAGCAGGTCCCACCGTGGTCCTAATGGCAAAGGGTGCAGAGAAGGGTAGCGAGAAAAAGGAACTCGCCAAGGTCCTGGACTCGGTAGACCAGGCCATAAGAGTGAGGAGGGTAAAAAGCCAGGGGAAGAAACTAATCTTTGAGGTCCACAACACCCAGGACGTCCAAAAGATTACCAGTAAGAAGGACCAAATGGAGGAACAAGGGTTCACGCTAGGAAAGGCGCCAGCGAAGCGCAGCCCGCAGGTCGTCATTTATGACGTAATAAATGAGAAGACGAAGGAGGAGGTAAAGAGTTCCCTCTGGAACAAAAACAGAGGGATATTTAGGACGACTAGTGAAGAGGAGTTCAAGGAAGGCGTTGAAGTGACGCACAAACTCCGAGAAACCAGGAGTGGATTCAGCTCCTGGGTGGTTAAGGTAAGGGGAAAGATCCTCAAGAGCCTTAAGAAACTGCCAGGGGTACGGCCACTGGGGAAGGAGGTGCGGAAACGCCATCACATGCAGGAGGTGTGGAGAAGAAGGACACCATACCGTCAACTGCAAGGAACAGGTGCAGAATCACAAGTGTGGAAACTGCATAAAGGCAGGATTAAAGGAGGTGAATCACCACACCACCCTGGCACGGGTGCACAGTCAGGCAGGCGCAAATACAGTGGGTAAAGGAAAACACCCAATATGAATAACACCGCCAGGCATACAAATCGAGAGACGATCACGGTAGGACAAATAAACCTAGGAAGAGGTAGAACAGTGACAGACGAAATGAGTAGGATGGCGACCGACCACCAAATGGACATACTACTAGTACAGGAGCCGTACGCGTGGGGGGGAAAGGTAAAGGGGTTTGGAGTCAAAAACCGGGTGATAACTGGTGCAGAAGAAACAATTAGAGTGTGCGTGGTAATCACAAGATCGGATCTAAGTGTGATCCAATATAGCAGCCTTTGCAGCGCGCACATAGTAACGGTGGGAGTATTCGCAGAACAAATGGAGGAAATCGTATTTGTAAGCGCCTACTTCAAGTATAGCCTCGGAACGGAAGATGGCGAGAGAACTGGACAGAATACTTCACTGCCTGACTACCAACCATAAGAGGATAATCGTCGGGGCAGACTTTAATGCAAAGTCTGGACTGTGGTGGAACGAGGAAACGGATGAAAAGAGCGGCATTGTCGAGAATCTGATATTCTTTAATGGCATGAACGTGCTCAACGAGAGAAGTCAGTGGTATGCGTTCGATAACGGAAGAGGAGGAACGAACATAGATGTAACCCTGGCATCGGACAACACTACAAATCGTGTAAGGAATTGGGAGGTCTTGGAAGAACGAGTCTCTAGTGACCATCGGGTGCTAGAATTCCAAATCGATCTGGAAGGACAGAAGAAACGGACAACACCCAGAGTGGGAAGAAAAGGTTATTGTTGGGAGAAGTACAAAAAGGAAATAGAAGAAAAAGCTTCGGAAGAGCAGGAAAGGCTAAGGCGGTCTTTAGAGGAGGAAATTACGAGGCTAGAAGAAATGATGGTGAGATGCGCCGGTAGAGTGAGATACGGAAGAGAGAAAGGAAAACGGAAGCGAGAAGGTTTTCAAAAGTGGTGGTCGGAGGAACTGGATCAGTGTAGAAAGACAGTTCACCGCCTGAGGAAGGATTACCAAACGGAGGGCAACCCAAAAAGAAGGTTCCAAAAAAAAGGACCTGGAAGACAGAACGGAAAAAGTACAAGAAGAAGATTTTTGAAGCCAAAAGAGACAGCTGGAAAGCACTACTGGCAGAAGAGAAGAAACAGGTATGGGGACTGCCATTCAAGTTGGCCGCTGGGAAGATTAAAGAAAGAAACAGAGTCCTAAGAACGGTTAGAGGGCGCGATGGGTTCTCAATGTCCACCAGAGAAACCTTCGAAACTTTACTAGAGAAGTTCGTCCTCAAGGACCAGCGCGAAGTAGAAAACAACTGGCAGAGGAGGGTACGAGCGCGAATCCAAGAGCTAGAAAGAGGACTAGTCAGAGAAGAATTTCAGGAAATAACAGAGGATGAGGTATGGCTGGAATGTGCCAGATTTAAAAAAGTAAAAGCCCCGGGGAAAGACGGAGTAGTAGTAGAAATGGTACTACAAGGATGGGACTGGGTGAAGGAAGACGTTCTATGGATAATCAACGAGTGCGTCCAAACAGGAACGTTCCCAGATAGGTGGAAAGCCGGGAAGCTAGTCACCCTCAATAAAGGAAACAAAGATCCAAGCGAGCCAGGATCCTATAGACCGATCACCCTCCTACCGGTCATGGGAAAACTGCTGGAAAGAATAATGTTACTGCGTATGAGACCAGTGATAAGGAGGACTGAATGTGATAGGCAATTCGGAGCCAGAAAAGGACTCAGCGTGGAAGAGATTTTGCAGAGAGTGAGAAAAGAGGTAGAGAGAGCAACGGAGAAGTACGTGCTCGCTATCTTTTTCGATATAAAAAGCGCCTTCGACTCGGTGTGGTGGCCGATTGTCTTGCAAAGGCTACTGGAGAGCGAAATTGATGAAACATGGTACCAAATGTTCAAGAACTACCTGACCAACAGGGTAATGACTCTAGAACTAGGAGGGACACGAGTACACAGAAGGTGTGAAAGAGGATGCCCACAAGGGTCAGTACTGGGACCATATGTGTGGTGTACCATGTTCAACGGACTGCTGCAAACTCTTCTCGAGAGAAGATAGGAATGCTTCGCATACATGAACGACTTATGCGTCCTCATTAAGGGAAACTCTAGAAGAGAGTTAGAAGAACGAGGCCAGACGCTAGTGCTGGAAGTGAATGAATGGTGCGCCAAAGTGAAGCTGCAAGTGAACGAGGAAAAAACAGTAGGAATGCTGATGAAAGGAAGGCTGCAAAGAATGCCGGTCATCAGAATGAATGGAAAAGCCCTAGGTATGCCTCGAGAGTGTAGGTACCTAGGGGTATGGATAACGCAGGGCATGTCAACGAGAGCGCACGTGACAAATTTGGTCGCGAGTCTAAAGGAGAGAAACTAGCCCGATTAGGAAAGATTGAAGGAGGTTACGGGCTGCGAGAGATGCGAATACTATATAAAGGCATAGTCGAATCGCTGTGCATCTTCGGAGCCGGTTTTGTGAAGAAAGGCATGAACGCAATCGATTGGCGAAGAATGGAAGGATGTCAAAGAATCATCCTAGGAAGCATAGTGGGGGCCTACCGAACTGCCCCAACAGCAGCGCTGATGGTATTAATCGGCGTTCTCCCCATTTGAATCCGAATGTGAGTAGCCGAATATATGCATGAAGTGAGGATGCAGAGAGGCTTCCAGCTGGGAGAAAGGTGGATAGATGAGGACGAAATTGACGGAGAAGGAGTGGATGGAATGAAGAAGATAGTAGAGGAGTGGGCCCTCGGCGAGTGGCAACAACTCTGGAAAGAAGGAACGACAGGTCGACGGGTGTTTGAAGTGTTCCCAGAAGTCAAACTAGAAGCAAGAGGGGACTGGAACCACAGGGCAACCCAAGTAGTGACAGGCCACGGGGCCTGCAGAACATATCTTAAGAGGTTTGGCATGGTGGAGAGCGAGATATCCGAGTGTGGAAGGGAGGATACCCTGGAACACAAGGTGTTCCACTGTCCCAGAGCAGACAGAGAGAGGTTCCTCCTGAGAAGGGAGATGGAAAAAAAAGGAATAGAGTGGCCCGAAGACTGGAAATCCTGGTTTACAGCTAAAGCAAACAAAAGCTGGGTAAACAAGATGTGTGAGATTGTAATCAGAAAATATGGGGAAAAAGAATAGGCAAAAAAAAACAAAAAACTTTCAACTCGATTATACGTATTTACTAAATTCTTAACAGTTAGCATAATCTCCCTCAATTTTGCTCCAGCCACAATCGCGTAATAATAAATATAAGTAATAATAAGTATAGTAATAATAAATAAGTAATAATAGCAATCAGTATAATAATAAATATAATAGTAAGTAATAATAGTAATAACAACAATAACCATAATCATAATAACGACAACAATAATGACTAACAGTAAATAATAATAAGTAAAAAAAAAAAAAACTTACTGTATTAATTTATTTTCCAAAAGTATGGCCTAGATTAGAATATTTTAAAATCTACTTAAAAGTTCGAAACCTCTGAGTGAACTAACAGACCAAACTGGATGCGTTGGGCCTCTTTCTTCCTCCAGGGGGCTATTTGTTATTAAACAATTTAATAACAAATAAACCGCTCGGTAGAATTTGACCAAATTTTCAGGAATTGACGTTTATTATATAAAACGCAATCCTGTAAAATTTTAGCCAAATCGGACCACTACCAAAAACGTTTTTGAAAAAAATTGTTTATTCAAATTACCCTAAGAAGGAGTAATTAAAAAAATTAAAATTTTTCACTAACCTGTCCTCCTCACTTCCCTGTATCCACAACGCTTTCGCACGACTTCCTAGCACCTCTGGAAACCTGCACCACTAGCCATAACTTATATATTGTAACATTCATGATATTTGAGCATATCATGGCCAGGAACCTTCACATCTGGTGAGCATCTTTCCTTATACTCCTAGGAGTGGGGATGAGATAAACAGTCAGTCTTAGCACGACCGCCGAGAAGAGCGGACTCCCGAACTGGCGGTACCATACAGGAAGAGAGGAGAAGAACCAACAGCAGACAGTAATGTTGATTGGATTATACGAAGATCATCGATTGGGTGATATTAATATTGTTTTTATTATGGATCCATTAAAAGAAATTGAGCTCAAATTTCATGTTTTTTGTAATTTAAAAAGGAATTGAATATTTTTTTATATACTTTTTGTCAGCACTCTATATAATTATAATTATTTGTTATAATCATTTTATTTGTATATATTTCACAATTCCCAGTTTCTCAATTTATTAATAACTACAACATTAGCCTTGAGATCGGGCGATTCAATCGGGATAACTTCCTATGTCAAAGACATAAAACAATTTGAATTAAAGATCTCATGACGGACCTGCCAAATTAGTTAAGGTAAATTGATCAAATAGAGTAGAAAAAGAAATGGTAAAAAATGAGGTAGGTTTCAATGGGGGCCGCTCCGGGATTAACTTCAAAATTCTAAAGAAACCAAAGGAATTGTGAGGTATTGCAAGTTAGAATAATAACTAGAACTAACCACTAACAATTTATATTTTTCTCATAATTTCCCATTTGTTGTACACACAAACACAAATATGTCCGGGTCAGATTCAGGTATACTACCCACGGTTGGGCTAAACGCAGCCTCTAAAAGAGGTAACCCAAACCCCGAACCCGCAGTAAATCCGAGTGAAGACAATACGACGAAGATGTTGCAACAAATCCTTGCCCAATTAAACATTCAATCTAACGCACTTAAAGAAAATAATAAAAAACAAAAAGAGTTGAGCGGGAAGTTTGATCACTTAAGGGAAGAACTAAAATCGGAAATATCGGCTAAAGTCGAACAATGTTACACGGATGTAAACGATAAATTAGATAGACAATTACAGATTTGTGAGGAGAGAATACTCCGAGGAAATGATAATTTAAATTCAAAATTAAATGAAGAAATCAATAAAAGAGACCAGGAAATTCTTGAAGTCCAAACATCAAATTCGAACCTCAACGATAAATTAGACCGAGAAGTCGAGAGGATCAATAGCCAATATAATTATTTTCGTACCGATTGCGATAGCAAAATAATGTCAATGCAACAGGAAATTTCATTGATTCCCAGGAAAATCGAAGACGGCATAAAAACAGTTGGGAAGCAAATTTAACCGAAAGGACCGGATAAGCATGCCCCACCCCGTTTCGATGGAACTCAGCAAAGACATCCGCCCATGTCGGAATACGTGGAACCCTCTCAAGATCAGTCAGTTACCCAAGATATAAAAAGGGACTTTGATGACAAATTTTATTTCGAAAATTTTAATAGCGACTTACCACAAAGTTTTATAAAAAATTTAACTCAAGCTTATTATCTGTACGGCAAATACCGAGATCTTCATACTTTTGTCTCGCAACACTTGAAAGGTTTTGCCCTCGATTGGTTCATTACACATAAACCTTTTATAGATAATTTTCAGGATTTTATGGAAACATTTAATAAACAATTCCACGGCAACAGCTATGACACCCTCGTAGCTAGGGAGTTAGACTCGAAAAGATACGCGGATTTTCAACACATGAATCCAACTACGTATTTTGCAAAACTAGTTGCTCGTGCCCAAGAATGCATCCGACCTTACGATGAAAGTTATTTATGCGACCGCCTATGTTATCACTTTGGACCAACGGTCGAACTAAGCGTCAAAATTTAAGGAATCGCCACGTTTTCATCATTTTTATCACTATTAATGAATTTTGGAGAGGATTTCATCCGATCAGAAATTAGGCGAGAAAGTAGTAAAAATAAAAATTTCAATTCGTATAGAACAGAAAATAAACTAATGCCTCCAGAATACCAACGACGAAATACCGGTAAATCAAAGGGTAAACCAACGACATATTATCCTCCTCCGAACAGTTACAATAGGAATAATAATAATTCAGGGTACAACCGAATAAATTACGGCCAAAACCCCAGATACAATCAAAATTACAACCAAGGAAATTATTCCAACTATCCAAAACAGATGTACGGGAATCAAAACCGGGAACCATCTCGACAACAAGATCCGCAAAATCATCCCAAAATGGGGAATAAAAAGAAGGAACATTTTGTTAGAACCATGAGGATATTCCAGGACCGATTGGACGAGATATTCGTAACGGACCCTCCGGAAAGTGAAGAAGAAGAAACGATTGAAAACAAGAGCGAACAAATAAATATCTTGCAAAGCAAAGTTAATGATTACGAGAAAATGACGTATAATTACAAAGAAGAAATCACTCTATTGAAAAATACGTCATATTATGAAAAAACAACTTTAACAAAATCACAACTAGTTGATGTTGATTGTCAAACAGATCTTAGCTTATATTCAATTAAGCCTAATGAAGAGAAAATGACTTCATTGGAATATGAACAGGAGATTGCAGATAACAATGATGAGTGTACCTCACGTCAACATGATCTAATAAAGCTTGACTATGAGAATAATACGAGTTTGTTGGAAAATAAGTTTTCAGAATTAGAAGATACAGCGAATATTGAGAAAGGAGAAGTGATTTCATTGCAAGATCAAATTACAGACCATCAGCAGACAACCAGCGATAAGGTGAGAAAATTAAAAATAATTCAAAATAAAGTTTTGGATATGAAGTAATTGGAATCTCAAATTCCAACTCATCTTGATGAAATTCCTTTTTGCGTGTTTGATTTGAACAACATTAAAATTAATGAATGGAAGGAATTTAAAAATAATTACAGGGGTGTTTTTTGTTCGATACAATATGACTTCAAAAAAAGAAAAAAATTATAGTTTTCTTTTATTATTTTCATTATTAAATGAAAATAATACTGATCGGATGACACATAAACTTTAGAAGTTTATACAAACAAAAACAAAACTATTATTATAAATATTGAACCTAGTAAAGTCTATGGAATTATCGGCAAGTGAACCTTTCTGACTTCATTATCACTTAATCTATTCACAGATCGTAAATATTCCTTGAATGCTTAAGTCCATTTAATTGATTGATTTAATATTATTTTATACGCGACAACGACGTCCCTATCTTTTCACTCAGGTAAAATATTCAAATCACCCACACACACACACACACAACAATTTTTCTCTATTGTTACTAATTACCAGTAGAATTGTCTAGTATTTTAATTAAAAAACCAATATGTATTACTAATCACACTCAACCGTCTTTTCAACAAATGTTTTCCAAATCGCGTTATGTTCCATAAAACAATGTGCCTTCGAACTAATCCATACTAATTACCATAATAATTTAGTTAAGTAAAAAAAATTTTACAAACAACTTGTACGCTCTTCAAGCAATTTAAAACCTTGCCAAATTTGAACAATTATTAGTATAAACTTTGTAAAATTTCAACACCCGTTATAAACAACCAATTCAACAAATCGAACGCAGCAACAAAATATTTGTGGATCCACACATAATAAAAAAAAATTTCATAAATTTTTTTTATTTATAAGGAAAGGCAATTGTAACATTCTAGATATTTGAGCATATCATGGCCAGGAACCTTCACATCTGGTGAGCATCTTCCCTTATACTCCTAGGAGTGGGGATGAGATTAACGGGCAGTCTTGGCACGACCACCGAGAAGAGCGGACTCCCGAACTGGCGGTACCATACAGGAAGAGAGGAGAAGAACCAACAGCAGACAGTAATGTTGATTGGATTATACGAAGATCGTCGATTGGGTGATATTAATATTGTTTTTATTATGGATCCATTAAAAGAAATTGAGCTCAAATTTCATGTTTTTTGTAATTAGTAGTAAATATCCTAATTTAAAAAGGAATTGAATATTTTTTTATATACTTTTTATCAGCACTCTATATAATTATAATTATTTGTTATAACCATTTTATTTGTATATATTTCACAATTTCCCAGTTTCTCAATTTATTAATAACTACAACATTAGCCTTGAGATCGGGCGATTCAATCGGGATAATTTCCTATGTCAAAGACATAAAACAATTTGAATTAAAGATCTCATGACGGACCTGCCAAATTAGTTAAGGTAAATTGATCAAATAAAGTAGAAAAAGAAATGGTAAAAAATAACGTAGGTTTCAATATATATATATATATATAGTTAAATATCTTCAAAGCACACAAGACTTTTTAAAAAGATTTATTTTGAATAACAAACATAAATGACATGGTAATATACAGATCTAATCTAGCATAGTGACGGGCTAATGAGATACAATAGACTGACCTCCTTCTCTGATTCTCACGGGTTTAAATAAGAGTCAGCAAAGGGGTGATTCATAGTTCTTAGAATGTTAGCACGGGTGCACTATAACTCCCCGCAGCCTTAAGTTTTGAACTCTGGTCAAAACAAACATTTAATTTTTACATTTTAAAAACTTGATTTATACAATTTACTTAAAATTACTTTATGATCATCAATAGTAATAGGTGTTGTTGAAACCTTTACATTATTTAAAGGTAAATTTGAATTTTGGATCTTTTTACAATTTCTTTTATAAATAAAAATGTTAATTAGTACAATGATTAGAATAATACATAATACAAAAGAATAATGATAAATATTAGCGTTGTCTACAAAGGACAATATTTCTAATTCTGGTATAGTATAATTATTTGTTTCTAACATAGTTGTATTTAATATTACATTTTCATAAAATGGTTGTAAAATAGTGTTAAAATCATGAGTATAAATTTTATTAAATTCTGGAAAGCAATCCTCCTTACTAATATTAATTAATCCTACATTTGGTAAAAATACAGTGTTATTATGACAATCTGTTATTTTTTTAATATTTACAGTGATATATTGCTTAATATGATCTAAATATCTTATATTATTTTGATTACTTAATACTAGTTTACATTCTTTTAAATTTCCGTTATGTACAATAGATGAAACACATTTTGATTCTGTTTTATTAAGATTTATACAGTAATAATTGTCAATAAAAATACAACTTCCTTGATAGAGAGTGGCTCCTTTTTGTAAGTAAAGATCAGTTTTTAAATCAATTTCGTAAATTGTCTGGTTTATAATTCTTGGTACTGATATCACAAAATATCCTTTATAGGATTCATCATGAATTGGTAATTTGATAAAAGTATGGATTATATTGTGATGAGTTGAACAAAAGATTTTACTATTTGTCCATAGAATTTCAGTATTATCTGAGATTAGTTTTATGTTACTTGGTAGATTTTTTATTACATCAATCATTAAATTGGTGTGAACAATGCCAAGCTTACAAAATTCTAAAGATAAAGTTAAATCTTTAATTTTATTTAATAAATGCATGATGTGAATATATAAGTCATAAGCTTTTTCATTTTGTCCTAGCGATTCGAAATTTTGTCTATTAATTATGAAATTTTTATTAATTGTTTTGATTTCATTCTGGTAATCCTCAATCAGACGTTTATTAATATTGACAGAATTTTCGATGTTATGTTCAATCTTATAATTATTTTGTTCTACATTTGAAATTATTTTATCGTAGTATTCCTTGTCGTCATTATTCATATTACCTGTTATCCAACTAATAACATTACCTAGACCATTTATCAAGCCTCGTCTGTGACGATTTTTAATATCTCTTTGTTGCATTAATTGAAATTGTTCAAAAACTTCGTTTGTTAAATCTTTTAGCAAATGATACATTTTATGTGATCTAAAGTTAGTAACATGATCTTCAATATTTATTATTTCTACTTCTAATAAACTTAAATTATAAAAATGATAAGTTTCATAATATTGATTAACTACTCTAATATTATTTACAGAATAATGGAGAATTCCTGGAGAGTTAGTGAGATCTACTACTTTTATCGTCAGAATCTTCTGAAGATGAAGTATCAGAATTATTGACATGTAGTGAATCTTCATCTGAAACAAAATGTTTCCTCTTTTTACGTTTGTTGGGTCTCCTAACGTTATCAACATGTGTTGTTAATTGCCTAGCGCCTTGGATTAACACATTTACTTTTCTGAATTTGTCTCTACTTTTAATCTTCGATTGAGTATCTTTGATAAATTCTTGATTTATTAATTCAGGTGGATCTTCCCGATTTTTATTTAATTTTTCTGTACGCTTTATCTTTTCTTCATTAATTTTTGTGTGAGCTAATTCATGCAAAAGTTGTAAATCTTTATGATACTTTTGTACGTATAGTTCTGTTATACTAATATTTTTGTTGTTGTTATTTTCTTTTATAAATCCGAAAGTGATTTCATTGGGTGTTAATTTTAGATTGTTATTTAAGGTATTATTGTACGCAATAATTGCAAGTTTTAATTTTTGTTCAAATGAATAAGATTTTCTCTCATGCGAGATAAGTCTTAGTAATTCGCTTAGTGTTAAATGAACTCTATTTAATAATCCCAAAGAATTTGAGTGATTAGTGGATGTATAATGTAATAAAATATCATTGTGGTCACAAAATTGTTTAACTAAATTGTTTTTCATTTCTGTGCCTTGATCTAATGAGATCTGTACTGGCGTAGGATAATGAGATAAATAATTTTGTAAACAATCACAAATATTGATTGCATTGTGTGTTGGAATAACTTGTGCGAACAATCTTTTTGAGAAAGTATCAACAGCAGTAAATATTATTTTCCTTTCATACTTTAAAATGTCAATCATTAATTCTCGAAAAGGTTTTTCTGGTGTTGGGGTTTGTTGAAATTTAGTTTTGATAGGTTTTCTATCATACTTTGATTTTTTACAAATTTCACATTTATTAATGTATTCTGTAATTTTGTCTTTCATATTGGGGAAATAAACTTGTTTTTTTAATTTTTCAAAAGTTTCTAATATTCCACGATGTTTAGTTTTTCCTAAATGATAGTTTTCAATAGTTTCGCGTTGTTCATTTACATTTTCTACGTCATTGATAAAGTTAAAATAACGTTTTATTCTTACAGAAGGGAATTCGTTTTCTATTATATTTTGAATCTCTTTAAAGTATTCATCGTAAGTTTTTTCCAAAGTTTTTATGTTCGGTGAACAGAAAATTCCGTAAGTCTTGTCCGGTTCTACGATCTGGTAGAGTAGAGTTTGCAAGTCATCTTTCCTGTTAATGATGAGTTCGTATCTTCTCTTGTTTCCAAATGGCTTAGAGAACTTCATGTCTTCTTTGTTTCCTCTAATGATAATAATTTGATTTTTTTCTACATTTATACATTTATCTGGTTCACATATCCAAGTTTGTTCATTGCTGGATTCTTGTGAATGAATAGTTTCTAGATCTGATTGATTTTCTGCATTTTCCGCTGTAGATGGAATATTTATTAATTCCTCCATAATTGCTTCATATTCTGTTGTTTTTTCAGCAGCTTCTTCTTGATTTTGTAATATGTCATCAATAAATACATCAATATCAATATCTACATCATCAATATCCATATCCTCTGGTTCCGTGTGGTTTACTTCATTTATATTTCTTGATAAAGCATCTGCTACATAATTTGTTTTACCATTAACATGTTTTATGTCAAATTCGAACTCCTGCAACTTCCAAATCCATTTCATGATTCGGGTGTTACCGTTCTTCATAGAAAATATCCAAGTTAGTGGTTTATGATCGGTTTGAAGTAAAAATTTAGTTCCGTATAAGTAAGGCTTAAAGTGTTGAGTCGCCCATACAACTGCTAATAATTCTTTTTCGATAGTGCTATAATTATTTTCCGCATTTTGTAGTACTCGTGAAGCGAATGCTACAGGATGTTCAATATCATCATCGTCTTTTTGGGACAATACCGCTCCAATTGCTTTATTACTAGCATCTGTAGTTAATATGAATGATTTATTCCAATCGGGGTATTTTAAAATTGGTGCATTTGCCATTAAATCTATTAATGTCTTACAAGCCCTTTTTATCTCTTCGGTTTTATAAATTTTTGTTTTAATCGAATCTGAAATAGGTTTAGTTATTTTTGCATATCCTTTAATGAATTTCCTATAGTATCCTGTCATACCTAAGAACTGTCTTGTCGACTTTTCGTCATGAGGTACTGGAAAGTTTACTATAGTTTCTATCTTTTTCGGATCTGTTTTTAAACCTTCTTCAGTTACAATATAGCCAAGAAATTTTAATTCTTTTTTGAAAAATTCAGTTTTATCTAATTGAATTGATAACTGATGTTCTTTTAATGCTTTGAAAACTTTTTCCAAATCTCTTAAATGTTCGTTTTCATTTTTTGAATAAATAATAATATCGTCAACGTAAACCATTGCATTAGGAATATTTGATATCATCATTGTCATTGCTCTCTGAAAAGTCGGCGGTCCATTACTTATTCCGAATGGCATTCGAACAAATTCGTAATGACCATTTTCAGTAGAGAATGCTGTTTTTGGAATAGATTCTTCATCCATTTCTATTTGATGAAATCCCGATGTTAAATCAATAGTCGAAAATATTTTTGCACCTCTTAATCGATTCAGCAAATCTTCGATATTGGGTAACGGGAATTTATCTTTTATGGTAGCCTGATTTAATTTTCTATAATCGATTACCATGCGAACTTTTTTTATACCCGATGCGTCCATTTTTTTGGAACAATCCACAAAGGGGAATTATACGGCGACTTACTTGGTCTAATTATTCCGTTTTTTAATAATTTTCCAACTTCTTCGTTAATCTGTTCTTTAAATTGTTCCGGATATCTATAATTTCGTGTATAAATCGGATTTTCATTCGTAGTTATTATTCTATGTTTTAATAATTTAGTCGGTTTTAATTTTTCATTTTCTGTTTTTAATATTTCACCGTTTTCACTTAATATTTTTGTGAGTTTTTCCGTTATCTCCGAATTTATGTGTTCGTGTCTTATAACATTTTTAATTTCATTAGTATCTTCGATATGAAACATTTCGTCTCTTTCAAGTTTGTATTTTATTCCCATTATTTTTATTTCCATGTCTTCTAAATTTATATTAGTTTTTAACATTTTCATTGTTTCGTACCCAAGTAAAATATCAAACCGTGAACTAATAGGATAAACTAAGAACTTTACTTCTTGATTAATTCCTATCAGATTTTGCAGGTTGAGGTTTACACTTTGTGTTCCTTCTGCTCGTCCTGTAGGGGTTTTTATCGCGAAGTTTTCTATGTTTATTTTAGCATCTTTCGGAATTGCTTGGGGACAAATATAATTTTTTGTTGCTCCTGTGTCAATTAACCATTTATTATTTTCTTTATCCAAGAGCTGTGGTAAATTATTTAAAAAATTAACTTCGTCACTTATTTTAATTACATTCGATCCGGTGGTTCTCCTTTGTTCGGACCTTGGTCTAAAAAATTATCTTTATTAGTTTCAAGTTGTTTTACTCTTTCAGTTAATATTCTAATTTGTTCATCTCTCTCATCCTCGGCGTAATGTACGCGATTAGAAACAGTTCTCATCGAAACCGTATTTGAATCATTTTGTTGTGGTGGATCTACTTTTTGTTGATTATTTCTCCAATTTCCGGATGGAGGTTTATTAAAGAATCTATGTTGAGATTTTGGATCCCATGATTGATTATGAATAGGTTTTTGATAATTTTGTTGATTATTTGGGTAATTGTGATAATTTGGTTGTGCATTTTGATAACTTTTATAATTTTGGTTTTGTTGATGTTGATAATCTTGTTTTTGTTCATGAGGTTGTTTTTGAAATTGTTTTTCATATTTATGTTTGTAATTTGGATCGAAATTTTTGCCTTTATAATTCGATTGGTGTGGTTGGTGGTGTTTGTCTTTTCGACTACCCGGACCGTACACCCGATGCACAATGTGCGCAGCGTTATTTCTTAAGATTTCGTCAATATCTTCGATTGTCTCGAATTTAATATGATAAATAAAATCAGTAAGCGAGGGATGTAAATTATGAACGGTGTGATGTGATATCTGTTTGTCGTATCTTTCCATTTCCGACTGTTTATTCACTATTTCCGAGTCGGCATACACGCGAGCATATAAATCGCATCTTTTCTTACCTAATCTTTCTAAGTAATCATGTGGGTTTTCGTTATGGTACGATTTAGTATTGAGTATTTCTGATATTAATTGCTCTCTCGTTCGCGTATCTTGATATTTACGTTTAAGGAATGTTAAAATTTCTGTCACACTAGTGAATTCCTTATCATAGGTTGCAATTTTTGCTTTTCCTTTTAGCTTAGTTAATAAAGTTAATACTAATTTTGAATGGTTTATATCTTTATATTGGTTATCATCTTTACAATATAAGTCATACACAAATTTTGTATTTCTAATAAAATCTACTAATTGTAAAGGATCACCATCATATTCCGGAATTAATTTAAAATCATGATCTTTTATTTCCATAGCCATCTCTGAATTTGTATTTTCTAATAGTAATTGATCAATATTATCTAGATTAAAAGTTGTATATACTTGTCTTAATTGGTTTAATCTATCCTGTAAATTTGACATACAATAAACTTATAATTACTTATAATTACCATCAAGTATGTTGTCTTCAGTGGAAAAATCTTCTTCCTTGGTGCTGCGAAGTCTCAACAAATAGTTTTGAAACTCGGGTGATAAGATTTGAAAATCTTCAGAAAGTTGAAAGATACCTCTGTAGTCGTGGAGAATGCTTGCTATACTTGTATACGCAGTGGCAATCTTCCTCAAGACGGAGAGAAGTAGTTATGCTGCTTGATTTCGGTATTACACACGATTCTAAGCTCCGCAAAGTTACTTTAAATACCTTCAAAATTCCTCCCAAGTCCCACGTTCGGGCGCCAGTTAAATATCTTCAAAGCACACAAGACTTTTTAAAAAGATTTATTTTGAATAACAAACATAAATGACATGGTAATATACAGATCTAATCTAGCATAGTGACGGGCTAATGAGATACAATAGACTGACCTCCTTCTCTGATTCTCACGGGGTTTAAATAAGAGTCAGCAAAGGGGTGATTCATAGTTCTTAGAATGTTAGCACGGGTGCACTATAACTATATATTTATTAATCGTAATAAACTTGTTAGTTAGTAGTAATCTATCCATTTCTTTATTTTTATACTGTTTCATTTAATTATTAGATTTTAATTGTTAGACCATGTTTTTTGTGGCACTTTGTCATTGAACGCATTGCATTACCTACACATCTCATGAGTCGACAAGGTTCGGGTATAGCTTAATAAACTTGTAGAGAAATATGAGTTGTTTTATTTCGTGTAAATAACAAACTCCAAAAACCATTTAAGTAGCGTAGTTACCTTATCGACTTATTTAATTTAATTGGATAAGCTTATTTCATACCATATTCATTACTGGTCTTATGTTAAACTTTTCAAATAGCTCAGGTGGCAGTCTAATCTAAATTGACGAACGGTACAACAAATCCTAACATTAGCATCTAACTATATTGCTTTCAGTTAAAACTATAGTCTAAATATATATGAGAGGGTTGATTAATTACAAATAAATGTTATTATAATATGAAATAAATGCATCATTTGAGAGAAGACAGAAAGAGGTCGCTGCTTTGGCTTCGACATTACTTTCATGCTCTACAGAACTAGGTGAACAGGTTTCCATGTTAGTTAGATTCTCTGTATATTCCCTTACAGCTATTCTAGCCGCTACTTTTCCCTTTTTCCTACGTACAAATTAATCGGTTATTGCAAAAATCCTGAATTTCATTTTTTTTGAGGGGGGTATTAAAAAAAAGATTTTTTCTCGGGAAAATGCTGAAAGTAAAAGCTTGTAATAAACTTAATCAAGGGTATTCTGCAATAAAATAAATACTTTTTTATGGTAAAAAAAACTTTAGTTTTAGGAGTGTACTTTTTATGAACTGAATAAAATTTATTTCTGCCAAAGAGATTTATTTATTTGCATTGATTTTCTTCAAATTCCGAATTTTCTATTATTGCCTCCTTCAAGTGATCTCGGCCAACTGAAAATTATATTATTATTTGCAGAAGTTGGAATAATATCTGGTGTATTGAACGAGCTGTTTCAAGCCATCAAACTATGGGGGTGTTTAGAAAATACGAACTTGAAGGGTTTCTGCACCAATCGTCGCTTCTACCCAATGAAATATAAAAGAAAAGACAAAAAATTATACAGTTATAGTTTAGAGCCAATTATATGTAAGCCATGTAGATTAAATAAAAAAATTATCTCTCTCTCCCTCTCTCCCTCCCTCCCTCTACCTCTCCCCCCTCTCTCTCTCTCTCTTCGTAATCTCTAAAGAGAATCAGTAATATATCATTCCATAGCTGTCCAATATTTAAAATTTTTTTTTTACTGCATACAATTTTTCATTGGCTTAAAAATCTCTATTTTCGATTGAATAACCGGATATTTTGCCTGTAATCGTCCTATTTCATTTGTGAGGCCTTTCCTACGACAGAAAATTACATTTTAGAAATTATTTATTATTTCGATTAACGGGTTTTATAGGTACTTATTATTTATAGGTATTTTGGAATCTCTGAATATATAAAAATATATGTGCCAATTTCCCAGTGTAACTCTAGAATGCCTGGAGCAATTCCCACCATACGTGGTACACATATGACTAACAATCAGATAAAATACCTCTGTGATCGTGAAGGCTTTTTTGTTTGTGAAGGGCTAGCTGGTCCTTTAATTGCTGAAATTCCCGGAATTAATTTTTAGCACATGGGGCATGTTGCAAAACGTGTATCCATTTGCATTTATATATCACAAAATGTATTATACTGTAAAAATATCTGGCAAATTTAGCTGGCAAATCGTATTTTTCGGTGGAATATTAAATATTTTTATTCACTTGATTGTAAATTTATACAATTCTAACCTTATCCACTTCATTCGATCAAGGCTAGTAGAACCACTTATAGCCATTTCGGGCCAATAGGTCACAGTCATATGGCTCACTTCGCATTTTTCAAGGAGCACAAATATATATAATTTTTTTTTATTTTTATTATGTACTATTTTTATTTATTTTTTAAGCTCTAATCCGCTTGTAAACAAATCAAAAAATAATTTCTAATGTGAAAAATGTATCTGGCAGAGATCCGAGGTCTCTCGCGTGTTTATCTCGATAAATAACAAAAACGAAAATATTAACAAGAAAATTGACCACGGTCTAACGATTTTTATTATGGTATTGAAAATTTTGAATTTTTAAAAAATAAATACTTATTGGCCATTGTTGTAAGTTTTTTTGTTTATGGGAAAGCATTATCGTTTTTTAATTTATTTAAATTAAATTAATTTAATAGAGTACTACAGTTTACTATTATTAAAGTAAGACATTAAAACACCGTTTTGAAAATCTGTTTGCAATCACATCGAAACCCTGTAATCACACTTGCCTTGAATTTTTGAAAATTGACTATATAATTCTAAAAATTTTTGTTTTTATTCATTGTATCCAATATATTTCATTGAATTGTTTGAACCATCGCTCACACCACGTTTCAAGTGTACAAATGTGCCTAGTAGCGTTTCCCCCAGCCATTTTCAGGTTCACGCTCGTCTTTAGGATCCGGATGTTTTTCGCCAACCGTCAGATACCAAGTGTCATTCCAAGACCACGTAATCTACCCATAATACCTACCATGTAGGTTCTTCTACTGAGCATAGTGCACTGTCGGGGCACACCTTCTATGATCTAATGGACCACTGGCTTATTTCTTTATCTCTTTCTACGCCTGCCGGGAATGGCTGGGTCGATTAGACCTCCCCCGGTGACTAGTATTCTCCACCAGACTTCATTTCACTGGTATTCATTGTGTTTTACAAATGAGGTAACAACTCATTTCAAAGAAAAGTTTCACTAAGCAAAGCTGGTAGGCTAAGTTAGTATAGTTGGTAGCTTTATGGGCGGAGTTGGGGATCTTAAGTATTTTGGACCGTGAATGTTTTGAAACGGAGCTCTGGAAAAAACAATTCGTGACCAATGCTTTCAGTGTTTAGTGCAACTTAACCGGGCATAGCTATGTATTGGTTTGTTTCTGAAAATACTTCTTTTAACACACATGGTGGCGATACCAACATTTTTTATCCTCAATTTTGAATGACAGCCACAACCCACTCACTATATTAGGAAAATTATCGGCATGAAATTAAAAGTAAGTTAATTTTTGTATTAATTGGTATCAGCTAAAGATATTTAGGTTCAGTAACTAGGTGAACAAGCTACGTTAAGAATGAAAACTATTAACAAGATTATTTGGACGTATGAAACAGTTCCCTAAATTTCGGAGATAATTAAAGTTCCCATTTTTGTTAAATTGAATTATTTAAACCATTGATTGCGCTGGTTACAACATTATTATATTATTTATTTGTAATATAATTTATACGAAATTATAAAACAATGCTGCCTCTATGCGATACACTCCAAAGTTTAGATTTCCCAAGTCAGCGCTCTGATACTGTTGCTCTGATTATTTTTACCGTGGTTGTGAAAACAACTAAGACGGTATAATCCAAAGAATACATTTTCAAGAATGAACAGCAGAAACCACTTTAACTATTGCACTGCTTGATTTTGTAAGGTTTCTGTTGGCGAACGGTTCAGCTATCTTTTTAAAACCAATCTTCTGCTTTTGAGAAATGATCCAATTAAGTGATTTTGATCAAAATTATCGGATAGTTTTCGTTTTTTCAGAACGCGTTTAAGAAACTGATTTCAAGTCCAGTGAGTACTTCTCGCTTATATATTGTATTTCCTGTCGATGCACTATGATGGACTGGTGCTGTAAGAATAATTAAGTACCTCTGATGTTAACCAGGGAAACCCCAGAGAGCACAGCTTCCTAGTTTTCTAAATAAATAAGAAGAAATGAAATACTAGCTGTACTAAACTCAAATATGAATAATTTAAAATAAGACTAGGTAACAACTCATTTCAAAGAAAGGTTTTACTAAGCAAAGCTGATAGGCTAAGTTAGTACAGATAGATGGACGGCGTTGGGGATCTTAAGTTTTTTGGACCGATGGAATACGATGTAATAAATAAAAATAAATTAAATTAATAACTACGACTTAGATGACAATTTAAGTTTAAGTGATAAAAATTTAAAAGCCCAACAGTATTACGGTAAAGTTGTATTAAATTGTAACAAGAGCGGTAGCAAACATATATGTGTAGAATTTAAAATAAGCATAATTCGTTTAAAAAACCTTGGCATAAATTTTAATAAAGCTTTTATTTTTATAAAGTGTGTAGATCCGTCTATGTATTTGTTCTAAATAAATAAAACAAATACAATAGGATTTTTTAAGGAAATCCAGAGAGGAAGGACAGACAGCTAAGGGTGGTAGGGTGGGCTCAGGTGTCCTGGAGCCTCCAGATCAATACACCGGGTTGCTTTCGGACCCACCCCTTCGCCAGTCTTCTAGGTGTTTAGTAGCCTATGTCTTGGACCATTAGTGCAAGTCATAAAATGTTATATTCTCTGATCGAATATCTTGGTTTGGCCCTAGACAGATCCTAAGCTATCTCAGAACATAATCATCTACAAAATGTTCCTGTATTTTAAATAAAACTCTCAAATAAGTCCCAAAAACAAAGATATATAAAATGTAAAATGAGGCATCCGTTCTCAGATAACCTACGGTCAACCCGACAATAGACAACTTGAAAAGGTCCAAAACTTAGGAATGTGAACCGTTAAAAATTACAATTATAAGTCACAGAATATTTTCTAATTTGTAAACATTTGTTTTTTCGTCTTGAGTTTTTTATATTCTCCTACTCCTAGGAGTACGAAAGTACCGTTTATAGTTATTACTATAATATTAGGGGGACCGGAAATTAATGTCGTTTTTTTTACATTAAATTCAAACAGATAAAATTTTAACAAGTTTTTTTTTTTTGATCAATGATGTAATCGCCCTCGTTATCAGCAACCTTTTGCCATCTAGTGTGCAAATTTTCAATGCCGAATCGATAAAAATCAATTTGTTTTTGTGCAAAATATCTGGAGATGGCATTTTGGACATCATCAGAATTTTCAAATTTTTAGCGATCGGAATTAATGGAAATCCGATGGCGCAATATCGGGCGACTATGGTGGGTGAGGCTGGAGATGAAAAATGGGTCCTCTATGATAATCCAAAAATCTCTCTCCGCATGAATCGGCACGAAGTACAGCTAAGCCAGGTTTACACTCCAAAAAGGCGCTTTTGTGTGTTTGGTGGAGTATTCGCGGGGTCGTTCATCGCTGGTACCTGGAAAAACTGTGAATGCAGATCTTTACAGTGAACAATTGGATCGAGAAAATCAATCTTTAATTGAAAATTGCCCAGCGATTGTCAATAAAAAAGGCGTTATTCTGCAACACAATAATACAATACCCCACTGCGCATATTTTTTCCGCAAGAACCCTGAAAAAATTAATGAATGAATGAAAATTAAAGATTAATTAATGGGAGGTATTGCCTCAACCACCATACTCGCCCTATATCGGACTTCCATTTATTCCGACCGCTAAATTTTCTAAGTGGCAAAAAATTTCAAAGTTTGTATGATGTGCAAAATGCCATCTCCAGATATTTTGCTCAAAAACCAATTGATTTTGATCGATGAGGCATTGAAAATTTCCACACTAGATAGCAAAAGGTTGCTGATATCGAGGGCGATTACATCATTGATCAAAAACAAACACCTGTTAAAAATTTATCTGTTTGAATTTAATGTAAAAAAAACGACATTAATTTCCGGTCCCCCTAATATTATAGTAATAACTATAAACGGTAACTTGAAAAGGATTACCTAATCATGTAAATACAAGAAGTAATTCCATATAAATTGTGTATAAAGTTTTTTCTCTCATGTTAATTGATTTCACAATTATTTCATTTAAGCAATGTGTATAGTTATTGGACGATGAGGCAAGTGGATTAAAGCCATTGTGGGTGAAATGTTTACAAAAGATATTGAGTTAAAGCTCAAAGCCCCCACAAATCCCGACCCTCATTCTAACCATATGGCATTTACAATAATATATGTTTAGTTCTTTTGTGTTTACTTTGACCTTTTAGTTGTACCTGCTTCATCTATTTTCTATATATCTTTGTAATTTGTCCTGTTCATATTTACATTCTAATAATTATTTATTAGTTACCCATACTGCACTTTCATTCACTCCTTTTTGTTTCAAATTCCTTGTACCACTAATCGTGTTTACATTCTATTCTTGTCATCCAGGACCTGGTGCAGACGTACATAGTATGACAAAACGGTGTCCATTAATACACATACAGGGAGTGGACAACCATGTGGATTTGGGCTGTTTGTAAATACTGTATGAATGAGCGAGTGAATGAAAATTGTAAATATTGTATGAATGATAACATTTATCTCAATTACTTATTACCTAATAAAAAGGCAGATTGTAATGTTATCTTAATAAAAATTGTTTATAACTATGGTAGTTCTTTTGTGAAAATATCATTTTAATGTAATTTTATTGAGATCTCTTATTTTTTTTTTATAATAGAGTTTGCTGAGTAATAATTTTTAATTTTTTGCGTATATCTGTGAAAAATTACAAATATAATATTTTTTTTTATTTTTACAGATGCATTACAGATCTCCGTAATCAGCAAAGCTTCTTATAAGCAAAGTAGGAGATTAGATTTAAATTACATTAAAATAATATGTTCACTAAAGAACAAAGCGTATAATGTTGTAAATATTATGTATTACGTTGAGTACTTGAAATATTTAGTAATTTTAATTACTCATTGAGCTCCTGGCCAACCATATGTAACACTTTAGGATGCACTGTTTACCAATGCATTAAGAGTACATTTTTTCTATTTAAACTTAATTTTTTTGTTAAAAGGGGATATTACCATTATAAATATGATCATCACCGCAGGAAAGTTTATTTATTAATGCTCTTGGTTAATTAGTTCTGTGTGATATATAATAACCTAAATGCTTATAAATAAATTTGGAATTACAGCTGTCTCCTCGTGCTGCCTTCGCAGATGCATATTAAGGAGTGCATAAAATATAGTACTTTCAGATTGTTGTTAATAAGTCCAATACACATACACTCACCAGGTGATGACGTAGGCCTAAGAGTTTTTTTTATCTTTGACGGGTGGGGCTGTTCGAAATCAACTTCACCTCATGAGGACAAATGGGTAAAGTAATTACTGGTTGAATAAAGATGTGGCGAAACAAAATATAAGGTTGAGAGGTAGTCTCGAGCCTAGTGCCTCCTCAGCGCTACCTACTAACTACGGCAGCAACTCTTCAGGAGGTGTTCCACCAAGGATACAAATGCTCACTCGAGTTATATTGCAATAGTTTCTAACACCCGTAGAGGGGGTATATTAAAACAGCACCATTACTCCTCCTCGATAGGATGACGATTCGCCGAGAGCACTGTGCGCGTCAATCCGAAAGGAAAACAATCCCTAGAGTACGGCGTGGATAAGTACATAATGGCCGTTCAGTCACCAGAAGAGGAAGAGACACAATAGGGACAAGTGTCCAAAAGGCAGACTTCTATTGGCAATGGCCGACTGACCGGAACATTGGCACATGTCCTGGCCGGCAGACCATGTAATCAACCCCCCCCCCCCCCCGACCGATGCAATGCTGTCTATATCCACCAATGATCATCAGCGACGATTCCCTACGGTAGCCTTATTCCCTACTTCCGGTCTAGAAGCAGGCTAAGGAGCTTGAGTGATCCTATCTTGTAAGACTTCAGGAGAGGCAACTCTCAAGGGAGTTCCTAGCTGACATCGCAAGAGGACAAACTGCTCTAGCCAAGAGAAGCGAAAAGTTCAACTTAAGGGAGTGTACAGGTTAAGGCGCAATGAATGAGATTGTACTCGACGTGGGCCACGCCAATAATAATAATGCTTCCATTTACCTGTTATTTTCGATAAATATAATGTACAAGATACTTTATGCCAGTGGCCATCAAATGGCGGAACAGAGACAAAATTGTGAACAACAGAAAATAATTATGTTTACCGATCTATTCCACTGTCCATTTTAACAACCGAAGATGACGGTATGACTCGTCAAAAGTACAGTGAACTGTAATAAAAAATACCGCGGACAGACAAACCTTTTATTCAAACTGTAAATTTAAACAGTTCGTCATTACTTTTAACTTGGTGTCATCTATAAAACGGTGCAGTAATTGATTGACCAACCCATTGAGGTTTTAAACCCTTCACTTCCGCCTGCAGTAAATTAATTCACTTGATAAAATGTCTAATTTCAATTTCAAACTTATAGCACAGTTATAAAGAAAAATATTAAAACACAGAACTGCAAATAAAAAATAAACAAAACAAAAAAAATTGTGCATAGTTTATGACACAGGGGTCGCCTACTTTTTCGTATCTAAAAGCACATTTTAGAGTATCAGCCCAGTGGCGGGCACCGTTCGTTTATTTGTTCAAGATGAATTTATTATTTATGTTGATATTATTATTTAAATTCTTCTGTATAATAATAATTATTTGACAACACAAACAAAATTACCTGGTATGAAAATCCTTATTAAAAATATAAAACACAAAATGAATGTGATCGTTGGTACTGCATTTCATCAACCCATTGTATCCGTACTTTGATTTTATCGTATTCAATGTTGATAATAATGATACGCGCAAGTATGTTTCTTTCTTCATGTCCCCTTGTTATTAAAAATCATGGAATTCAATATAGATTCTATTTAAATGAATCTATTTACAATAGATCAATACTACATGTAGCTTGGTTGCATTTTATACAATTTTACATTATGATTTGCGATTGTCACAAAAGTATAATTTACATTATACATTCATTGTTTAAACATGTTTAAAAAGTGATGGGGCTCACCTAACTTACATCTAGCAAACCAAATCTTTAGCTGATTTTCCCCAACAGTCTGTTGCCATCGATGCAGGAAGGGTGGTGGTGGGGTCATAAATTACGTATTGCCCAATGAGGCAGATTGTAATTTTATCATAATAAAGCTCTTTAAAAATGTCAATTTTATGACTGTAGAATGAATTTGGATAAATTAAATCAAGACAAACAGAAAAAATAACCAAAAAAAAAATAGGAGGGGTCCGAAAGTACCCCAGCCATTAATTACTATAATTTTCTTCACCTGGTGTTGGGAGGGATAATGAGAATTTATTATGGTAACTATATCTGATACAAACAGATGAATATTTTTGTTTTCCTTAAGAGATATTTTCCCCAAACTTCTAGTCTTCATACTGTTCGTGATATAACATATTCATAGTATGTATTCTTACATTGGGTGTTGTTAGATAGAACACTGGGGTACTCTATAATGTTAGATGCTGCATATCATTATCGTTGAATCTGGAGGCAAACTTGACAGTTGGCAGATTAAGTCTTTTGAGCTCGGCAATAAAGCATTTACGATAAACACTGAACCAAACGAAAACCACGTATGAATATATCGTATCCGAAATAGTCATTTTTATTTTATTCAAAAACATTTTAGATTTTATTTATTTTATTTTGTTTAACAAATGACTTTGAGCGAATCAACTAAGCTAATTCGTTGTGTTTTGGTTAATTTCCTAGGCTGTTACATTCATTACTTACAATTTATTTTTAATTTTATTGACTCTAACATTCATTGGAAACATTGATCTTCCGCAATAAAATTAGCACGATTTATTATTTATTTGGCACTTGCCGAAGACACTGCATGCAAAGACAAGTCGAACTTTGTACAGTAACTTCTTACTGTCTCGTCCAACTATGCTATTAGCTGTATCTTAGTTTGTTGGTTTAATTATTTCGATATTCTTAACTTATTCTCTGTTTTAACTGCTTTAGTGCCTTATTTCAAATCTAATAAAGATTTAAGTTTGAACTAAAGTCGGTTTCCGAGCTACTTTGTGGTGAAAGTGATAGCGAGCGTTGGACATATTCCGAACTCATCGAAAAGTAAGTACATACACTCTGTAAACTGTACGATTGTGTTATATTACGAATTACTGTGAATAGAACTAGATTTAGGAAAAATGTTATCACTTATATCTACCATTACTAATTTAAATAAATTTTACTTAAACTTAATATAAACCGTTAAGTCAGACAATGGGCCTTAATAGCCCAAATATCCCATATTTAGCGAGGGTATAGTCCAAAAGCTGGTTTGCAGGTTGAGACAAGTGTGAACCTTGTATGGTCGGGCAATGACCATACAGTTCTTACTGACAGATCGTCAGGAAATGGTAACTTTGACGTGCATTTGTTTTGTTGAATAGTCAACCGATAATTTATACCCTGTTGATAAGTAACTGTTTTAGTGTCGTACCTCTTTTATAATATCTATTAATAATTAAAATAAAGTCTGTTAACGGGATACTTGGAGCTGCCCTCCACGCACACGCACACCAGAGTGTAACATATTTATCAAAATGTAAGAATACACATACTATAAATATATTATATTACGAATAGTATGAAGTGTAGTTGTTTGGGGAAAAAATCTGGTTGTATAGTTACCATAATAAATTACGGAATTATTCTCATTATCCCTCCCAACACCACGTGAAGAACAGTATACTAATTACCGGCTGGGGTATTTTCGGACCCCTCCTATTTTTTTTGGTTATTTTTGATGTTTGCCTTGATTTAATTTTTCCAAACTCATTCTATAGCCATAAAATTAATATTATTAAACAGCTTTATTATGATAAAATTACAATCTGCCAAATTGGGCAATAAGTAATTGTGATAAATGTATTCATTCATACCATATTTACAATTTTCATTCACTCGCTCATTCATACAGTATTTACAAACAGCCCAAATCCACATGGTTGTCCACTCCCTCGCATGCGAAAGAGGAAGCGGAGTCTTGGGAAGTCCCCCACGCTCCTCCGTCAGCCACGTCACCGGATACGAGCCAGCGGAGGCAGACCAAGAGCGCGAGAGCCACATACGCTCAGGACATGATTGGAGAAACTGGCCATTGTTACGCATTTATATCAGGTCACGAGGCCACTGCCATTTTAGTCTAAAATTAATATAATTTACGCAATTTTAATGAGAACCAAAATATTTATTATTATAAAAATACAAAAAAATGTTATTACTGAAATCTATAATTACCAGTAAGTTTCAACTGCTAAAATGTGTCTCCCAGCAGTATCTACATTGATCAATGATATGTTTACAGAACAAGCGTATTATTCATACAACAGCTTAAATTATCACATAGTTCTCAATTTAGGTTAAAAACGATAGATGTACTAACTGTAGGAGAGAGGGGGGACTCAAACAAGGGGCATGGCTTGAGGGAAGTAAGTTAGCTTTTAGGGATATTCGATTTATTTGTTCTTATTATGTAGTTTTATTGTTTATTTTCGCTCCCGGAATAATAAGAATAATCAAATTGTTTATAGACCCCATAGATGCCAAATTAAGTTAGACCAGTCAGTCAGCGACAGGAAGAAAAAATCGTTTCCTGATTGAATTATAAGAAACGACGGTTTCGGAGCCTTCTCGAGATATGTCAGTCTGTCGGGAGTGCCCGCGGGTACATGTGTCCTTATAAAGTGATCTGTCTCTCAAGCTTATGTGTATCGATGGATGTGGACTGTTTTTTGGGTGAAACATTTTCTTTGGAAAATTATTTTGTGTTCGCTTTAACCAAGTACGGAGATGGAGGAGGCTGTACTGTGAAACAGCCGTGTTCCACCTTACAAGTAGTAAGGTTCGTTTGATATGTATAAACTAACAATCTACGTTAATAGTATGAATGAACTAATTGTAACGCTAAGGGAAAAAATGATCGCGATAATTATAAATAAGCCAATTGCGAATCTATACAAAATTAAATGAAAAAATATCTAGGCTACTTCTTAATAAAACTATATAGCCACCGGTTCTGTATAAGATATCACTTTGGCATTGAAATTTGTCAAAATTACTAACTTTTTTAAATGGGAATTCCCACTCAAAATTTATGGTACGTATTGGATCGTTTGTTACAAAATTAATAAATGCCAATTCTTTATAAATAACAAGACTGACAGTAATATTGATTGTGTGTGCGTATGTGTTTATAGCTAAACGATGTCAATATATAAATCAATAATATTATATTTCGTGACATTACAAAGCGAATTAAAATAAAATATAGTTCATTAAAAAGGAAATTTGAAGTCAAATTAATTAAATTATTAGCGTGGAAACAATAATAATTTCTATTATGAATTAAAAATGAGTCTTTACTGCTCTGTTGAATCTAACCGTTGACACAGGGTCTTAGCTAAGAATATTGTAGAAATCTAAAAAAAATCGAGTTTTTATAGTTCTTAAATCTTTTCCATTACCTACTATTAAGTAAAATTGTCTTGTAATGTTAAAACATCTTGAAGTGGGCCAAAAGCCATGAGGTTAAATATCCTAGCATCAAATTAAATAACATATTTAAATTCGTAAATACCTGGATGATTCCAGTAAACTCTCTGTAAGGACAAATACTCTTGTACTGAGTGAACAAGAGATGAAAAAAAAAATGGCGGTCGGGTTCTTGGGTCAGTTAAAAAGAGCAGCTTCTCGTACTTCAATGAAAACTTAATCCATAATCGAGAGCGATGATGTTAGTCTTTTGTTTTGAATAATAACTGCATTGTGCATATTAGCATAAGATTATTTTTATTATGCAAATGTTGAAAATAAATTTATTTAAATTTGAATTTTAGAAGAGTTAGAAATGGTTAGAAATTTTTCGGTGCCGATTCGAGAAACAGTATTTTGGTCTAGTTCCGATGACAGTGACATCACTCCTTTGCAAATGGACACCTATTTCACATAAAATCCTATTTATTTCTGTATTTTCAGTCGTTAATGAACAAAAGCAAATGAAGATAAAGGTACGTTCAAATTCAATAATACTTTTGAAGAATATGCATAAAGCCTCTCCTACTTAAATTAGATACATTATGAACTTAAGTTCATAACTCCTTCTGTTGCTAGGCAAGAACTTAAAGTCTCGAAACTTATTTAAATAGACCTAATACCTTTTCCTTAGCTTCAAAATGAATATATGATGACATCTAAACTAATATATACAATACCCTCCTATAAATCATGAAATGAATGAAAATATAAAATAATTTTCTCTAAAATAATATATGTCAATATCATTATTCTGGAAAAAATCTGTAAAATTAAACTAAATTATCAAAATAAAACACTAACAAGATATCACCTAATGGAAAAATGTTATAGAAAACGTAACGTAAGAGCTATAAGAACATATAAGAAAAAAAAATGAATCCTTCGATCACTTAAAAATGAAAACTTCAAATTTCTTTATAAATGGAATATGCTAAGTTAGGTGTGGAATTTATCTAAAGCTTATATTACTTAAAAATTTAACTGTTTGGCAAAGTTTGGACACCAGTGAAAAGCTTTTTTGATATAAGTAAGGAAAATATAACATCTCACTGTTTCTATAACCAACACGGTTTCCGACCAATACAATATTTAGATTAATATTTCCACTTTTTACAATTCTCTATATTTAAAGTATTTTTTGTTTAAAGTTTTCAGTAATATCCAGCCTTTTTTTTTTTTGTATGAATTTAACATATTTAAGGTTATGTAGCTACCGCTGCTTTCGAGTATTAGTGGTATTAATTTAACGGTTATTGATTGAGAATTAAATTGTTTAGATAAAAAAGCTAGAAAATATATGGGAAGTCATTTGACAATAAATAATGAAAGTATAAAACTGTTAGTTCAAATGGTGAGATATGAGTGAGAGTTTTTCATAAATTGGCTTAGATCGATGAAGAAAAAGGAATAGAACTTCCATCTAATTTTATTAATGTCCGATGCCTCAAAATAAAAAATGGAATCCCCAAACTCCACGAGGTACTAAATGTTGGCAAAATCACACACTGCCATTATTTCAAACGTACATTATATGTCAAAGTGTTGTCCTTTAATAAAAGGTCATAAAGATCCTTCATATTTTTTTTTCATCAATCTAAACTTTTCAACAAAGCTCACTCATAACAAAAATATAATACTTTTTTTTTTACATCAGGCCAACTCTCGATCAATACATGATTAATTTATTGATCAAAATCTTCAGTTACATTAAATGAATCAGCTTACATTTTATTATAATTACTTTTGTGTTGTGGATGGTATAGTGTAATAATATAAACTTATAAACAGGCAGAGTAAAATGAAATAAGTTTAAAGGATTTAAGTTGTTCGATTCATACAATTTTATAATATTAAAAAAAAACATAAATATTTTGCTTTCATATTCATGCTATTCTATAATAAGGAACAGGAAATATTTTTTTGTTTCATCACGTTAGCTCACTATTAATTAAAAACAAATAAATACATAAATTGTGGTGTCTGGTCAAAAAATAATAAATTATCATTTTAATAATAATAAGAATTATAGCAACTGTCTCAATCATTAAAGTGAATCACTTGAGAAAATTCTATCACAAATCAAAAATATGTCACAGTTATAAAACAAATAAATCAATTGCGAATTATTCACTAGATATTAATATTCTTGTTTTTTATTGCTTAAAATAGTTAATGGCTTAATAACTCTCACAATGAATTTATAGATATTGACAATTTATAAGTATATTGTTACTCTTCACAAATTTTAAACTATATTTTTGTTTCTAAGTGAAATAATAACATTCAGTTGTTAGTCAAAAGTACATTACCCAATAATTGTTACATTAAATTAATTAGACATTTCTAGATAATATGCAATTACTTGATTTTGAGATATTCTCTACTTGATTGCTAGCAAAAGTAGCCTTAATAAAATAACCTTTTCATTGTGTTTATAAACAGATTTACTAACAACTCCATATATTTTTTCATCATTTTATATAAACATTTAGTATTAAAAAAAGAACATCTGAATGTAACAGCTTCGTAGGCTTTATCATTCCCTTTAAACTTAGTTTATTCTGTTGGGTAATTGAATGTGACTACTGTTCCTCTATAGGATAGCTTAAGCAATATGGCAAATATAAATAACCTGAGCATCGATCAAAAACCTTATAATTTATTCTTGTCTTATTATTTGAAAAACATTCAAATCCTAGCAGTGTATCTCCAAGTTTTTCTATTAGCCTTATTCTATTGGTAGTCGAATCAATTATATAAACTAATAGTTGTTTATGAACATGCTTTTTAATGAAATCGTCATTACTTTTGGAAATAAATAAAATGCCGATTGACTGTTCCACAGAAATACAAACATATATTCATTTTATGTCACTGTTTAATGATATTCAACAGTTAGTAAGTTTGGAAATGTAAAGGCTCTTTCATATCCCTTCCAAATCAATGAGAGGGGGAAATTCTCTTCGCGTTTCTTGTCTAGTTGTCCCCATAGTGGTTAGCATATTGACTTCTAGCTTTGGAAACTTGAGATTGATTCCTGCCTCCCTGTGGATTTTTTCAAGGTTGACTCGACCTCATGAGGTGAAAAGAGTAATTACTTGAATAAAGAAGATGCAAATGTAGTTAAGAAAATCAAAATTAAGGCTGAAAGGTAACCGCCAAACACTAGCTCCTCCCCACCGCGGCGACACTCTCATCAGTCAGCCTTACCTCTTCATAAAGTGTTGCACCATGAAGTTATTATTGTTTGTTTTAAATAACCTAATGATTTTTTTTTTACTAGATACATTTATATTCTTTACAGCTCTTTGTTATCTCTACTTCTTTAGATATTTTGTTAGGACCAAAATAAAATCCTGGAATTAACAAATGACCCAATATACCTTTTTTGGCAATTCATATGTTTTGTCCTGAGCAGATTCCCTAGAGGTTTTGTTGCTACCACACAAGATGTATAACACTATATTTGGGTTTCCTTTATCAACAGTTATCTTCGAACATCGTATGTTAGCACCTTTTTCTTTAACCTGTCTAACAGAACAACAGTCGGTTTATAGTAAGGTGTCCTAATGAATAGGAGGGCACAAATACAGATACACTATAGTATGATAAATACACAATACAAATATTTGTAACATTTTATATAGTAATTAAGCTGACCTACCTATTAATTATATTTTAAATAAGAACTTTTCCACTAGATGAATATTTTTGTCATCATATCATCTTCTGACGATATATTGATAATGTCTGAACAAGAAATATCCTTTATATTGAATTTTACAGCAAGGGCTGCAGCTAGAGAATTAGCATTAAATCTTGTAATTGTCCAAAAAGTATTAGGAATTGAAAAAACTTTTTCAACTGCTGCATTAGTTCCACTCAATAATAAATAAATTTTCACCCATCTTTTATCAATTTCAATTTGTTCTTTTATCACAAGGATTGGCTTGGTGTCAATATAAAATGGAGTACAAAAATCAAAAAGGAGGACACTTTTTGAGAGAGGATAGAACTTACAAAAGGACTGTCCGCCCTAAAGGGGAAGAATTGGTCATTTTATTTATTGTAATTCTTGTCGAGGCTGGTATAGCTCAAAAATAGATTTATTATTAATTTTAAATATTTTATTGGCTCTTATATAAATATAATGTAAAGAGTTTTAGTCTTCTGGCTACACCCCCCTTTGTTTGTTTCACTGTCATAAATTTTATTTGAAATCTAATAATAGAATTTCATCCATTCTAATAATCCATAATTGTGTTTTTTTACATCATCTATTAAGTAGTGGGAATAAGCCTAATTGAATTAAAATAGATTTAATATAAAAAGCAATTTTTTTTAAGGCTGGTGGTCTTGTATTAACTTCTTTGTCTCAGGTAGTTTTATTTGTAACAACGGAGTTATTTGCAACGGCTACACTATTTGTGGCGTTAAAGTTTAATTAAAACGTTTAAACTATTTTAAACGAGGGCGCTATTTAAAAACGAAACAGTTTGACCGACTTTGAACGCTCAAGTCACAACTGTGTTTTATAACAGCTGTGTGTTCCCCCTCCCCCCGCCACTTGTTTTTAGTTATTTTTAACGTGAGGTTATATTATGAAAGATGGAATCTATCAAGTCTAAAAAGAAAATTAGGGAAAAGTATAGTTTTTACGTACCTCCTCCAGCACGAAAACTAGTTTGCCAAGAAGAAGCAGTCGCAAAGGAGAGCGATGAAAAGAAAAGGGGGAACAGGAAAAAGAAGTTGCCTTCTGACAGGGAAGAAATAGTCAAGGAGAAAAGTGAGAATGATAGTGCAAACGTCTCATCAGGTAATGACAAAGTGTTTAGTGTACAAAACTGTGATAATGGTACAAAATCTGAAGGATCTCACACTAGCATAAATAAACTTAAGTCAGTACCTAAGAATAACTCATGTGCCTCAAAAAATAAAGATAATCATGCCTTATTAGACCACTCGATTGACAATTTGAGGGGGGACTTCTTTGATAAATTAAGGTTGGTGGAATCGAAAACTGATAGCAATCACAATAAATGCAAAGAACACGACAGAAATCTCTCTGACATTGATGACATAACTAAAGGCATCCGATTGTTTGAAACTAATGGTATTTTTAGTTCATCGGAAGAGTGTGTGAACAATTCACAGTGCTCGAGCAGTGATAACCAGACATTCAGGAATATTTGGGATACACTACTGTGTGACCATCAAAGTTCGGTTGCTTCTCCAGATACCACACAACATACAAGCAAGACACAAGCAAAAATTAACAATACTAGCAGCAGGAGGAAAGACTTGAATGGATTCAAGGAACTTGATGAAAACTGTATTATAGAAATATATGGTTTTCCTGTAGAATTTAAAACCAGTGACCTACTGACAATATTCTCTCCATATATAAACAGAGGGTTCCAAATGAGATGGGTCGATGATACACATGCACTAGGCATCTTTATTTCTCATCTGACTGCTTATGAAGTATTGAATACTGACCTACCATCTGTACAGACGAGGGCTTTACACCAAGCGACTACTCCATCTAAAGAAAAGGCTAAGCAATTAATGCCCCCACCGCCACCTCCTAGACCGAAAACATGCTCAGCTCTTGCCAGAAGATTAGTTTCTGGAGCTTTGGGTATTAGAGCTGTTTTCACACCAGCAGAAATTCAAGCTGAAAAGGAAATACTACAAGTCGCTAGGGAAGAAAGGACACTGGCAGCCAAGCTGAGGGAATCCTCTTAAAATGAAATCTATAAAATTGTATGAATTTGCATATTTACATATGTGCGTGTCAAACAATATGTTTTAATATTAAAATAACTTTTCCCATGGAAAACAGTATTTCAAATGTTGATAATTTTAAGCATATAATGCATTGTTAATAAATTTAATTTTTATTTTGTTTTTAAGGATTTTATTTATTTGTTTAATAACCTAATTTAATTATAATTTTTATTTATTAGTATTTAACTAACAAGTTTTGTATTGGCTCACTTGCTTAATATTATTAGTGAACTAGTTATTTAAAAAAAAAAAGTACGAAATTCCGTCTTAGGTCTTCTTTTCTGCTAAGGTATTGAACCATAAACTCTCACTGCATTGCAAGGAAATAAAAACATTCTTCCAGCTTGGTTTGATCGTATAATTAGCCCAATTATCTCTCATGCTATAATGTGATTATATCAACTTATGTTTGGCTTTGAACATTATTCTCCAGAAATAAATAATTGATAAAATTGGAAATTATCTAGGAGGCCTAACATTGCCGAGCTTTACTCAGAACTTTTTTCTATATATTCATCTATATTTTCTGATGGTAATGTTCATCAAATAATCAATGTTCATTTAAAATCATAAGATTATTTATACAGGATAATGATGATTCTTGCAATTGAATCATTGTTGTTTTCTATTGATAATTTTCACCACATGCTGAGCCGAAATATTTCCTTTTTTTTAATTTAAATACCTAAGGTAGGCCTGTTGTCCTCTCTCATGAACATGCAAATGTTTGACTCGATTCAAGCTGCAATGTCACAAAATAAAGGTAAAATCGTTTTTAATCTAATATTATTGTTGAATTAATTTGATAAGCCGCCACATGTTATCATGTTCAGCAGCTCTTATGGCAAAATAATCTGAAAGGTAGGTTGTTACAATTGTAGTGCTCATTTTCAATCAAGAACTGTGTTTATGGGCAGTTAAATGAATCCCAGGCGAAAATGTCATCTTTGATGTGCATTTCTCAATTTAAAAGAGATCAAGGCCACAAAAAGAGTGAGTCATGTTTCCATGTAGTGCAGGTGTTGCACACAGAGCTGTGGTGGGAGTAGAGCCTTTACAAATTGAGGCCTTCTCTACACACATCTTAATGCTGTTGAGGATTTTAACTTCTCAAACCTCAACCAAGAAATTCGACATAAGAATTTACATGATTAGGAATTAATATTAAAAAAAAAAAGATAATATCCCAGACACAGAGGTATAATCCAGTAACTATGTGGACCAGATTATTAGATAATTTCAAACAATAAGTCTCTCCGATAAGAATATTTTTAAATAAAAGTTATTCCAGATGTCGATGTTTCACCTATTCCAGCATTTTATGGACTAAAATTTAACAACAATATATATCATTGACGCAAGTAAATTGTACTTAAAACTCTCATCTTATGTAGCATTTCACTTTAAGCTCTGAAATAATAAAAAAGTATTCATAAATCATTAAATTAATTAATTTTTTTCATTTAGAATTGTTGATAAATATGTGATAGTAAAAAATACTCTTGATAGTTAAAAACAATCAATAAAAACCAACTCGGTTTTAAAATATTTAAATGAGAAAAAAGTATATTACAAATGTATAAGTTGTTTTATACGTAATGTATTAAGTTGTACCTAAAAGGAGAGAAACATATATAGGGTGCTTATTGCTAGTCAGATTAAATTTAATAAGATTTCATTGCTGGTTATATCTTCTAAATGAATCATGTTTCCAAAAAATGTATTAAATAAAATAAAAATAAAATGTATCTAATTGCGTGTATGGCGAATACCAATGAGCAGCGTTATGTATATTTTTATATATGGTGTCATGTCCGTCTATGTACTACAAAGTTACCTGGGGGTTTTTCATAGTCCAGGCTAGACTTCGACCAGACAGATCTCACTGCCTCTTATGGAAATATAATATTCTAAATTAGAAACTAAATAGATGAAAAACAATTTTTGTTCTAGGACAAAGTCCCCTATAAATAATGAAGTGCACAGAACAAATTTATTTCTGGTGAGAAAAAACAAACAACTATTACATTATAAAGAAAAATGTCAGTAACCTCTATAAGAGAAGTCAGTAAAGAACAATTCAGCATTAAATGAAAACTTTAAATTAATTCATACAAAATAATGTACAATAGTAAAAACCAACAGAGGTCCCAGTCAAACATCTGAATATATATAACAAACAATGAAAAAAAAATATAAATGCAAAGAATAAAATTATTTAAATAAAATAGAATGAAATATATCTCAGACCAGCAAGCATCTGTCTACAACACAAATATAAATGACATCAAATCCACAACCACCAAATTTTTTTTTACAGACTGTCGGGGAAAATTTAGGCTAAGAGTATGTAAGTTAGTTTTTAAGTTTTTTGTTTGATCAAAAAGGTGAGCCCCATCACCTTGTAGAGTCTTGTCAATGAAGCCAAGTACATTGTGATTATATAACTTTTATACCCAAATCAGACCTTGTATATAATGTACCGATGGTACAGGACATATAAAATGTGATATGTAAATAGATTCGCCTAAGAATCTATAGTAAATAATAATTTTGGCATTTTTAAGGGGATTGGGAACGCCCCCCCCCAAAAAACAGCAATTTTTAGAATAATAGTCAAATAAAGCTCCAACAGAATTTATTTTGTATCGAGCGTGGTAAGGAATGAGGTAACATAATTTTGGCAGCAAAACATGCAATGAAAATAAAATAAAACCATTATGGATCAAAGAAACGGTATCTATAAACTTTGAAAAGATTTCCAAAATTAAAGACCAGAATCATAAAGATAAAATTATTAAATATCAGCTTATTCAGTAATTCATACACATAATAAAATTACAAAATTGTTCAATTATTTCAATGTTTTATATAAATTCCCAATATGCAATAATTGCATTCAGAAAATCTGACTATGCAGATTTTACGTAGACAAGTACATAATTCATAATGTTATGATATTAGATATTGTAAAATTTGTGTATAAAGAAATTGAAATATAAAGATTTAATCCAACCTTGTATCAAGAAGGCAATAGAAACAAAAGAGAGGGAACAATACAAAACAAAAGAGGAAGGATGAAAAACATAATGGCTATTGGTGGTTGTCGTTCGAAGAGAACACAGTACGTTAGTCACTCTAGTTTTAGGATCAGCCCGTGATACAGATTAGCTTTAGCCAGTGAGTAAGAAAAACTTCTTTTAGTTAATGATTGTGGACTTAAAGAAGAACAGAAAAGAATTTTCTTTGATTGAAAAGTATTAATTTTGATTGAAGATGAATGAAGAGAACTAAAGAAGAAAAGCAAGCGAATTTATAGACAAGTATTTATAATATATAATATATTATATAATCAATTTAAGTTTTTTTTAATTTGTAATTAAATTCACCTTTTTGCCAGAATTATTTATTTATTAGCAGAACCTAAAAACCTCAGATAAGAAAAATTTAAAGATAAAATTAAAATATTTTAAATAACAAAAACGTAATAATATATTGTAAACTTAATAAAATGGTAGTCCCACGTTGGGGGCAACTTTGTAAAATTTATAAAATGGTGTTATTCACAATAATTTAAATTTTAATATGAATACTACTATCCCCCCCCTTCTTCATAGCCCCTTTAAATTTACAGATAATTTTATACAATTATAGACCCTCAGGTGAATCTATTTACAAATTATTTTTGTATTTCCTGTATCGTCACTACATTAAATACAGGCTTTGTTATTTTATAAAAATTATATAATGGAATCAACAAGTATAATGATACACATTATACGTGACTGAACTAAACTGACTCTAATAAAGGTGATGGGGCTCACCTTTTTGATCAACCTTAAAACTAACTTACATACTAATTCTTAACCTAATTTTTCCCCGAGTCCGTTTTTAAATACTACTACATATACAAAAAAAACTTAAACAAATGTTCCTAGATTAATTTGACGAGAGAAGAAATCTGCCACTTTCTTCGATATTCTACCCACCTTCTATCTTTTCCAACAAGCACTGCTCAGCATAATCCACTCTTGAAAAAAGGAAGCTTCTCCCGCCATGGGTGTCTTCACTATCCTGCTGCCGATCCAGAGAGTGAGCTTTTCCGATCTCTGCTCTTTTATTTAAAGGTAGTCCCCCTCACCAAGGCTAGTGACTTAAACCTTCTTCTCACCCAAATGAACTTCTGATACCCCTTCTACATTGTGGGATTTCCCGCACATATTAAAATTTCTCAACTTTTATCTTTAATCAAACTTCTTCTAAACCAACAAAAGTTAATAACTTTAATTTAATAATATGTTACTTCAAAAATAACGTTACAGCATACATATAAAATAGAGAATGTTTCAAGAATGGTATCGGCACTTTGTTTGAAATTATGAAGATAAATTGAACTTTATTTTCTTATAGCCAAGTTATAAATGATTCAGACTGTGTTCCATTCTCAAGGTCAACTAAAACAATTACACAATTATATTCTTGAAAGCTGTTTGACATTACCTTTCTGGAATAATACATTGCTCCTGTAGATAACTTTCATTCTCTATTTTTATAACAAAATAGAAAGATTATTTCCTGTACATGAAAAGCAATTCTTGTTAGCTTAACAACAACTTTTAGCCATTTTCTTCAATTATTTATTAATACACTTTTTCTTCAGTTTAATTGATAAGTTATTACAAGATGGAATCTGGTATGAAACGTATCTAGACTAACAATAAGTTATTCCTGACGGGTAATGTTATAAAACTTTCTGGAATATAATTGTACAACGGTTTTTAGTCAACCTTAAGAATGCACGATTGTCTGAAACATTGGTGATGAACTACTAACACAACCATTTTGAGCTACTTAATAGTTTTTAATAATATATAAATTTCTAAATTTTGTAGCTAACTTTGCCAAAATCAAATCGAATCAAGCCTATATTATTAAAGAATGATCAGTTGTCATCATCAACTAATTTGAAAGAGCTTTACTTTACTTTAGAACTGAAATTAAAAAATTTGAAGTATGAAATTATCCAAAACATTCGCTATTTCTGTTTTACCTTTTTAAATGGACTAGCAATGTTGGACACTCCCAGTTTACTTACAGCATACCAATAAATATTTGCTCTGTAACAATGCTACAAAATGCAATGCGGAACATTAATAACCTTAACGTTAGTAATAGGAAGAGATATATCTGACAGGCATAATTTTAGAAACAAATATAATGAAAAATATGCTATTTCTATAATAATAATAAAAAAAATGAGCACGATTGAATTTTAGCTAAAGCCGATGAAACAGATTTGTAAGATTTTCATCAAATTTATTAATGGACAACATTTTGGTATATGTCTTCATCAGGCTTGAGTATGCGATGATTAAAGGGAGACGACTGCTTAAACCATACTGGAGGAATTTATGGTACAACCTGGTACTTAAAATACTCTAGTGAAGTTTAAGCACTCAAGATCTCACTCCAACCACCCCGCCCAAAAAAAAGTTGTAGAGCATTAAAGAGCTCAAAAAGTAATTTTGTTGTTTCAATATAATAAATTACAAAAATATTCTGAAATGGAAAATATGTACTACTTTTGAATATTTCCAAAATATTATAACAATGCTGAAATTTGAAAAATAATACAATAAAACCCAGATTGCATTAATCATTCGCCCAACTAGGTCCATTTCCTTTTTAAGGTAGTGTTTGTTCCACCTCAAAATTCAACGATATTGATCTTTTTGAATATAGACTTAGGGAACTTGATATTTATTTCATTAATAAATTAAAATATATTTTAAGCGGTATAAAAACAGAAATAATAGATCGAGATAGTACTTGTCAGCTCAATAAAATGAAACATTACAAATTCATCATCATTTACGACAATGTCACCAACTAAGGATTTTGGGCTAGATGCTCATTGGAGTGTATATGTTACATACCTCAAATTTTTGTTCATTTATAGGAAATTATGTTATTTTAAAAAAAAAATAATATGATCTTTACTTATTTAGTGCATTATACAAACAAACCATTCATCGTATATTTGACAAATATAACGAAATCGTTACACTTATAATTTTCCTGTCGGTCAATAGGTACTATTAATCTGTTTCATCGCTCTCGCCACCTGCTCCCCCAGCATACACGTCAACTCCTTATATCCTCCCTCATTTTCCTCCACTTTGACTAAGGCTGCATATTGTATGGGGTTCTTGATCAGAGATTGAAGCGCATCATGAACTACGATTTGTCTTTGGGAGTCCATGGCACTTTTGTCTCCCAGTTCTGCGCTGAGTTAGGGTGGCTCTTCCCCTCATTTCGTGCACAATATTTCCTCGAGTCATTCCTTTTCCAAACCTTCTTATATATACCATATTTTAGAATTCAAAGTTTTCATGCAAGTATTTTCTTTTTCATTATTATTAACTTATTTGGTGTGTAGTTTTTTTTTCTTTAGTATCAACCTCATATTTTTTTTTCATATATTGTGGATGTGGATCCATCTATGATTTTCTTTGCGAAATGCAGTTAAATAATCACTGTCAACTCACAATTACATAGGTCATGGACTTCAGAAGCTATGTTGTATGTTGATTCTTTTGTATGAAATTTATTTCAGACTGTTTTCAGGTTCACCATGTAATGGCGGAAGTAAAAATCCGTTTTGAATCGGTAGGCTAGTATGATTTAGTATTGTGTGGTTCAGTACCCGGAGTTAAAGTGCCCTTTTAGGATCGAGTATTTTATTTTCCGCTCTATCAGTGGTTCGAGTAACGGCAATGGTGCTCATCACAAGGAATCGAAAAGCTTGGAGTAAGTGAATTTTTTTCTTTCTTTTTGAGTTGACTAATTTATTATTTACACAAATGTTTCTTTTTTAGTAAAACCTGCAGGGAATGTTTGATTATATTTAAGGATTAAGTTGTCAATAATTAAAAAAAAATTGTTTGCGTTCAAATAATTGTTTATTGAATAATTCTATGAAAGTTTAAGGTTAATAGTAATAGAAATAATGAATTTCATAATAAGGAAACATTTTAAATAATAACTTTGTTGGCATACAAACTATTTTTTAATACCATAAAATATAAAATAAATATTAATCTTTCTTTTTTTTTTCAGGTGACAATTATCACTCTAGGTGAGAGGTAAGATGCATGTTTTTTTTTTCTTGTTTCATCTGTATTTAAGATCTTCGGAATTCCAGCTTTCACATATTACATACAGCACAGTGTCACAATTTTCTTTATGATCAAAACATTTTTGTTAAAATTAATCGGCATTTATTAGGAAAAGTACAGGATAGCAAGTTATTCAGAGGGGATTTGTCCCAAAATAAATTTTGTTTCTATTTAAAAAAAAATTATAAGTAATTATCTAATGAGTAAAATTTAATAAAATAGTTCAATATTTTTGTTTTATTGTACACTGTCAATTCACAATTACATAGGTCATGGACTTCAGAAGCTATGTTGTATGTTGATTTTTTTGTATGAAATTTATTTCAGAGTGTTTTCAGGTTCACCATGCAATGGCGGTAGTAAAAATCCGTTTTGAATCGGTAGGCTAGTATGATTTAGAATTGTGTGGTTCAGTACCCGGAGTTAAAGTGCCCTTTTAGGATTGAGTGTTTTATTTTCCGTTCTGTGTCAGTGGTTCGAGTAACAGCGATGGTGCTCATCACAAGGAATCGAAAAGCTTGGAGTAAGTGAATTTTTTTCTTTCTTTTTGAGTTGACTAATTTATTATTTACACAAATGTTTCTTTTTTAGTAAAACCTGCAGAGAATGTTTGATTATATTTAAGGACTAAGTCGACAACAATTAAAAAACAAATTACTTGCGTTCAAATAATTGTTTATTGAATAATTCTATGAAAGTTTAAGGTTAATAGTAATAGAAATAATGAATTTCATAATAAGGAAACATTTTAAATAATAACTTTGTTGGCATACAAACTATTTTTTAATACCATAAAATATAAAATAAATATTAATCTTTCTTTTTTTTTTCAGGAGACAATTATCACTCTAGGTGAGAGGTAAGATGCATGTTTTTGATTTTTTTAATGTTTCATCCGAATTTAAGATCTTCGGAATTCTGTTCCAAATTGTGTTCGATTTTAGTACCTTCCCTGGACTGACATCTGAATAGGGCAACACACAATTGACCGTGTATAAAAATAATTTGATTGAAGTAACAAATAATCTCAATAAATTGATTGTCTTCCCTTGGGATTTGTTGATAATCATCACAAAGGGTAACCTAAGCAAAAACTGTTTTCTTTTCAAAACAAACGGCATTTCATCATCATGCCTGGTGTTGAAAGGTATTTTAGGGATGGGTACTATGTCACATTCTCTAAACCCGGTTAGGATTTTATTCATCTTATTTGTTCAATCTTACTGACTTTTTGTACCTCTAATCTGGTCCGCTTGCGAAATCTGTCTGAAATACATAAATTCCTCAGTAGCATCATGGTGCAACCAACTTTCAAGTTCAATTCTGTGGGTGATAACACAGACAGAATAAAAGATGATAGATGCTTCGGAAGGTATTGTAAATTACTTTTTCATTGTCTGCTTTGTACCAGCCAAGACAGAAAGCCTGATCGACAGAAAGACATTTCATAACATCTCTCGGTAATCTGTAAGGTAGCATAATTTAATTTTCGGACATCATTGTTCCTGGCAGCCAATATTAATCTTGATTCCAATTTTTTTGATTTATGGTTATTTTCTTTTTTTCTTTGTCACGTTTTCTTTTATTACGCTGACATATTTTGTTTTGTTCCCTGATCCGTAATTTTCTCTCTTCGTTTGTCAATTCTAATCTTGGTCGTCCCACTGTTCCTGTAACAAAAAAAAATTACTGGTTTATAACAGAATAAGATGAATGATTAAATTGATGAATTTTATAATTGAAAAAATAAATATTTTCAGATCATATAAAGTAGGGTATCAAATTGAAGATCTTGAAATCCTGATTATTACGTAGAATGGCCACGTAAAATTCCATCAACTAAAATGGCAAAAAATAGCCCTGTCAATGATACGCATTGTTGGAGGAGTACAATTTGAGGGTTGCTCGTGTGAAGATATGTGATGGAATCTCTTTGAATGAAAAAACTGAGCTCGTACTAAAGTAGACTATCATTGAATGCAGAGTATTAAACCATAGTAAACCAAGCATAATTTACTGTAGTATGTAATCCTAATTGCACAATTTACTGGCCGCAAGTATTTTTTAGCATTTTACAAGTACATTTTAGCAAATGTGAGGTCACATGTCGCCATCTGTGTGTTGCCCAATATCTCTGTAGAGGGATGGATTCATTTGATATGTCATTGATATGACAAAACATTAAAATGCACCGCATCAGTTGGAGACTAATTTATTAATTGGAGTCCCTCTAGGAACACACAGCCCTGTCTGAACTGAAGAATTTAGTAAAAACGTTTCCAACATTGCCGATTATTCAACATCTGGTCAAAACCTCTATTATCTGATCTTATCATTTCTTGAGCTGTGTTATTTTTGGACCTCTTAAGACTGATTTAACACAAAATACACTGCAGTATAAAAATAAGAAAAAAGAGTTTTTAGGGTCACAGGTCTTGACTGTTTATGATCTGGTTGAAAAACTACCTGTATTTGACCTTAAGGGTTCAATCTGCAAAATTTAAATAATTTTGTTTTAAAGTTTTAAAAAGTGGCAGAGATGGGCTCATCTCTGTATATAATAGATTTATTGCAGAAATTTGCTTTAAGGTGAAAAATAATAGCTTAAAAATAAATAACTGAGAATTTGGAAGCGTACCAATTTTCCTACTTACCGTTGTTTAATGGGTCTAGCTGGAGCTGGCACTGAGGTTCTTCGGATATACACAAATAGCATTCCTTAACTCCTAAAATAGAAACATTAATGATTTAAAAATAAATAAATTTGATGGAATCCAAAGCTTAATTTTTATAAATGTGAATCAAAACTCCACACTAATTGCATATAACTACAAGGTAACAGATGCCTGAAACAACTAACCCACTCACTCATAAACAGGCATATTGATAATGGTTTTTGGGGAATCGAAATGCTACCCAGAAGGAAAGCCTGGAACTAATCCGCAGCTGTCAATTAGTTCCCAGCTCTGCCAACAATTCCACTTAGAGTTGAGATTTTTCAAATAATAGCAAGACGGGACATCAAATAAATATTTAAATAAGTAGAGGGCTCTGCCCCCTGCTCGTAGTCCCCCACACCGATAGGGTACTAGGGAGTTGACCAATTTGTTTAAAATGTGAAATGAAATGAAAAAAAACTTTATTATGCTACATTAACCCTTAAGAATAACAAGAAGGAACAAAATATAGTAATCTCTAATGACAAAAAAACAAAAGCAAAAATACATAATGTGACAGATTTAATAAGCTAATAAATAATAAAGGGGCTATGTACATATGAGATGAGTACAAAGATCCAACAGCAAGATATTGTAACATAGGAATTGTAACAAGGGGGGAAAGAGCATGGAAGGTTGCTGGGTGAATGAAAAATAAATAAACAGGATAATAAAGACAGATTATAAATTGTTAGATTAGAGGGAGATAAGGAACTGGTGAAGTCGAGATTTAAAGATACTGAGGGTTGATGAGTGACGAATATCGATGGGAATGGAGTTCCTAAGGTTAGCCTCACTGATAAGAAAAGAAGGTCAAAGGAAGCAGATTTGTGAGAAGGGAAATACAGTTCAGAAGGGCGAGATCTAGTATTATGGGATTTGATCAGTGATTTGAATTGAAGGAGGTCGTGAAAGTAAAGAGGCTTTTTAGCCATAATAGGGCGGAAGAGGAGGGATCCAAGGAAGTGTTGGTGATGGGCGGAAAGGTGCAGCCATCTCAAGTCGGAATGAAATGAAAAATGCAACAGTCTCTGTGGATCTGTATTTGACCTTAAGGTTCGCTCTGCAAAATTTGAATGATTCTGTTTAAAGGGATTTAAAAGTATTAATTAGGGATGAAGGCAGTCTCATCTCCCTATATAATAGATATTTTGTAGAAATGTGTTTTACTGTGAAAAATAATTACTTTAAAGCAAATAACCAAGAAGTAGTGGACTTCGAAACCACTTTTTATACTTACCATTTTTTAATGGGCACTGAGGTTGTTCAGATATCCACACGCAGCATTCCTTAACTCCTAAAATAGAAACATTAATGACTTTAAAATATATATATTGTTGAGTTTGTATATAAATATTTAATCCAACCTTGAATCAAGAAGGCAAATAAAAACAATTGAGAGTGGATGAAAAAAACAAAAGATAGTATACTGGTTGTTGTGATGATGAAAACACACACATAATTATTCTCTATCTAGTTATGGAACTGGCCTAGTGTATAGGTGTCTGGGTTTAGTGATAATGGAAAAACATTTATAGTATAGTTGTTGTTGTATCATGATGAACACACATAGAATTACTCATCTATATTTGGCCCGTGATATAGTATAGTTGTTGTTTTATGAGGAGAACACAGAATTATTCTCTCTCTAGTTTGGGATAAGCCTGTGATATATGTGTCTGAGTCAAGTGATGAAATAAAAAGTACTGTAAGTTATTTGTTGTTGGCCTGGAAGCGGAACGGAAGAGAAGTTGCACCAGGAAGAAGAGTTAATTTGATTAAAAAAGAAGACCATTGAAGAAAGAAAAAGGGAAAAAATATAGACAAGTATAATTAATATAAGTTTCTTTTTGCTTATTTGTAATTAAATATAATCTTTTGCCATGATTATTTTGTTTAAAAGAACCTTAAACAGCAGTTAATCACTAATAAAATAAATTTAAATATAAAAATAAAATTACGTTATCTTTTAAAAGAACGTAAATATTTCAATAATATTTTAACTAAAAAGATGAAAACCAATGCTTAACGTTTGGTACAGATCCTTGCTTAAGTCTGTCCTGTATCGTACTGCACCAGCAAGTCGTTCTAACACTAACAAATTTGCGAACACTACAGAACAAAATTATCCAGCTAGCAGAAAGCACTAGGAGCCCCTGGTGTGTTAATTTGTTTATAATTGACAACGCCTCATATATCACAATGAATAGATTAACTTATGAATAGATGAACTATGGTCAATTTACTACAATTTTCATCAGGACCAGATTTCTGTCGACTAGGCTGACCACTTCTTAGTGATAGATAAAAAAAGAAAACTGGCGCATATTGTTGAGATAGGGGAGCCTGCGGATGACAATTTTCTTAAAAAGTAGGCAAATCAATCTATAGATTGGAGAGCTGTGGGAATCCTAGCATAATCATTTCCTGCAATGGTTTGATCACGGAGAACACACTGAATGTTAGAGTTGCCAGAATTGTTAAAAAATTCAGCGACATAAAATAATCTAAGGTTAATCCTTGACTTATAGCATGGGTAGGTGAATATTCCCCGAGAACCCTGAGTATATAATAATAAAAATAATGTATTATTTTTAATATTGCAATAACAGATTCGGCTTACTTATATTTAAGGAAAATAAAAGTACATGTCTATAAAAAGTGATAATTATTATGAATAAAACATATTACGATTACCATTCTCTTCTTCTTGCTTTATCATTATGTTGTTAATTTCATTCACTCCACAAGCTGAAATTGAAAAGGTACACTATTAGCTAATGTAGGGATGTTAACTATAGAACAAATCATTACAAAATAGGTTTGATAAAATCATTATAACCAATTAGTACTAACAGATATTTTATTTATTGTGATTTTTGTAATTTCTTCAAATGGTAATATTCAGAGACTGAGATAATTTAATAGCTAATCGGTTGGAACACATACTTGAAAAACCTTATAATAAATACAGTGCTTAAAGAAAAAAGGTTATTACCTTCATCATAGTCTTCTTCATTTTTCATATCAACATGCACGTAAGAATCAAAAGCTATAACAACAAAATTTTGAAATAATTGTCAAATACTTTCATGATTTATTTTAATCACACATATTAAAATATAATGCTTAATTATCAAGCATTACTTTGTCCGTTTTGAGTGGATGTATAGGTCGAACATATCGGTTCAGGTTGATAAAGGAAAGATACTCAATTTTCATCAAACTTATGTATTGTAGTGAATTTACTAGTCAGGATATTAATAATCAAAACAACTATATTAATATCGATTTATTTATAATTTGATTCTTTTAATATCTAATTGAAAACTCAGGTTGAGTTTCACTTTCAAAATTTTACTTTATCGTATCTAACCATTTACAACCTTACGATCTAACACTTTATTTTCAAAAAAAACATGGATAGTGGTCTTATGACTGTTTCTAACGAGGGAACTGTTACTAATTTTTTACTTACGATTTTGTCCTTAGAATATACGATGTGCCTGAACTGAATTTAGGAAAAAAGGTCTTTTCTGTCCTACTACTGTGCACTATATGCATTAGTCCTTTTCTACCACTGACTGATGATGGTGTTGGCGGCCACTTTTCCAAGGACTTGTCTCCAAGGTCTTCTTCCTCAGGTGCTCTTCCAAGAATAGGCCACCTCTCATTCCCTGCTTCCCTTTTATCCTTATTTCCTGCTTCATTGTTGTTATTATCATTCCTGGTCTCTAGTCTCTATTGGCTCATTCTTATCTGTCATTGATTGTGGGTGATTTTATCGTAAAAATCACCTAAAATCGATTTTAAGATTATATTTGGGGCACGGCCATTATTATCAAGAGTTTCTCTTTAATTGGACTTTATCCATTTAATCACTTGTAATAATTTTATTTTAGCATATTAATTAAATCCATCATATAGCAACACTACATTTAAAATAACACTACTATATTGATGGTGTTTTGACATACTGTGTATTTCTGCAACAGGACCTTACCTGTGAGATAGGCTGGAGATTGCAGTAGTTAACCGAGGCGAGTTAAATCTTTCACACCTTACTTCCATCCCATTAAAAAATTGTCCATAAATAGATTTTATAAAAATCTGACATCTTTTTTGTTTTATCGACCTGAGCGAATAGGAAAACAAATAAAACTATGAACTCAAAAGATATTTAAATAACAAATTTTGGTACACGTGTCCAAGCAATAAGATATAAATTCATTGACTTCATATGAAAATTACAGGAAACTTTGGTTACATAAACTTTCGGACAATATAGGGATGAAGATCATCACTACTTTCTCAAAGGTTGATAACTTGTTTTTGTTATAGAAATTAAAAATGAATGTGATTTGCAGGAGTAGCTAAGAGTTAACTTCAATGATAGATGAAATGAACCAGCGGTTGGGCGTCTATATTTGAGCCCATTTTTCTTTTTTTTTCTGGTTACTTTTCTCATTATTTGCACCTATGATTGAAATTAAAAAAACACAATAATAATTAACGTAAAATATACGGTAATTTAAAACTTACTAAGGGTTTTAAATAATACTAAAATTGAGGGGGCTAGGGCCCAATGAGAAGTAACTTCTTGGGATTTCTTTAATAACACTGTTGCCTGGTAAAAAAAAATATAGAATATACATGACAAGACAGCAAAGCAAATAGAATAGTATTGTCTACTCAATATCCTCTACTATAATAACACTACAAGTTATCAGCAATGAAGCCAAAATAATAGACAAATAATGTGGCCGATTCATATTCCTTCCTATTTTGATGAACAGATCTCAAAGTCAGAAAGCTCTCGATGAGCATATGTGCAAGGTGACAGTAATCAAAATGAGATGTCTGCATAAGATACTTGGAAAGAACCAAAGAGACTGCATCTTACACAGCAAAATAAGAGAGAAACTCCGAGTACGGCAGGTAAAGAAAGTCCTGGAAGAACGACACTTAAGATGGTTTGGACATGCATAAAGTTTGGGAAGAAGGCTGAAGTGGCTTTTGAAAGGCAGGCCTAGGATTATGTATTATGAGCAAACAGAGAGACTGAGCAAGGTTCACCACAGTGGAAATAAAGAGAAGAGCCGAGCCTTGAGACTAGTGCTAACAATGTTCAGATTCTGCTAATTCAGGCTTTCACATTAGGAGAGAAAGTAAAGTAACAATAAAATAATTAGATCTTATCGTTATTTAATTTTGTAAAAAAAATTATTTTGTAAATTTTATATAAAGATTTTATTCATTTGAAGTATATACTTACATGATACAATGGGCTCTTCTTTAATTGTTACACTAGGAATCTGGTACATACTATTGATTCCTAAAATCCAATGAAATAATGTTAGTTATTTTATAATACTGCGTAGTAATAGTTAAAACACTGATTACTTTTTTTTATTGAAACACATAAAATGGAAATATTATCTGTTGGTGAGTAATTTGTATATGATGAAATAAATTGATAGTATTGGTTGTAGAAGGATATAATCAAATAACATGTCTTCTGTAGCTCTTCTCATTGAGGGGTCAGTCTAACTAAGACCTTTTTCAAGCTTTTAAACCATTACAAATTAATCCAAAATCCAATGTTTATGTGGTACATAATAATTCACTTCATTGCAACAAACCACATACGAAAAAAAAAAAAAAAACGTCAGTAAAGAAATTGAAAATCAAATTTGAAGAAACCCACTAAGAAAACAAAAATAGTATCAAGAGAGGAGGATATTTTGACAAGGTCAATGTCACGAATCATCAAAAAGACCTTCAAATGAGCGATTTTCAGATAATGAGAGGACAAAGGCTCACTGCTTTACCTAAGAAGATTAGAGAAGAGAGACCAAAGGCATTGCTGCTAAGCAACAACACCGATGGTTTTGGACGAGAAAATTTTTATCATTGAAAAAAATTTAATCTTCAGAATGAAAACGTGTGCGCACATAGCTTCCCCGGAAAGTCCAATAGAGGATTGGAACGAGGGCACCATCCGAGTCAGTGATGGCTTGGTGGGGGGTACACTTTTATTGTACCACAAAACATCATTTTTATGAAAATGTTGTCAAAACTTGTGCCTGCAGCTACCAGGAAGATATTCTGGAGCTCTGGTATATTCTAGATAATATGGTCTCCATATTTTCCCAATCATCATTTCCAGCAATGGCTTGATCCCAGTGGACACGCTGGATTCTACCCTGATGCTAGAGCTGCGGAAAAAAAATACTTGAAAGGGTACAAGCAACACTTAAGGGAACTGTCAGCATAGTTCAAAATTCAGCTACATAAAATAATCTAAGGTTAATCCTTGACTTATAGCATGGGTAGGTGAATATTCCTGGAGAACCCTAATTATATAATAATAATAATAATTATTATTATTATTATTTCTAATGTTGCAATAACAGATTCGACTTACTTATATTTAGGAAAATTAACAGTACATGTCTATAAAAACCTATAATTATTATATATAAAACATATTACGATTACCATTCTCTTCTTCTTGCTTTATCATTATGTTGTTAATTTCATTCACTCCACCAGCTGAAATTGAAAAGGTACACTATTAGCTAATGTAGGGATGTTAACTAAATAACAAATCACTGCAAAATAGGTTTGATAAAATCATTATAACCAATTAGTACTAATAGATATTTTATTTACTAAGATTTTTATAATTTGTTAAAATGATAATATTCAAAGACTGAGATAATTTAATAGCTAATCGGTTGTAACATTTTTTGGAACACATACAGTGGTGTAAAAAGTCTTTAATAAAATCAAATTTCTATTAAAAGTAATAGTTTTCAATTTAAAACTATTATCTCCTTAATAGTAAGTTAATTTATACTTGCAGAAATGGTTGATGCAATATACTCCTAGACTAGCATTGTTTTCAATCAACAACGAAACAAGAGATTAATTCTTTGTGTAGATATTTTTTTTTATCCTCTGAATGATGGTACCTTATTATTTACATTTCACTACATTTTATTCCAGTCTTTACTCTTGGTTGTTAAGGGCCAAAGGCCGCTGAATTAACTATAATAGCTGAGTAAATCTGTGAAAATTGTTCTAATGTAGGAATTCATTGCTTTTTTCTGTACGTTAATGAAACATTCCTTATTTTGTAATTTATCTTTTCTACTTAATGTTAAATTTATTTAAACAAATAGGAAAATATCATATTTTTGATCAACATAAAAAAAAAAAGGACTTCTCAATCTGTGAATTTCAAAAAGAAGTTAACGGTTGGTTCTTTCTGTGAAATTGATTACGTCATCAAACATTTTAAAAAACTCAAGCAAAATGGAGACTGGGGCAAGCCTAGAAAACTAAGTCCTGATGCTGAACAACAATTATAATTATTTACTTTGCACAACCCTAAAATCTCTAGCAGAGAACTTGTTCAGGGAATAACTGTTGCTACAGGGACTCACATTTCATCCTTCTTGACCTGAAGATAACTTTATCAATGGGCCTTAAAAGGGTGTCTTGTCGGAACAAAACCATTTCTTCGACCTGTTTAACAAGCCCAAGCGACTTAAATTTGGCAAAGAACACAAAAATTGAACAACGGAAGAACTAATAATAGAATACAATGTAATTCAAAGAATATTCCCTCTTCTGTACTTGAAAAACCTTACAATAAAGTGCTAAAAGAATAAAAGTAATTTCCTCCATCATATTACTTTATGCAATAGTATTACAATGTTACATAATCATCACCAGGTGGGATTTGGGATCTATTTGATCTAGTTGCTGTTGTGCAATGTCATTTGTGGTCATGTAATCACAATGTAAATGCAGTAACATTTCGTTTGAATTTGTGTTGATTAAATTTTATGTATTCAATTTTCAATTATTTGTTTATTCTTGCATTTTAAGTTGGTCCCTGTCATAAACGGATATGAATTTAGGCTATAAATAAATTAACACTTTATGGATTTCTAATGTTTTAGTTAACTATTTGATTTTTAATTGTTGAAATCAAGGACATTTTAACTTCGAACATTATTACATTGGGTCTATCATAAATGTTGCTACTTGAATCCTAGAATAGGCTAGTAGGTTGAAAACGTTCGGTTCTAAATTAAAAAAATAAAGCTGTAGAGAGAGAGCTCATGTGCCATTCCTTTCCCCACACCTCATGAGGCTTCTCCAGATATGGAGTCATCGCATCAACCGCTTTTCTGCACATTTGGAATGAGTAATTTTAACTATTTTGACTTTTATTTTCATTTAATGTGACCTATTTGTAATATTTTTAATTTATATTGGTTTAACTTATATTATATTAATTTAGTTTTTTATTGTGATTTTAATTATTTATAATATTTTAATTTTATGTGATAAATGGCAATGTAATTTTAACCTTTTACAACATTTGTTTTCAATTTTTTTTGTTTATAAAAATACAATTTTGTTTTCCAGCTTTGTAATCATAAATTTTAAAAAGTAAAAAAAAAGTGTGGGGGGGGCATTTGTGTCTCGTGATCGCATCTGTGACCCATGTGTCTCGCTCTGCGAGCGCGAGTTGTGTATAGACATTAGTGAGATCTATGTGTCTCTCACATGAACTAAGAGTCGTGTATAAACATTAGACCTATGCATCCTAAATACACTAAACGCGAGTACAAGACCCCACGTTGTCGAAGTCATTAATAATATTACAACTGTGGAGTGCACTATAGATAATGGAGAGTATATTCTACAGAGAATATTCTTAACAAATTTAAAGTTTAAATTTGATTTTTATTGTTATTCGTGTGAAATATAGCATGCACCTTTTCTTATCGATTTGTTAAGATGTTATTTAGTCAGAAATGTATAACAAACAACCTGTAAACTCTATAGGAACTGAAACCGACACTGTTGCTTCCTTTGATTCGACAAAAGATGATCTCTCATTTGGCACAGCATTTACCTGCAATTAAACTTTCATTAAGACCTTACATTCATAAATATTGGGAAACCAAGGAAATATTTGGTTGTCCGGTAATATTTGCAGATTTACAGTCTTAAACTAAAAAATAAAAAACTTAAATTTTAAATAAAATTTAACCAATCGAAATAGGCTCCATGGCAATTGATGTACTTAACCAACGTATCATAAGCTTTTCTTTTTCTTACCATTTGAGTAAACATTAATATCCTTAATATTTATAAATTCTAGAAAGGCGTTTCAAAAATTTGTTGGCCATGAAATGTTTTTTCCTTCTCTCTCACTTGTAAGAAGTGGTCCAAGCGCCTAAAAAATTGGTAGTTAATTGGCAAAAGATCTGGAGAGTATGGTAGATGAGGCACATGTATTATATCCCAATTTTTTTGGCGGTCATTCAATGAGGAACCCATTTAACACACGTGTTCTTGGATTTTCTTGAACCAATGTACCAATGCAGATGGTCATTGTCAACAAGAAAAAAAGAAATATAAGTTTGTCTATGACTATCTTTGTTTTCCAAGTTGAAATCTCACGCAAAATATTTAAATAACAATCTTGGAGTGCTATTGCACCTAGCTTCATATATGTTTCTGCCAGATCCGACCAGGTTTGAACTCATACAAATAAAAAGGAAATAAAACAACAATGATGCTTCGACATGTTAATAAAGACTAAATTATGTCATTGTCTTCAGTTATCTTCTCCAGGGATGTCTATTTAAATATAATTATTTATTACAGAACCTAACCCAGGGAATAGGTCATTTTCAAATAATGTGAAATCTGGGCAAGTCTTGAAAAAAACTCACGTGATCAAGTTCTGTCACATACACCTGCATGTTCCTACACCTGAGCACACTTACACTTGCTTGTAATTGATTCATAAAATTTGAGTGAAAACATTTAATTGAGAAATTCCATTACGTTACTGTCCTTTATAGCCGTTCATCAATAATAATAATAAAATTGTTTTTCTTAAAGTTTCAGCGTATATTTCTTCACATACCCTGGTTAAAAAAAAAATTCTGTCGTTCAAAAATGTTTAAAAGCTGGTAACTTACTTAGGGAGCACTCAACAAACTGCCTTTAAGAAAAACAAATTGGAACTAAAATTTAAAAAAAAGTTTAGATTAGACATCTTCAACATTCGACATTTCTTTTATTATTTTCTCTCACTATGTTTGATCTGTTCTTTAGGACCTTCTTTCTTCCAGAATATGTTCTTGAATCAATCATATTGCATTGAAGTTCTGCAGACTGTTGAGAAGTTTCTATCTGGAACCTTGCTTCATCATATTGTGCGATTGTTTTTTCTGCATCATATTGTTTTTTCTTATACATCCGCCAACAAAGTTTTGCATTGTTATGTTGTTTTGCTGACATATCTGCTTCTTTGTTCTTGTACCGTCCTACGCGCTCTCTTTCCTTTCGCAAAAATTCCTCTTTTTCTACAGGATTTGCTTTTTCCCTTTCCCTGTATCTCTTTTGCTTTTCAGCTCGTGTGAGTGCCTAGAACAACCAAGGGCACTTTTTAAATTTATATGTTTGGCTTTAACAAGGGACATTCCATATGAAATCAACAAAAAAAATAATAAATAAACTTTACAATTCAGATTTTTATAATTTTTGGCTTACTAATGGTAACCCCCTCCACCCTTAAAACATTAAGAACCCATAATTTAAAATTTTTTTTTTAAATTATTTTTTTACTTATTAATGGTCAAAAATAAGAAAGAGTCAAAATTTTTACCTAAAACATTTCAAAAACTAATTGATATAGAAAGTTCAAATTGATTCTCTTTAGGATTGAATGGTACTTAATGTATGAGAATTTTGTTTTTCCAAAATAAAATAAAAAATTTGTTTTAAAAATTTCAAAAAGGCCCCTTTAATTTTTTTGTAAAAAAAATTATGTTATTTCCATACTATTCTGTTTAACTATATGCCAAATTTCATAATGGGACAGCAATGGGATCCTATGTAATAGAATAAAATTTAGTTCTATAACTACTGCACTTATTTGACAACAGCAGTATCAATTAACAGAATCGTAACCATGTTCTATTAAACAATTATATTTAGATGGGTAAAAATTTTGTGTTTTTCATATTTTTGATCTTCAAATCTAAAATTATGGATTTTTAATGTTTGTGGGGGGGGGGGAATATTAATAAACCAAAATGTATGAAAAACTAAGATGGCAAGGTCCAGGACATTGGTTGATTTGGCATGGAATGACAACCGCAAGATGGACCTACAAGAACAAAATTTTTTTGGTGCTAGGATTTTAGAACTGATTTTAGCTATATTTGGGGTGCTGAATCTCAATATGAAATCAGTTTTTCTCTATCTGCTCAACTTTTTTAGATTTACACAAAATGTGAAGTTCTCAATCACATATACAAGGATTGGTTCCTGTATATTTCCCCTATTGTCAGTCTGATGTCTGTTCTTCTCTCAAGAAGACAATCTTGTGTTTTGTCATGAAATTAGAGGACTCCTGATCTGGGATTGGGTCTTCCTGACTATTTTCCAGATGATTGGTGCCTAGTTATTGACAGCTCAAAGCGAAGTTTGAAATGCGTCCTACACAATAGGAATAAATATGGTTCAATACCAATTGCTCACTCAACAAAAATTAAAGAACAATATAACTCCATAGCTTGAAGCTATGAACACCATAGCTGGAGAAGATAAAGTATTATGAACATCAATGGGTGATTAGCATGTACTTAAAAATTGTAAACTTTCTCTTTGGACAGCAAAATGGTCACACCAAATATCCTTGCTTCTTGTGGCTCTGTGATAGCAGAGACAAAACACACCACTCGGTTAGAAAAGAGTGACCTAAGAGACAAAACATGGACGTTGGAGAAAATAATGTCATTAACAACCCGTTAGTTGAACGAGAGAAAATAATCTTTCCTCGACTGCATCTAAAGCTGGGCCTTGTGAAGCAGTTTGTAAAGGCTCTTGATAAGAATGGATCATATATATTGCATACATAAGGTAACAAATGGCTCAGTTGAGTTCGGAAAAAATTAAGGTAGGAATATTTGACCGCTCACAAACAAGACAACTCATTTAGGATCCTGCCTTCGTAAATTTAATGGATGAGGCTGAGCAAAAACCCTGGACTTCATTTGTTGCAGTTGTTAGAAATTTTTTGAGCAAACGCAAAGCTGAAAATTATATTGAACTGGTAAACGAGATGCTTAACGGTTTCAAAACCCTTGGATGTAACATGAGTATTAAGGTGCTCTATTTACACAGTACACCATTTTCCTTTAAATTTAGGAGACACTAGTGTGGACCAAGGTGAAAGGTTTCACCAGGGTATTAAAACTATCAAGGCCCTTTACCAAGGAAGATGGGATAGGCACATGATGGTAGATTACGGGAGTTTAAAAAGGTACTGTTCCAAAATGCATTCGAGAATGTCATGAAAAAGAAGCTTTCTAGTTCATTTCATCGATGACTTTTTCCTCTAACGAGTCAGACAATCAATTTAAAAAACTATGGTAACATAATGGAGTTGTAAACAAATACTCACCATGTTTTCAGATAAAAGGCTACCGTCTGGCTGAAAGGTAGGAAAGGGAAGTTTGTAGTCAACTGGCTTCCAACAGGTGGTATAGGCCACCTATATAGAACAACTTTACCCCCTCTTCTCTCTACCACCCTCTAGGGCCCCACCAACCACAGTAACGTTAAAGTGGTGAAGTAATGAATAAATTCACGGACACAATGTAAATCTCGTCCCAATTCTCCAAATTTCAATTTACACACTTTTTTCAACTAAAAATGGCAATAATAAAAAACTAATTGGCACCGGGAGTTTTGTATTTGCATTTTTAAGATGCAATTTCTGGGTAAGATACAAATTTACAACTAGGCATTAGGACAGTAAAGTATTGGAAGTTTTTTAATAATTACCTTTATTACAATACAATACAATTAAAATTGATCATTAATGACCTGTATTAACTCAGTTTTATATGCTCTGCAAGAAGCAACCCTCAGAGGTGAATAAACTAAAATATTTTTCTCTTGACGGGCACTCTAAGTACTCGGACATCAATGTGCCACTTTATTTGGAAATGACCCTGCTACAATATATTGTAACATTCTTTATTGAAATGAAATAATATCTTTACTCTGGGACAGAGTCCACTATGAATAATAAAAGTGAACATGTAGCCGACAAACTTACTATTATTGCATTCATTAAAACGTAGTTCATTTCATTAAATGAATAATATTCTCGACCTTCGAATGCTAAATCAAATATAAAATAAATGTTTAAAATTAAAAAAAACAATATTTACCTTAAAAGTATCAGGTTCTACTATAATGACAGAAGGTTGTGGCTTTGACGGAGGTCTCAGCACTTTTCCTGGGGGAACATGAGGGAATATTGTCGGGATTGCAGTTCGTTTTAATGTTTTTTTACCATCTACCGTACTTTTCTCCCACATTTCGGGTGAAAAATGGACCTGAAAAATTAGGATATTGTCAACTTGTTGTTTTTTGAAAAAAAATAAATAAATACAGCAAAAAAAAGAATTTTATTATCATTAATAATATAGAAAAATATCTTGACAAGTTGAGGGTTTGAACCCAGAATTTTCCTAATCTCCTATGGGGGCTAAGCCATAATATATCTGCACAACCAATGACTCTGTCAATACCAAATCTCTTTGCAAGACTCTCACAACTTCGTAAGTCTTGCATCAGCAGTGGAGTCATTAGTCCTCCAGGGTTACTGGGTAGTCAAACCGGAAATGGGGGAGTTTCTGGCTTCGAGCCCCAATGCTGCCAAGATATTTATCCTTTAGTCAGTAATAAGAATTATTAGAAATAATGATCATTCCTATAATTATTATAAATACTAAGATAAGTAACACAACTAAATAAGGAGTATTATAACCTCACAGAGATATGAAAGTCTTGTAGGTGTCCAATTTTCTCTTTCTATTTTTTCGATCCAAACTTTTCTCCGCAAAGGATTCTTAGGGAAACCTTTCATCAAAAATCCTTTAGAGTGCCTGTTAGTACAACCAATGGCACAGCAACATGACAGCTAAAATAACAAATTCATTTACAGTTTAAGCTAGTAAGCACACGCGAGACAATAAAAAATGTTTTAATTATTATATACGGAACTGTAAAATCATTCTTTGCTAGGATGAAAATGAAAATGATTTATATATAATCTTTTAAAAAAAAAAAATCTTCTGTTTGGGTGTGGTATCAGGAGTTAGCTTAGAAAAATATGTTATGTAAAAGAAAAATATGTTATGTAAAAGAAAAATATATTAAGTTTTCATCATATTTATTGTTGATCAGCTATGTATGTCTGCATAGGCACTGGGAGGGGGGGGGGTTCTTAATACTGTGACCTGATACAAACATAATTAGGATGTTAAAACATACCCTAATAAATCAGATGAAAATCAAATATCCATTTTCCACTATCCTAAACCGACATCCACTCATATCTAATTCCAAAGCTAACTGTGAAGTAAATCATATAAAACTTCATCATTTTCTTTTTTTTTTTTAAATAACAATCAATACACTAGTATTATAAGCAGTGCCTTTGACTTCAGTTTATTTGCGACTTGTCTCTTTGGAGGAAAAAGTCTCTTCAGCCAAAACCACTTCATTCGACAGTGTCTAGTTTTAGGCCACCTCCTCCTTAGGGGTCACTCTGGGTTGGCAGGGATGAGTTGGGAGAATAGAGCATTAGCATACAGATTAGGGTGGTCGGGAGGCAGGAGTGGAAGTTCTGAAAGTGGGAGGTTACTAGATTATGAATGAATGGGATGCTGAGATCAGCATGAAGGGTACAGTTGTTGACAAAGAAGAGAGCATTGGCTATCTTGCAGAAGATTCTGGATTGCAGGTATTGAATGCGAAAGATATTGGAGGGCTAGGCACTAACCCAGACTAGTAGGACCAGGTTGGTTGGATTATAGTTAACCATAAATAATAAAACGCAGAAAATGTTTTTATGCATCTGCTCTAGAAGAAAATATCATTATTCTGTTATAGCCCTATTATCAACATTTAAACTGAAGTCAACTCCAATATGAGCTTGTTCGTCTTATCAGTACAAAGTTGTTTACCTTCATATTTGCTATTTTGCATTGGGTGATTTGTCAGATTAGTTGATCAATTCCTAGCACCTAGCAAGCAAAGGCAATTGATGTAATGTTGAATATAATCCTTGGAAATTAACTTTTCCATCTTCCTTGAGATAAACATTAGATGTCGTTACTATCAGTAACGACTCGTTCTGCGTGATAAGAAAAATCAGCTGATATAAATAGCTCCTTAAAGCCTTTTCCCTAGCACCAGGGTACAATTAAACGAAATATACGACAATTTTGAATTACTTCTCGAAAGAATTCGTGTGGAGACTTGAAAATACTCACCATGCTCTTAGGTCAACAATCAGGCCATACAAAGTTTCCATGTTTTTTTATGTTTATGGGATATCCGTGATAAAAAATCCCACTGAAACAAAAGGGACTGACCATCGCGTAAATCTCCGTTTGCAGGAGAAAAAAATGTCATTAGGCAAAGTTTGGTTCCTTCGGACTAAATCGTACTACCTCATCTACGTATAAAGGTAGCTCTAATAAGGCAGTTTGTGAAATATCTTAATAAAGAAGGTGAATGTTTCAGGTACTTATGCTCCAAAGTTCCTGGTTTAAGGGACGTCAACCTAAAAGAAGGAATCTTTCTTGGCCCAGACATTAGACAATTTTTTTCAGATGCACATTTCACCCAGAATGTGAACGAGAAGAAAGCAGAATCGTACCTTGCTGAGGAGTTCCTTGGTAAAACGGAGGATCCCAACTATATGAGTTTCGTGGAACACATGCTGAAGGCTTTTCAAACACAAGGTTGCAACATGAGTTTGAAGGTTCACTTCTTACACTCACGTGTGAACTATTTTCCGGGAAACTTAAAGGACGTTTGTGAAGTACAAGGGGAAAGGTTCCATCAGGACATCAAGGAGATGGAACGAAGGTATCAGGGGAAGTGGAACGTGAACATGATGACGGACTATTGCTGAATGCTACAGCGTGAATCACCTGAAGTGTCACATACCCGGAAGCGCACACGAAGAAGTTTCCAAGAGAAGAAAAAACGTTTTTATAAAAATAAATAACAAAATCAAATACTTATTATTTTTTATTCTGGCAAACATATCTATTCAGATTTATATAAAATATGTATAGTAATATATTTATGTAATGAATAAAAACTGTCGGCCGATTCTGTTTTCCTTAATCATCATTTATATTAATATGTCTACTTGATATCTCGAGATTGAACGCAATCCGTACGTGATGGTACAAACCGGAGTTTGTTTTATGTTTCAACACAACAAAACATAAAGATCAGCAAATATTATCAAATTAAGTTTCTTTTTTTAGACCTGTGTTATTGAGCGAAACCAATATTCAATCTTGGATCTTGGATCAATGCAGTAGGATTTCTACCAACGAGAATGAAATGAAAACATTTTTTCCTTAGAATAACAAGAAGGATCAAAATATAAATGTCTAACTCACATAAAAAAAATGGTGCATACCATTGTAAACATTATTTATATAAGCATGACTACAAATAACCCACAGCATAACATATAAAAAAAATTAATAGAGTTGAGAAAAATAAAATAAAGAAAACATAGAAATTATTACAAAGGTGAAAAAAGCTTGGAGGAATGAAAAATAAATAAACAGAATAATAATGATGAATTATACATATTGTTAGATTGGAGGGAGATAAGGAACTGGAAGAGTCTCGATTTAAAGATTGGAAGGGTTGATAAACAATGAATATCAATAGGAATAGAGTTCGAAAGGTTTGCGGCACGGATAAGAAAAGGTCAAAGGAAGCAGATTTTTGAGACGGAAAATGCAGGTCAGAAGGGCGAGATCTAGTATAACGGGATTTGATAGCTAATTTGAATTGAAAGAGGTTGTGAAGGAGGCTTTTTAGTCATGGTGGTATTGAAGAGGAGGATGGGTTCCAAGAAAGTATTGGCGAAGGGCAGAAGAGTACAGCCATCCCAACTCTCAGAATAGTGCTGCGAATAGTCTTGGGGGATCCCGAATAAAAATCTAAGAAAACAGTTCATCAGGCACTTTAACCTAATTTATCATTAGTCAAAATGGGGGAACACAAGAGAGGAAACCAGGAGTTGGCGCGTAATGGGAGGAGATGTCGGGATCGATTGAGCAGTTTAAGGGGGGAGATGGATCGGTGGTTGATTTGGGAAATGTGGTCATTCCAGAATGGAGTTTGTTCCATGGCCAAACCTACATTTTTGACTGATGTGAAGAATTGGATAGATTGGACATCGATAGTGAAGGTGGGATTATTATTTAGGTTTTAGATGAGGGGACATGAACCAATGATGATTGTCTTAAATGAAGATTATGGAGAGAGGTTCCTTGACTAAACAATCGTGACAAGGAAAGAAATCTTTCACTTTTGTCGAGGTTCCGCTCCCCTGAGTCCATCTGAGCTTACAGGCACTTTTATGTCTTCCAATACGTTGCTGCTCAGCATTATTCTCTATATTTGTAAATAGGAAGGACCTCATGCAATGTATGTCTTGACTCTCAGGAAGCAGAAACATCCTTGTTAAGGGTGGTGAAAAGATTAGCAGTAAGGAAATGAACCATAGCATAAACAGGTAAAGGAATATTAAGAGGTCCTATTACGTTGTCTCCAGATCAGGTTGAATAATCTCAAATGTCAGTAAACTGAGGTTACAACAGTTGATATTCTCGGGGGAGGGAGGAATGACATCAGGATTTTATTTTAGGGAAATGAGATCGTCGGCGAAAAATAAAGGTCTAGGGGAGAATCTTTCGTAAAAAGATCTATCCAGGAATAGGAGATATTAGTGTGATGAGAGGCAGAGTACGGGAAAACATCAGGGAAAGTGGTAAGGTTACACTACAGGATCTATTTTGGAGGCAATTATGTACTGTAAGAGAACAGTTTAGGAGGGAAACAAAATGAGGGGATCTCTGCTTTTAATCAAGCTTCAGAAACAGTTATTATGTGATGAAAATGTAAGTCGTCAAGGAAGAATTGAAAGAATTTGTCAGGGATGGATTGGGCTTTAACATGAAATGAAATAAAAAACAAACACTTTATTCTGGGAGAGTCTTCTAAAAATAACAAGGAGGAAAAAAATATGAATGTCTAGCTGTAGAAAAAAAGAAGAAAAAATACATAACATTATGCAGATTTGATAAGTTTATAACTAATAAAGTGCTATGTGATATTAGATGACTACAAAGAACCAACAGCAAGAGATTGTAACAAAAACTTAATTGTATGGAGATGTCAAAATTACAGAAGTCGTGAACTTCTGAACCGAAGAAGCAAAGTTATATGTTGCATGTTGATTTTTTTTATGAATTTTTTTTCAGTGTTTTCAGGTTCACCATGTAATAGTGGTAGTAAAAATCCATTTTATATCTTTGGCTAGTATGATTTAGTATTGTGTTGTTTAGTACTCGGAGTTAAAGTGCCCTTTTAGAATCGAGTGTTTTATTTTCCGCTCTGTGCTAGTGGTTCCAGTACCTCCGTTGCTGCTCATCAGAAGGAATCATCGATAAGCTTGGAGTAAGTAAACTATTTTTTTCAAATTTTGTGTTTACTAATTTATTACTTACAGTAAGTCTTGAGATGTTTCTTTTTTAAAGTAAAAAGTGCACATCTCGATTAATTTTAAATCTTAGTGGAATAAAAACAAATTAGGCATGACCTTGCATTCAAACATTTGTTTATTGAATAATTATATGAAACCAACAGATGAAAGATGAAAGTAAAATGTATTTCCTTTTGATAGTCAAAGCAGTGGTCTATTGCTTTAATATTAAAATATTATGATGTCAGTATGATAATGTGAAATAGAAATAGAAATCATAAATTTGAAAATAAGGGAACATGCAAAATAGTGACTTTGCAGGAATAGAAACTATTTTATAATAAAGTAAGATTTTAAATAGTTATTAATAATTAATTTTTTTTCAGGTATCAATTTTCACTCCAGGTAAGAGGTAAGATGCATGTTTTTTTTTGTTTCATTTGACTTTCAGATTTTTGGAATTCCAACTCACACACAATGTCACAAATTCTTAATTCTTACAATTTTTTATTCAGTAATAGAAAATTATGCTTTTTAAAAAAATATATTCTATTTAATTCAACTAAATTTAGTTAACCAATTTCATTTAATAAAAGTAAGAAAATTTTTTCCATTTACATTCTTCATTCTAACATTAAGTAAGATAGTCATTTAAAATTAATCTGTCATTCTTGATTCATTTTTTGGTTAAAATGAATCATTATTTTAAATTTACACAAAAAAATTTAGGTGAAAATCACAGAAGTAAAATTTAATAAAATAGGTCAATATTTTTGTTTAATTGCACACAGTCAATTCACAATTATATATGCCGTTAACTTCAGAACTTGCAAACAAAGAAGTTGCATGTTGTTTGTTTTATGAAATTTTTTTTCAGAGTATTTTCAGGTACACCGTGTAATGCCGGTAGTAAAAATTTGTTCTGTATCGGTAGAATAGTATGATTTAGTATTGTGCGGCTTAGTACCCGGAGTTAAAGTGCCCTTTTAGAATCGAGTGTTTTATTTTCCGTTCTGTGTCAGTGGTTCGAGTAAGAGCATTGCTGCTCATCACAAGGAGTCAATAAGCTTGAAGTAAGTGAAGTATAATCTTATTTTTTTGTTTACTAATTTATTACCTACATTACGCCTTGAGAGGTTTCTTTTTTAGTAATAAGTGCACTAATTTCTTGATTAATTTTAAATCTTAAGTTGACAAAAAAAAAAAAAAAATCAAATAGGGACTTTCTTGTGTTCAAGCAATTGTTTATTGAATAATCCTATAATTGCACAAGATAAAAGATAGATGAGATATGGGTCAACTCAGCCGCCATTTTCTTTAATCTCAAAACTCAATACGATAATGTGAAACAGAAACAGAAATCATAAATTTCAAAATAAAGTAAGAAAGTGATTTATAATTAATCTGTCATTCTTGATTCAGCGTTTGGTTAAAATTAATCATTATTTTAAATTTACACAAAAAAATTTAGGTGATTATCACAGAAGTACCATACTATCCTATAATATCATGGAAGTAAAATTTAATAAAATAGTTAAATTTTTTATTTTATACATTCAAAATAATAACTTTGGCCAACAAACTATTTTTTAATAAAATAAGAGTTTAAATAAGTTTTTTTGTTTTTTTTTCAGGTGACTATTATCACTCCTGGCGAGAGGTAAGATGCATGTTTTTTTTTGTTTCATTTGATTTTCAGACATTCCAGCTTACAGATATTACTTACACACACAATGTCACAAATTCTTTTTGTATAAAAATAAAATACAACAAACTTTATTGTGATAAAATTGGGCAATAAGAAATTATTATCAATGGTCTCATTCATACCATATTTAAAGTTTTTCATTCATACAATATTTACAAACAGCCCAGGGATCTCCCAAGTCCCCGTGGTTGTCACCTCCCTCGGATTTAAAAGAGGAAATGGAGTCTTGGGAAGTCCCCCACGCTCCTCCATCAGCTGCGTCACTGGATACAAGCCTGGCTGGAGTGAGGGTAACCTAGAGCCTGAGAGCCACAGATACTCAGGCCACGATTGAAGAAACTGGCCATTGCCAGGAATCCCACTTTAACTTATTTATAGCAGGTCATGCTTTAGACTGTGCTAGAGATTAGGGTCGTTGGATAGGTTTTGATGGAATTTTATAAGTTTGGAAGGAATGAGTTCAAGAATTTAGAGATAAAATCTCTTTTGTATCGGTAGAATAGTATGATTTGGTATTATGCGGTTTAGTAAGCAGAGTTAAAGTGCCCTTTATTATAAAAGTAGTAATAGATTATTGTTAATTATTAGCCAATGTAACAATAAGCTGGAATGGCATGCATTAGCTCCCCAACATCCAGTCATAGCTCTATCAAGCAATAAACAGTGTTGATTATGTTTAGCCAAACTGTGGGAAAGATTGTAAGGTATTAAGCAGGTGGGCAAAGAGGCGGGGTCGACGCAATGTGATTCCTACTTTTACTTAGAGCTAGAGTTTGTCTATGGTATGGCATTATATGAAAATAGATAAGTTATTTTAATATGTCCTTTTTATGTAGTTTCCTGTAAAATTTTGTTGTGGTATGGATCCAAATATTACCTGTGTTAAATATATTCTTAATAATTAATTTATTCAAAGATAATTCATATTGGGAAGTTTGTTCACTTGTGCTAGATAGCTCAGTTGCTGGAGTTCAGATATTTTATCCTGCCATTATAATAATACAATAATAATATTCCTGATAATTAATAGTAAAAGTACGCAAAAGTGATTAATATTGATTCGGTTCAATATTACAGCTGTACTTCAACTATCTACATTTGACTGTTAATCCTTGCTAAAGTAATGCTGGCATGTTCCTTGTACAGCAGTTATCTTAGCAACTGTTCTGTCCCAACAATGGTCGCCTTTGTATAAAGCAAAGATGTAAACATTTGGCGATAAGCTCACCTCGACTGCTTCAGTTATCGTATGTGGCAATGCCGACCCGAGCATTTGCTCAGGTACCTGTCTAAAAGCTAGCAGGACCTATAAGGCCTTAACTCTACTCCAGGCATCAATTCCTACAGCCTTCAAAATCCCTATTTGGAACAATCAAATTCGGCAACAATCAAACCGCTTTTACGATAGCATCTGCATTTCAGGTAAAATCAAGCAGTCTATTTGAACCATGATTTGGAGCTCAACCTCAACCTCTCACCTACAATGAGAGCTATTCCCCTCACCCAGTCACCTGGCCTGTAATAATAGTCTTTAATATAAACTATACCTCATTATTGTGAGTTGCTTTCAATAAAAAAGTTTTTTTTTTTTTTAATTCTTTATTGCTGTAAGATCGTTTAGCGAAGGATTTTTCGACGTGACTATTTGAATATCCCCTCTCCGATTGGCCGTGATCATCGGGTGATGAACCCCCCTAGTGCTAGTAATCTGTCACCTGGAGGTCCCCTAGGCTCCGCCCCTGTCTATTTCTGCCGACGTCTGCTGCGATATAAGAGCGAGTCAGAGCGGTCGCCACTTCCTTTAGTCCGCGAGTTGTTCAGTGTGTACTGTCGCTTGTAGGCCCGCGCGAGTCAGCAAAGTTTGTCCTTTGTTGTTGTAGTCTGTTTGTTTATTATTGTTTGTTGCTGTAGCTTACGGTTATACAGTGGGATCGAAGATCTGCTAGATCAGTACAGCTCATTCAGATTCCAGGTGAGTTATATTTCCATTGCTATCAATTATAGAAATGCCCATGTATGACCGTATGTTTTTTTTTTTTTTTTAATTTTTGTCTGATTCCATTTTAATACGATTCAGAAAATAAAGTTGTTTGTGATATATATCGATATAACAGTCGTACAGTTCGGTTGAAATTAATGAACTGATGTCATAAAGTGACATGAAAGTTTATTATAAAGATATATCTATTTTTATCACATTGTCTACTTTGTTTTTTTTGTTTCTTAAATGTCCAATAACTTTTTATTTTATTATTATTATATTTTCTTGCAAAGGTTAACACCTTATTTACATTGCATTTTTTTTGTGATGTTATAGTTTGTTTTATATATTAGTTTATTTATGTTTGGCTATAGTAATGTTTATTTGCTTACTTAGTTGAAATTTCTTTTTTCACTTATGCTACAAGTGACTTTGCTATTTACTTTCCACTGTCATGTGGAAAAGTTTCTTAGATATAGTGTAAATATATTTATCAATTGTCTTGGAGTCATTGGATGACTTACAAATTTATTTTGCTCTACTCGTCATGAATTTCGGGCCATTATGGGAATAATAATATTAAGTCAGGGAAATGCTTAAGTAAAACATTGTCATTACTGATTAGTGTAACTGATTTATAGATACAGTGGTGTTGTGGGCTCGAAACCTTTGATGTGCATTGATTACGTCTTTCTACGCGCAACACCGTAAATATTATGCTATCCCAATAGGGCAGCTTCAGTGATGATAAACAATGTTGTCAAAGCAACATTAAAAAAATAAATAAAGGCTTGCTATTCTGCAAAGTCTGCCCACTGGGCAAACATACCAGTATGTGCGGTCTCATTATTAAAGCAGTCGTGCGGGTCTAGCCGGTGTATCCGAGCGCCTTTCATCTTCACCGGTGTGGCAAATTCAACCGTGTTAACTATCAGCTTTGTAGTTTGCTCCATTTATATATTGTATACCTTTATAATATTTTAATACATAGTAGATACAATCATTAGATGCCTTTTTATAACTTAAAAAAAAATTATCTACTAAAAACTGTGTTTACATCAATTACAGACTGAAAATCATTTTCCCCCCTTATTTAAGCGAAATATGATATGGAAAGTTAAAAAAACAAACAATATGAAGAGATATTCGCGAGATTCGGCATTGGTTCATTGAAAACTGTCTTTTTAACAAAAACAACAAAAAGTTGTCAATAACTAAACTATTAATATAAAACAAGTATTAAAATCGGCTGGAAGGCATTAACTACACAATCTATATTGTTGGCTGTCTAAACTTTATTTTTTGGAGCATGATTGAAATTAATAATGAAATCTTAAAGATTATTATTTATTTTTTATTTTTTACGTTTCATTTTTCCCGTACTTCTCTGTTATTGTCTGTTTACTAAAAAACATCAAGTGAATTTCAACTTGAGGCATTTATTATCTCACAATATAATATAAAAAACAAAAACTATTCCGTGAGAGGGTCCCCTATGAATAAGAAAACGTTTAGATGACAAATTAATATCTGGCAAATAAAAAAAACTATAAAATCATAAAGAAGTGACAATGTAAAATAAGGTGTTAACTTTTGTAAGAAAAATAATAATAATAATAAAATAAAAAGTTATTAGAACATAAAGTTATAAATGGATCGACATTTAAGAAATAAAAAACAAAAACAAAGTAGACAATGTGATAAAAATAGATATAGCAGTATTTAATATAATAATACATCGGTCCCAAACTAGCACGTTACTGTCTTGGAGGTTTCGGAGTAGTAAGGTTATGATGATTCGTAAGGATGAAGCTTGGTGGATATTAGGAGTTAGAGAATTCCAGAGAATAGTAGACTTTTATTTTTTTTTCCGTAGTCCCTTAAAAATTACATTGATTATTTCCATTACAGATTCTCATTCGAATCTATTTACGTATCAATTTTATATTTGCTGTAGCGTCGCTACATTACATATATGATATATATTTCGTATAAAATTATATAATTCAATATAGGTATCATGATTCACATTACACTCAACTTGATTGATAAGACTCTATAAGGTGATGGGGCTCACTCACCTTTTATAGTAGACCATGGAAGTTTCTAACGTTTTGTAGGCAGGGATGTGGGATCTTGTGTTCCGGGAGAAGGCTGAGGATTTGAACTGTAAAATATTGTATGTATAAGAGAGGTACTGAGAATTGAAATGAATGAAAAAAAACAACAACTTTATTCTGGGAAATTGCCCACTAAGAATTACAAGAAGAAACAGAAAGGAGATGTCTAGCTGACGAAAAAAACAACATAACATTAAACAGATTTGATGAGCCTATGAATAATACTATGTACATATGTTAAATACGATGTGCTATTGATAAGATACATATTAGATCACTGAAAAGCAGAAAAATATAAATTCATAAATAGAATAAAATGACACAGGGGGGGGGGAGAGCATGTAAGGTTACTGGGATTAATGAAAAATAAACAAACCTAATAATAACCATTAATTATGAATCGTTAGATAAAAGGGAGATTAGAAACTACTAAAGTCTCGCTTTAAAGGTCGGGAGAGTTGATGGGCATAGAGTTGCAAAGGTTCGCGCTACGAAAAAGAAAAGAACGGCTAAAGCAGATTTGTGAGAAGGGAAGTACATGTTGGAAGGGTGCACCCATCCCTACTCGGACAGTCTCTGGGGATCTCGAATATAACTCTATGAAATCAATTCTTCAGCCATTTCAACCGTGCCTCGAGATACCACCATACACCACACAACCGTAGTCGAAATGGGGCAAGACAAGAGAGGAAACTAGGGACAGGCGCGTATGTAATGGGGTATGTCGGGAGTGATTGAGCAGTTTACGAGGGTGGCAATGGATCGGAGGGTGATTTGGGAACAGTGGTTGTAGCGACCGCTAACTACATAATATAAATCGCCCTATACTCTATTGTATATATATTGTAAATTGGTTATAATATGTTGTTAATTAATTCAAACAAATGTAAATAACATTACCAAACCATTAGTCATACCAGTGTAAATATTGTAAACAATAAAAGACGCAGCTGCAAAAAACTAGGCAGAGGCCCTTGAAGGGAGAGTCAGGTAGCGGCTAGGGGGCTGGGTGGGTCCCAGCTTTGAACAAGCAAGCGTCACCGCAACCCTGCGGGATGGTTGGTCAGAGTAAAACCCCGGATCATTGATTACTGGGGGCTATATATACCCCTTAGTTTTAGCCGATAAATCATTCTAACTACGGCTCTCTGACTGGTACTTGCAGCTGCACTGATGTTTCTGGATTTGGCCTTCTCATTTATGAAAATCTCTCTCTCTCCTAACCTCGCTATGTTTTAGTCCGGCCTCGTCAGACCCCACACTCTCCTAGTGGGATAGTAACTAGTCACTAGGCACCCTCTCGTGACAACCCGACAGTGGCCTTTCCAGGATAGTTCAATGGCCAAAATTAGATTTTTGACTGAAGCAGAGAATTGGATGATAGTGAAGGATGGAATATCAATTAGGGTTTTGAGGAGGGGACGTGAACCAATGACGATAGCTTTGAATTTCTCCGCACTCAACCGAAGATTATGGAGGGAGACCCAGGCCTCAATACTGTCCAAGTCTTTCTGAATCAATGGGAGGCGGGTTGGAGCTGACTTCCTAGACATCCTATGGGAAGGATAGGTGCATTTGGGTGTCGTCAGCATAAAGGTGGAATGAGCAGTGGAGGTCGTTGATGTAGAAACAGAAAAGTAATGGATAAATAGATGACCCCTCAGCTAAACCGGAAGACAATAAAATGGGTTGGATGGAGGTTGATGGAGAATGAGTATTAGCTGGAAAAGAAATGAAGAGAGGTAATATTGTGTACGGAAGGAGAGGAAGAGCCACGATAACACGCCATTTTGTTTTATTTATTTATCCAGATGTTAAGCTGCCATTTTTCTCATTTTTTATGCTACTGTTTATTTATTTCCTGTGCTATCTCGTATGTATTAATTTCAAGGTTTTTTCAAATTTAATATTTTATTGACTTTTTCTTATTGTCATCGATTTCATAACGCTCTATGTACGAATTTAGTTTAACGGAATACTTATAAATATTTTTTTTATTTCTCAATGTGCGTTTACAAATTTTTTATTTTTCATTGTCACGTGATATTTTTTTTTTTATTAGCCAGTTTTTTTTGTACTCTATTAGTATTCATAGGCGATAGGTCCCGGAGTAAATTTTTTGGATCTAACTAGTTAAATTTCGTCTAGTGTGTAGTATTCAGTGTTGTAAAGTCAGTTTTATTTACGGATTTCGATAGATATTTTCTACGTCCTGTTGGCAACACTAACATCCAGTATTTTTCGTTCAACATCACTGTAACGAAATACTGCAATAATATCTGATAACGGAAAAACTTGTTTTACAGTAATTGAGTTTAAAGATTATTGGGACGTACACAACAGCAAGACGCACAAGCATTAGTTAACAAACTTGATCACATAGGCATGCTAATGGTTCAAGTTTACCTTGAACTTGGAAATAAACCGATGCCTAATCAATATGAAAAGTCTTCACCACAGACCACCAATGATAGTTTAAAAGATTCGAAATACCAACTGATTATATATCCAGACAACAAATAAGACAGTATTAAATAACCGTTTATTCAATAAAAAACAATAAAGTTTTCTATTTCCTTCCTTTTGAGCTGGATTTGCTTAAATTGTGCACATCACACACTGCTTTCATTCCTATGGAATTAGGATAATGATAAATTAAGCACTGAAATTGTTTGCTCGAGAATAATGTATTCAAGCCAATATAATTGTTTACACGGTACAACAGTGCTTGGAATATTTAGCGTTGTGCTTGCGTGATTAGTGTCCTTTTGTTTTGACAAGTGACTCATTAAGGCGGCACGCTTATGACAGGCTGTAGATATAATGTACGGTTGAGGAAGGGAAAGGACTAACGAAGGTAAAAACTGACAGGAGGAGGAAGGGTTAAAGGAAGGAAGGAAGGGCTTAAGAAGACGAAGAGGAAGAACAAAGAGGAAAAAAAAACGATAAATAATAAGAGCTATGTGAGGTGTTAATAAGCGAAGTGTGCTAGGGCGGCTGTGTGTATATATAGGCGGCGGACTTGTGTATATATATATTTATATATAGAGGGGGCCCTTAGCTGGCCATGTCGCGGTCTGGCTTCCTGTGCAGTATCTCTACCACCTTTGGCTTATCACTTACCCAGATAGTCCTCACTGCCAGTTTTTATTTGAATATTTACTCGGATACTTTCTCGCGTATCAATACACTAATCTATCTCATATACAAATGTATGTATATACGAATACATAAAACTGAAAGGCAATATATAAAGGATGTATCTTTTACACAGATACATATATCCTTTTATACCTGACACCCACAAAGTCCACGCTGTTACTTTTTAGTTGAATAATTAGAATATTTAAATTTATAACTATTCAACAACTGACTGATTTGATTTCTCTATCAAATCCTGATCGTATTGCATTAGCGTAAAATTACAAAATTATACCTTACTCAAATATTTAATTCAGGTCACAATTGAATCTAAAACCAAAGTAACTTACCTTATAAATTAACGTGGTGATCAAAAGGGAAGGGATTCATTTTTACGCGTATAATTGGATTCTATATATATATATATGATATGTTTCTATATTTTCCCACATTCCTATTTTTATAAGTTTGAGAGCTTAGGAAAAAAAAAAAGTTTCTATATTTAGTTTTTAAGTTTTCTTTTGTTGTGATCAACAAGGTGAGCCCCATCACCTTGTAGAGTGTTGTCAATGAAGCCAAGTACATTGTGTATCATTGTACTTGTATTGATTATATAACTTGTATGCCGATTCAGACCTTGTATAGAGTGTACCGATGGTACAGGACATATAAAATGTAATATGTAAATAGATTCGCTTAAGAATCTATAGTAAAAAAGTTTCTATATTGATATGTTGCCGTGTTGCACTTATTGCAGAATTAGGCTTAGTTTTGCCAACAGTTTTAATATAATTCTTTTATTTGAATATAGTCGTATATTTAAGTATATTGTATCTACGCAGTCGTATCCGGGCATTCTGTTGAACAGAGATAACATTAGAAGATGAGTGAAATCACTTTGACGATTACACCCCAGGCTGTTTAAAAATATGCCAGCAGTGCAGAATTGTAGCTATTCACTAAGAGTGACTAGAGTCACGGAATCACTTATTTCACTGTAACATTTTCCAGTCATACCTCTTCGAAATATATTTGACTATGATTTGAATAGTTTCCCAGCTGGTTTTTGTTCTTCTTGTTTCCTGTATCTACTTTTTGGATTCCTAGAGGAAATAGTCAGCGTAAATATACTATTACTTTGAGTCTTCGTTCTTTTTGATGATGATCATTGTGCAAGTCACCTCAGCCGTATTAGTCATTTTGATTTTTTTTTTTTACCATTTTTTCTTGATAAACTTCCGGGAAATCTGAGGATATGTCCTATGTACTAGTTGAGATCATTAAAGGTGGCACTACTTTAATAATGTTAGAAAAATAAATAACAAAAGACGAATTAGTAGATATAGTTTCTAATTGGATCAATGTGATTGTATTATTTTGTACGAGAATATTTAAAGAGCGCTCACTCACATCGGACGAGTTAGTGGGAGTGGAATCGCTAATGTTCCTTCCCCTCGATGGAGCAGAGTTAATAGATATAAATAAATCAGCAATTATATTACAGCTTGACCTGGCTAACAAGAACGTGACCAGTTGATAACTATTAGAAGCAGCGGAGCGAGACGGCGAGTGTGTAGGTGCTAATAAGAAACGGGCCGAAACATGAAAAATGGCGGCCGGTATGACCTTTAGTCTAGCGTGGCGCCTCTAATGTAATATATCTACCTGCCTCCTATATTTCAGTGCCTCCTATATCCTCGTGTGCGTGCTGGCATAACCCTCAGGATGGGTGCAACCGTGTCCCGGTTATGGCAGTGTCGCTTCTATTAATAACTGCTGTCTTCCGCTTTTATATCTTATCCGTGCTATTTTGTATAATGCAATTGTATCATATATCATGTGTGCTATCGCCTAAATACTTAGCATTCATTATACAGGTCCTCTCTTGTCGCTTAACGGATCATTCAGTTTTGCTGCCCAACCAACCCATTACAGTTAAATCCCAGACCATCTAGGACTTACGCTAGATGTGTGACTCACATGAGGCCAGGGGCACCACATTAAGACTACTACGCCTTATGGACAATCGTTACAAAATAGCAGTAAAGACAAGAGACTGATTTATACAAAAGTACTCCAACCCATCTGCTCCTGCAAAATAGAACTCTGGGTGAGTGTCAAGCCCTCCAATATTCTTCGCATCCATTCCCTGTAATCCAGAATCCTCCTTAAGATATCCAATACTCCCTTATATGTCAGCAATCGTGTCCTTTATGCTGAAATAAATATCCCATTCATTCCCACTTTCAGAACTTCCATTCCTGCCTCCCTGATCATCCTAATCCGTGAACTAATGCTCTATACACCCATCTCATCCCCGGCAATCCAGAGTAACGCCTAAGGTAGAGGGGGCCTCGTGACCTCCTTCAAAACAACTAGCATTTTGTTTATAGTGTGTGATATCGTGTCAAGTTAATTAACTTGTTTACTAAAGTTTCTAGACCTAAAGAAGTTGAGAAGTGAAATTCTAACAACTGTTTAAAATACTTGACAATTGCATGTAATCAATGAAGATGTTAAAAAAAAAGAAAAAAAGGAAATAACTTGTGTTTCAAAATAAGTTGTTACATTTTTTAGCGTTAGTTTTGACTTAGCTTCGGGCGTTGTTATATAGAAATTTAAAATTCTGTCGGATCATTGTTATGACCGCTGTGGTAGAACGATGGGGGATGACAGATGTCCAGAAAATCGCACGACACCTATTTGCAAGTAGAGCCTTGTGTAATCATTTGTTAGATTTGGCTCTGTTGGTCATGCTTCATTCGTAAGTTCCTACCTTCCCCAACTCTATAAAAACAATGGTAAGTTTTTCTCAAAAAAATGTAATTATTCGCGGTGGTGAAAAATACACACACACAAAAAGACAAAAATATATAAATTCTTTGTAGTTACCAAAAAAGTTTTCAAAAGTCAGAAGCGTGTAAGAAAAAAGACAAACGGAGGCACTGGAAGCTGTCACCTCTAATTTTAAACTATATCCGGCCTATGTACAACTTCCGACAGGTAACCAGTTCCTAAATAGCTGCAGTCTGTGTCCACACCGGAAATGTTCCCTTTTGTCCTAAGGGCAGTTGTAGCTTTTAACCTACTCTTGGCAAGTCTCATTTCGACGCTCTCTTCGGTTGTTTTGGTTGTCAACTTTTTTTCCTTTTTTTTTCTTGCATGTATGCATTTTATTGCAGCAGATGTGCCTGGACGGTTCCAGACTCTGTGCATTGGCCTCATACATGAGCATGTGGTTCCAAACCTATGATACTTTTTATTTGGAGTTTTACATCTTATGTACTTCCATTTAGGGGAGGAGAATGATTAATTCTCTCTTGCATGCTAGGATTTAAACCTAACCCTTGAAAGCCTCATTAGTTCCGTTGTTATCATAATTCATTTCAAGGTACTTTGTGAAATTGGAAAGTTACAAAAGTGACCCAATTATGCATAAGCTAGGAATAATTCAAAGATATTATAAAAAATTACAATATTAAAAAAAATAGCTTGAAGTTTTATTCCGAATCGTTCAACTAATTAATGCAAGGATCAGTAGCTTTTCTCAGTTTGTTTTTTCTTCACTTGATTAGTTATTTTATCAACTCAATTGTTTTTTATATCAGGTACGAATATATTATTTTTTTTTTAGATACATCTAGACGGAATAAGGAACGTTGCGGTATCGAGAGAAACTTCCTGTTTCCTATATAATTATTAAATTATTGTAAAAAATAATACCACTCAGTACTATTGATCGAAAATACTTTATTTCATTTTTCATTATTTTCATTCATCAATCAAATTTCTAATGTTGCCTCTCAAAGCTTCGAAATTTTTGTAATTCATTCATATTAAAAATGAAATTGTTGGCATTACTGCCTCAAGATGAGGATACAAATCTTCAATAGATTTCGTGATGATTCTTAAAATTAAAACTTTTTTTTTATAAATATTCAAAACTTATTATGGCTTCATAAAAAAAGCTAAAAAATTACCTTTAAACTTTCTGATAACTTGAATTATCTTATTCTATAAAATACAAATCGGTAGATGTTAGACAATCCCCCGCCCCCATCATAAATAAAAGTAGAGCCTCCACCTAGAAATTGGCAAATTAAACACTGAGAGGCAAAAAAAGGCTGCCACCCTGGAGTATTTGTTCTGATTTACAATCAATTTGTCATTCACGTCTCCGCATACTTTTAGAATAATTAACATGTATAAGCATATTAAAAGTATAAATTAAATAAAAACCAGTGGTACTAAAAAAAAATTGTCATTAAGTAATTTGAAATTAACAAAATAGGGTGTGTTTCCGCATCTTGGGCTTTTTACGGCTTCCATTCGATGTGCCAGTGACCTAATAAAGTATTGAATAAATTCCTAATGGGTATTTTCATATTCGTCCGTTAGAGCAACCCTTAACTCCTGAAGCTAATTGGTAAAGTTGGAGGTGTATTTTTTCGTCTTGACAACTCATCCCATAGAATTTCAATATGGTTTAGATCTGGACATCTTGCTGGCCACTCTAAACATGGGATTGAAGCGTTTTCCGTTTTCCAGTTACCTTGCTTTATGGGGCCGTGCGTTGTACTGCTTAAACGATTCATCTCCAACGTATGGTGCAAATTGGACAACAGTCTCCGAAAGAATGTCCTCTATGTAGCTAGCAGCTGTTAAATACCCCTCCCCTCTGTAAAAATGTATTTAATCCAAGCATCCAAATTATAACTCCTCATCCACCTGATCACTCCTTCGTTGTGAAATGCAGCTTATGTATGACACTCATTTATTCTTCTCGAAACTCTCTTCAGAACGTCAAGTAATCGTCAGTTAAATAATATTTGTAGAGGAGTGTCTTTTAAAAGAAAAGAAAGGAAAGCTTTATTATGAAGTACAAGCATAACACTGGTATATACAAATATTAAGAGTTAACTTACTACATACTGGATGAGTGTCAAGGGATGAGTGGAGTCTGGGGTTAAAGCTGAGACATATATGTATAAGAAAAGGGGATAAGATTCTGGGAAGTTGGGAGGTCTTGGAGGGATGCGGTTGCTTACTTAAAAATAACAAGGGTTCTGCTGAAGCCCCTTTCCGTTGTTCTTAGCATTATAAAACTAATGACAATACCGTGATTTATCTGAAAAGATAAGTTTTCCCTAATCCTCTAATTTAAGCTGTGTTATGGCTTGACTGCAATTATGGTCCATGCTCTTATTGTTCTAAAACCAGTCACAGAAAGCCTTCGCCCTTCTATATGCAAACTAACATTCACTCCTCTTTACTGATGCAGTTAATGGCTCGCCACTACAGCAATAGAATGACGATTACGTATATATTATTATATATAATTAATTAATATATGTTATTATATAATATTCAACACAGCGAAGAGGTCATCCTTTGTTACCATCATGTTACCAGGTTTCCTGGTAACGATGAAACATCTACCTAACAGTAGTTCTTGTAATATTTAATACTCTTAAAACATATGCTTGGCTTCTTCCACCTTCCAACTAAACCATTCTGCAGGCACAAACAACACTTAAAACCATGTTTTAATGTTAAAATGAATAAAATTGAAACAACTCATTTTGGCTGTAGTAATTTTTGAATATAACTTCAGTATTTTCGGGGCTGTTATTATTGTTATCTGTTAATAAATTAGAATTCTAGTAGAGGTTGCCTATAAGTAGTCTAGATGTTTATTCTTAAGGTGTTTCATCGATAGTTTTTGTTTTTTGATCAGTCTGAATTTGGAGCTCATAGGGGCCAAGGAAGACACTGAGGCCAGTTGGGTTTGGTTTGCTGTAGCCTTTGTTATGAAGACTTATGCTTATAGCAAGATGCATTGGTGATAGGGTGCATGTACACCTCGTGGTCGAGCCCCCCCCCCCCCTACAAGCAACACATCCAAATTCTTAGTTTTATAATGCTAAGAGCAAGTAGAACGGGCTTGGCAAGAACTGTATACCTGCCTGACTTCATGGAACTCGCTGATGGTTCCTGTTATTTTTAAGTAAGCAGCCGCATCCCTCCAAGACCTCCCTACTTCCCAGAATCTTATCCTTTTCTTATACATATATGTCTCAGCTTTAGCCCCAGACCACACTCGTCCCTAGACCTTCCACCCAGTATGTAGTAAGGTAACTCTTAATATTTGTATATACCAGTGTTTTGCATGTAGTTCATAATAAAGCTTTTCTTTCTTTTCTTTTAAAAACCTCTCCTCTACAAAGATTATTTAACTCTTCATACCACTATTTCTTTTCATGTTACGTATACGAGTTTTCTGTCTGCAGTTGAGTTTTTTTTTCAATTTATACAGTTCACTTAATCTTCATGGTGCTGGATTTCCATTTATAAATTCATTTTGTCTCATGTTATGCGATTTATTTGTTTGTTGTTTCTGTTATTGTATTATTTTCCTTGTTTATATTTTAATCCACGTACATTTATAATGATTCTGACATGTACGTATTGTGAATGTTTCTGATACCTGAGAAGGAAAAGAACTTTTCAGACAGAAGGGAAGGGAGTAGTTATTTTTACCTACTGGTTTCACTATTCCTGGATTTTTAATCTGTGAAGTGTTAGTTCTTCTCAGGCCGGAGCATTCTTCCAGGATCGGCTGTTTAAACTTACAGGAGGTCGTCGCATACCTACGGGGTCGGTACACGGGAATCGTCTCTGCCCAGAACGTCCGGAGGCAGTTAGCTGAAGAGCTGGAGGGCCGAAGGTATTACAGCTAATGCTACTGTGGAGAGGTTTACGACACTGGCCGCCAGATGAACGGGTTACCTTTCCGTAGCCCATTAGTTCTTTTACGAGCGGTGTCAGCCCTCTGGATTATTGCCTCGGAGGTCATTATCGTCGTCTGTCCATCTGTTGTCCTTTTGGTCTCAGCTGGAGCCGCCGATTGCTAATTGTGGTATCAGTCAGATCTCAATTTCGCAAACGGGTGCCCCACCGAGGAAATGATCAGTTCAAGTTAAATGAAAAAGTCATTCGATGATACGGTTTATTGGTAGCTTTTACCGCATGGTCAAAATGTGGTTATTAACCATTACTGAACATAATTCAATAAAAAATAAATTAATTTCTTGCGTTTAAACAGATTATAGACATAATGATAAAATATATATTTTATACGTATATACGTTTTTAGGTTTTAATTGTTTTTTCCTTTTTTATTAGAAATGTCTTGAATCACATAACCATAATTTATTATATATTACTATCTGTTAGTTGTTTTTCTATGGGCAGTATCGCTAGATTTCGCAATCTTAAAACAGCCATTGTGTAATGGAGATTATTTTACATAGTTTCGATTGGAAAAGTTCCATTATTAACTTGGAAAACTTGACAGAGCCTCCATCCCTTCAGAGTTTCGTTATAGCTGCACATACGATATTAATGTTGTTGTTTTTAATTCTAGTCCTTTTTCGAGTCTCTCTAGCTCATGCACACGTGAACGGGGAAAAATCTGTATAACTCCACGTTTTCGAAATTGTATTTTTGGTACAATATTGCAGCTCTAAGACGGACGAATTGAATAGTGTATACTTTTCAGAAAAAAAAAAAAAACCGTAAGAGCCTAGTTTTTAAACAGAAAAGAATAGGCGTCAGGTAAAAAACAATATGATTACCTGGAGTTTGGGGAAGCTCTGTCCAATTCCTGTATTTATTTTATATACTGTGTAAGAATTTGTTTCAACCTCAAACTAACGTTTAAAAAATATATTTGAATGTTATTTCGTTCTCTTAAATATTTTTTTTTTAAGAAAAAAGTTATACTTGGTTATAGTATTAACCAGGACGAATATTTATTTAATTTAGTTCCCTTCTCAATATGATCGTTGATGTTTATTACCATTTGAGATACTCAATCGTGTATTATGGAGTGGGTAATATTTTAAATGGCAGGACTTCAAATAAAACCGCCATGTAAAATTTCATGGCTCTAGCAGTAACAGCGGACTGATAATGACTGACCGGACGGACAGAGGAATAAAAACATAAGGTTTTTTGGTTTCGAAAAAACCATCGACAGACTAAACGTATTAGGTTATTCGAGTCAATGCTGTTTAGCCGACAAAGTGATTAAAGAAGAAATATCTTATTTTTTGAATAGTCTCTCTGACTGAGTACCCTCAACGTTCGACAGTTTTATAATGCTAAGAGCAAGTAGAAGGGGCTTGAGCAGAACTGTATACCTGCTAGTGACTTGATAGAAGTAACTGGTGGTTCCTGTTATTTTTAAGTAAGCAACCGCATCCTTCCAAGACCTTCCTACCTCCCAGAATCGTATCCTTTTCTTATACATATATGCGGTAGCTTTAGACATTCCACCCAGCATGTTCTAACTGATATCTTAATATTTGTATATACTAGTGTTTTGATTGTACTTCATTAAGCTTTTCTTTTAAAAGACTCTCCTCTACCAAGATTATTTAACTGAGGATAAAATGAAACAGAATACTTTGTGAGGATTGCCCAGGAAATGCAGCTAAAACGGCTCTACGGACTAGTTAGCCAGACAGGCGTGCATAGAAGCCGTAAAGACTATATTTCATCTTCGCCGTATCAGAAATAGACGGCCGGATTAGTGCCGGGTCTGTGAGGGAGGAACCGACATTACGGATGTTTACCGTGTCACCTCCGGCCGATGGCACTTCCGACGGTCGTTAAACGACGGACAGACTAGCGCCAGTCTTGAGCGGCAAGCCCGTGTGAGGTCCCCCGAGGTAGAAGCGAGACGAGAGAAACAAAGATTAACGAACATATTTGGCCTAGGAGAATGTACTTTAGATCCCTCGTAAAAAAATATTATCAAAATATTCACTAAACGATGAATGTAATCGATTTTATTCATCTTCCATAAAATTGTTTGTTTCAGTGCCGAGAACGGAACGCAACTGTTCGCTACCTGGCTAGATAAAAACTTTCCTCACAATCACTCAAAAAGTCCCTTTCTCTAGAAACTAAGGAAAAGGTTCATTCTCATTCAAATATTTGACATTGAAAGGCAGAAAAGGAAAAATATGCACTTAGAAATGAATTGGAGCACTGATAGATTTTTTGATTTCACGATTTTTAAGGAAAAAATGTCACGAAATAGGTCCCATAATATTTTTTGGGCCTTACATCTCTGAGATGAAAGTCCTTGTATTCCAAAAAGGGGCAGACTTCGAAAAATTAGCGAACTTGTTGGGATGGAGGCTTCCTTTGACCGTTCTCTCCTTATACGTGCCGCAAACCTTTGCAACAATCTAGCTAATTTAGCAGTAATGTTATGTTTCATGAGTTAAATAAATAAAATACTGGTATTAAGAGTTACGTTACTACATACTGGGTGGAAGGTCTAGGGACGAGTCTGGGGCTAAAGCTGAGACATATATGTATAAGAAAAGGATAAGATTCTGGGAAGTAGGGAGGTCTTGAAGGGATATGGTTGCTTACTTAAAAATAACAGAGAACCTTCAGTGACTTCCATGAAGTCACGAGGCAGGGTTCTGCTCGACCCCCTTCTACTTATTCTTAGCAAGATTATAAATATTTCATATAAAGCAACCATTATAGAACACTTATCCCAACAAAGAGCTGTCCATTAACGAATCTTTGGAGGGACAGATTAATTTTCAGGCAATATATTCCTAATAAACGTCACAAAATACGAAGGTGAAATGTCTGTGCTTACAGTAAGGGTGTGGTCCTAAAGTCTTTGTTTGGGAACTCAAGATGAAGACATCGGAGGTAAAGAGCACCCTAAAAGAGATGTAATCAAATTATCGGAAGGGGCATTAATTATAGATAATTTCCTTACATCTGTAGCTTTAGTTGACCATTTTGTTCAGAATGATATATATATATATATATGGCACGGGAACCACGAGACCCAATAGGAACACACCATCCGAATGAAAACCGCTAATAAAAGGAAAAGACCGGAGAGGTGTTTCCATTTTCCGAGCACACAAGTGATATGGTGGAGATTGAAACCAGGAGGGAAAAAATGAAAAAATCTTTGCCTATTGTTCTGTACAATATATATATGGGGGATAGATAAACATGATCAAATGTTCAAAATAAATTTCTTTAATTTTAATTCATTTTCATTTTCTTTTTTCTTATTTGCATCCCCTTATACAGACAACACGACGTCTATGTTCAGACTTCTTTTCATTGTGTCAATACGATATGACCCAGGTTAAAATTTGACCATAACGGTAAAACCTTATCTGAAAGCTATTTGAGGATGAGATTATTCAGGCTATTGCTTTCAAGAGCACAATACAAGTTCTTTGAAAGGAAAGGTTCCCCTTGTGACAGAATACAGTGACAACAGACAACTTATAGCAATCTTCAAGTGATCCGTCGGATATTGGTATCCGTTTGCTGTTAACACATTCCTTTCAATTACATTACCGACCATCTTCTGCTCAAAGCGCCTTTGCCTCATTGCAAAGCAGTTGAAAGTAATAATTGCGATGGTTCTTTTCAACAATCAAACGCTCAACGATTTTTTTTTTATTATTGAAAACTTCTTTATTCCGATAAAATGACAATCTGCTTTATTGGACAGTAACTAATTGTGATAAATGTTCTTATTCCTACCATATTTAAAATTTTCATTCACTCGCTGATTCATACAGTATTTACAAACAGCCCAGAGATCCCAAATCCTCATGGTTGTCACCTCCCTCGCATGCGAAAGAGGAAGAGTAGTCTTGGGAAGTCCCCCACGCTCCTCCGTCAGCCGCTTCTCTAGATGCGAACCAGTGGAGGCTGACGAAGAGCGCGAGAGCCGCAGACGCTCAGGACATGATTGGAGAAACTGGTCATTGCCAGGACTCCCATTGTCGCGTATTTATAGCAGGTCACGAGTCCACTGCCTTTTTAGTCTCCGAGGAGGATTATAGGGATGAGTGGCGCAGTGTAATGACTGTGCTACGGGATAAGGGTGGTTGGATAGGTTACTTTGGAATTTCATGAACTCAAGAATGTAAAGTATTTTTAGATCGGTATGAAGGGTTTTGTTACTAACAAAATAAGGAGCATTTACTATTGTTCTCAGGACTTTTGATTGAAAGGATTGGATACGCTTGATGTTCGACATTTTCGTTGTCCCCCATGGATGTATTCGGTATGTCCGGATTCGCTTCAGTATAACTTTGTAAATCAGTAATTTATTTTCTATTGAGAACTGGTATGTGCTTTGAAGTAGTCTGTACAGTTGTCCACAGCGTCTGTTTAGTTCTCTAGTACATTTAAAATTGCAGATCGGATAAGCTTTACGTTCGATTTTGTAGAATATATTGTACGTGTATCCATCATTCATGTTCCTATTCCGTTTTTAAATCTAGTCTTTATAAATTGGTACTTTTCTCTCAATCCGCTTTCTATCTACCTTTCTCCATTGCCAGTTAGTCCAATAGCATTATGAACCTCTTTACAATATTCGTATGGTTCATTGATGCTAATTTTGTGTTTTTTTCTGTTGTATTTATAGACGTAATTGTATATTATTATTATTATGCGCATTTACTATGCTATGGAGTTTCATAAAAACAGACGATCTTACCCCACTTTTTGAAAGTACAGCTTCGGTAATAAATCATATAAAAGGCCAACTGGTATGTTCTATAAATGGAAGGTTACTAACCCTTTGCTTCCTCCGTGAGTATGTTATGTTCTTATGACTGAAGTGATGCGACACCCGTGGCACACGCGACAGCTGCTCGGCTCGTCTTTTGTTTTTTTAGGCACCGGCTTTTTTTTTTTACTTCTTTTGTTTTTTACTCACTTTAAGGGAGCGAAAGCGTGAAACATAACCATTGGATCCGTGGATGCTTTATCGCTAAGGGCCCTCTTGTACAGCTTTGAGGAGAGATACGTCCAGATCCCTGCCATAGATAGCACAGAGCTGTAGTATGTTTACGGGCCAGTAAATAACCGTTATAACACCTACTGTAGTAGTAGTAGTTGTGTCAGATTTCTAAATGCCCTTTAAGCTTATTGATAGCGCTGATCTCTCCGTTGGCTTTCTCGGGGACTAATGATAATTTGTGAAGGGCATTAAGCCGTGATTGTTTATAGGAGTGTAGTAAACTTTAATCGCCTTTAAATATCCGAACCAAGCCGACACACAGTCTTCCTTCGTCGAGTTCAAATATTAAGGATACACTCTCAGACAAGTACGGGGCTTGTTATGTTTCGGTCTTACAAATGTATGTGGTCATTCTGAAATCCTTAATATACATTCTAAAAAATTCGGATTGTATACTTGTTAAAAAAAAAAATGGGGAAAGTATGAAAAGGAATTAAATAATAAAATAAAAATAGTCAGAGTCGATTCATTAATGTAAAAAACATTTTGAAAAAACCCGAGCCAGCAGTAGAAATCACTTTATTTACATAAAAACCTTTTATATTAGGATTTTTGTTAATATTTTTGCTATTTTTAAGTGACATAAACGGTAAAAAAATTAAAGAGAAATTTTTAATATTCATAGTTATAAAAAAAGAACATATTTATTCTCACTATAAATTTCAAAATGCAGAACGTTGTTTTTTTCTAACAATAAATAATACTACGAAATTTGAGTTACTCCTCCGTAAAACATTAAAAAGATCTATACGTTGAAATACTACGTATCAAGCGTAGTAGAGCCAGCCAGTGGAGGCTGAAACCACAGACGCTCAGGAAATGATTGGAAAAACTGGCCATTTCCAGGACTCGTATTGTCGCGTATTTATAGCAGGTCATGAGGCCATAAATAGTCTCCGAGGAGGATTATAGGGATGAGTGGTGCAGTGCAATGACTCTGCCAGGTGATTAGGGTGGTTGGATAGGTTACTATGGAATTTCATGAACTTGGAAATGATGAGTTCAATGTAGGCTATATTAAGATCGTTATGAAGGGTTTTGTTGCTGACGTAATAAGTGGCATTAACCATTGTTCTGAGGAGTTTTGAATTAAAGGATTGGACACGCTTGATGTTCGACTTTTTCGCTGATCATTTTTGATCATGAATTTGTATATGAGTGATGAATTAGTTTGGATATTGGCTTATAGTTGCTAAAAGATGGATGCCAGATTTTCGTTTAATAATCGGACATATATTACTTTACTGCCATTGTACATTAATTAATACGATGGAAATCAAACTTGCCTCTTTCGTCAGCCTAAGGGGATTTATATGAATGATCTAATGAGGATAAAAAATTGACTTGTTGACTGGATGCCTTCGAAAAACTCATTAATTAATTCTGGTTTTCGAACCAGAAGGAAGAATAATCAAACAAAGGTCTTAAAGAAAATATGTTGAAGCCACTTATACTTACACTTACTTATTGATTTTATCTCGAGATTTGTTTGCATCTCAGCGTTGAACATGATGCAACGAAGAGGTCGATTGGCTGGATTACAACGGCTCGACTCTTCCTTGGTACTGGACCACACACATCTTAACAAGCTGAAAAAATACTTTATTTTACCCCGTTTATGGCAAGCGTGAGGGCTTCTACCAAGAAAAGTTGCACGGTACGAATGCAATGAAACAGTAGTAGGTACATGCTCTGTGGTTAGTTGTTCGTGGCACAATTCCAAAGAACACTCATGAATTCTTCCAAGAAGTTGGGATCGACCTCAAAAGGCTCTATCTTCAGACTAAGTGTCATATTATTGACTCTATTCTATACCACGTATACACCATGTGCTCTATTAACACATACAATTTTTAAAAATTGCTATGAAAAAAAAAAATTTTGGTTGTCAATAACCTCGCAGCCCAACTGCTACGTTCGGTTCCGGACCTATACGTATATAATATATTATTTATTTTTATACGCCTACCTTATCCGGAGAACCACAGCTCTACGCTCCTGTCAAATAATTAAGAAAGTGTATTTAATTGGATTGAATTGATTTGGGATGCCATTTAATTATTCAAACTACTTGATTAGATTACTCTATCAAACTTTATAATATAAAAACTGAGCTTATCGCATTGGAGTAAAGTTATAATAAAATTGATTAATATTGATCAGCTCGATTCCGTCCCCTAATAATGCTTGTCCAAATTTAAATTTCGTGTTGATCAATGTAAGAATTTCGGACATTGAAACTGAATAAAGTAGATATGGCGCAATTGAATCTAACATATGCCAAGGATGTATTTACATGAATGAAAATTTAAAAGAATTATATTAGACTTATATGGTTAATATTGATATAGATTCTCTCTTTACTTAATTCTACACTCAGTTGGTGTCTTAAAGGCGATCTTTATTTAAGCAAGCAAGCCAGTTTAGCGAAGTCCCTTATCAGAATTCCCGTTAAGCCTTTCCACCCTGCGTCCGTTCTTCTTCTCCAAAACTCCTCTCAACTCTATGCCTTCCCCTCGAGCTTTCCCAGGACTCACCAGTGCTCCGACACCGTGTATGTGAAGGGTGCTTATTGCCCTATTTGTCGAATGAAAGTATCTTTTCCACACCTTTCGTACATGTTTCTACCAGAGGCTCGACCCGGTGTAAAGAAGGGCGTTTTTGAACTGCCACCGAAAAGGTTTTTTATGATGTCCCATCTCTTCACACGCAACGTTCTTTTCAACAATCTTTTATGTTCTACAATTACTATATACAGTAGAATCCCGATAATTCGTATTGTCAAGGGACTGACAGCTTGGTGCGAATTATCGGGACTACTAATTATCGGGAGTACAAAATTAAAAACCTATTAATGGAAACATGTATGTACAATTCAGTAAGGATAAAAACTATGCAATAAACACTAATTAATACTAAACTAAACAATACATGCAATAAAAAATATGTACATACTTATGTTCTAGATTAAATAAACACCAATCATTTGTACGAAAAATATCCGTAATTTGTTTTTGACGCAATCATTGCAGACGGGTATTGTCAATTCCTTTGTATATTTCCTCCTACTGGTACATTTGAATTCCTTGCTTGCGCGAACCACATTTTTAAGTTCTCTTCAGGTTGTGGGTAATCACTAGACTTGAAGTGTTTTACTTTGCTGCTTGATGTCTGGGAAGTGATTTTGTCCTTGTTCTTCAGGATTGATGTGATCGTGGAACGAGGGACGTTAAAACGCTTGGATACGTCAATTTGCTTAAAGACACTGGCCACGGCCTTTATGATTTGTTGTTTCTATTTAATAGAGAGGCTAACTTTTTTCGGAGGCATGGTAACGTGTCACAACGGTAACGAAAACGAGACTGAACTGTAGAAACGAAAGAAAAGCTTAGTACAATTCCTAAAACTTTCCCTCTCTCCTCTCCTTATTTCCTTTCAGTAAAAAGAGTACGAATTACATATGTGATTTCATAGAAAACATTTATCTCGCACTCATTCTGCTCTCTGGTCTCTCACTGTCCTCTTTCCCTTTCTTGAAACAGTACGAATTAACGAGGTTTTTAAGCTGGAAATAAGTATTATAAGACGTATTAAGTGACCTCGAGCATAAAAATAGTACGAATTACCGAGAGGACTGAAATGCATTGTTTTTATATCACTTACCGGGATTTTCTCTGGGGACCGGCAAATTTGTACGAATTAGCCGGAAATACGAATAATCGGGATACGAAATATCGGGATTCCACTGTACCCTTAAAACTAATTTGCAAATAATATCAAGGTATTGCTATTTTACCTTCATAGGCGAGCCCCATCACTTTTAATAAATTCAGTCCATTAATGTATAAGGTCAATCATTACACTTTTGTACAATGCAGATCACTATTAGTAGAAAACAGAATTTGTATAAAATGTAGACAAGCTACAGGAAATATAATGAAGCAATTGTAAGTAGATTCGTTTGTAGAATCTACATTTTGTAACATATATTAATTTTGACACAAGGGGATATAAAATAAAAAAATCTATCTTCATTCTACATTGATATAAATTATTTATTGTGCGGTGAGTTAAGCATAGCCTGGCCACCCTAAACACACAATTGCACTCTGAAGTTCTGCATATGCTCATCGTTGTTAATAGCGTCACCTTAAACCAAAATAATGATTTTAACTACCGGCTTCTGCCGACTCCTTTAAATCGTATGTGGGCAACAGCCGGCCCGCGGGCCGGATCCGGCCCGCTGTAAGATTTGATCCGGCCCGCGAGACATTTTGAAAAACCCAATTTAAAAAAAAAAAAATACACTACTTACTCATACTCATGGAATCAAGTGAGCGAGCAAGCCGAGTGGCGGTGATCATCAAAGAGTGAGGCGGCAAACATCAAAGTTCAAAGCCATTGATGTTTGCCGCCACACTGGCGGCGCAACAAAGGATTATTGCTTCGCAATTGTATTGTTCTACACTAGACGATTCTAGATCATTCCTTCATTTTGCCTATATAAGCGGGTGGATGGCCGGAACTTAGTTCAGTCCTATTCGAGCTACCGTGGTGATAAGTTTGCTTTGTGACTTTGTGTGCATCTTGAGTGCTTACTAATTATACCTATTTTCTTATTAAGTTTATCGAACGATAAGTAAATGAAAATGATGTCTGGTGGAAGGAAACGAAAAGTAGATGCAGAGGGTCGCCAGTTTCAAGAAAAATGGACTGAAGAATTCTTCTTTATCTTGCACAATGGTAAGCCTATTTGTTTGATGTGTAATGAATCCATTTCGGTGATGAAAGAATTCAATATAAAGAGGCATTACTCAACTAAGCATCCTACGCTGCTCTCACTGACAGGACAAATAAGAAAAGACAAAATCCAGAAACTTACCGCAAATTTGGAAAAACAGCAGCAAATATTTCATAGACAAAGAACACAACTTGATAATGTTGTGAAAGCTAGTTTTATAGTTAGTTCAAAATTGGCAAAGTCATTGAAACCATTTGCCGAAGGAGAATTTATCAAGGAGTGTATGTCAGAAGTTTGCAGTGTTTTGTGTCCTGAAAAGAAAAATGAATTTGAAAAAATTAGTTTGTCAAGACGAACCGTTGTACGACGTATAGAAATGATGGCTAATGATATAAAAACAACATTGACTGGCCGTATGACTGGTATTGAATCATTTTCCATAGCATTAGACGAGAGCACCGATTTGTCTGACATAGCTCAACTGGCTATATTTATTCGAGGTGTTGATAAAGAATTCACTATTACTGAGGAATTGCTTGCTTTACAGCCGCTAAAAGGAACCACTACAGGAGAGGACATTTTTAATGAAGTTCAAAAGGTATTCACAAGTTTTGGCTTGCCATGGTCGAAATTAGTTGGAGTATGCACAGATGGTGCACCTTCTATGGTCGGCTTACGTAAAGGTTTCATCGGAATTTTGAATGAAAAAGCAACTGAATTAAATGTGCAAAAAGATGGTTTGATAGTCCTTCATTGCATTATCCACCAACAGAACTTGTGTTCTAAGTCCATTCGACTCCAGAATGTTATGAATGTGGTAGTAAAAACCATCAATTTTATTCGATCCCGAGGGCTTAACCATCGTCAGTTCAAGGCGTTTTTGGATGAAATATCAGCCGAGTATGACGACGTAACATATTATTGTGAAGTCAGATGGCTAAGCAAAGGGAAAATGCTGAAACGGTTTTACGAGCTTAGAAATGAGATAGCAGAATTTATGCAAATAAAAGATAAACCACTATCTGAATTGAGTGACGCAAAATGGATATGTGACTTAGCATTTCTTGTCGACCTTACAGGCCATTTGAATGATTTAAATTTGAAACTTCAAAAACAAGGACAGTTAGTAAATGATTTGTACAGCCATTTGAAAGCGTTTCAGAACAAAATCCGCTTGTGGGAGGCACATATGCTGTCTGGTAACAGTTACCATTTCACCACGCTCTCTGCGTATGAAAATATTGCTTACGCTCAATATGCTGAAGAACTCAAGTTACTGTCGGAGCAATTTTCGATCAGATTTAGCGATTTCAAACACATGGAAGACTGTTTCAATTTATTTGCTACTCCAACAAAAAGTAATGTACAAAATGCTCCAATACACTTGCAAATGGAGTTGATCGAGATTCAAGAAAACTCACTCCTAAAATCTAAATTTGAAGACGTGGAGTTGTGCGATTTCTACAAAAAATACCTCGAAGAAGACCATTTTCCGCAGCTTAGAAAATTTGCAAGAAGATTGATTTGTGCGTTTGGCAGTACTTATAAATGCGAACAGTTCTTTTCATTGATGAAAGTTAATAAATCAAAACATCGTACAAGGCTGACTGACGATAATTTGGAAAATTCTTTACGTCTTTGTACCAGTGGAATTAATCCAAACATCGATGAATTAGTTTCCCAAATTCAAGCTCAAGTGTCTCATTGATTTCGGTGTCGCTATTTAACTTTCGTAGTTTGTAACAATTCTAAATTTAACGATTTAATTTAATGCTGTAGGTACCTATTTTTTCATTTCATTTTGTTATTTTAATAAATTGTGTTGTAATAACATTGTCGTATTATTTCATGGCTGACTGATATCTATCGCTAAAAATTATGAACACTACTTTAAAATGCACTACTTTTAAACGCGGCACGCGAACGTATTTGCACACTAAAGTTTGGCCCATAACATGTCAAAGGTTGCCCATACCTGCTTTAAATCGTCCTTATTCTCATTTTCTTTTCGCTTTGGGTCTTTTGTTTCTTTTGCCTCCTGGTAGCATTGAATTCCGCAGAAGACACAGTAATATACCCCGGTATGATGCGGGTCCTTCGTGCTCGCTGACTCCGGCCGACCCCGGTCACGGAATCCTGGTACTGGAGAAGAGGTAGGTGGCATAAACACCGCTCGCCCACCGAGCCAAGCTTCCATTTAAATATTATCTCTGTCGTCCATGTCCTGTCTTATTTATCTATTCATTTATTTGCGGGTAATCTAGGACCACCTGTGCCAGCCAGATTATCTACCCAGGGATCAACCCACTTGTTTTAAATGTACAGTATTATTCACACTTTAAAGTATACAAATGGATCTTGCTCAGTGATAGATCTAGATGGTAGCATTTAGGGGTTCGTCTAATAAAAACTTCATTCCTACAATATTTAAATTTTACATAGCCTACTCATTGGATACGAGGGAAAGAAAGAACTCGAGAGCCACAGACGCTCACATAGGAATAAAATTATACCAAACCTACTGATATATTATCGCTGCATCCATGGTAATATTGTCGCTCTTGGCACATTTTTTATGTATTTTTGTGAATTTATCTGTGATCAGTATAGATGCTTCAAGCGGTCCAATGACCATGAATTTCATGTTTTCTAACATTACTGCATTTACTCAACACGACCAAAACAGTTTTTGATGGGCCCTAAAGGTGTCACATGTATTTCAGTAGTTCTTCACGACATTTTTTCCAATTATTTGAATTGAGTTTTTAAGATTTTTCGGAACGTTTTTTTCATTCTTCCCCATGCTCTTCGACCGTTTCAATTTCTTGAAGACCTGGGAAGAAGTTAGAGGTTCATGAAAACTGCAAGGCTAGTGAAGCAGATGTCAAACTGCTTGTTCACAGTAGACCGCCATCAAGTTTGAAGGTTTCGACAAAAGTATTGACTTAGCTTAACGGCTGCTGTACAAACATCCTGCTCGTTAAAACAATTCTCCGTGTCCCTAGACGACGTCACTTCTTGATCCGCCCCTGCTAGAAGAGGTAAACAGGGCGACATGAAGGGCGAAGGGCAGAAGGTGGAGGAAGGAGCTTTCAAACAGCACTAATGGCCTTAGCTATTTCTGGTAGCCACCCCCGGCCGTTCACCCCGCCCGATATAGCGCCCGCCCCCAGGGGATGCACAGAGAGGAAGGAAACCTCTATCGGGGGAGTCCTCTTTCGATTTATTGCTTTCTCATATGGAGTAGCCGTTCGTGTAATAGGTCTGTCCCTCTCTTGTCCTGTTTTTCTTCTTCTTTGGACCATAGGGTTTTATGGAGATTCCGGTATTAGAACATTGTCACCCAGCCGGAATTGATCACACGAGGCCTTGCCAAGACAGTTTTGATCAGGAGCCTGAACGAGATGAAGCTGCTGCATTCGAATCCATTCTCTTCACAATCGTCCTTTGCAATACATCTACTCCACTTTTCAGATCAGTATGCCATTTAATTTTGTTTCACCTGGTATTATTATTAACTTTCTTAATTTTATGAGTGGGAAGAACAAGGACTTGGAGCATGATTGTACAGCCCGAATATAAAGACAAGTAACTTTCAAACAGGTATGACCTAAACAATTTAACAGGAGTCAGTTATGCTTCTCTTTCACTTTTAAGAGATTTTCAATACTCAGAAGCTAATGGAGAATTAAAGTTACCCGACAAAGGCCATATTAGTGGCATTAACATAGAAATAAATCGCATGTACAAAAATATTCAGATATATTTTCAAAAGCGTTTTTGGTAAGAAAAAAAAAACAAGTTTTTCTTTTAGAATCATGGATCATCAGCTTTTGGGACTGTTCCAAATTTCCGGTATCTTCCTTTTGTAATTGATGGTAATTTACAGGCAAACTTCCCAATGTGAATTCTGTTTGGCCAAACCCCCGCAAATACCGGACGCAATGACCCTAAAGTCTATCTAAAGATGTTCTAAATGCCAATTATAATTTGGTATAATTTCACGCTATTTCAGAATTTGCTAGATGAATCAAATCTGTTAGAAGTTGAAAGTTAGATGACATCCGTACAATTCGAACATTTTAATTATTCAACTATAACGTAACAGCGTGGCGTTTGTGGGTCAGTCATGTATATATACAAAAGGATACATGGATACATGCCTTACAGTTTTATGTATTCGGATACAGTTGTGTATCGGATAGATTAGTGTATTGACACGTAAATGTATCCCTCAGTTTGATTAACGTAGCGATATAATAGTAATTTTAATTAGGGATGTTATGCCTAAGCTTATTGACCCCTTACTGGCTGGTGTACAAGACATATTAAAAACAGCCATTATAGGACATGCCTGAATGAAGGGGCAATATAGACGTTTGCTAATTTACTGCTGGTTATGTTATGTTACCCCATCATGTCATTGACCATACCATCTATCACACTTAAGCACGATCTAAACATGTTCTATTCCGTAGTTATTACATCGATCAGTGAACCCATGACCGTTCCAGCAACATGTTCATCCTTGCTTGCAAAGTCTAACGGTATCCACAGTTACATTGCAAAATGCATGGGATTGCATGTCAACATTTACCACCCTCATCCATGTAGCAATTATCCTATAAATCTTGGAAATGAAGTCCGTGCGTCGGTACTTCCTCTTTATGTCTACATTCAGTACCTCGGCTTTAACAATTCCAAAACAGTATACTGATGAAAGTGGTCAGACATACTGCATTCGAGCAGCGGAGAAACAGTGAGCTTCACGTGGTTTCTGATCTGCATACGGTGGATGAATTCATTCAACGTAGACATATCAAATTCTTCGATTCATTGCAATACCTGACAAACCCGGTGTTTAATACGATAACGCTCCACTCCCCCATCGATGGCAGAACGCAGTCTAGGCAGGAACGCTTTATTTTTAAGTTTTAGTATGTAAGTTTTTGTTTCCCAAGGTGAGCCCCATCACTTAACTTAGTCCAGTCTATTGATTATGTCTTTTTAACTTTAAAAAGATAATTGTTTTTGTATTTTCTGCCCTCTTTACAATGCATATGTGCATTGTATGCTTATGCAGCACAAGGGGAAAACCTCATATATAGTATTGTTATTGTTCATAATTTATTTGTAAAAATGTTTGAAGAAGGGGTTAAGGGAAAAAAAAAAAAAAACCCAAAAAACTCTGCTATGCAGAAATTAATTTTTTGTTATCCTAAACACGATAGATGCAGCGATCGTTCGTTCCATTTCCATTATTTATATAATGCATTTAATTCCTAAACATTATTCAGTAAATTAACATTTTATTTATGAACAATAACATGGCTTTACTTAGGAGGTATGGAGAGGGTGGGGTTCTTAGCATACGTGTATTTATTGTTTTACCCGATATTTGGGAATCTGATTATATTTCACTACTTTCCATGCTATTAGTTAATTTTGTATCAAACTTGTGTATCAATGCAACTCTACCATTGGACCATGAATTGGCTTGATTTTTGTTTAGAATGTTCTTGGCATTTAATTGATGATTTTCTATTTTTTCTACCGACATAAGATTTATTGCACCCCCCTTCACTCTATATTCTATACACGCGCGACCTATGTTTTAATTGAATTGGGTCTTTAGAGTAGGGAAATCAATTTGCGTAAAGTTACTTTTAAAGACTACACCAATTCCCGATTTTTTCAATATATCCCCTAATTTGTCGGAAATATTTCCTAAGCAAGGGATAGTGCACTATTTTTAACATCCACCTTTTTTAATTTTATCTATTTTCGTTAATCTTCTGTACTCAACTTTTCGTTTTATTTTTGTTGTAGTAGTGTCTGTATCGTACATGCATTGCTATTGCTACATGGTGTATATGTCTAAGTTCTTTATCATAGTTATCCCTGTCTAGTGGCATAGTATGTAATCTATTAATGTGAATTTAATGTAATTATTGATACAATTATTGAGACTGTGATGTTGAAGTTACGCTACATCGGTCATCGTGTCATTCCTGCATAATCTGAATCGGTACATTTATTCCCACGTCTGCTCACTGTCAGATCTAGAAAATGAATCGCATTGTATTTTTCTATTTCGGTCATAAATTTAATGCTTTTATCTATTATGTTTAAATAATTAATAAGGAATAATAATTATAAGGATACATGTATCCTTCTATATATTTACACGACCGGCCCACAAACGCCACGCGGTTACGTTATAGTTGAATAATTAAAATGTTTAAATTGTAGAGATGTCATCTAACTAATCAACTTCTTCTTCTTTTTTCCCCCTTTTTTTTTTTTCTTTTTTTTTAATATTTTAACTTTATTATGATAAATTACAATCTGCCTGATTGGGCTATAAGTAATTGTGCTAAATGATCTCATTCATACCAATTTACAATTTTCATTCACTCGCTCATTCATACTATATATACCAACAGCATAGAGGCCCCCCAAGTCCACATGACTGTCACCTCCCTCGTTTGCGAAAGAGGAAGTGGAGACAAGGGAAGTCCTCCATGCTCCTCCGTCAGTTGCGTCACCGGATACGAGCCAGTGGAGGCTGACGAAGAGCCCGAGACCCTCAGACGCTCAAGACATGATTGGAGAAACTGCCCATTGCCAGAACTCCCACTGTTAAGAGTCAAAATTAACTTTGTTAACATATAAAAACGCATTTGAAGGAAAACTTGTAAGAACCGAGTTCATATTCAAATGAACATAAATTAGCCGTTTCAAAATGTATGTGTTGTTTCTGGTGAAAAATCTTGTATTGAACCTTTTAAAAATTATACCGTTAGCAAACTCGAAGAACATGAGATTTAAAATAAAACTTTTGATTTTGAAAACCAACCGTCAGAACCAATAGTTGAAAAACAATAGAACGTTTTAACTCCGAGGATTTGGTCTTTGTCATGTTTATAGGACTGTGCACATTGGTGTATTGTATTGATGTGTCATACCTACCTTACATGTGGGACTGGGGTGCCTCCTTGCCTCTCGTCCTTGCACTCTCTCGTGCTTTCATCGGTGGGCTGTCCAAATGAGTTTAAATATACAAATACCAGCGTTGATGATCTGATGGTTTTATGCCGATAACAACCCGACCTGAAACGGTTAAAACAACGAGACGTTTTGGTGAGTACCTTTGGTTATTCCGCATATCTTCTCTTTTATTTATATTGCAGTCAATTGACGTAGTGATGTAGAGAAGAGTGATTTATGGTTTTTTCGGTATCGATACGAGTTTCCAACAGTTTTCGAAATTAAACTTTCTATTATCCCGTTGTAAATATTTTTCACCAGGCGGGCTAATCTGCGTGCTGGTCATTAATTAGAATGAATTATGAGCCTTCGGAGGACAGACAGACAAGTGGGACAGGTCAGTAGGGATGCGCATGTGCCTTCAAAGAGATAAATGAGCTTAACTTAATAATAACTTAATGCCTCACTGTTAATTAAATGTTCAAATCTCGCCTTAGCTCAAGTATGATTCAATTAACCTTCATTGGCAGTCGCTATTAAATATGTCTGATTGCTGTTCCGGCTTTTACTTATCGTCCCAATCAATTGATTCTTGTTAAAAATATTTTCACTGAACAGGGACAGTTAGTGATTTCTGTTTTGGTCAGGGTCTAATTATTATTATGAATGACAAAATGTCTCCTCTCTGACTTTAAGTTGTGCCCACTTCTTCACCACGAGTAAATAGAAGTTACCCTCTAATATACTAATACCCTCACTAGGGGCGCGGGCATACCCTGCCAGGCAGACATTCTGAGCTTTTTCAGGCAGTCGGAATCAGACACTTGAAGTGAACACTGCTATGTCTCTGCACTGGCGCTTGATGCTCTACTCGAACCATGGCTTTCTTATTCAACTACCTCTGCATCTCTCTCTCCTAACCTCGCTATGTTTTAGTCCGACGTTGCCAGACCCCACACCTTCCTAGTGGGAATCTCTGGCTTCGTCCCGCTAAAACTAGCACCTCCTTGGAAGAGATCTTTTCCTAGCGGACGACGGCCTCTAGGGCCCTACAAACTTTACCTAGTAGTGTCTCCCCCAGCGATCCAGTCTGCCTCTCTCCGGTTCACACCCGCCTTTGGGATCCGGACGGTTTTTGCCTACCCCTATCATACCGAGTGTGAATTCATGGTCATTCTAAGACCACATAAACTACCTATAATCCTACCCTGTACCTCTTCTCCAGAACACACCTGCCGCACACCTTCTAAGATCTTATGGAGTCAGATCAATAAATAAATAGTAATCAAGCTGCCCGCCGACTTGGCCGCCAGCAAAGTTCAAGACCACAGGATTATTCATATAACTGTTTCTGGGGCCGAGCAGTGGCTGGGTCGACGAGATCTTCCCCGGAGGTCGCCCCCCGACATAATTATATACATATATAATATTTTTTTTAAGAGGTTTAGGTAGAATTCAGTAGGTTTTTTTAAATAGTTTCCAGTGACCACAAATGCTCAATAAATTATTCGAATCCATTTCAATCATATATTTTGCAATAAATTCGCAATTATTTAAAAAACTATTTAATGAAATCATGGGGCTCTAGTAGATAATAGAAAGATGTTAGTACTTCATCAAATTTATTTATTGAAGAGATTTCAAACATATTATATTCTCTACAAAGATCATACATTTTTAAAATTGGGTTTGTTTACTTGCTAATATACAGATAGTTAAAATAATCAATAATTAACATGATAAAAAATAACTGAATTTGTAGTGTTTTCTTTATTTTTCTTTACTTCATAAAGTAGACGAATTGTTGGTAAATGAACTTAAGTATGGTGAAACAGAGCTGTCAAGTTTTCATCAAATTATCTATCTTCGTTATTATCGAATATTCAGCATGAAGTCTTGGCCTGAGATAGATTCAACGGTTTAAAAAATTTTGAGGAGCAACCAAAAAAAACAAAAAATCATTGATATTCTTACGAAATTGCAGAAAACTTTCCATCTCACGAGTAGTAGTCAAATAGTCAATATAGTTTACACCCATCGGTATTTGTATCGAAATGTCTCCATTCAATCGATAGAATGAAATAGTTTTTCATAAAAGTATAATCGATAAGCATGAAATTTCTGAAAAAAAAAAACAAATGGTAATTTTATATCTCAATGACGATCCAGAGAAATATCGCCCTACAACAATTCCACTTATCTACCACATTATTTAAAAAAGATTTATCAAAGCGCACTAATACTTCGAGCTCCGTTCAAAATCTTTTCAAAATATCAAGTACATCTTTAACAAAAAACACAATCGTCCAATAATACAACTGGACATTTCATAGGGGTCAATATTCCCTAATTTTCCATCAATATATTAAACTATTGCCCATAAATGCACTAAAACTCACTTATTAATGGACTCGAAACGTATTTTTACTTTCGTAAGTAATGAAGAAGAAACCACTGGCTAGATCCGGTATTTGATCACTAACATCATCACTAATTTTTTTTTTTCTTGTTAACTTCTTTATTGTGCTAAAATTACAATCTGCCTTATATGGTAATAAGTAATTGAGATAAATGTTCTTATTCATACCATATTTACAATTTATAATTCACTCGCTCATTCATACAGTATTTACAAACAGCCCAGAGACCTCCCAAATCCGCATGGTTGTCACCTCCCTCGCATGCGAAAGAGGAAGCTGAGTCTTGGGAAGTCCCCCGCGCTTCTCCGTCAGCCGCGGCACCGGATACGAGCCAGCGAAGGCTGACCAATATCGCGAGAGCCACAGACGCTCAGGAAATGATTGGAGAAACTGGCCATTGCCAGGACTCCCACTGTCACGCATTTATAACAGGTCACGAGGCCACTGCCGTTTCAGTTTTCTAGGTGGATTATAGGGATGAGTGGTGCAGTGCAGTGACTGTGCTAGGGGATTAGGGTGGTTGGATAGGTTAATCATCACTAATAATCTCACAAAACCCCTAGACATTCTAAAATCCTACTTAACCATCTTAGACTAAGTGACCTGATGCTGACGTAATTCGTGTGTCAAAACGTTGTCCATTAATTTGATGAAAATCCTCGTTTATCACGGATCTCCCAGCAAACTATTTTACTTGTATTCGGCTGGCAATGAACTGAAAATCTTTACTTAAGCTTTTTATAACGTCGTTACATTCTGTGCACGTTTGAGAGTGAAAACATTAGATTCTTCTACCCAGCGGCTGTATCTGAATTGTGGCAGGTAACATTAATTACCGCAGCTGACACATTAGAACGCTCCAGCCGTAGATGAAACCCCGCCTGACAACAGACAGAATCGGCCCAATGATAGCTAAGGGCGTCTATAATTCAATTAATAACATGCAATTAAAGCTCTGTCATTCGTCGGTTATAATTGGAATATGGCAGAGCTGCCAATTAGAATATTTCGGCCAAGGTTGTCCACAGAACTGGCTTTTTTGTAAAATGTCAACCGTTTTACAATAATTAAAGTTTGGAAAGGGAAAGATAGAGATAAGGGTGTAATAACAGCCTTTTATTTTTTCTATATTTATATTAACTACCTGCGGTGCTAAAAATTACTTAATCTATAACATTACGTATTTCACTTATGAAACTATGGAAATTACTAATTTATTATAAATGCCCTGTGAATGATGTCATAATTTCATCATATATATATATATATATATATATATATTAATAGCACTACATGTATCATGTAGCTATTAGTTCAATATTATTTATTCCGCGTAGGGAATAATATGTTGTCAAAGATATTAACGTAGGGCCGTCATGAAAAAAATCGTTAAGTAGTCAAAGGTCAGAAATGACATTCATCGGGTTTAAGTTGTTATCAGTTTTATCTGAGCGATGACTTGTGAAAGTTTAAAAGTAGTACTGAAAGGAGTTAGTCTATAGGTAATATGGTAATTCATTCATAATTACAGTTGTTAGATGCCAACCAAAACCTATTCAGAATAGCACAGGGCAATTCTGATCAATTTATGTTAACAATTCTATATCGACTGGAGGGTCGTTGCTCAGGGGCGCTGAAGTTAAACTTGTTATTTTTTGTTTTAACACCGTTGGGGCATCAAATGTAGCTGCTATGTAAGATATAATGCCTCCAAAACAACTAGCAATTGAGTTAAATTTGCGAATATGAATGTAATGGCATTTTTAGTGACTTGGTGTAATTACTGATGAAAACGGAAAAATACGGAACTGAATATACGACTAACAGTAAATTCGTTTAAGCCATCAATTAACTAGGACATTTTACAATTTTTATTTCATTGTTCATTGTTAATCGTATTTTACTCACTATTTCGTAATGTTATTTTTATATGTATATATATATCGGTTAATCTATGACTTGATTGGCTGAATGCAGTTAAACAAGTTTTTGTTTCATTTCATTATTATTTTTTTCACTTTATTGTACTTTGTCTTTTTCTTTTCTTTTTTATACTATGTAAAAGTTCTTTTTGTTTGCCAGAAATGAATTTGTTATCTGTACTTAATTTATATATCTATTCATATATAATTTAATATGAGGCTGATTTTATTTTTTTTGACCATATTTGGTAAATATTTGATATTTTATTTTTAATACCAAGTTATTTTTTGATACAAGTTAGGTACCAATTATTTTATTTTTAACGGGAGATTAAATGAAACTGATATGCAAAATAGCATCTCTCTGTGAGTTTCGAAAACTCATTTTAGATTAATTATATTAAATGAATTCATATTCATATCATTAATCAGGGCAATGAGATGTTTGATTTGAGACTCGATCTAACAGAAAATTATTTATTTATTTTATGGTGTTGGTAGTATTTTCTATGACTGGTCTTAATAAATAAAACTTTTACTTGAAATTGCATTGCTCGAAGTTGTACAGTGAACTAGACATGAAGTGACATGAAGAGACAGAGAGACGCAGGTGAAAAGATGAGTTTCTGAATACCCTAAAAACTGACTATACCTCTTGACACCTGGATTGATAAGGATCTTATCATGTCCAATCCTTTGAAAGGTGTTTGTTGGAAATGTTTTATTTATTCGGATATTCAGACATTACTCTGAGAGAGAGAAGGAAATGTAGGGACCCGTGCAATACATTACGGACAGGTGTACATACGGAGTCCGTGACTGTCCGTACCGTTATACGGACGGCCGTAGGACTGCTGCCAGCTCTAATGGCTGCACTCAGTCTCTCTGCAGTAGACGCTCATATCTCTCAGTGCCTGTTCACTGTCGTCTGTTGTTGGGATACACTGGATCACAGTGTTCCAGATTTTAACCGATCCAAGGTTCCATCAGTCTGGAGGAGATGAATCGGCTGGACCAAACGAAAAATCCTTCGATTCTACAATTTCACTTTTATTTCTTATACTCTAGGAAACAAAAAAATCTTCAGTTCATAATCTGAACATTTATCGTGTTTGTGGACAAAAAAAAAATGTTGCTGATCGAAAACTATAAAATAAATAAATGCAAGTTTGTGTGTTCCTGGGTCTCATGCATCTTTCAATTAGATTTTGAAGTCAAGTTGGATCCCAGGGAGCCCACGGTTGGCAATGCCTATTCGAAACATATCTACCTTGTATAATCTCCCATTTCATTTACTTATCTCACTAAAAAAAAACAGAATTGATGTAGTGAACTTTTATTTGTTGGAATTTCTATGAGAGGATTTGTATCTTTTTGAATTAGCGAGATTATGAATTATGGAGGGTTAAAAAAAAATCTAATTAATGGGATTATCAGTTTTTATTAAATTTCCAAATATGTACAAAATACAAAACAACAAACCGAATACGTATGTACATAGTTATTCTTGAAAAAAATAAAATAAATACCTCAAGTGAAAAGAAATCAGTTATTTTTTTCTGATGGAGAGATTGTCGATATGCTTGATCACCCGGATACGTGCCAGTGGAGGCTGACGAAGAGCGCGAGAGCCACATACGCTCAGGACATTACTAGGACTCCCACTGTCCCCATTTATAGCTGGTCTCGAGGCCACTGCCGTTTCAGTAACCGAGGAGGATTATAGGGTGAGTGGTGCAGTGTAATGACTGTGCTACGGGATTAGGGTGGTTGGATAGGTTTCGATGGAACTTCATGAACTTGGAAGGGATGAGTTCAAGAATGTAAGGTATATTAAGATCCAGGGTCAAAACAGCAAAGAAATCATCGTCATTTACCGGTCATAAAATGACGTAAACTATTTATGTATGCTTTCGCCTCCTTAAAAGAGACACACAAATGGAAAGACACTTATGGGTACGCTTTGAACTGATGGCGAAACCACACCGAACTGGAATAAAACTAAAGTATACCACATCCAATCTAAACGGACGTGATAAAGAGAATTGAAGAGTGGGAAGGACAAGGTTTTTTTTATCGAATAAACGGGATTGTCAACAGAGAATTGCGAATTATAAGACGTTTAAGTGGTTTTGAGTACGAAACTCATTACGAATATCCGAGGGGACCAAAATGCATTGTTTTTTGTTTTGTTTTTTTCATTCTTCTTAATTCTCATGCGAATCTATTTACAAATTATTTTTGTATTTTCTGTAGCTTTGCTACATTCTATATAGGTTTTGTTATTTTATACAAATTATATAATGGAATAAACAAGTATCATGATACACATTATATGTGACTGGACTCTAATCAAGGTGATGGGGCTCACTTATTTTGATCCTACTTATATACTAATTCTTAAGCTAATTTTCCCCCGACAGTCTGTTGCCATCGATGCTGGAGGGGTGGTGGGGTCATAGTGTTAAACACTGGGTTTGTGAGGTGCTGCAGCTGTTTTTTTTTCAAGAGACCATCACTTTATTACGAATTAACGGGATTCGAATCCCGAATGTATGTACTGTTCTATAACAACGATAAAAAAATAATGTTCTTGTTCAGTTAGAAGTTGGAAAATACTCATAATATACGCGACAACAGCGTGGCAGAACTTTGATGCCGCCCATCAATAAATTTTAATTATATCTAATATCATCTCTCCGTGAATTATAAAACTGACTTTATTGTAGTCTTTGAAAGCGATATTGTAATAACTAATGAACCACTTTTGGCCTGAATGACCCGGACCGGTCTAAAAATTGTACTTTTAATTATAAATAGGAAGCTGAGTAATTAGAGACGAATGTGGAAGTTGTTTTTTAGAATCCTCCCTCCTTTTAGAGTTCCGGTGACAGGAAATTGCCGCTTAACGAACTTGACCTTACTTTTTGTACAATAGCTATTTCTGTTTGTAATTTGACTAAAACTGGAGCTCTCTTCTGTTTCTTAGGCTAGGTTTATAATTGATTGATGGTATAGGTAGGGTCATTCATTATTGCACTCGAGTATTACCTAAGTCAAGCATAAACAAATACAGTGGAATCCCGGTTATTCGTATTTCCGGCTAATTCGTACAAATTTGCCGGTCCCCACAGAAAATCCCGGTAGGTGGTATAAAAACAATGCATTTCAGTCCCCTCGGTAATTCGTATTATTTTTATGCTCGAGATCACTTAAAACGTCTTATAATACGTATTTCCAGCTTAAAAACTGTTTCAAGAAAGGGAAAGAGGACAGTGAGAGACCAGAGAGCAGAATGAGTGCGTGATAAATGTTTTCTTGGAAATCCCATATGTAATTCGTACTCTTTTTACTGAAAGGAAATAAGGAGAGGAGAGAGGGAAAGTTTTAGGAATTGTACTAAGCTTTTCTTTCGTTTCTACAGTTCAGTCTCGTTTTCGTTATCGTTGTGACACGTTACCATACCTCCGAAAAAGTTAGCCTCTCTATTAAAGGGAAAAAACAAATCATAAAGGCAGTGGCTTTAAGCAAATTGACGACCACATCAATCCTGAAGAACAAGGACAAAATCACTTCCCAGACATCAAGCAGCGAAGTAAAACGCTTCGAGACTGGTGATTACTCACAACCTGAAGAGAACTTAAAAAAGTGGTTCGCGCAAGCAAGGAATTCAAATGTACCAGTTGGAGGAAATATTTTAAGGGAAAAAGCGCGGGTTTTTGCAAAACAAATGGGAATTGAAGACTTTCGTGCAAGTGATGGATGTTTCGATAGATTCAAAAAAATACTTTTTATTGCATGTATTGTTTATGTTTAGTTTAGTACTAAGTAGTGTTTATTGCATAGTTTTTATCCTTAATACATTGTACATACATGTTTCCATTAATACGTTTTTTAATTTTGGACTCCCGGTAATTGGAATTTCCGATAATTCGTACCAAACTGTCAGTCGCTTGACAATACGAATTACCGGGATTCTACTGTAATATATAAATAAGCAGACAAATTTTGATATTGCGTCTTGGTATCTTCGAAAATGTATAATAATTATAGAACAGAAAGTATGACAAAACTTTATTGTGGTATAAATATCAATCAGGTGCAAATAGAGAAAATCATTCATAACAAAAATGGGTAATTTAACATCAGTGTATGAATGAATTGCAAAGTGTATAAAAGTATTTGAGTTAGTTTTATATATAACCTGCGCAGAGGCTCGGATACGGACAGTGGAGGCTGGCCAAGAGCCTGAGAGCCACAGCCGCTCAGGGCACTGGCTCTTGCCTGGACGATTAAGGGTTTGTGAGAAGCTTTACGATTTGATGAGTGTAAAGACTTTGTAGGTGAGTAGTGCGATTTGATAAGTTTTCAATAACTTCGAATGAATAGAGGATACAAAGTATATTAAGCTCGAAGTTATAAAAAGTTATAAATATACGCCCTATTAGGCAATCATGCGCAATTACAATGATTCAAATACAATTCAATAGATTCGTCATAATCCGCAGTGCACACCTCCCTTCTTCTTATTGAATCCCCCCTCCGGAAAAAAATCCTGCTTACGCCCTTAGCATGAACATGTACACTGGTTCATGACATAAAAACTGTAGCAATCGACTCTAGGCTTTGCACAGCATACAATTCACTTCCAATGTCTTCTCAGTCTTTTTTCTAATAATTATTATGAAATCTACGGAATAGAGCTATGGGGGACAGCAAAAAAGTCGAACATCAAGCGTATCAGATCCTTTCAATCAAAAGACCTGAGAGCAATAGTTAATGCCCCTTATTACGTCAGCAACAAAACCCTTCATAACGATCTTAATATACCCTACATTCTCGAATTGCCTTCCAAGTTCATGAAATTCCATAGTAACCTATCCAACTACCCTAATCCCCTAGCAAGGCATTACACTGCACCACTCATCCCTACAATCCTCCTTGGAGACTGAAACGGCAGTGGCCTCGTGAACTGCTATAAATGCGTGACAGTGGAAGTCCTGGCAATAACTAGTTTCTCCAATCGTGTCCTGAGTGTATGTGGCTCTCACGCTCTTCGTTAGCATCCTCTGGGTCGTATCCGGTGACGAGGCTGACGGGGGAGTGTGGGAGACTTACCAAGACTCCGCTTCCTCTTTCGCATGCGAGGGAGGTGAAAACCATGTTTGTAGATACTGTGTGAATGAGTGAGAGAATGAAATATTGTAAATATGGTATGAATAAGAACATTTATCACAATTGCTTATTGCCTAATAAGGCAGATTGTCATTTGAGCGTTGATGATGATGGACCAGTATTGATGCGAGATTTGTTTACATTATTGTACACATTCGACGATAATTATAATAACATGACATAAAGATTGGTGATTGTTGTTCAACTTTTTGAATCTGGTAATAAATAGTGATTCTATTCCATAAATTCCATTTGATGCCCACCAGCTATAGGACATATATCTACTCCTTTTCTGTGATATCTTTATGTCCTTTACTCAGGCAGCTTTAATAATTGAACCGCTCATAATAAGAAAATATAGGCATCTTGTATCGGGACTAAAATAGTTGAGTTTGCGTTGAGTTAGAAGCCATTGCCGTATCTTTGAGATAATTTACTATTTTTGTCTCCGGCTGTCACATAGCTAACATATCAAGTCACCAGCCCACCAGCCCCTTTCAAATGTCACTACCATCTCTGGTTCACATTAAATAATTCTTTACACTTTCTTAAAGTTTGTTTTTCCACTTCTTTTTTTGTTCGTTTTAAATTTATCTAATTATCTATTTTTGAACCTTCAGGTTAAATGAGGTCATTGATTTTATCAAGTCAATTTAGTGACTTCTACGATCGACTCAAGTTTCTTCGTTTCGCTTGTAGAATTTCCAGTAAGAGAAAAACATCGCTGTTACCAAAAATTAAAATTTGACTACCAAGCGGTACTGGTACTACTTAATTATAGTGAGTTGAGTCCAATGTCAAAAAGGATGGAGATAAGAAAAAAATTCTAAAAATAGCCCTGCTCTAAATTTTTAAAAACATAATTAATAAATGTATTTAAAAAAACCCCACAAATATTATTATGATTTGCTGTTGTACTACCTATTGTCTATATCTATATAACTTTCCTCGTTAAAAACTAATTTTTTTTGATCATGAAAAAATCATCATATTTTTATCATCTTAACTGCATGCAACCGTCTTTCAAATTTTGGTTCCGATCATATACGTCTAAGAAAATATATTTCAATTTACAATTCAAATTATAATACTTGGAAAGTGTTTCTTACCTGCCCATTATGTTCTAGATTTAGAAACATAAAGCTTCCATAAACACAAATTATCAAAGCACGGCATATACATTTATATATTTTATATGTTTTCGCCGATATAAATAAATATAAAAATGAAACGTTGTTATTTGCCGCTGCAATAGAAAAAAAACGATTTAGATAGTCACGGTTTTTTTTTTTCAACTCTCATAGCAGATAAAATTAAAATCAAACCTGGTCAAAAAGAAAAATTGCTATGCTGCACTGTTTTTTAAAAAAAGAAAATATGCATGCTGTATGTTAGAGCTGCATTGATCGATGTTATCCGATTTCACACACTATATTCTTCTATACTCACCTCTACATTATTGGAGTCATATGTTCGTACATGCGTTGTATTAATTGCATGACTCCCGGCCATGACACTAACTAATAGTGCACTGTTAACTCCGACGATGATGGCATTTCCTGACACTCGTCATTGTGTCTTGTCTCTTGTACCGAGGCAGTGTGTGTCCCAGCTGAAATTACTTGAGGATTCTCATCTTATGGAATCTTCAAAACGTTTAAGGTTTGTAACAATTTGCATTATTTACAACTGGTCTATATGATGACTCGGGGGAATAAGTGGAAAGGTTCAATTAGGTAACATCAAAACGAGAAAAGTCAATTGCTCGCTAGGCTAGGCTTTGCTCGCTCGCTGTCAACTGCGCAAAACTAATTCCTTTTTTTTACTAACACATGAGCTTTGGACAGTTACAAACTGTTACCTTGACTTATTTGTAATACTTGTACATGTCTACTTAATATTACTTACTATACAAGGGTACGAACCACAGCTCGATAATTGCCGAGCCCAAAGGGAGAGGCTCTATTTTCAAACATGTACGACAGCTGTTGTCAAAATGATTCAATTGATCTTTTCAATTCAGTTAACAACATCTCATGCTGAGACATGAAATGGATAAAATTAAAAGCATTCAAGATTTTAAGTTCTCTTTTTTCCAAAATGCCATCATCAGAGTGAATAGTGTAGATATATTTTTAAAAATATTTTTTTGGAACCAATTATAAAAATCATTTAATGCCGTTTGAGTCGATATGAATAGGTTTTTTATTTTATCTGTTCGGTGACTTGGCGCTTTTCTTATCACTGTTAACTATTAAAGTGAAGTATTCCGTGTAGTTTTGTTTCAATCAAGTAATAGGTCTTGAAGGGACAGTCTAAATATCTTGAGGTAATGTTGCTCTTTATTTTGAGGAATATACATTTTAAAAAATACAATTATTAATAGCTATGAGCCTATGAAAAAATGATTGGCAAGATTGCGGATCGAAATTGGCCAAACTCGTCATAGACAATTATCTAACAGTTGAAATTATAATTAACGCGATGAGCACCAAGGGAGACAGTATAACCATTATATTATTGTTCCGAGAGCTAGTTTGCTAATAAGGCATTTAACAATTAAGAATATTTTCAACGTTTTTAAACGAGTGCCAGTGATATCTCAGTTTATATTTTATGTAAAAGAATGTTTGTTCTTTAAAATTAAAGTAATATTTAGATAATGATCTATAATATAGTGAGCTATAATAACCAGTTATAAATTATTCCTTACTCACGTCCTATATTCTCACAGAGCCAGTTTATAATTACACATCCGTTCTCGCTGTCAAGTTTCACACAATCATCCAAGACATTAGTTTGTTTAGAGTCTGGTTCCTTAGCCTCATTCGCCACTTGTCAGCTGAGAAACTAACCACAAATCTACTTTAGAACTATTGCATAACGTTTATGCAATACAAATAAATTACTATGCTCATTGTTTTATCCCTTCGAAGAGTAAAAGTTTAAGTTACATCAATTATTGGTATAATCCGTAACCTTTAATCATGTCAGATTACCCCTGCGTTTTCATCTAGACAACAAAAGTCTGACTAGGAACCCTCTCAGGCAAGACTTAAGGCATAACAATTATACAGACTACTTCACTTGCTATAAGAAATTTGGACTTAGGAAATGGAACAGTCTGGGCTACAGCCAAACCGTCCAACATCGAACGAACCCTAACATTCCAGTTCAAAGTCCTCACAACTCCAGTCACCTGTCCTGAAAGAAACTTCACGAAGACTCCAGCAACACCAATTTCGGCCCTTCCTCCAGGTTGCTATGGGAATCGCCTTGGGATTGAGGTGGAGGAGCTTCTGTGAATGATGTTGTAACAGAACTAAAAAAAAAAAAACGCTCGGTATTTTAGGCCAAAAATCCTTCATTTTATTTTTTGTAGCATCTGGGTAACTAAAAATTGCCTTATCAAGAAAAAAATTATTAAAATATTTACCAAAACAAAAACCAGCGATTGCTGATTCGGCTTCCAAAACTTTATTTTTTCGTAATATCTTTTCGTGTTACAGCATTTAGCTATGGTGGAAAAATCAGAAGTTTTTTGGTATTTTTTTTTTATTTTATTTTTTTAACCACACCTCCCTTGATTGTAAAAAAAACTTATGAGGATATTTCTAGATGTGGAACATAATCGATCAGGATCCTAGAACGTATACGAAGAAAGAGGCAAATATCTGTTTGAAAGTAGCACTCGGCCTTTGGGCCGGGCTGTCATGGAGTGATATTTTTGAAAGACAAGGGAGATGAAGGCTGGTGTGCCGACTAAGTGTGACTGGCCCAGCCTCAGGAATGTTTCTCTATTTCTGTTTCGGCGGCCTCTCTGGTTGCTCTGCTATAGACACCATAGCGGATACGCAACATATTATACTGATAGCAGCATCAGAGGGTGTGTGAACTTCTGTAGTCTATGGAAGGTTGACAGTTCATTCCTAGTATTTAGGTACTGATAGATCGATAGATAATAGTTAAACGTATTTATTTGTGCCATGAACCCAATTTTAAACACCTTTTTTGTAATCTGTAAATACTGCATTATACTTAAGCCAATCTGGACATACGGAATAGAGCTATGGGTGACAGCAAAAAAGTCGAACATCAAGCGTATCCAATCCTTTTAATCAAAAGTCCTCAGAACAATAGTAAATGCCCCTTATTACGTCAGCAGAAAAACCCTTCATGACGATCTTAATATACCTTACATTCTCGAACTCATCCAAGTTCATGAAATTCCATCCACCCTAATCCCCTAGCACAGTCACCACTGCACTGCACCACTCATCCCTATAATCCTTCTCGAAGACTAAAACGGCAGCGACCTCGTGACCTATAAATTCGCTGTGGATAGTCCCTATAAACTGTGGGAGTCCTGGCAATGGCCAGTTTCTCCAATCATGTCCTGAGCGTATGTGGCTCTCTCGCTTTTGGCCAGCCTCCGCTGGCTCGTATCCGGTGACGCGGTGGACGGAGGTGCGTGGGGGACTTCCCAAGACTCCGCTTCCTCTCTCGCATGCAACGGAGGTGACAACCATGTGGATTTGGGAGGTCTCTGGGCTGTTTGTAAATACTGCATGAAGAAGTGAATGAATGAAAATTGTTTTTTTTGATGAATATTATTTATTGAGACTATCGTCGCAGCCAGTGAATGTGAAATAGCATGTCTGTCATGAAGACAGAGGACATCATGTGAGTTCTTCCCTACATTTAATACTGTATGAATGAAAACATTTATCACAATTATTTATTGCCCCATGAGGCAGATTGTAATTTTATCATAATAAAGTTGTTTCATTATTATTATTTTAATCAAACAGATGCACTCCTAGGGGTAGCACAGACCTCTAAAAAACCTTCAAATTAAAAAGAAAAACTTCTTTTTTTTAACTGAAATACGTTTAATATTCTATATATGAAAATAAAGCAGCGAAACTTCCGATCAAAATCATAATTAAGAAAAGCCTTATAAGTTATTTATCTCTTATTGCATCAAAAACTCTTCCAAAATAATTAGTGGAACACAAAAGAATATTTGTCAAGAATATAAACACACAAAAGATACAATCAGTGATTAAATTCACCAATTAAAGTCAATGTAGCAGACAATACTTCATATATGATAGGCTATTCCAATTAGGTATAATGTTTCAATGCGACCAACACGAGGAATAATTTTTATTCAATTTCTTTATTGTGATCAAATTACAATCTGCCTCATTGGGCAATAACTAATTGTGATAAATGTTCTGATTCATACCATATTTACAATTTTCATTCACTCCCTCATTCATACAGTATTTACAAACAACCCAGAGACCTCCCAAATCCACATGGTTGTCACCTCCATCGCAAGGAGGATGATTATAAAAACAACTACTTATGTATTTTAAGCCGAATTTTCCTTTTTCAATAAATAAACGAGCAATAATATTTTAATTACGTCGAAATATATTGAAGTAGGGCTGAAGATTTTTGATGATTTAACTCGGTATATTGACAAAATTCTAGAAATTTTTGAATCTTAACAAGAGGTTCGGATCTGGAAATGTACAATAATGTTCTTGCTAATATGTCACGTGAATAATATCCGACATTATTACGTTAGTTTATTAATGTTTTACACTGATAGTTCTTTATTAGCTGTGAGGACATAATCGGGTTGAAGGTTTCTGTTGATGAAGAAGGGTTGTTATATTTTCATCAAGTTTATTCATCGACTCATTTCTAACCATGAAGAACATTGTACTATTTTATGACTTATTTTCTATCAGGTAACCGTTTTGTGTATTCGCATTGGTCTTACGCGGGCTTTTTTCTCGTGACAAAGTCTATTCCTCACTTGTAGTCCTCATTAACTATTCCGTCCATGAAACACCACAGGAGGGCTCAAAAATACAATGGCAGACAATTTTAAATCTTTATAAGATAAAGTTAGTAAAGCAAAGTCAATGAAAATCTGGCCTAAACGATATCGTTTCTGAAGAAGTACTAATTATTTGTGCTCATTTCCCCTGTGAGGCTGAGGACTCCCCGTCCTTTAGCGGATGCTCTGAAGTTCGCTGTCTTTTGACGTATCAATAGTAATATATAACCTCGTTACAAAGTGGGTTATCCCTGAGCTGCAACCCTTTAGTGGGATGACGAGGTTGTATTTAAGATAGACACGGTGTAATTGTCTTAAAACCTTAAAGCTGTGTCGGCCCAACGTTGCCGGAGTGACGGTTCGGATGCTCTGCCAAACAACAGCTGAACAACCTACCACTCGAGCCAATGGGTGCCTGGTTGAATGAACTCCTCTGCGTCAGAACAGATCAACTTGAGCAAACATTTTGTCAGTCTATTGTCTGTGTTAGTCAAGTGTTCTTCTCTGCAGTTCACTCATTTCTTACAAAAAAGAACAAAACCAAGAGTTGCTTCGTGATGTTGTTAGCATCTCGTACCAAAGGTGAGCTTTTGAACTGTTATGAGTTAGAATCTAATTTAAAAATTAGATACAATTTATTCATCATAGCCTGATTATGCACAATTGAGGAAGAAACCAACTTTTGTTTTTCAATTTGGAATTAATAGTTTTTGAGCTATATGGTGACTGGTGAATTATCCCGCACAAACCATTGAATTCTCTTTGGCCAAAATATATGATATTTTAATTCAATGTAAAATGTAAGGCTGTACACAATGTACACGACGCTTGGGAGACCCTGCGTGAACCCTAATATGCCTACGGGCTATTTTATCCTGTGCAAACATATCTTAGTGAATTTGTCCAAAAAAGAATTCATAAGTTGGCCCTCTCGTGCAGGTTAGCTCAGTTTTTAGAATCCCTGGACTGGGATTAGGGAGGTCCCGGGTTAGAGTGCCGAAGCCTTTCCTTTCTCTCATGTCATTTTATGTGTTTCCGTTAATGTCCCCTATTTCACTTAAAGCTGACAAATATCACGCCATAGACTCCAAATTAAAAGTCTCAAAGTTGTAATTACATTTATATATATATTCTATGTGTTTATGAATTTCTAATTTCTACTCTAGACAAACAGCCTTTAAAACTTACAAGGATTATATGTTTCTTGTAATTCCTTATTTGACTCACGGATATAAAAATTTTCATGGAAAATTCATTGTATGAAAATAATAAATCGATATATACAAATCATAAAAGGAATAAATAGCTGGGAATTCCGATATTTCGAAACGTTTACATATTACAAAAATGTAATATAACTCGGGTCTATAATCGGGTAATATAACTATGGAAAAATTGTTCACGCGACCCATTCAAGTCAAGTTCATTTGAGCCCAAGTCATGTCCAGTAACGATCAAAGTCAGTTCTCGAGTTCATTCGGTCCACTTGTGACTGCGCACATTTATTGACGTCAATTAATAACATTTCAGTTATTACTGCTTGTTATTTATTTATTATTCTATATTCTATTATATACTATTTATTATTTGTTTTTATTCATCCGAAAAACTCTTGCTATCTAGGTTCATGCATCTTGCACTCCGACGTGGGTTAGAAAAAATGTGTAATTCGTGCCTTCAATATGCCCTCCTATGCCAACGCCATACTTACCATCCAGGCAGATGATTAATATTTTATTGTTTTGTTTTTTTATTTTCGCTACTATTTTATTTATTTACCGGAAGTTGTTTTCAGTTAAACACTTTATTATACTTTTTTTGTGTTATACTTTATTACACGTTTTCTCTTTGTGTTGTGCCATTTATTTTCTTTTAGCTTGAATTTATTTATACCTTGTTGATATACATATTTTTAGTCTCTTTTTGTGTTTATTTTTGATTCTGTATATTTTAAAAAGTAGATTTTTACAGTGTAGTAAGTAGTTCTTTTAGAAAACGAAGGTTAGTGAACAACTACCAGGACGAAGAATTCGCCTATAAAATGGATATCTAGGCCGTTTAACAGTTTAGAGGTAGACCTATCGTGATTGCTTTTGGATGTGTCGTTTCCTTTGAAATATCAAATGAGAAAGAAGGTGACATTTCGGTAAAGAAAAGTTGAACAGTATGTAAGTATGCCAGTGGATGGTAAGAAGAAATAGGGCGAGTGAAGGAGTTATGCTCTGCTTTCAAACAGTTCGCACCGTTACAGTGCCGCTTGACTCAACTTATGCTGTACGATCTGGAAAATTAAAGTTAGTACTACTGAACTCTGAATACACGATGCTCTCTCGATGTAATTTTTGACACCCAACCATCACAGACTGAGAGTTAAATGAAAGGACTTATTCTCAGTCATCAGCTAAAACTATTCAAGTATTTACTGACACAAATTTTAACGTATGGCGCCCCAATTCACTGATACACTAAGAAGACTATCATCAAGACTAAACATATTTTTCAATCAAAAGCTCTAAGACTCGTCACATGTGCATCATTTTACGTACGAAATCATACTATTCGCAATGACCTAAAAATCCCTTACGTTCATTAGAACATTCTGCAGGAACTTCACAGCCACCCAAAACCATTGATACGAGGTCTGCACCTGGCTTACCTGCTAGGATTCGAATATTGAAATCTTCTAAATTGTACACAATAAGATATCTTTAAACTTAGCTTCAACAATATAGGGAAGAACTCACATGATGTCCTCTGTTTTCATGACAGACTTGCCATTTCACATTTACTGGCTGCGACGATAGTCCCGTTTGTGAATCAATAAATAATGTTTACAAAAAAACAAACAAATTAAACCATTTGTATAGCGTTTTGGGGAAAAGATTTTTTTTTTGAAAATATCTTTATCCTGGCTCCTTTTACGGTAAAAATAGTTGAACGTGAAAATGAACTAGATCCCTATTTCTCAACTTAAAACCCTTAAACTTGAATGATATGATAGTTCTACATTTGTATTGTTTTTATCAAATGTATCCTTACTAATTGAAGACTGTGACGCTAAAAATAAATCCGACGATATTACAAAGTTTAGGCGTATTTAAATTTATTTATTCAAACAAAACATTACATTCAAATATTATCAATAACAATAAAAAAAAAAACTCTATCAAGATAAAATTACAATCTGCCTCCTTGGGCAATAAGTAATTGTGATAAATGATTTCATTCATACCATATTTACAATTTTCATTCACTCGCTCATTCATATAGTATTTACAAACTGCCCAGAGGCCTCCCAAATCCACATGGTCGACACTTCCCTTGCATGTGAAAGAGGAAGGCCAAGCCTTCGGAACTCCCCCACGCTCCTCCGTCAGCCTCGTCACCGGATACCAGCCAGTGGAGGCTGACGAAGAGCACGAGAGCCACATACGCTCAGGACATGATTAGAGAAACTGACCATTGTCAGGACTCCCACTGTTACGCATTTACAGCAGGTCACGAGCCCACTCCCGTTTCAGTCTCCGAGGAGGATTATATGGATGTGTGGTGTACTGTCCTAAGGGATTAGGGAGGTTGAATAGGTTACTATGGAATTTTATGAACTCGGAAGGGATGAGTTCAAGAATGTAGAGTATATTAAGATCGTTATGAAGGGTTTTTTGTTGACGTAATACATTTAAATATTATGAAAAAAAATACTATTTTGTGATCGATTAGTTTATATTTTCAATTTTTAGCTTTACGCCTTTTTACGTATTGGGTGTGTTTTCTCTACCGATGAGGAAACGGGGTATCCTTGAGCCGATTTCAAATTGTTTTTTGGAATTTTTTTATTTTAATTGTTTAAATGGTGTGACGCATTTGAATAACGAAGTAAAAGTTTAATAAGTATTTAAGATACTCGGATCGTGCTCAAACCATCTCTCCCTCACTTTCTAAGTTCTATATTTAGTTTGTATTCTAACATACCTCGTTTCCTATTTTTCTGGTTGTCGGTATGTCCAATGGTTCTTCATACACAGTGCTTTTTTTTGAAGCGGCCCCATCACTCTTTTAACACTGGAAATTTTCTTTATTTCGTAGTATAATTGTTCTTCAATAATTTTAAATCAACCGATCACTATGAACGGGAGTACGTCTTTCACTCAAGGTTAGGCGTGAACTAACCTATCCCTCTTCAACGCCACCTGGCTCACTCTCATTGGCCAAAGGGGAGGTCGGGAAATGAATCAAAATTAAAACTAAATAAATCAGGTAGGTGGTGGATTATGGAAAATAAAAAATCCAGAACATCTATCTTCATATACATACATATATAAATGCAATTCAGTTCAAACAACATAAATAGAAAACAAATATCAACTTTTTTTATCAACCTCTTGAGGACCTTTCTTCGAGAGTTCCTCCCTAAGGCTGTACCTCCCTTTGAAATGGGCTAATCCACATATGTGTGCTGTCGGAATGACCCACTACTGACAGATCCCTTCTAAGCAGATGAAAGGGAAGACAAAGATGAAGGTGTGCCTGCCAGGCTTTCTTCGCCCCGAGGCTCGAAAGTAGAGGTACCATTGTATTGCCTTGTGCTCCTCCGTCTCTTACTTTCGATTAGCTGTGTCTGCCAATGCCGAGTCCGGAACGATAGGAAAGTTTAGTCTGTCTGTCTGTCAGCCCACGATACTGATAGTATCGAAATGAAAATGAAAGCTATTTTCAGCAACGCTCTGGGCGTGGGCTATGATTACAGGAAGTATGCAAGAGAAATATGAAGCACTTTTGCAATCAACTGGTCAGGAACATTTCAAATGTTTGGATTCTAATTTTTCCCAATCATTGAGAGGAAACCAAACAACATAACACTCAAATATTTTAAGCAGATTCTAAACAAGTATTTACAGATAAATAATTTAAATTATAGCAATTTATTATTACTTCCTACCTGTACACCTGATGTAAATATGAAGTTATCAATAAACAGGAGGAAAGTAAATAATTATAGGGAATATTTTATTAAATTGAAATCTCAGGTCTACTCTTCAATACTAATACTGATTGTGAAAATTCGTTTTCCACTAACATTTTGCTTTTTTGGAATCACACTAAAAACACTACGCACACGTTTAGGTCCCTCATCGTTTGGAAACGTTATCATCATAATGGCTTCCTTGTTCAGGCAGTTCTTGTTTGTCATTTTTCAATGGGGTTTAGTTTCCATAGGTGAAATATATCCTGCAAGGTGTCTTGATAATGCTGAACACTCCATTCAGATCTGCAAATAAATATTCACTGATTTGATTATTTTATCATTATTATTTCTTTAAAGCCTTATTCGCATGATCTCAACAGAACACTCTTTTCTTCTTATTCAACGACTAAATGTCTTGTGTACGAATATCAATCTATTGTGTCATAGAGAACACCTGACACCTTTCTCCATTGCTAATTAACGATTAAACGAGATAAATATGTCAAAATCCTCAAAATATTGTATAATGCCGCGGCCTCCTAGATTGTTACAGTATCCAATTCATCTGGTAATAGAATTACCCACTATCACGGCCTGATAAATCATCTCAATACCTATTTAAATAAAATGTATTTAATAGTAATTCAAAACATTATTATCTTCGAATGTACACATCCAAGCTGTAGTGGTCTATACAAAAACGAAACTAAAAATAACTGAAATACCCTCGAACTACGGGAAAGGTTATATTGTTGAGGGTACTGTTTTAGACCTGCGCTATCCGAACAATCCGATACCTTTAACCCGCCATGTCTATTTCCGGCTGGACTATTCACGGGCTTTGACCCATCGATAACCTCTCCCAACCGACCAGATCTAAGGGCGAGCCTCCTTCCACGGTGACAATAGTTGAGCCAAAAAAATAGCGAGTTCTTTACTCGCTTATCTCAAAAAAACATTTAGCTTTTTATTAGCTAAATGCCCGTTCAATAAAATGGAAATTATGGGCTAAATTGTATTTTTTTAAATGTGTTATAGTGATATTTTGAATTTTCATTAAATATGACTGATTTGTAAGGCTATAGAAGTAGGTGTTTATTGTAAGTATGAAGGAGAAGGATGTCTGTTGTCCTGTAGACCCAAGAGAACACGGTTGTATTTGAGACACAACAAGAGTGTTTTAGCTGTTAAATAAGTAGAAAGGAGATCAATGGCAATGAGATAAACAAACAAAAATGACGAGGGACTAGTTGATAAAGAAGCAGCACATCCGGTGTTAAAAAGAGCAGTAATGGTTCCATGGTAATATACGTGCCAACGTCAGTGCCCTCTACTAACCACACCGGTAACTACTTCATCGACAGATCTTGCCTAAAGGATTTTTAATTTTTAACAAATGTTATACCACTTTGATTATGTATTTGTGTAAACCTTATATAATCGTAGACTCCTTTTAAAATGTAACTTGTTCGGGAAAAATCATCTTGGGCCTGATATGTTATGTCTATTTTTTCTTTTCTTTTTTTGTTGTTTTTCCTTTTTTTTCTTTTTTTGTAGCTTTTCCTTTTTTTTTTTTTTTCGTTGGTGCCTTTGGTTTTTCTGGAAATAAATTTTTGTACAAATCTATGAAACTTCCGACGTCACATCTATTCCTCCCTATAGAATACTCGGCGGTCAATTCTTCGACCAGTGGTGGGTCCAAGTTTTTGATCGTCAAGAGAACATCTGCGAATTCGTCGTCCTTTACCCTCTTCAAGTTCTTTCCCGCCAGCTTCTCCACTATTGTCTGTACCACCAAATCCCTCCTGGGTTTAGGCCGGGCCTTGAAATAGAGAAAATTGATCCTTTTGGCCAACTTGTCCTTGAAACTGTCCGATGGTGGCAGCTTCATCTTCCTCACCCCGGCGATTATCACTCTAAGGTCAGGCCTGTTGTACGCTATCCACTTCTCCTTAAAGTAGCCTTGATGCAGGGTTATATGCTCCATGCACAACGCCTTGCGATGTGGACCCGGTCGCGAATCGAATACAAGATTTAACATTTCTTGTGCGACTTCATCGCTGAAAGGGTTGAAGTTGAGTATCAACTGTTTGAGTGATTTAGAGTCGATGAAAAACCTTGCCAGCGATGTAGCTGACTCTAAGCCCGCGAAGGCGTTGAAGCTGAGGTCCAAGTGGCTGAGCTTGGGCGCCGACGACAGAAACTCTTCGAAGTGACTCGCCACCTCCGCACCTTTGAGGCAGCAGTTTTGCAGAACCAAAACCTCTATCGGCGCCTGCTTTTTGGAAATCCCTCTGAAGAACTTCTTAATCGCGTCGGCATTGCTGAAGCTGTTCCTGCCGATGTTAAGCTTTGTGAGGAACACCCTCTGCTTGAGGTAGAGCGTCCCAAGGCTGTTGAGGCCTGTGCTTGTGATCCCCGTGTCGAAGAGGTTGAGACTCTTGAGGAAAGTCCAATGGTTAAGGTGCTTGACTATGATCTTCATGCCTTCATCTCCTAGAGGATTTAGGCTCAGGTTGAGATCTGCCAGGTAGTAGGCCTCTTCCAGCAGGGGGCAGAGCATTTGTAGCAGCTTTGGTTTCATGTAGCAATCCCTCAACATGATCTGCTTTAACCGCGGCAGCACCTCTTCGTTTTCCATGAGGTGGTAAATCAGGTCATAGTTGACCTGCACTCCTACAATGTCCACAGTCTCGATATAGTTGATGAACATTCCTTGAACGTGATATTCCCCATACGGTTTATCGAAGTATGTGATTCTGAATATATCATTTCGTAAATTCTTTATGAACTGGTGGGTATAAAGATTACCTGTTGCTGCGATGGCATTTCGATACCTCGTTTTGAGATCTGTCCCAGTTGTGAACTCTTTGAACCGCAGTTTTTTTAAATTAAATATCTCCTCATTTTCTTCAAAGCCCCAATCGAATCTTTCATCTTCGCCAGAATCACTTCCTTCTAGTTGTTCGGGAAATGTTTCATCTGTTAATTCTTCTTCTTCTCCTTCTTCATCGTCGTAGTCGTTGCTGCCCGCTAATGCGCCCCAGTTCATTTTTTATCACTGGATACGATCTTCCACGCAATTTTCTCAAAAAAAAAAAAAAAAGTGATAACTGGAGAATTTAGATAGCTCCGAAGGTTATTATAAATATTTTCGGTAATATTTATTTTTGTCACATTTATACCATGTGGCTAAATATTCTATGACAAAAAATGTTCTTTTTAATGATATATTTAAAAAAAATCTTGGCTGCTATTCTATCTTCATTACTTTCACACAGGCACGTGGCGATCTTATTTCTTTCAGCCAGTGCTTTAGCAATCTCACTAAAGAAAAAATCTGTTTGATATTTTAAAGACATGCTCCAAAAAACGTAAAATTTGTTGCTGATTAGTCCATGATTAAGATACAATTTTTATTAAATGCGATAATAAGGCCACCATATATGTTCATTATTATAAGGGGACTTAGATAAGTTTGAATAGAAGTATAAGTTTGAGCCAGCTTTATAGAGTTTTTTAAGCTATATAGATTATTTTGTTTTTTTTAAATAGGCGAAGTGGTTTAACAAATAAAATGAGGCATTCCTAATGATGAATACGAAGTAGTTTTTTCACAGAGAAGTTTTGAAAGAAACTGACTTGGGATCCCTCTGACTTTTTACATCTTTTATTTCATTTAAACTCATATATCTCACAAATGCGATATTTTGTAAATTGGGGCCTGAGCTATACAGTTGTAAACGTACTTAGGCTACTAAGGGCTTCATCGAGGTCACCATGACCACTTCCTAGCCACCAGCATCATAACAGACTCAGTCCTGTCCCTTCCTAGTGGAAGGATTTACTGACTCTAAACATGGCATAGGGTTCACGTCAATTGGTAACGGCTATGGTACGTTATTAATTGAAACTCACTGTGAGGATGACACATATATGTGATATGAGACATTAGAACCATAAAGTTTTATAAGTTTATAATCTGGAATATGTCATGGAGTGAACGCTTTCACAAATAGACAAAAATATTTTCTTCTTAGCTCCATGATCTGCTTTGTACACTTTGTGTCAATGAGTTTGTTTGTCTGTCTCATATTTCCTAGTGTTCACAATAATATTATTGTAGCAGCAAAGAGAAGCTTTCCACAAGTGCCAGGTTATGCCGTTGTCAACAAATGACTAAGTGAGTCGATCGATATGCAATCAATCACTGAGTGAATGAGGCATATACAACGGCTGCCTTGGTGTGAGCTAACACCTTTTGGTTAAACACCTCCAAGGCTGGTGTTGGGTTAGATGTCGAATATTCACAAAGTGGGGAGGAGACGCCCGCCTAAGCGCTAGGGTAGCTACAATCTCCGGCGAGCGCCAAGAAAGAGATAAGACGGGTGGGCCTGTGGTCTTTCACCCTTGCTGGCGGCCTAGTCCGCGGGCAGCCTAATTCGTTTTGATCTGACTCCATAACATCTTAGAAAGTGTGCCCCGACAGTGTACTATGTTCAGGAGAAGAGGAACAGGTTAGGTTTATAGGTAGTTTATGTGGTCTTGGTAGGACCACGAATTCACACTCGGTATCTAAGGGTAGGCGAAAATCGTCCGGTTCCGAAAGGCGAGTGTTAACCGGAGAGAAGCAGACTGGATTGCCGTGGGAAACGCTACTAGGTAAAGTTTGTAGGGCCACGGCAACCGTCTCACCCAGCCTGACAACGACGGACCGGAGAGAGAGAGAGAGAGAGAGAGAGAGACCTGTGTTCTGCCGGTTCGGTTCGTTCTGTGGTCCGCCATAAGACGCCCGGGTTATATAGGCTGGCCAGCCGTGGTGGGGATGGTTACCCCACCTGTGGCTGTTTCCCACACTAGCTTCTCCCCCCTCTCTGACTGACGTCATAAGCTTTATTATTAAAAATATGGAAACATATATAGATATTTTCTGGGCCGAGAAGAGGGGACCCTCTAATTATTCGTAATTATGAGGTGACCACAATAGCTGGTATTATACATATTTCCTTTGTTCGTCACTGCCTCTTTTTGTATTTGTATTGTCACTTGTAGAAGATTAAATTGTTCTTATAGCCTTTAGCGGTAAGGTCTTAGTAGGGGCGTGGTGGAAGGTGATACTAGGTGGTACTATTTAAGTTCGTCTGTAAGTAACTTGCTGTGTGGAAACTATTTTACTTTCTTGAATAACTTCAAGAACTAGATTTTATCTATGTATTTGGATGGGGGGGGGGGGTATTGACTTATGCTCCATTGTATCCAACCGGGTCTACTAAATTTCCTGCCCACTGAAAAGAGAGAAGATGTTCTGAATAGGTTGTCTTTTGAAGTTAATGTGCCAATGATCAGTTGTAGCTCGAGGTAACTTGTTTTGTTACAAGAATCCTTCACCAATTTCCTGTATTTCTTGCGGTTTGAAGGCAATCAGTGTTAAATGAGCGCCGAAGCAGGTACTTACTGACTGATACACGGCCGTGATTGTAGCTACATGTACAGTAATTGAAATATATAAATTTCCATTGACTGCTGAAGAAGCCAGAGGGTAGAGAGTAATTAATTATGATGATAATCTGTTTAATTAGTGACGGTTGGGAGATCTCAGCTCTCACCAGCCTAGTGAACTTTCGGACGGCCCTTCTCTTACTCCCTAGTCCCTAGGTCCCGTCTCCAAGTACACCTTCCTGTAGTACACCTTTTTTACTTTTCAACTTAAGGAATAACTATAGAAACTTCTTTATTCTGATAAAATTACCTACCTTACCGGGAAATAAGTAAGTGTGAAAATGTTCTCATTTATACAGTATTTACAAACAGCCCAGAGACCTCCTAAATCCACATGGTTGTTACCACCCTCACACGAAAGAGGAAGCGGGTTCTTGGGAAGTCCCCTACGCTCCTCGGTCAGCCGCGTCACCGAATACGAGACAGTGGAGGCTGACCAAGAGCCGCAAACACTTAGGACATGATTGGAGAAACTGGTCATTGCCAGGACTCCCACTGTCGTGCATATATAGCAGGTCACGAGGACACTGCCGTTTTAGTCTCCGAGGAGGATTATAGGGATGAGTGGTGCAATGACTGTGCTATTAGTGTAGCTGGATATGTTACTATTGAATTTCATAAACTTGGAAGGGTTTTATAAATAGGACAAAAATATACGTTTGAATAGTATATTTGAAGATTTCGAGCTTAAAATCTCTGGTGGGTTCCTACCATGCAATCGAAAACATAGGAAGTAAATTGTTGAAGTTGAAATCAATAAAATTTGTTTCGGATATGTTTTTTTTTTGCTTTGGTACCATGCTCATTGGACAATTCATTTGTGGTGGCTTGTTGTTAGGATTCTTAAAAATTGCCTCTTATACATTGTAACTCCCATTGCTTTCGTTCATCAAACAACATTATCGACTCTCTCGACCGTTAATCAATTGTTTTGCTGTGATACATAGCCAGAATAGATGCATATCTGCCACATTTTAGCATATACATTACATATTCACACTTATGCCAGCAGCAAATAGTACAAGTCCTTATAGTTTTTAGTAGATTCACCATTTCTTTTTCAATTATTACTGAGTAAAATTGTGTTTCGTCATTCATTGCACATAGCTAAAATATTTTTCTAAAAAAAAAAACTATTAAAATCAGTTCAAATGATATTAAATATGAAATGTCTATGCACGAATAATGGCTACTGTATAATCTTTTTGGCGTTTAGTATTTCTCATAGACTCGACAGCTTAAGTTTAACGGTTTTCTTTCATTGCCTAGGAGTTTTCTTTTATTTTATTTTTACCGGCGAATTTTACACATCAATTATCAACTGAAAACTACTTACAGCTGCTCAGAAATAACATATTTATTTGTTAAACCATCTCAGTCATCATGACCAAAAACATCATGTTACGGGCCGTGCCATCGCGTAGATCTCGCTGACAACACGTGCACAGAAAGTTAACCCATACATTTCCGAATGTAAAGCCTTTCCCTTCTTGCTTTGCAATCAATTCACGCTTAATGACCCATACCGATACCGTAGAACGTAAATACAGGCGAATTGTATCGAGTTCTTTATTTGAAGAATTACAATTCGTATGTCACCCGTTAATGATTATGACTTATGCACAATTACTCTAACTCAATATATACAGCCCTCACTCATACAGGATGTACATAGACATTCTGCTCATTGGCTGGTGGTAGAATCGGGGACCACGAAGTAAACCACTCCCCACGTCGTTTTGCAGAAAGAGCGCAAGAGAGCCACAGATGCTCAAAGTGGATGGAGGCCAGTACCCCATGACATCTTCAATAGATGTTGAGGTTACCTCCGCTTTATGCCAAGAGTTGACTGAGCATCCTTTCCTCGAAAGTACCTATCCCTTCGAGCTCGGCATGAATTTATATTGGAGTAAAGAATAAAAGTAAAGCGGAGTTGTTCCTAGGAGGAAGACCCCTTATCTGTCACGTAGAACTGCCGGGATCTCTTAACAGACCTCGCTCACTTCTCGCCTCGGCAGGCCGGGGTGGTCTTTCACTGATAGTCAGGGCACCTTAGAATTTTTTTTTTCCTTTTGCTCCTCGACTCCTTCAAAAAAAGTGTCCTGTGAGAGGTAACTTAAGACGACAGACGGACAGACAGGATAAGATACTGTGAAGTGGCTGAGGATGTTAAGTATGCAGCGTCCGACGTCTGCGTCAGACCTGCTTACCGTCGGGCCTCCAATTGAGCCTTCTTAACTTAAATCTATTTCGAGTATTAAATTAATTATTATCTGGGTCATTTTGTTCCTTTGTCATTATTTCCGTTTAATTTGACCTCGAAAACTGACATGTAGATAATTTTTTTTTTTTTGTTTTTCAAAAACCCTTTACTTAACAACATTATTTACAAACAGATGAACAAAATTCAATGTACAAGATTTACAAATTTCTCCTCTTGCTGCATACGCAGATGCATTCGAAGGAGGGTAGAATTACAATAACAATATTTTTGAAGTTAAAAGGTCAGGACTAGGTGATGGGGCTCACCTTCGGTTTACAATGTGGAAAACTTACCTGCCTCGAATGCGTCTTGCCATCGATGGGGGAACGGAGCGGGGGTTATCGTGTTAAACACCGGGTTTGTCAGGTACTGTAGTGAGTCGAAGAATTTGATACATGATGAATTCATCCACCGTAGGCAGCTCAAAGATCTCGTGAAGCTCACTGTTGCTCCGCTGCTCGAATGTAGTATTTCTGAGCACTTTCATCAGTATACCGTTTTGGAATTGTTGGAGTCGCCGAGGTGTCGTGTACGTCAGATGACGAAAAAGCGGTGCACCATACAGCAGAGTCGGTCTGAATATACTCTTGTATATAGCAATAGCTTTAGACGCAGTGATATTTTTTTTCAAAACCTCAAAAAAAAATAATACAATGTACAAAATAAATAATAAAATAATTGAGACACAAATTTCTCCTCTTCCAGCCATTCACAGATGCATTTGGAGGAGTGCATACATATAAAACATTTTGTTTTGTGGTAAAAAGCTCACAGTTTATATACAACACTAGGTGATGAGGCTCACCTTCAGCTTGTTACCGACAACCCCGCAGTGATAGATTGGGGGAAGTCAATAAATGCGTAAGCCGGTAGGGCTTCGTGCGAGTTTGCTTCAACTTCCACGCAAAATGGTTACTAAAATGGAGGGTCTGTCCATTTTAATGTAGATAATTATCATCCATCTTTTATAAGTACTACTTTCGTTTAGCTTATTACTTGCTAAAAGTGATCTCGGTCTGTTCAATTAATATAAAACAAAATTAAATGGAAGGGGCAACCACCTCATAGGGCGGTATCGTAGTAGGCACTACAGTTGGTAGGTAGCGCTACTGTACATTATTCTAGCCTTAATAAGTATATTAGGAAGAACCACTTGAACATTTTTTTTTTAAATATGAAACACGCATTCACTCTCATCGAAGACAGTAAAACTGCTGAAATATATTTATTATTAATACTATTTACCAATGTATTGATTCTTTAAAAGATTCGTTTGCATATGTATATTTGTAATTGTATTATTGGTTTGTTTGCCGTGCTTTATGTTTCTTCAACATTTTCTTTTATTGGCAAATTATTATTTAACAATCAACCTTTCACCTGTTAAGGCATCATCGAGCACTGCAATATTCAAACATTATGTATATATATATATAACTCCAAATATCTTATTTCCTGAAGATATATACACAAAGAAAGATAATACAAAGTCAACATTTAAATAATTAGTCATTTATAAAAACATTAGAATGTTATGAGATATTATTTATTAAATAAAAAAAATAGAAAAATAAATGCACATTAAAAACAAAAAAAAAAAACCTGAGATAGTTTTTGTTTATTATGATGGCATTGTCCACTGTTTTTCCCACCCACAAAAAGAGTTAGGGCAACGGTATAACTTTTCTTTTTTTCCTCAATTAATTTATCATTTATTCTAGTCTTATTATTGTCTTTTATATAATTTTTGGTTTAAAATATGAAATATACACTATGACAATTTTTTGTAGTTCATACAAAGAAATAGCAAAAAAAAGAAGATGTTTGCAGTTTTATCCAAACATTCGTCAAACTAAATGCTAAAAAGATTTAAATATTAAATTTGTTTTGCATTAGTTATGGACGATTGAGCCTTCAAATTATAATAGGTTGGTCTTTGCCACCTGCCATTAGTTTCTTAAAGCTTGAGTCCATGCTCCATTGTTTCGTGCGTTGTTTGTTGATCTGTTATAGGTATCTTCCGAGTTTTTGATAGTCGTTAAATATTATAATCTCAATTTAAATAATACTATTCACTGAGGACTTATGAGTGATTACTCCTATGTTAAAAATGTTCTCGAGGGATCAGTTGGCTCGGTGGTCTAGGGGTATGATTTTCGCTTAGGGTGCGAGAGGTCCCGGGTTCAAATCCCGGCCGAGCCCAATTTTTTTTCTTTTACCTTTTATAAAATGTCACTGAAATTAAAAAAAACCTTTTTGACGCAGTCAACTCGACATGACACTCAATTAAAATACTTATTTTACACATTTAAAAAATATTTAAAACTCTAAATGGTAAGCAATATTTAGCAAGCATATTTTAACTAAATAAACACATGCTTATTTTTAGTGAAGTAATATAAGCTGTAGAATTGTCATGGCACCAATAAAAATGGGAAATCACGCAATAAATACACATTGGGATAAAAAAAAACTTATTACTTAAACATATCGGATTGTATAGCTGTTTTGAACCCACACCACCAGGACAACACATGTCTTATTGAAGTGTTTTCAAAAAAGTTGTTCTTAAATAGAAAAATTGAAAAAGTTTCAGCACTAGAAAATTAGACGCTGTCTGAAATTATTAATTGGAGATAGTTACTATTATACATATTTAAGTAAATTTTTGTTTCGGAAAGTTAAAATTTTATTTTAAAATAGCTCAGAAGCATGTATTTTTTTTGTCATTGGGATGAATCATATAATAAATAATTATTTGAATATAATTCAACAGAAAAAATTATTTTGGTAAACAACGTTAAAGTGTACCTTCAATTCCGATAGAAGCTATTAATTTTATGACGTAATATATCATACATAAGTATGAATGAACTATCACATCCCAATTTGATAATACTGTAGTAAATTGTAATTTTTCATATAAATATCTTTATTTATAATAAACTGTATAAATATTAAAAATAATAAATCTATAAAACACAATAGTATAGTCATAGTTAGTAATACAATTTTTTTTGTTAACCATATTATTTTCCGAACGAAATGCAAACTTTAAGGGATAGAGGTTAGAAATAATTAAAAACTGTCGAGATAGCAATTATTCTATTGGGAATAATACTCTAAGGTATAAAGCCATTCAACAAATGTTTCTAGTTAGTTTCTAATTATAAAATCATCTTCCATACTTTATACCGTATGTGGGCAACAGCCGGCCCGCGGGCCGGATCCGGCCCGCTGTAAGATTTGATCCGGCCCGCGAGACATTTTGAAAAACCCAATTTAAAAAAAAAAAATACACTACTTACTCATACTCATGGAATCAAGTGAGCGAGCAAGCCGAGTGGCGGTGATCATCAAAGAGTGAGGCGGCAAACATCAAAGTTCAAAGCCATTGATGTTTGCCGCCACACTGGCGGCGCAACAAAGGATTATTGCTTCGCAATTGTATTGTTCTACACTAGACGATTCTAGATCATTCCTTCATTTTGCCTATATAAGCGGGTGGATGGCCGGAACTTAGTTCAGTCCTATTCGAGCTACCGTGGTGATAAGTTTGCTTTGTGACTTTGTGTGCATCTTGAGTGCTTACTAATTATACCTATTTTCTTATTAAGTTTATCGAACGATAAGTAAATGAAAATGATGTCTGGTGGAAGGAAACGAAAAGTAGATGCAGAGGGTCGCCAGTTTCAAGAAAAATGGACTGAAGAATTCTTCTTTATCTTGCACAATGGTAAGCCTATTTGTTTGATGTGTAATGAATCCATTTCGGTGATGAAAGAATTCAATATAAAGAGGCATTACTCAACTAAGCATCCTACGCTGCTCTCACTGACAGGACAAATAAGAAAAGACAAAATCCAGAAACTTACCGCAAATTTGGAAAAACAGCAGCAAATATTTCATAGACAAAGAACACAACTTGATAATGTTGTGAAAGCTAGTTTTATAGTTAGTTCAAAATTGGCAAAGTCATTGAAACCATTTGCCGAAGGAGAATTTATCAAGGAGTGTATGTCAGAAGTTTGCAGTGTTTTGTGTCCTGAAAAGAAAAATGAATTTGAAAAAATTAGTTTGTCAAGACGAACCGTTGTACGACGTATAGAAATGATGGCTAATGATATAAAAACAACATTGACTGGCCGTATGACTGGTATTGAATCATTTTCCATAGCATTAGACGAGAGCACCGATTTGTCTGACATAGCTCAACTGGCTATATTTATTCGAGGTGTTGATAAAGAATTCACTATTACTGAGGAATTGCTTGCTTTACAGCCGCTAAAAGGAACCACTACAGGAGAGGACATTTTTAATGAAGTTCAAAAGGTATTCTCAAGTTTTGGCTTGCCATGGTCGAAATTAGTTGGAGTATGCACAGATGGTGCACCTTCTATGGTCGGCTTACGTAAAGGTTTCATCGGAATTTTGAATGAAAAAGCAACTGAATTAAATGTGCAAAAAGATGGTTTGATAGTCCTTCATTGCATTATCCACCAACAGAACTTGTGTTCTAAGTCCATTCGACTCCAGAATGTTATGAATGTGGTAGTAAAAACCATCAATTTTATTCGATCCCGAGGGCTTAACCATCGTCAGTTCAAGGCGTTTTTGGATGAAATATCAGCCGAGTATGACGACGTAACATATTATTGTGAAGTCAGATGGCTAAGCAAAGGGAAAATGCTGAAACGGTTTTACGAGCTTAGAAATGAGATAGCAGAATTTATGCAAATAAAAGATAAACTTCTAATCTGAATTGAGTGACGCAAAATGGATATGTGACTTAGCATTTCTTGTCGACCTTACAGGCCATTTGAATGATTTAAATTTGAAACTTCAAAAACAAGGACAGTTAGTAAATGATTTGTACAGCCATTTGAAAGCGTTTCAGAACAAAATCCGCTTGTGGGAGGCACATATGCTGTCTGGTAACAGTTACCATTTCACCACGCTCTCTGCGTATGAAAATATTGCTTACGCTCAATATGCTGAAGAACTCAAGTTACTGTCGGAGCAATTTTCGATCAGATTTAGCGATTTCAAACACATGGAAGACTGTTTCAATTTATTTGCTACTCCAACAAAAAGTAATGTACAAAATGCTCCAATACACTTGCAAATGGAGTTGATCGAGATTCAAGAAAACTCACTCCTAAAATCTAAATTTGAAGACGTGGAGTTGTGCGATTTCTACAAAAAATACCTCGAAGAAGACCATTTTCCGCAGCTTAGAAAATTTGCAAGAAGATTGATTTGTGCGTTTGGCAGTACTTATAAATGCGAACAGTTCTTTTCATTGATGAAAGTTAATAAATCAAAACATCGTACAAGGCTGACTGACGATAATTTGGAAAATTCTTTACGTCTTTGTACCAGTGGAATTAATCCAAACATCGATGAATTAGTTTCCCAAATTCAAGCTCAAGTGTCTCATTGATTTCGGTGTCGCTATTTAACTTTCGTAGTTTGTAACAATTCTAAATTTAACGATTTAATTTAATGCTGTAGGTACCTATTTTTTCATTTCATTTTGTTATTTTAATAAATTGTGTTGTAATAACATTGTCGTATTATTTCATGGCTGACTGATATCTATCGCTAAAAATTATGAACACTACTTTAAAATGCACTACTTTTAAACGCGGCCCGCGAACGTATTTGCACACTAAAGTTTGGCCCATAACATGTCAAAGGTTGCCCATACCTGCTTTATACAATGGGTCCCTTCAAAGGTTTTTAACTATACGAGTACAGTTTAGAAGTTAGTTCTTGTAAACTTAAAAGTTGTATTATGTGGCGGTCGCGTGAGGTAACTATTTGACGACATGAGATTTCTTGATTCGGGTACTGAACCAACAGCGAATTTAACTTTCATTTAAAATTAGGAAAATTAAAAAAATATATATATTAGTCACTCCGAATAAACAGCAAAAAAAGAAAACTTTAATCTCATTATGAGATAATTGTATGTTCCTGGATTTACCGATTATTATGATCATAAAATCATATATTTATCATAATTATAAATCAATCATTTTTTTTCCTTCTGTAATTCATGTTCATGTTTATCTGTATCCTAAATAATTTTCATTTGTAGCGAAGTTCTTGGTTTATTATGAAAAAATTATTTCGTGTCACAGTGTACTGGTGCCGAGAAACCATCAATTACTAAACAAATTTTCAACAATGATTACAGGTACTGAGAAAAATGAGCACAAATATTTTTGTTCTCTGAGCATGTGGTATTGTGATATTACGCAGGTCTATAGCCAAAAAATTGATAACTATAGCTCCCGTTGTATTCCAGCAAATCCATGACCTGTAATGGCAGTTTTAGAGCACAAAACTTGTAATGTCATCCGGCTAGTCGATGAACTGGAATAGCTGAAACGTTTTCTATGATTCTAAACACTTATCATTTCCCAATACAACTCTCCCTCGGTCGTTGGTGTAGGCATAGAGCTCCAATCTCTATTGGCAGGAGAAAAAAAGGTTATTAGTGAAAGTTTAGTTCTCTGAAAATATGTAACTACCTCCTAAGGCAGTTCATGAAATCTCTTATTCAAAAAGGTCAATGTTTCCAAGTATTTATGCTCCAAATTTCCTGGTTTAAGTGATCCAAACCTAAAAGAAGGAATCTTTGTTAGCTTACACATCAAAAAAATATCAGGTGCACATTTCACCTAGAAAGAGAAGAAAGCATGGAATTCGTTCCAAGAGGCTGTTGAGAAGTCCCATGGTAACAAGAAGGATCCCAACTATATGAGTATCATGGAAAAATTGAAGGCTTTTCAAACACAAGGTTCCAACATGACTTTTGAAGGTTCACTTGTTACACTCACATGTGAACTATTTTCCGGAAGATGAAGAACACATTGAAGAACAAGGGGGGTAGATTCTAGATTCCATCATGACACCAACTAGATGGAACGAAGGTAAAGTGGAACGTGAATATGATGACGGACTATTGCTGCATGCTACAGCGTGAATCACCTGAAGTGTCACATACCCGGAAGCGCTCACAAAGAAGTTTTTATAGAGATAAATATCAAATTAAATGTATATATTTTTTCACTCTTGCAAGCTTATATCTACAAAACATTTTTTAAATTATTTATAGTAATATGTAATGTAATGGATAAAAATTATCGGCCGATTCCGTTTTCCTTAATTATCATTTTTATTACAATGCTTCGTGATTGGACACAACCTGTACGTGATGGAAGGGAACGGAGTTCATTTTTTGTTTCAGCCTACAAAAATACAAAAAGATCAGCAGATATTATCGAATTAAGTTTCTTTTTGTATACATGTTTTATTAAATACTACAGTACCAATTTCACTTTATGTGACATAGCGGAGTTTTTTTCAAAAGAATTGTGAACTTGAAAGTGATATAATTGATACAAAAAAACACTTTTTTCTGACCTACCTCTATTAAAATATATGTACACTGTTCTATATAGTAAATAATGTTAGTAAACATAAAGTTGGAGCTGACAATAAGAGATGCTAAGTAATTGATAAACATACGTGTGTGGGAGTTGAGGCCGCTTGGAGGTGAACGAGTCGTGATCTAGCAGTTGAGGTATTCTGCCTCGACAGGCCTACAATTAGTTACGAAATCATTTTTCAATCTCGTAAATTATTGTTGTCTTTTTTCTGTTTTTTTTAATCCGATTGTGTTTTTAACTAGGCGAATCGAACAGTGGGTGAAATCCGGTTATGTAACAGGTGCAACCAATAGCGGTGTAATATTGCGTTGAGTTGAGCTCATTTTTAATTCAGTCCTTGTAACTTCTGTTCCTAATGTTTACCTAAGAAGAAAAAATAACCGTTAAATTAACATTATAGTAATTTTCGTTGTAGTATAGATCCCAATGTTATTAATAATTATTATCCAAAGAATCAATATATACTGGCAAGTTCGGGAGTCGAACCAGGGATCTCCCAATAGCCAGCCGGGGGCTCTACCCACTGAGTTATCCTGAGTACAGTAGTACACACAGGATACAGGATACAGGAGTACAGTTAACGACTAATATTAAGAATAGTAGTGTTTTGAACGAATAAAATATTTATACCGATAAAACAACTTTATTATGATAAAATTACAATCTCATAAGGCAATAAGTAATTGTGATAAATGTTTTCATTCATACCATATTAACAATTTTCATTCGCCCGCTCATTCATACAGTATTGACAAGCAGCCTACAGACTTCCCAATTTCACATAAAAAATTGCTAAAATTAAATTCTATCCATCCTGAACTATTACAAGATAATGTCATTTGACGATTGCCAGTATTTCATAACATTTGTTTATTTATTTACAAAGAAATATCACACCAAATGGATAATTTTTGAATTGAAATGAGGATATTAAAATAATACGTACTGATAAAAAAAAAAACAGTCAACTAAGGAAATGCACCAATAGATCTTGCCCACCGAGTCCTCTTTCCATACCATACACAGTGTGGCGGACCATACCTTGAATTCCCATCTCACACTAGAAAACAAAATACTCATACATAAAGTCATACTAAAACCAGTCTGGACTTAAATACTTCAACTATGGCGATCAGCACATCCAATCCTTCTAATCTAAGCCAGAGGTCGGCTTGGGAGGCATTGTCGCCCCACCGTCATCCAAAAATTCACAATCAAAATCCTTTACCTCAGCATCTCAAAGACCATATCTGAGGGGGATTACTTTGAAGGGGCCGAATTTGTTATCGATGAATAAATAACAATTTTTTAAGGTAAACATTCTCGTTATTTTGATCAAACACTGTATGAATGACAGAGTAAATGTAATATTGTACATATGGGGTGATTTTAATTTTCTTTAAAGATTTAAAAAAAAAAAGTGCTTTCCCCCCACAGTGCCTGTGAATTACACATTCATCCTCCAATTGGTTATGTAAGATATATAACTCATCTAGTATAGTATCTTATTTGTCAACAATAGTATCTTTTTTGTCTTTTAACCAGGGCAGATAAAGGGTGTCCCAGAATTAACGCAATTTTTGAATTTGCCGCCATTTGTGCAGTAAAGTGCTGGCACCCTAAAAAAACAACAATATGACAGCTAACAGTTTAGGGTTAGTAAAAATGGAGCGTTACACGATAGAACAACGTGTCTTTATTGTTGAACATTATCTCAAAAATAATGAAAGTTTAGCGGCCACAGTTCGAAAATTTCATACAAAATATGGTTGGAATAGTATTTTGACTTCATCAACTGTGAAGAGATTAATTGAAAAAATTAGGGAGACTGGATCAGTTGGAGACACTAAACACACTGGTCGTCCAAAAACAAGCCGTTTAAATGTCAATATCGAAGCAGTGCGTGAGAGTGTTGTTGAAAATCCAGGAACATCAATTCGGCGTCATAGACCGTGCCGAAATTGGATGATATTGATGTGGCCAATATGTGGTTTCAACAAGATGGTGCCACATGCCATACAGGCCATGAAACAATTCAAATACTGCATGAGACATTTCCAGGTCCTGTACTCTCTCGTTTCGGTGATCAGAATTGGCCCCCAAGATCTTTATTTTTACTCCTTTAAATTTCTTTTTATGGGGTTATTTGAAGTCAAAGGTGTATGTCAACAAGCCTACATCCACACGTGCATTAAAAGAGGAAATTCAACGCTGCATCAACGAAATTCAACCACATTTATGCCAAATGGTCATGGAAAATTTCGACAAAAGAGTGCGTATGTGCCAGCAGCAAAGTTGAGGAGGCCATTTACCCGATGTGTTATTCCATAAATAACCCTGTCCTATTTACTTTATAATTCAATAAAAAAATAACAACAAAAATACTAAAAACTGTGTTTTCTATTTAAATCAAATCTACGTTAATTCTGGGACACCCTTTATTAACTAAACGTGGAGCCAATGGAACCGTTATCCGTTTTTATATAAAATAATCTCATGTGACTAGGAACAGGTATAAAGCAGATGTGGAACATGTTACAGGGGATGGAGCAGGTAGGAACATGTCACGACATGAGGATACCATCTCCCTTCTAGAACAGGAATTTGACCAAGGTATTGTTAATATTACAGAATAATATTATAAGCGGAACGTTAATAATTTTGGCAATAGCGTTCCGTTTCTTTGCTTCATCTAATGCACGTAATAAAGCACCAATTTGATCAAAGTCGAATTGCACAATATTAAACAAAGCCTTTGGGAACAATCTTCTCGTGTGTTGTATCGTAACAAGTAGCTCTAGTCACTTGATAATTTTTTTTCAATATCTTTGGCTTGCGCTTACACTTGATGATTATTAACATTCCAAACCTTAAGGTCATTGGCTGTCCTTTTCAGTTCTTCTTTGTTCATTCTTCTCTCTCTTTGTAATTTCGTTCTCTCTGGTATTTTTTTTCATACTTACCTTTCATTTTCTTTTGTGAGCATTTCTTTTTGAATTCTTTCTGTTAACTCTTCATCTTTTTTTTTTTGTTTTTATTGAGATATATTCTTCTTCTATGAAATGACAATAATAGACCTTACATTCCTAGCTATTTTTCTACTTTGAAATGACTGCACAAGCTACATCTTATATTTGTAGTTGAGTTTTAAGGTAATGGATTACATTTAGTTGAGTTATCTCTTGAGTTATCATTATCTCAGGTCTCAATACAAGAAATGAAGTTACTCAACTTTTCTTTCTTAATTATTTGGGCCTTATTCGTTAATTTATGCAACAATCATTTCCCTTTGTTCAAAATTTCGAACAAAGGCAATTTTCAAAGCCACTTGGAATATTTCCGAGCTTTAATTAAGATCGTTTTCATTGAGGGCGACTATTGAAAAACTTCAGTAGAATGTTTCAAACCTATTTCCTGGAGTTGTCAGGGTCTAACATCTCGCGGCAATGTGGCTTTTTGAAGTTTTGACCATGCGAACTTTTGAGTGATTCGTTCATAATCATATTTCGTACATTCTCACAGCATCCCAAATAGGTATGAGGCGTACTAGCAGGGCATTGAGGACTATATGAGTTTGTTTCCTCCCTTCTCTTAACCCCTCCCTCTAGTTTATTCATAGCGGCTTCCGTTCCATCCACGGACTCCACATGGGGTCCTCTGAATGGGCTAGAGAATATTTACCAAACCTAACGCACACAAGTACAGATGTATCAACAACAAGGTAAACATCTATAAATATATAGTTTTATTATTAAATCTCTTTACTATGATAAAATTACAATCTGCCTCATTGGGCAATAAGTAATTGTAATAAATTTTCTCATTCATACCATATTTACAATTTTTCATTCACTCGCTCATTCATCCAGTATTTACAAACAGCCCAGAGACCTCCGAAATACATATGGTTGTCACCTCCCTCGCATGCGAGAGAGAAAGTCTTGGGAAGTCCCCACGCTCCTCCGTCAGCGGCGTCCCCGTATACGAGCCAGCAGAGGCTGTCTAAGAGCGCGAGAGCCACATACGCTCAGGACATGATTGGAGAAACTGGCCATTGCCAGGACTCCCACTGTCACGCATTTATAGCAGGTCACGAGGCCACTGCCGTTTTAGTCTCCGAGGAGGATTATAGGGATGAGTGGTGCAGTGCAATGACTGTGCTAGGGGATTACGGTGGTTGGATAGGTTACTATGGAATTTTATGAACTTGGAAGGGATGAGTTCATGAATGTAAGCTGACGTAATAAGGGGCATTTACTATTGTTCTCAAGACTTTCGATTGAAAGGATTGGATTAGCTTGATGTTCGACTTTTTTGCTGTCCCGCATAGCTCTATTCCGTATGTCCAGTACGTAAGTAGTCTGTACAGTTGTCCAAAGCGCCTGTTTAGTTCTTGTCTTTTTAGCCTCGGTCAGTCGTTTATCGAGATGCAAGCCTAAGTACCGTCATAACTACAGGATACAGGGAGAGGAATGGAATCAAAAGAAACTAGTGGACAAGACTTAAATATATAGTAAGGTAAATAATTGTATGTGTCTGACACTTGAGCCAGTCAGTATAACTAGTCAGTATAAGGGAGAATAATGAATTAGTTTAGTCTGGATTGAGAAATTATTCTTATAAACTCAATCTACCATAAATGTTTGCCATTCAAAATGGCAATTGTTACAACTTATAAGACGCCCATCTTTTCAAGAAAATTATTTCATAAGCGTTGTAGTTAAGTTCTAGACAATTGTATGCTTTAGGAGGTTTAACTGTAGGAACGATTCCATACCTGGAATCCGCTTAAGTGCAACTTATGGATTTTATTTTTCAAATATTTACAACAATGAAATTTCTTCCTATTATACGTACACGGTTTTATATTTTAAGGGCCATTACGCGATGACAGTAACAAATTCGACCACCTCTCCTAAAGTAGGGGGAAAAAAAGTTACAAGAACTTCTGGAGTGGACCAAACCATCCCAGGATGTTTTCGTCTACCTTTCAGAGCAGTCCTTTGGTACGATTTTTTGTTAGGGTGGGACTGGAAAGGTCTACAGTAGTATTCCGTATTACACTTCTAAATCGGCATAACTTATGGCAGTATTTGCCATATTCTATACACATTACCATAAACTTGCTCAAAACTAATGACCAATATGGAGGGGGGGGCAGTATAACTACATTTATGTGATTTTGTAGCTTTAAGACGGATAGAATGCACTGTTGAGGGGGAAACAGTCTAAACGCTTAGCTTTCAAACAGAAATGAATTCGTGGTCAGGGGAAAACCAATAAAATTGCCAAAAGTTTTGGAAAGAACTTTCTAATACTTTATACACGGTGTAGGTAAACACCTCTATCCTTTATTTTATATATTGTATACGAATATTTTTTTACCACCAATTAGTGTTTATACTATATAGGCGAATCTTATTTTCGTACTTTTGAAAAAAAGGAGTTATATATACTGTTTCACCCCTGACCGTATGTCAGCAGACCAGTATCATAACATATTTAGAATAATAATAAGGTATGAATAAATAAATAAAATTAGAAAATATTTACAAGGATTCCATTAATAATGAAATACTTAAATTGTTAGTTAGAAATTGTTTGAAAAGAATAACCAAATGAATAATTCGCGATTAGACATATAAAATAAGAGGATATTAGCTGTTTCTCCTTTACAAGGTTGTTGTGCCTTTAGAAGTGTAAATATATTGCTGGGAGATCAGTGAAATAAAGTACGATACTAATTATGAATACATGATTGCTAGATCAACAAGGGTTTGGAACGTATTGTTATTTTTAAAGATAATTACATTTAAAAACAATGATAAGGACAGTATATCATTCATTTTCTTTAGCAGTAGATATAATTAAAAAACTCTATCATAAAATTGATAAGATACAGTAAAAAAGTATTTTTGATTGGCTTTATCTTCTCTACTAGCACAGTCTACAGGCGGTGTTAGCTTATAACAAAGATATTCATCAGGCAGCATACATGCGACAAGAATATATTTGTTTTGTGAACATATAGCTCCTATTTTGTTTATTAGACCTGTTGTCAATTTTATTGCATGTGGTCCGATACCAACTGGTTGATTTCTGGGCGGTGTCTAAATATTGTAGATTTTGTTTTTGAATTGTTAGCTGTCATTTTCCAATGGTACAGGTACGGTTTGTAAAGTGCGATGAAGCATGGTAGATATTAGGGGGGAGATAATTCCAGACGGTGGTGGAGGGAGCAGGAAAGATCGAACGCTGGATTTCGATGGGAAGAGATCAGGGTCATGTGTTCTGGGAGTGAATTGGAAACTCCCAGCAAGGTAGAGTCCCGAAAACAATGACAGGATGAAGTCTTCGAGTCTTGGCGATAGTCTCCTTGTGCCAAGACAGCCATAGTCCAAGTGACGGGAGAGGATACAGGGACTGACTGGAGAAACACACTGCTTTACGTGAAGTGTTGCGCCCTGTATTTTGAAGTTATATCATTATTTAGTGTGTATTGTCTGAGAAAAGCAATGAAATATATTTTACAACCAGCGTGAGCAGTTGCCGATAAGGGCTTACTAGGCAGTACTGTGCTGCAGTAAACTAGAGGAGTCGTTAAAAATTCTCCGAGGCGCAGTAAAATGGGTTCTTTATCACCTGATGATTACCCGGCGGGAGATTCGGCCCTATAGGCGGCTGTTCCTTGGTAGTAGCCTACCGGCAGATTTAGCCCCTGCTGATTAAACGGTGTAAATTCTTCTGCTAGGGCTTATACTCGGAAGGTCCTTGTGAGGTTGGCCGACTCTAAACCATGGATTAGCCCAAGGGACAGCTTTATGGCACTCATCTTTTAGCACTAACGTTTATATAAGTCGGCGCAGGCTCCAGCAACAGCTATGTCATACCGGATGGTAGCATTTCTATCATTTTGGACTGAAATATTTTCAATTATGTTGTATAGAATGCTGTTTGTTGATCATATCTACCATTGTCCCCAGATATAAAATACAATATAAGCGTTTTATAATACCGTTTGGCTCAGCAGATATGCATCGGTAAATGGTACTTGTAGGCGTAATTATTACACAAGGCAATCAAAATGTCGCCTGTATGGTACTGCTCTAGCGTGTCCTCTCGAACAAGACTGCAAACAGTTCAGAATGCAATACTCCAGGTCCAGCCTCCTTCCATCTAGGCCAGCCTATCCAGCACAGATTCGAGCCTAAAATGAGAAGTATTTAAGAAAGACAAGAAATTATTTGCACAATTATTTAAACGAAAAAAGTATGTTTGTGTGTCTTGGAGTCCACTTGTTTCTTAAATACTAAACAACCTGCCTTAAGGGTGACACATCTGAACTAAAATCCCACTAAAACCGCATATACATTTGAGAATTCACCCCGAATGAGCAAAGCAGCAATGTGTCTGACCTCGCGCTGAACGAACAGGGAACCCAGTCTCTATTGAGATTCTCGCCTGACCTCTTTTAAAGTTTACATTTACTGTTTAACATACAGTAGTGATCAAATGTTTCCAGACAGATTTGTTAATACATGATGAGAGAAAAATACAGTTAATTTACTTCATTAAAATAAATATAGTGGAATTTTCTTACAGTCATTCAATGAGAGCCAATTAACAACTAAATAATTCTAAAAATCACTAAGAATAATTATTATAGTTGCGTCTATATGTCTGGTTGAAATACAATAAATAAAACGATTGCCAGGGAAGATGTTTCGACCAATCTATTTGACAATATAATGCCAATATGTTAGCAGAATTTTTATAACTGTCAGAAAAGTTACAGAAATTAGGAATGTAAATTTTTCAATTCAGAATCAAATAATGTAATTATTAGTTTGATTACATTTATATATGATATGATATAGTTAATTATGTTTGTTCGAAAGTTTCCTTTTTTTTTTCTTTTTTTTTTCCCCTTAATCCCTTTAATTTTTATACAATATGTAAAAATATGAGCAATATGAACAAAGAATTGACAAATTTTTGCTATGCGCAGGTGCATTTTAAGGAGGTTGGGTTACTTAACAATACAGGTTGTGGTTAAAAATACAATGAAGTGAATATAATGCTAGGTGATGGGGCTCACCTTCAGTTTGAAAATGTGGGAGAAAAGCTTACAAAGTAAAACCTAAACCTAAGACTAAAGCGTTCCAGCCGCGACAGCGTCCTGCCATCGGAGTGGGGCTTATCGTGTTTGTCAAGTACTGTAGGGAGTATGACCACTTTCATCAGTATACCGTTTTGGAATTGAGTCGCCGAGCTGTCGTGTACGTCAGATGACGAAAAAACGGTGCACCATATAGCAGAGTAGGCCTGAGTATACTATTGTAGATCTATAGCTTGAGACGCAATGATAGATTGGGGGAAGTCAATAAGTGCGTAAGATGGTAAGACTTCGTGCGAGTATGCTTCAACTTCTTCGCAAAATGGTTACTAAAATGGAGATGTCTGTCCATTTTAATTCCCAGATATACTAGGTTGTTGGCTGGTGAATTTTCCTCGGTTCCTACTATGTAACTAGTAGGTAGCGGACTTTTTCCCTTTTGAAAAGAGAAAATGCTTACTTTTACTACCAAACCTCTTAAGTATTTCACGCCTGGATTTCAGGCTTGTTGGTCTTACAATGATTCAAAGTAACAGTGAGTGGGGGTCATTTTCTAAAATACTGTTTAACTGGCACCCAGGTCTTGGCATCTTCGACGAACTCCTTACATATAAATACCATTTACCGCTACCTATCGTCCTGCGTAGTAAATCCTAACCTAAGACAGGCCCATAAACCAACAGACAGACAGACCGGCGGAAGATGGTGCTCCTAGAAAGTACAAACCTGTATATGTGTGTGTGTATAACTGAATGGCAAATATGAATAATATATTAGCCATGCTGAAGCAGAGGTCGCGAAGGATATGTAAAATAAGTCGTCAGAGTGTGCACAAGCGGACAGCCAAGACGAACGGTGTGCGGGCCACGCGGTAGTAACACTTGCGGGGTATTTCTTCTTATTTACCACCGGGGCAGGTGTTTGAATCAGCTGTTGCTACGGAACAATAGTCAAACTGTTGTCATTGCCTCTATGAGAATATTACTTTTTGTAATCCTTCATCACATGTTCGGCCGACAACATAAGACTCACCACGATACTTGTCAAAAGGTTGGATGATTTCTGATGGAGTTTAAAGGAAATGGGATGTTGGATAGTGTGCATAGCTCAAGTCCGCAAGTCCCTTTTATAAGTGCAACCAGACATATAGACGCAACTATAATAATTATACTTGGTGATTTTTAGAATTATTTAGTTGCTAATGGGCTCTCATTGAATGACTGTAAGAAAATTACACTATATTTATTTTAATGAAGTAAATTAAATGAATTATTTAAGAGGTTGAGAATTGAGTCAGGAATGTCTGGGCTAGGTCTAGTTGAGCGATACAGTTAGCTTGAAAGGTAGAAAAATGTATTTGAGTATATGCAAGTATTTATGTTTTACCAATTCAAAAATCACCAACAATTACGCCTTCTGTTGATTTGTCAACATTTTTTATATAGATAAAAAAACAACACTACTAGAAAGCATACACCATAAAAAAAACTTTTCCATAATGAACATAAAAAATTATCAATTTGGTTTTTATTCAACACAGTGTCTACTTCAATGCTTCAAACGAAGTTAAAAACTAAATTCTTTGATTATGATGTCCTCAGTTCCATATACATTTTTAAAAAAATGGTTAAAATTCTCTTATATGCCCTGAATACATGGTGTCTTTGGGATGGACATGGTTCTTTATTTAAAATTCCACATAATTTTTTGGTGTTTCTTCAAGGTTCACGACCATATACAATATGACAAAGCGTACATGCAATCATTCCGGCTCCAGATTAGATAAGCCGGACAACATATAACAGTTTTCTAGGGTCGTCACGAGGGAGGTACCTAGTTACCTCACTAGCCCTAGTGACTAAGTGAGGGTTGATTAGGCTATAACCTGGACAATTGCCTCATGACAGTTCTTACTACTGAGCTATCTGACTCCATATCTGATAGGTGTGTGCCCCGACAGTGCTCTATGTTCAGGTGAAGAGGTATAGGTATTGTAGGTAGTTTGTGTGGTCTTGGAATGACCACGAATTCACTCAGTATCTGAGGGTAGACGAAAACCGTCCGGATCCCAAAGGCAAGTGTGAACCGGAGAGAGGCAAACTGAATTGCCGCGGGAGACAGTACTAGGTAAAGTTTCTAGGGCCATGGCAACCCTGAGGGAGAGAGGTCTCTCCCAAGGAGCTGCTAGTTTTAGCAAGGCGAAGGCAGAGAATCCCACTAGGAAAGTGTGGGGTCTGACAAGGCCGGACTAAAACATAGCGAGGTTAGGAAGAGAGATGCAGAGGTTTTCATAAATGAGAAGTCTTGAAACATCAGTGCAGCTGCAGGTTCACCAGTTAGAGAGCCGTTGTTAGAATGAGTTACAGGTTTTTTTTTTTTGTTTTTTTTCGAAGCTCTCTAGGTCGAAATTCGGATGTGGGAAAAATATAAAATATTTGGGGTAAAAGGAACCTTGTACTAGGCGTACCTGCTCGAAGGTAGTGTGAGCGGAGTTAGGGATGTGGGAGTCCTCGGTGGAGGTTGGTTGAGTGAGCGCAGTAGTGAGAGTCTACTGGTGGCTGGGCCTAGAGTCCCCCTAGGCATGTGGTGCGGTCGTAGTTAGTCTGATGTCAGAGTGAGGGTGCCCCTTAGAGGCTTGTTGTCAGTGCGTCGGCGTCGTGATGTCTATCATCTTCTCTGGTCTGCCCGATCTTGTGAGTTGCCATCGTGCCGGTAGCTGTGGTGAAGAATGAAGAATGTTGAGTCGAAGAATTTTATGTGTTGTCGTCTAATGGCCTCGGTGATGGTGGGGAGCTCGAATTTCTCGTGCATTTCGGATGCCTTCATGTCGCGAAAAGGAGTGTGCCACAGTGCCGTTCTAAGGATGTTATTCTGAAAACTCTGGAGTCTAGTTATGGTAGTGGGGTGTAGAAATCGAAATAGTGGTGTCCCGTACAGAAGAGCCGGCCTAAGGACGCTCTTATATATGAGGAGTTTTAGTCGGAGGGATATGGCCTGGCTGGTGATAAGATGCTGTAGAGAGTAATATCTTTTGCGGACTCGTTTAAGTTTCTTTTCTAAGTGTGTCCCGAAAGTCATGTGCCTACCTAAATGGATGCCTAGATAGCAGATGTTGTTGGCTAGTTTACACGGAGTCCCGTCGATGGCAAAGCTGGGTGGCCGCTTCTTTTTCCCATACTGGAAAGAGAAGATGATCCCCTGGGTCTTAGCTGGGTTAACTTGGATGTGGACAGCTCGCAACCTATCAGCAATTAGTTGACTAGCGCCCTCTGCAGCCTTTAGAGCTCGCGTCGCGTTGAGGCTGGTGCTGTAGACCCCTATGTCGTCCGCATATGCTGCTACCTCACAGTTGGAGTATGAAGCTCCCACGATGTGCGCAGTGTATATGTTGAAGAGTAGGGGTCCCAGTACTGACCCTTGGGGAACACCGACAACGAAATCCCTCCTGGTAGTTAACGTGGTTCCTATGCGTACCGAAAATGTTCTGCCTGCCAGGTAGGAGGACATAATATTCTGTAATTGCTCCGGGAAGTCGTGGTCTTTCAGACGTTGCAGGAGGGTGTGATGATCGACCGAGTCAAATGCCTTCGTGCAATCTAGGGAGATCAACGCGGTGATTCTATTGAGGCGCATGCTCGATGCAACGTGCCGCTGCAGTTTCACGAGGTTACAGTCCGCGCTAAGCCCTTTGGTGAAGCCAGTCTGTTGGGGTGGAACTATGTCTTGGGCGTCACAGTGCCTGGTGAGATGTGTGTGGAGAATCCGTTCATAGATCTTCGACAGCTGGGTCAGCAGACTGATGGGCCTATAGTGAGCAGGATCGTACCCAGACTTGGCGGGTTTCAGCAGTGGGATGACAACGGCATGCTTCCACGTCTGGGGAAAATAGTGCAGTCGTAGTGAGGAGTTCAAGATGTTCACCATGTGAGATATCCCCTTCCGTGGCAGCATTTTCAGAAGGATGTTCTGGACGTTGTCATCTCCTGGTGCCCTGTTGCCTCTGGTGCGACGAATGATAGCTGCTACCTGGTGGTAGGAGGTATATATAGAGGTTTGGGTGGGGGTAACAGCCGCTGTGATTGGGTCGCTAACTCTATCCCCTCTCATAGCTGAACCCTGGTGGTAGGAGGGATATATAGAGGTTTGGGTGGGGGTAACAGCCGCTGTGATTGGGTCGCTAACTCTATCCCCTCTCATAGCTGAACCCTGGTGGTAGGAGGGATATATAGAGGTTTGGGTGGGGGTAACAGCCGCTGTGATTGGGTCGCTAACTCTATCCCCTCTCATAGCTGAACCCTGGTGGTAGGAGGGATATATAGAGGTTTGGGTGGGGGTACACTCACCAGGCGCTGTGATTGGGTCGCTAACTCTATCCCCTCTCCAGTGGTCGGCGAGAATGTCAGCCTGCTCAGGAACCGAGATGAATTGCCCGTTAGTGGTAAGTCTCACCGTGTTTTTCTTCGTGAAGGATGTCTTAACCAGCCGCCAGAAAGCCTTATAGTCGCTGTGTAAACTACGGAGTCGGTCACCCCACATACTAGTCTTCCATTGTATCATGAGGGACGTTATTTGTGTAGTTAGGGCGTTGAGCGCGGGCCTCAGGTCTTTATTTTTCGTCCGGAACCATCTGTTTTTAATATTGTTTCTTTGCCGTATCAGTTGCATGATATGTTCCGGTGGCTTCCTCTGGGAAGGCGGTACCGGGGCGAACTTCGGTATGGAGGCATCAGCAGCTCGGAGAATTGTATCCTGCAACTGATAGATGGCGCTGTCAACGTCCCAAGTATGTCTGAGTGGCGCAACTGGGGGCAACTCTGCTCCAATGAGATGCTTATATTGGGCCCAGTTGGCCTCTCGGAAGTCATATCGTGTGGCAGGTGGCTCCGGAATGTCACCTTCTAGCTCATAGATGATTGGTCTATGGTCAGACGATGCGAAATCGAGCGCCGAGCAGCCGGTGACCCGATGAGGTTGTTGAGTGAGAAGTAAGTCCGGTGTGGAGGTCCTATCTGGGTTGCCGTGTTGCCTAAATGTCGGGACCCCTGGGTGGATCACTGTGTACGGCGTTTTAACTATGTGCCTGCCAAGGGCATTAGGTATTGTACCACTCCACGAGCTATGATTGGCATTGAGGTCACCAACTATTATGTGACTTTTGTTTTTGCTAGTCTGGGTTATGATGAGCCTGGCTGTCGTTAAGTTTGTCCTGGGTCGTCGATAAATGCCAGTCACAATAAGGTTGTTAGTCAGTCGCATCTGGAGAGTGACTACATAGTGATTCCCATCAGATGGCACCACTGGGTCCAGTCGTTTGCAAGGGACTCCCTGTCTGACTAAAATGGCCACGCCCCCTGTTGATGTTTCCGTGTCCTGCCGGTAGGTAAAGTAGCCTGGGAAACGACAATAACAGTCCTTCTTTAGTCTGGTGTCCGTTAAAATAACAACGTCCGGGGTATGGCAACGTAAAATTGCCTCGACATCGCCTTGTTTGGGCCTAAGGCCGCAAACGTTATAATTGAGAATGTGATGACCAATCATTTTGATGCGGGTCCATCGAGTTTATTAAGAACTCTTTCAATGAGGCCGGTCAACTGTGTTATCAAGGTGCCCAAAATATTGAGCATGGTGTCTATAGTTGAGTTGGATGTAGTCGCGGGCGCGGGAGGAGGGAGGGGGGGTTCTTCCGTGTATAGGTTCCGTCCACTAGTCGCATGCGCGTAAGATGCCGTTTGTCGTGGGGGTGGGGGAGCCGGAGCGAAAGTAGTTCCCCTAGATGACGCAATAGTATCTTGCTGGGCCTGGCGTCTATTCTCTATTGCCTGCATTAACTTTAACCTGTATGGACATTGCTGATAAGAAGCCACGTGTCCTTCCCCACAGTTAGCGCAACGTAGGGGTACCGCCTGGTCGCGTGGGCATTCCTTAGTGTCATGAGGTAGACTACATCTCACACACTTCGGCGATTTAAAGCAGTAACGCCGGGTATGGCCATACTCTTGGCAATTCTGGCACATGGGGATGCCGCGCTTTTCATTATAGGTGCTGACCCTGAAAAGCACGTTGTGAACATGGCGGATTTGTTTCAGTTTTTCCGCGGTAAGTGATGAGTCACCTATAACAAGGACTGGCTCTATTTCCGTTTTGGCGCCATTGTGGTCGCTTTTGCGTAGTCTGTAGACGGATATTATTCCTTCTACTGTTTTTATACGCTCTTCAATTTCGTCTATGGGATGTGTTAGGTCAAACCCGTGGAGAAGGAATTTCCTATTAGGCTTTGTTCCCCTCGGGGCATATGTATGAAATGGGATTTGAGCTGCTTTAAGAGCGACGGTTGTGGTTATCAGGGCTTGTTCCGTGGCACAGAATACTTTGGTATCCTGCTGTCCTTGGACTATATGGTACCCCGTGACTATGTATTCTTTTAAAAGCCTGGTCAGGTCGTAGCTATTTAATTTCCCCATGACTAGGGGAGGTATGGGTTTTGGTTTAGTGGTCATGGGCTCGGATGGAGCCGTTTGTGGTTGAGCCGTGTGTAAGGGTTCAAAAGAATTTTGAACCTGGGTGACAGTTTGTGGCACTGTCCGGGGTCGACAGTACTTTTTAGGCTGGCGAAATCCCTCAGTATTCTCCGAACCGGAGTCGGGGCTGACTGGGGAATCGGACATGGCATAAATTACTTCCATTTGAGTGTCGGATGACCTGCGGGAACCTTTACGGGCGGGCATTGTATTTGTGGGTTCGTGCGAAGCACACCCAGTTGGGGAAAAAGACCCTGAATCACCAATAAGTAATAAGTAATGATAATGAGTCAGCACTTATCTTTGTGTCGTCACTGCAGATTCCTCCCACTCCACTGCTGTAACGGACTTCTAACAGCGTATGGTGCAGTACACTGTTGACTAATGTTATTAACAATGATGGTTAATTGTTAATAACGCACATACACTTGAGAGTGTTAAACTTTAAAATAGCAAAGCGCACAAAACTCAAGACACGTCCTTCCTCTATGAAAGCTAGAACGCAACTTGAGTTACAGGCCAAAACCCAGGCCTACTTATACTCAGTGGTGGCTCGTTAGTAGCCAATGATGTAAGGCGTTATTGTGGCCAATGATATCGCAGTTGCGGTGACGCTTTGTTCTAGGCAGTGACCCAGGCCTACCTTCCCTTCCAGCCTTTGACTAGTTTTTTGCAGCTGCGTCTTTTATTGTTTACAATATTTACACTGGTATGACGTATGGTTTGGTAATGTTATTAGCATTTTTTAAAATTAATTTACAATATATATACAATAGAGTATTGGGTAATTTATCTTGTATAGTTAGCGGTCGCTACAAGGCTCATTCCCTCTTATAATGAGATATTATAAAGTAATTGCTCAATGTAGAATATATCGGCAGATTGAAACCCCAATGTTCCATCCCGGCGGGAAAAGTCTCGCTGCCAACCGAATTGGGAGGACTCTATCGCTGCTTATATTGAAGGGTCGAAAGAGAAGAAGCAGACATCTCTCGAGAGCGGCGTGGTCGACCACAATCCTTCTGTACACCTCGACATGAATCCATAAATCATAACTACGGAGTAGAGGAAGAATGTAGCCAAGGGCATGGGCCAAGGAGAAGATACGAACACCGGGGAGATTAGCTGAAGTTCGGAGTAATGAGCTACAATCATGTATACTAATCCCCCCCCTCTTACATACTAAAAGCGACAGAATCCTAGGAGTTTTTTTAGTTTTCTAAGATTAAAAATCAGGAGAAACAAAATTGGATTTTAGTTGACGCTAATTTAAATTGTAATATCTTTAGGGCACACTTCCCCAAAAATTATGTTTCGTTTTGCCTCTATTATTTTCAATAGACTTATTTAATCATTAAATTATATTTTTATGTTCCTAACTCATGATACCTTCTACCCGCATCATGTGACCTTTTTTTTATATACAGTCGATTTTACCAGACACATACCAGCTAACTCAAATTCATAGTATTGCCATATCCGTTCACCCGGAAAGCGTTACGACACCTTATAACCTATAGAGAGAGAAAAAAGGCGATAAACGTGTCTTGCTGGGATACTTTAATTTTAAGAAGCGGTAGAGCAGTTTTTGTCAGCGATTTAACCTTTGCAATTACCTTATCTTATAAATAACCTTTTAAATTTTAAACGAATGATCATTGAAATAAGTTATATAAAAAATATTATTGGGTGCTCCTTGCCAGCCATAGCAAGCCTAAATTGAATGTGAGGAGGAAGGATACAAATAAACCCCATTTACTATTGCCTCGATGCGAAGAGGTCTGTATCTAAGATAGAGCATTGGTTCTTGCAAGAGCAGACAAGACAGAGAAAGAGAGGCGAGCGCACACACATTGTGCCGATAAGCAGATAAGCTGAGGGCAGACTTTCTCGGCCGAAGTAAGTATAGGCCGGACTTTCTCCTCCGGGGCACGCGCCACCTCTTCGCTCTGCGGTCCACCGCTGCCTCGCTTATCTCCTGCCCACTTATCCTAACTACTGCGGTTATCTAAAGCCCAGTTCTATAATGGCGAAACTCTAGCAGCAGTCACATCAGTATCAATTTTATATTTACAACTATTGATAGAAGCCGGCCCGCTGAAGAACGAGCTTTATGCCTTCCAGTCGTTCTGGTAGTTTGGAATTTACCCCACTAAGTTCACATGGTACATTATTGCACCTCGAATGTTCCGTCGAGAAGAATGTACATATAGGTCAGCCAAGTAATAATTATTATATATGGATAATTAATGAATATCCTATAATTATTTGTAGGGATGTTTGATTAATCCCCTGTACAGTCCCTATTGTAGCTGATATAATAATTGTAATAGTTAATAATGTTATATTGTTCTGAATGTTTATTAATATTCTTATGGGTGCAATTTTTTGTCATGTTGATAAAATTAAACATCTATATCAAGAAAGTTTAGATATAATTTCAGGTATTCATATATGGAAAGATTTAATGAAATGTAAGGAATAAAGGAAGAACACAGACAGATCACACTAAGGCGAGAGGAAGTCACAAACCAGAAGTGGGAAGAATACAAAAAAGATCGCCGACAAAGGTTACAAGATACGAGTAATTATCAAAAAGTGTATTTAGTTGATATTGAACACAACTCCCCCCCTCTCTATTAAATTGTACTAAAATAGAAAGGTGAGGACGATTTGAAGGTCTACTAATTTCAAATACATTCCGAAAAAAAAGGCTTTATTTCCAGTCAGAAATACTTGTTTTTTTTTGTTTGAAACTTTCTCATTTACTGAAAATAATTTTTTTTTTAATTGTATTATAATGACCAAAAATTATAACCTTTATTGAAAAGGTTGGTTTTCATATTTTTTTTTACATTAATTGTATGATTGAAATGCCTTTTGCATTATCTGCTTATCGCTAAATAAGATTTTAACAGGAAACTGCGACATGAAAAATCATGAAAGTAAGAAATAAAAACATTTTCCCTGTTCGGTTTTTTTTTCTTCCCGATATTGTATTTTCCATGTTGATTAATTTTTACGATCGGTATATGATATATTTAGACGTATATTGTGTATCATTGTACTTGTTTATTCCATTATATAATTTGTATAAAATAACAAAACCTGTATACAATGTAGCGATGCTACAGGATATACGAAAATAATTTGTAAATAGATTCCCCTGAGGATCTATAATTGTATATAATTATCTGTGCATTTAAAGGGGCTAGGAAGAAAAAAAAATACAATAATAATAATAAATAATAATATTTACAGATGGAGAAACGAAGGAAGATATTTACTAGTTATAAAGTGGGTCTCATTAACAATCTTTAGGAGAAATACTAAGGCTGGTAGTTAAACCTTTCTAGTGGAATAAATATACCATTGCCTATTCATTAAACATTTAAACCTAGATGTCTGTCTATGTTAGTCTTTGAATTCGTGCAGAGGATGTAGGATACATGTTAAGACTCTAAATCGCCAACATATCATTTCTTATACGGAATTTTTACAGATTTCCCGGAATTTCTTTAAGCAAAAAACATATTCACATGTCTTTGAAAATATCTTGAGATGCATCCGACATTTACAGCTATAGGGGTAATAACATTTAACCGAACTCGTGAGAAACATAAAAAAAAAAAAAAAAATGACTATAGGTAGAAATTTGTTCAGGTGAAATTTCCGATGTTCCCATCTCATTAAGTAAATCTTCCACGGTGTAACCTTCGCTGCAGTGTTCGCTGATGGAAATTTATGAGTATCCGTGGCTAGCGGTGAATACATTTCGATACCAATCTCAAACTAGATAAGGCGTGGCTGATCTCCGCCCTTTGAGGAAGCGATGGTATCGTGGAAGAAGAGATAGCCGGCGAGAATCGGTAAAGAGACACGAAGGATATGAGTTAATCATCATCATTTAGTCGCTATTTCACAGAGGCCATATTTTACTCACGGAACCCTGGTAGAAAATAGTCATTTAGAAATTTGTGGGTCTACATTTACATACTCGTTTAAATGAAAGCATTCCATCTAAGAGCGAAACTGGTATCACGCCAAAAAGTGATATATATTTCAATTTGTACAATTGAGACATTCGCAAAATGAACAAACAACTTTTGTATTTTTTTTTTCTTTTTTAATTGAAACTTCTTTATTGTGCTAAAATTACAAACTGCCTTATTAGGCAATACGTAATTGTGATAAATGTTCTCATTCATACCATACTTACAATTCATCATTCATACAGTATTTACAAACAGCCCAGAGGCCTCCCGAATCCAAATGGTTTGTCACCTCCCTCACATGCGAAAGAGGAAGCGGAGTCTAGGGAAGAAGTCCTCCCCGCTCCTCCGTCAGCCGCGTCACCGGATACTAGCCAGTGGAGGCTGACGAAGAGTGCGAGAGCCACATACGCTCATGACATGATTGGATACTCCCACTGTCATGCATTTATAGCAGATCACGAGGCCACTGCCGTTTTAGTCTCCGAGATGGATTATAGGGATGAGTGGTGGAGTGCAATGACTGTGCTAGGGGATCAGGGTGGTTAGGTAGGTTACTGTGGAATTTCATGAACTTGGAAGGGATGAGTTCAAGAATGTAAGGTATATTACGATCGTTATGAAGGGTTTTGTTGCTGACGTAATAAGGGGCATTTACTATTGTACTCTGGACTTGTGATAAATGTTCTCATTCATACCATACTTACAATTTTCAAATTTTGATTTTCAATTCAAAATTTGAAAGGATTGAATGCGCTTGATGTTCGACTTTTTTGCTGTCCCACATAGCTCTATTCCGTATGTCCAGATTGGCTTAAGTATAAATTTGTAAATAAGTAGTTTATTTTCTATTGAGAGATGGGATGTCCTTCGAAGTAGTCTGTACAGTAGTCCAAAGCTTCTGTTTGGTTCTTGTCTTTTTAGCCTCGTGTGTGGCTTCCATGTCAGTATTTTGTCGCGATGGAAGCCTATATACCGTACAGTCTCGGATACAGGAAGAAAAATGGAATTAAGAAAAACTAGTGGACAGGACTTGTAGCAGAAGGTAAAGGTAATGTCGGAACATTTGGCTTCATTAACTTCAAAAGGATACGCTTGATGTTCGACTTTTTTGCTTAACTTTTTTTTTTATACAATTAAAATAGGCTCACAGGCAATTCTACAATAGGATATTCCCTGTAGTTGTTTGTATTATTGTTAGGGCTAGGCGGGTGTATGTCAAAGGTATAAGCTATTGTCTGAGATAATCGTCAGCCGTAAATTTTGTAGTGAAAGGATTTCGTTGGCCTTCTATAGGATGATGGAAGAGGGACCGTCAAACTATCTGCGTGTTTTGTTCCAGGGATAATATCCTATGATGGTATATTGCAGTCGTCCTTTTTCATTGTTATAGGTTCAATCTAAAATATTCAACGATTTTTTTCTGATTCTTGTGAAAACGACTCCAGGACAGGAAGGGTTTAATAATGGCGTCGAGATGAAGTTACAACGGGAGAAATCCCTAATCCAACATATTTCGGATTATTATTAACTGCTGGAAACGATAAGATAAGAAGCTTGAAAGCATGAGGATTTTCCTGAGTTTGATATATTCATTCTATTTATCTGGTTAATGAATATAATATTGTAATAGTTGAATAAATAACATATAATTATTATTATAACTCTATAAATTGTGATGTATATTATTCACGAGTTTGTTGTACTATTTATTAATATCCATGATATATGGATAATTAATTTATATCCTATAATTTATTTTAGGGATGTTTTATTAATCCTCTCTACTATCCCCCTATTGTAGCTGATATAATAATTGTAATAGTTAATAATGTTATATTATTCTGAACGTTTATTAATATTCTTAGGGGTGCAATTTTTTGTCATGTTGATAAAATTAAACATCTATATCAAGAAAGTTTAGATATAATTTCAGGTATTCATATATAGAAAGATTTAAAAGATTTAATGAAATGTAAGGAATAAAGGAAGAACACAGACAGACCGCACTAAGGCGAGAGGAAGTCACAAACCAGAAGTGGGAAGAATACGAAAAAGATCGCCGACAAAGGTTACAATATACGAGTAACAATATTATCATGTTCGTGTGATCAATGAAAATCAAATAATGTTAGTACAGGAACGAACTATGAAGACAGAGGTAAATAAAAAAACTGTGAAAATTTCTTAGGAAGAAAAGTTTATTGTAACAGATGATTATGTAGATAATTGCGAAGAAAAAATGAGTCAAACAATGATTTCAGAACCAGAATTTGCTCAAAGTAAATATGAAGAGGATGATGATGGGAAATAAGATAATGTAATGGTAAATGATTACTAAAGGCCAGTCAAAATAAGGCAGAAGGTGCTCTTGTTGTCATAGAAGACTACAGTAGTGTGTCTATTAATAAATTTGATGAATGACAACAAATTTCATTTCTTCAACCCACGCCGACATACCGACAAACTACCCACTCATATTTGTATCCACAGCTTGCTATCAACTCCGAGTTGTCTTTAAAATCATAAACAGAGTGACTTCACGGAGTGGTAAAGTTTTGTATTTCGTGATAAAGCTACGGTATTTTTTGGAATCTGCACAAAAAATCTGAACCGAAAATTAACTGAATGTATTTGTATCTTGAAATGGTGGCGTAGATACTCTTAATACTTCTCTTGCTCCGTGTCGGAATGGAAGTGCATTGAACCAGTGACGCTTGATAACTGTTAACTTTTTTTTTAATATTATAACATATACTCCTAGTCATCTGACACTAATACCTGATCCAGACATGTACTGTATGTACTGTATGTGAAAACGTTGTGCAATATTAGATTTATAAGATATCAAATCCTCGACCAGAGAACTATTTTGGCCGATATCCCTATCCTTCATCGGCGAATAAATATTTAATATGGATTGGTGGTGACTCACGAAATTATGTTGAAATCGACCGCACTTTCTCACAATCGTGGCCTGACCTGAATTCTTCACCAGGACATCTTAAAAAGGAGTTCTCGTCAGTTTATTAGTTAATAAAAAAGACAGGAAGGGCCAGTCACCGGGTGGTCACTTTGATCTACTATCGATTTAATTAGACGCCAAACGCCAATCAAATGCACACGGCCTTCTCGATAGACTTGAGGAAACGGCGTGAAGAAGACGGAGTAAAATTAAAAACGAAAAAAGAAACTATTTTGCATACTCAACTCTTGCTTGCAAAACAAGCTATTAATTGTAACTAGTATGTAATTAATGTATTAAGAATCAAATAAATTTGTTGCAGATTGTCGATAAAATCTTTGAAAAATTATAGATTGACTTTACGGGCGGGGGAGGGGGGGGGGACGGTAGCTTGTCAAAGACTAGCGACATCGTCGTTTCTTATATGTTTTTTAATCGCTCATTTCCCCTGAGAAATTAGAAGGTAACTTTCTCTTCATATTTTTAAGATTAGAATTATTCTAATTATATAAACAATAAAAGTTTTTTAAAGCTTGTTCTAAATCCTCGTCTTTCTCGCTGAACTCCTGGAGGAAAATTGTGAATTTTCACAAAACAAATCATTTGAACCGGAAATAGGAGTAAACTATTTCCGGGAAATGACTTTCCATTTCCAGCAAAAACAATTGAATTCTAAAATCTCTTTAGCTGTTATTTTTAACTTGCGTATGAAAACGTTAAATAGTATTTGCCTGAAAGATAATCAAAGAAGCCCAACAAACTGATCCCATGGAATTGAGAATGGGGTTTTCAATTGTAATTCGAGCTGTCTCAGTGGTATCGAATTTAAACATTGTGTCGAGCTAGTCGAATTGAATTTCACTTAAGCACATAAATCAGTTCTGATTGTAAAAATTGTATTATTACGCCAGTAATTGCTTTTGGGTCGGATATCATAAGAGTTGAAATAACGAAACTTTTTATCTATATTTTCTATTGATGTCCCCTGTACGCCCAATACCTTTTTTGGCAACATTTGCAGATGACACTTCAGTCCTGTCATCCCGCCCCGATATTGCACCCCATAAACTTCAAAGACACCTTGAAGAGATCGAGTATTAATGCAACCAATTGCGGATCAAAGTTAATGAAGCAAAACCACATTACCTTTACTCGCTGCCGCAAGTCCAGTCCACTAGTTCTTTTTAAATTCCATTCCTCTCCTTGTATCTGAGACAGTACAGTATTTAGGCTTCCATCTTGACAAAAAACTGACATGGAACTTAAAACACATGGAGGCTTTGGACAACTGTACAGATTACTTCGAAGGACATCCCTGCTCTCAATCGAAAATAAATTACTAATTTACAAAGTTATACTTAAGCCAATCTGGACATACGAAATAGAGCTATGGGGGACAGCAAAAAAGTCGAACATCAAGCGTATCCAATCCTTTCAATCAAAAGTCCTGAGAACAATAGTTAATGCTCCTTATTTTGTTAGTAACAAAACCCTTCATAACGATCTAAAAATACCTTACATTCTTGAGTTCATGAAATTCTAAAGTAACCTATCCAACCACCCTAATCCCGTAGCACAGTCATTACACTGCACCACATTAGAGGTTAGAAACATTTTTAAGTTTTAAAATTTGTTTTAAAAAAAAGCCTGTTAAAACGAACTAAAGGTAATGATAATTTTTTGTATCTCTTCTTTAAATTAAACATACAATATTGTCCCAATTCAAAAATTTTAATTCGAATATTATACCAACTCGATTGTCGCAGATACTTTGTAGCAGTTAGTGTGATTGCTTGGTGTTTTGAAAGATAGCTTTTAGCTGCCCTTATCCGGTTTTTGTGGGACGAGACTGGAGCCCTTAGATTTGACGGGTGTTTACATTGCAGGGCCTTCCTCTGCGGAGAAAGTGCCTCCCTTTCCTCCCTGTCCTTTGTAAACAGGGAAGGCTTTACGTAAATAGCTAGTGACAACCAGCTATCTACGTCCGCAGGCTCGTCTCCGGAAATATACCACATCATCTCCAAAACTGTTGTATTGAAGGACGGGCAGACGTGTTTGCTTCTGAGCATTAATGTCATCAATGTCGATGAGTTTAAAAATATAAAATTTTAAGACTTTTCCTAGTGTCGCTCAAGGAACTGTTCATTTCAGGACCTGCACGTCCTAGTTAACTAGGGAACGATCAGCCTGTTTCTATATATATATATATATATATATATATATATATCCCATTTGGGAGTTATAATTTTAAAATTTCATAATTATTATCCAATGACAAAATATCTCGCTTAAACCATTGAAATCCAATACATCACACAGAGTTTACTATAAACAGAATGGTATTCGGTTTGTAGGAGATCACCTCAGCTTCTGGGTCATTCTGGTTTTAATTAGGGTGGCCAGGGAGGCGGGAATGGAAGTTCATCTTGCGCGAGGTGGAAGTCTTGAACGATGTTGAGATCAGCGAGGTTACAATTATTGATGTAGAATAGTGCATTAGCTATCTTGTGGAGGATTGGATGTGGAGGATATTAGAGGGATTGGAAAATTCCCCCCCCCCCTCTAGACTTTATTCCATAGACCCGAAAGACGATTGTCCCGTGTCCATTTTTCATAATTGCCGCCCAATTTATCATTTTGACGGTTGTATTTGTTCCCAAGGCGAAGAATTTTAATTATTTGCAATCTGATTGGGTAATAGTCCAATGGCAGGGATACGACCTCCTCTCGGTTTACGTCCAGACTTCACTCGTTCACAGAACGATTCAATGCAATGTTACAATTTCAATTTAATTTCCATATTGTCCTTATCTTAATTATTTTATTTCAAAGAAGTATTTTTTCCCCTTTGTAGTTGACAATACACAATACATCCTCTAGATATTTAAATTAAATTTGTGAAAATAATAACAAAATTTTGGCATTGTGTGAAGTAAGTAAATGCAGTTAGAAATAAAGGAAATGCTAATGAGGAGATTGGTGGAAGCTATCTATGGGAGATAGGTAAGCTATTGGATATCGTTAAAATTGCACGAAGTGGGTCTGAAGCCTATCTCCCACCGTGCGTGGTGTGACAAACCTTGACGTGCTCGAGGTTGGCACTAGTGGATTGGTAGTCGTTCAAATTCAGACGTCACATACTGAATCGCCCGCCTAGTGCGACCTAGGTGGACAAAACTCAATTCAAATAATCGATTGATAAGGTGGTCTCATGACAATAACATCCATCATACGTCACAATTTGTGGTAAAACTTACAAGCTCCTACTTTTTTTTGGCTATAGATTACGAATTTTCAGTGAAATAAACCCGATCATGGAGTTGATTCTGGATTCTACGCACTATTATTTATTCAACTTCAAATTCGTAATCTAAATTGTACGTAAATCACCCAACTTAGTTATCAATCCGACAGTTTTCAAATGAGATACGACTTTGCTTCAGCTAGATTCACGATTACGCCGAGTGTGTGACGCGTGGTTTGGCAAATCTCAAGTGGTACCATTCTCGTCAACGCGTCAGACGCGTCTTTCTTTTTTTATAGTTATTTATTAATAACAATACATCCGTACCAATATTATTTTAAATACTTTTTCAAGCATCTGTTTTTTAATACTTTCCGTTATCACCCAATAATAAATCCAAAAACTATTTAAGTGATTTATTAATTTTTACAACCAGTATCGTTGAATATACAGACAGATAGGCCTTAATAGTAAAGAAAAGTAGGACCTCTTCTAAAGGCAAGTATTCTAAATGCCAACTTATAACCTGGTTCCTTTCTTTATGTCCTTGATGTGAATTCCATGTAATAGGTTATCCCTCGGACAAAACCTCTCGATGAGACTCCAGTACAACTTCACTATTCCACTCCATCATTAACTGCTTGAAAATTAATTCCAAGAACTCAAACAGTTGGTCTGCCGGACCCACGAAGCATTTACCGACATTTCACGGGGCACCACAAGAATCACTTTGAACCTAGGCGTCTTTAGATGTGGTTCTAGAGTGTCAAAAATGGATTGTTTAAATATTAAATATTGTAGAAAATTTCGTTAGTTGCCATGATATATAATCAGCTGGTATTTCGATATCTAATGCTGCACCAAAATGTCTTTAAGTTATTGGTACTTGATGATTTTGCAGTATATGTTTTAAGACTAAGGAGTGGAAGATTAGGGAAAATTGCAGATGGTCGGGTGAAGATCAGTAGTTACAAAATTAAATTTTGCTTGAAGAGCATTATTAATTGAGAAGTGGGTAATCATCCATAGCGGTACGTAGCAGCAATGCCCTTGTTCATAAAAGGTCAGGAGACACAAAAGCGTTACTTTCCTATTCCTGTTGTTAGGTACTTTTATTTTTGGAATAAACAAGTATAATAATACACATTATACGTGACTGGACTGAACTTAGTCTACTAACTTACATACTAATTCTTAACCTAAATTTTCCTCGTCAGTCTGTTTACATCGATGCGGGATGGGTGGTGAGGTCATAGTGTTAACCACTGGGTTTACGAGTCAAAAAAGTTGATGCGTCTCCGGCGGATGAACTCACCTACCGGCGGCACACCAAGCAACGGGTGCAGGTCAGTGTTCTTCAACCTCTCCAGAGAGGTATGTCGGGCCACTTTTCGCATGATCCCATTCTGGAAATGTTCGAGACATTTGGCTGTATGGTCAGTCAAGTGGGTAAATAGCGGGGCTGGCCGGAGGAATTTATCAATTGGTTTTATCACTTGCAAATACTCGAGTAGGGATAATTATGTGACCCTGGAAGATTTTTTTAATCCTTTCAGTTAATGTTATTCCGATTTTAAGTGACCTTTAGATATCCTTATGTATTTTTTTTTAATCTGGGCGCAGGATCTCGATTTGCCCAGCTGACCCATAACAACCCTGGCTATCTGCGATATTGGTACCGACACGGTGCTCGAGTGTGCACAGCGGAGTGGGTTAAACCCTCGCCGAGGTATTATCATAACAATTTACCTTCTAGATATGTATCTGCGGTCTGTGTGTGTGTGTTTGAGAGAGCCTTGATCACGACTTGCTCTCCATTGCCCATTCTTTCGCCAGGTAACAGTACTGCTCTGGTCAGTACACCTGAACCGTTATACAGTAGGCCTCAGACAGTGTACAGTACGAAGTAGGTTCGGTCGATATCGCCCCGTTCAAACGTCTTGGCCATAGTCCTAATGTCACATGAATAAAAACCTTATGCTTTAAGTGAGGTACTCTTTTCCCAGTCCAGGCCGGAGCACAGATTTAGTCCGAATTGGTTAGATGAGCTGCATATATCATATTAACATTAGATTAAATCGTTATAGCACCCGATTTAGATAAATAGTCTTGCAATGTTTGTTGTAAGCTGTAGTCTATAAGAAATATTCCTCGTGAGGTGAAAGTACGAATTGAAAGGTAGATGAAGTGAATATATATTCGGCGAAGACATGGCCGATGGTAGATATGGCATGACTACCTACCGAATGGATTAATCTCAGCTGACAGGGGACAAATGGCCGGCATGTTCTTCTCAGTCTTGCCGTATCCGTCATCGCCTCGGATAAGCTCCCTACCTCCGCCTGTCATTTTCTTTAGCACAACTTGCAAACAAGAATTAGCTCGAAAACATAGTCTTGAGGGTGACTCATTCTGAGGATCTACAATTCTTACACACTGTTTATGAACTTATATCAGTAAACTTGAAACAATATTTTCAAAAATTAGCGAGCACACAATTTCAAAAACCCACGCCTGTCGTCATCAAACTCCATCAACCGCATCACCAGATGCGAGCAAGTGGAGGCTGACCAAGAGCACGAGAGCCACAGACGCTCAGGACATGATTGGAGAAACTGGCCATTGCCAAGACTCCCACTGTCAATTATTTATAGCAGGTCACAGCAGCGCTTTTAGTCTCCGAGGAGGATTATAGGGATGAGTGGTGCAGTATGATGACTGTGCTAAAGGATTAGGGTGGTTGGATAGGTTACTATGGAATTTCATGAACTGGGAAGGGATGGGTTCAAGAATGTAGGATATATTAAGATCCTTATGAAGGGTTTGGTTGCTGGGCTAATAAGGGGCATTTACTATTGTTCTCAGGACTTTTGATTGAAAGGATTGGATACGCTTGATGTTCGACTTTTTTGCTGCCCCACATAGCTCTATTCCGTATGCCCAGATTGGCTTAGGTATAACTTTGTAGATTAGCAATTTATTTTCTGTTGAGAGATGGGATGTCCTTTGAAGTAGTCTGTACAGTAGTCCAAAGCGTCTGTTTAGTTCTTGTCTTTTTAGCCTCGTGTGTGGGTTCCTTGTCAGTCTTTTGTCGAGATATAAGCCTATAAGTACCGTACAGTCTCAGATACAGGAAGAAAAATTGGAATTAAGAAAAACTAGTGGACAGGACTTGTAGCAGAAGGTAAAGGTAATGTTGGAACATTTTGCTTCCATTAACTTCGATATGATTTTATTAAATTATTTCTATTAGCATACACATTTAAAAGAAGTTTCTCCATGACCGTTACCTTCTCTATCATCAACCGCGGTCAAAGCTCAAAAGATATCATGCCTCTAAGCAAATCACCGGCCATGTTAAAGTTATATACAGGATTTTAACGACAGTTGTAGTTACCTTGTGCCATGACAGATCAAAATAGAACAAAACCCAATTGGACATTGACGAGACCTTTAATAGCATAAAAATTTCCCTCTAAATTATTCTTTCTGATTTTGAAAATCAAATGTAAATGTTTGTTATGTTCGCTTCATTCTAGATTCTAATTATTTTTTCGTAGACAGGATTCCATTTTTCAACATTAATTTCATTCTACTCCGCTTCCTCTTTCGCACGAGAGGAAGGTAACAACCATGTGGACTTAATGATAAATATGGTATAAATGAGATCATTTGGCAGAATTACTTATTGCCCAATGAGGGAGACTGTAATTGTATTATAATAAAGTTGTTAATAAAAAAAAATTCATTCTATTGGCTATATTCCTTGTATGTCTGTCAATTCCTCGCATGATTTTAAAAGAAAAGTTTGTTGATTTGATAATTGTTGAGTCTATGGACTTCTGAGTAATATTCAGTCTGAAACTATTCCTAATATGGGGAGATGTAAACAATGAAAATTTACAAAAAAAACAAAACAATATTTGAACTGTAAATATAAAGCATGATATTTTTTACGGAGCATAGAGAAAGGTGAAAGCCGAGCCAGTAAGAGAGTCTGAATGCAATAAATGTAAAGTATTTTTGTTTTTAAGGGATCTCCTTGTTTGGTCTGGGTTTTTTGGTTTTTTATTGAGCCTATGGTTTTCCAGCATGATTATTTTTGATTGATTCTCTTGGTCGGTGCAGTGGGCAGTTTGGGTGTGATGCAATTTGACAACCCTCTATGTGAATGTGTGAATAAAGTCAACTACATTGTCTAGTCAGTGATCCGTGATAGGGCCTTTATCGACGAGACTTTGCATCAAACTGTTTTTCTAGTTCATTTACAAGTTAGCTGCTTGAAAAACACAACCCCTAGGAATGTGTTTTCTTAAGATATCCAAGACAAAAGATAAATACCCTGATGACAAGTAATTATTTCTTTGACAGGTCAAAATCAACCGATATTTGTAATTGCTATAAAATATCAAATTGACGTCGTTGTAGGACCACCCTGAATCGCCTGAGTGAGTAATTACTACCGATATTATTACTGGAGCCGTTTTGGTCGACCTAAGAAATGCTTGAGCTAAGATTTACGCCAGACCTCAGACTGAGAGGAGCCACCATGCATTCACTTGCGGAGTCGTTAAAATTTTACGGTTTAACCGTTCTGTATTCTAAACCAAGCGCTTAATTATGAACTAGCTAGGCTAAAAGAGAGAGGATGCGACGTCATATTGGCAAGTTAAATAATCCACAAATGAAAACAGTTAGCTCGTTTTGGCGCCAATTAACGGACACGAAAAATGTCTTACAGCAACATTTTTAGTGAGATTTAGAAACTGATGTCAGCAGTTTCAATAAGCTTCTGTTGAGAATTTATGGAGGGCAGTCCTCTACCATCAAGCATATCAAATCCATAGAACATCAGCTGACGCATATTTTTATTTCACGATTAAAACCCTATACAGCGAACTTCATGTATCCAAGATCACCCAAATCCTTTAGTAAGATCACTTTCAAGTATTACTGTGATCAGTTCTCTCCCCTCGTGTGCTGAGCGTCTGTGGCTGTCACGCCATCTTTTAGCTTCTCTAATAAAGGGTGTCCCAGAATTAACGCCATAAAAAGAAATCTAAAGGTGTTAAATCACACGATCTAAGGGGCCAATTCTGATCACCGAAACGAGAGAGTACACGACCTGGAAATGTCTCATGCAGTATTTGAATTGTTTCATTGGCTGTAAGGCATGTGGCACCATCTTGTTGAAACCACATATTGGTCTCATCAATATCATTCAATTTCGGCACAAAGTACTGTGTTTACGACACCGAATTGATGTTCCTGGATTTTTAACAATACTCTCACGCACTGCTTCGATATTGACATTTGAACGGCTTGTTTTTGGACGACTAGTGTGTTTTGTGTATCCAAATGATCCAGTCTCCCTAAATTTTTCAATTAATCTCTTCACAGTTGATGAAGTCGAAACACTATTCCGACCATATTTTGTATGAAATTTTCGAACTGCGCCCACCAAACTCTCATTATTTTTCAGGTGATGTTCAACAATAAAGACACGCTGTCCTATCGTGTAACGCTCCATTTTTACTAAACCTAAACTGTCAGCTGTCAAATTGTTTTTTTTTAGGGTTGCCAGCACTTTACTGCACAAATGGCCGCAAATTCAAATCTTGCGTTAATTCTGGCCAGGAAGGAGACAATTCTGCAGGTGGATTATGGGATATCTGAGCTGTATAAGTATGTCTGTATTGCACGAATGAGAGATTGAATGGAATACTGTATTTAGCGCAATTGTAGATTGCCTTATTGTAATTTTATTCGTATAAAGATTTGTTGAAAAAAAAACAAGATTGTTACACCGCTAGTCCAAAGTTTAATGATGAGGAAAGGAAAGAAAAAAAATGGCCACCCACAGCTTCAAAGAGCAGTATCGCTTATGGTGCATTTCATTCCCTCAAAAGTTTTTCACAAAAGTAGTATTTTTAGCAATACAAATTTACTTTTAAAATATTATTTTTATCAGATTATTAAACAGTTACGTGCTATTTTTTTTTTTCATTCGGGAGTATTTGCATATCCCAATCGACATGAAAACATTTTTCTCAGTCATACATCTAAGATTGAAACTTCTTTATTGTGCTAAAATTACAATCTGCCTTATTAGGCAATAAGTAATTGTGATAAATGTTCTCATTCATACCATATTTACAATTTTTATTATCTCGCTCATTCATACAGTATTTACAAACAGCCCTGAGACCCCCCAAATCCGCATAGTTGTCACCTCCCTCGCATGCGAAAGCGATAGCGGAGTCTCGGGTTCCCCACGCTCCTCCGTCAACCGCACCACTGGATACGAGCCATACATCTAAGAAAAACTTCCGGTTGAAAACAAAACGTCCAATACTCAGTCTCATTTTGGACGTTAGAGATCGAAAGCTTTGTTGGATTCGCAGTTCCGATTTTTTTACGACGTTAAGGACTCTTTAAAGATGGCAACACAATATTCTATTCAAAGATATTACGAAACAAAATTGTTTTGATATCGATACAAGTCTATTGTTGAGTTTGAACTTATTCAGCAAAGAAACCTTCAAAATTGAACTTATTTGTTAAGGTAACATTAATAGTCCTGTTTAATCAATTCGTGGCGGTCCTTTTCACCTTAATTCACATGTTTCAAGCAGTCACCAGTGGTAAATAGTTGAAACGGTTTAAAAGGCGCCAATTGTTTATTGCCTGCTAGAGCTTTAGACATTCCACGTAATTCACGCTCAGCTAAAATGATTTTCACTGGCGAGAAGAGATGTTTGCATTGTTGCTCTCTTCCAACACATTTTCTCTTTTAACGCCCCTACATCACCTCAGCTGCATCTTCCTCGGACTCCAGACAGTGGACAGTAGCTAGCGAATAGAGCAGCCCGGCTGCAGTGAAGTCAGACAGTGAAGAGTGCCTCGGGGTCACCTGTTCCCAGGGTCATGGGACTTTCTCCCTCTGTAGCCTGGGAGTTAGCTGGGAAATTACACAGCCGTAAGTACTTAGCCTTGTACAGCACTCAGTGCTTTAGGTCTGTCTTACTTGTGGTTTTACAGTGCATTATAGTCATTCGCGGCATATTGTTATTATACTAGTAGAACACAATTGCTGTCCCATCTGTGACTAGGTTTGAAATAACCATTAATCGAAAACATTTCATGTGAAACGCATCGTTAAGCATGTTGGATACAGTGCAGCAGCATACTCTCAAAGGGCTGAAAGAAAGATTCACTTTTAGGCGTTAGCCCACAAAGAATAGAGAATATTAAAAATAAGTATATATACCCAGGAAAATTATTTAAACAATTTTAAAATATATATATATTGGTCCTTGGTAGAAAAAAAAAAAACGAATTGGTTAAGGCTATTGAATTTTAGTAAGTGATAGTAAGGCTCTGAGAATTGAAAACCTGTTGTTAAAAATGTAAGTGGATTTAAAGGTTCCAACACAGTGCGCCATATGTCCCTAATTCTGTAATAATTACCTACCGTTCGCGCAGCTACTATGATTGACTGTAGACTGTATTACGTAAGCTCGGAAATACAGACTTGGAGAAAGTTTAACTAATCACCTCATGTGCTTGACAAATTAGTTAACTAATCCATGTGTGCCAGCTGGTAGATTAGATCTAGGAAGCTGAGGGACTACACTAACAAGGGTCTAGCTCTGTATGTATATATTTTTTTGGATGGTTCGTCTTGTGTGAATCTATTGTAAGCGGGTTCGGTTTTTTGAGAACGACAAAAAATATTTAGGCCGTTGCTAAACCCAAATTCTGGGAATTGTCTTATGTCAGTCTGTCTGTATGTGTTTCTTCCTGTCATTGCATATATTACACATTATTAAATCCTCCAGGAAATGTGAAGTCTCAATTCTCCAATGAATGAGCTATCTAAACTGTTACCTAAGTGACTGTTAATTAATCAAGATCAAAATTTCACCTTTTTCCCCGAGGCAAAAAATTTCAAGATCTCGTAATAAGTAATGTTCAAAGGTGAGTATTTTTAAATTTGATCCTGGTATGTCATTGTAATTGTAAACCGAAGGTGAGCCCCATCACTTGTATATCAGTCTTGTATATATGTTATTTGGCCTTTTAACTTCCAAAAGATATTGTCTTGTAATTCTACCCTCCTTCGAATGGATCTGCGCATGCAGTAAGAGGAGAAATCTGTAAATATTTGTTCATTTTGTTCACAAATTGTATAATAAATAAAGGGGTTATGGGGGGGGGGGAATGTCATTGTAATGGGAGTTTTTTTGTCCAGGTTAGATTGAATAAGTATGGGCTATAAACGATCCGAAAATTGTCTTTTTTTTTACTTGGTTTTTAAGGCTTTCTTTTATTTGTTCGAACCTTTGTGTTTTTTTGTTTTTTTTATAAAATTTACTTTGAGCGAATAGGCGCAAAGAATATTACGTAGGAAAAACACTAAGAAATCGGTTGAAATGACCTCACTGAATATATCTGTACCTCGGAGGGATACAACACTATGTCCATTTTCATAACTTTACAGGAGAGGAGTTTTAAACTTTTTTAAATAACTTAAAAAGTGTTATTGGCACAGCTATTTATTGAGATGTTGAAACAATATTTTACCAGAACATTCTATTTATTGTTATTTACATCATGCAGTTGTTATAAAATGAAAAAAAAACTTTTTTACGGTAATAAAGTCAATATGGAAAAAAATGGACATAGTGTTGTATCCGTCCGAGGTACAGATATACATCTTAATTAAATGTATTTCAATTTTTGAATATGTTTTCATATGCATTTCTGTTATTAAAAAAAAAATTAAATTAACAAACTTTGCATCTTTCCTATGGATTCACAACCTCGATAGTCTTTCTAAATAGCCTGTATGCTGGTTCGTTCAGTTAATACATTTCCATAGTTAAATTATCGAGAACATGTTAAAAACATACATGCATGGTGTTGTGGTATCATATCGTGTCCCTTATAAAAATTTTTCATTACTTATAAAGCTTTCAATTCTTGTGTTATTTTCTTTAAGGAAAAAAAAGTTAAGAATCGCTAGTGAAGTGATTCATAACAAATATATATACTTGGCGATGGCAGGGTCAAATCCTACTCCAATGATCATTTGATTTGAGTTTGTCATTAGATAATGAACTTTTAAATGCCAACTAAAATGGTTATATTATTATTAAAAGATAAACGAATAAGTAAAAGGATTTTTAATTCAGGAACTAACGAAAATTATTTAAATCAAAGTAAGTTAGACAAACAAATGTTCTATATTTATTTTAGTAGTAACGTACCATCATCAATGGATCACTTTATCGATTTAACACACATTGCACACTAAAATTTTGATAATAAAGAATCGTGGAAAGCACATATCTGGCATTTATAATTAGGGTTTCTTCAACCTCTTTTTGGAAATCGCCTGATCTTCAAGTATGTTTTTGGCACTCTCAGTTAGATTTAGTATCGAGGAATGTATATGACTCGTTATGTGACAAGATTTAACAAAAACCCATAATATTATAAACATAGCAAACAATAATACACGAATAACAAATGAAATTGCGATACTAACGAAAGCGTGACGTGAGGGGAGTCCGCTAAGATCAGCTAGTTTATTGGCAGAAACTTCTCAGACTTAGGACCCCTTACAGAGAGGACACGGCGTATCGGCTTGTTGACACACTTCTTTTGACTAATGCGAGCCATTAAACGGTAGGCGTTCTCCTCTAACCGTGCCTATTGTGTCTAGCCTACATTCCTCAGCAAAGAACAGAGGATCGGTGACTAAGGGCCACAAAGTGCTGGCCGGTCTGCTTCTGGGAAGGGCAACTTCGTCCTGGGGGTGTTCTCCGGAGGGTCTGCCCACATCCTGCCCCGGTGGCCCTTAGAGGGAGTGACATTCCCTCGCATTATAGTGCATCATCACCACCTCTTTGCTATTGAACAATAGCATTTTCGCAGGCGAGTTCAAAGTTTGGACATAGCAGCAAATATGTCTGCATCTGGTACTTGTGTGAGATGAAAGGTGCTGTTGACTGTTCTTAACTTGTACAATAATATACTCAGGGATAAGAATGAGACAACTCTAACGTAGCTCATCCGGGGAAGCAAAATTATCACGAGTGATAAAGATCCTTACTTTGCTTTATTGAAATCGATTACACTCTGGTTGAGGGCAAAATAAATCGAAATCTAGCCACATTTAAGCACCACGGAACAAGGCCCACAAAAGAAGAAATTTACGAAGATCTGGCATAATATTAACTATTATTAGTCCGTTGTTTGACTATGAAATGTATGTGGCGATTCCAGCTGACGAATAGATAACATAACATGAAGATTGTTTTTATTTATGTAAATAGGGTGACACTAGAATAAAATATAATTACTAAAATCGTTGATAACATCCTGTTCGTAGTTTCCATGTGGGACTTGTTTGAATTCTAGACGTTTGGCATGGAAGTTCAATTGAAATAATAACTGATAAAAACAACTTTATTGTCATAAAATTACTGTCAGCCTCTTTGGGCAATAAGTAATTGTGATAAATGTTTTCATTTATTACATATTTACAATTTTCATTCACTCGCTAATTCATACAGTATTTACAAACAGTTCCCTGGGACCTGCCATGTTTGTCACCTCCCTCGTATGCGGAAGAGGAAGCGGAGTTTGGGGAAGTCCCCCACGCTCCTACGTCAACCGCGTTACCGGATACTACCCAGTAGAGGCCGATGAAGTAGGGTAGTTGGATAGGTTACTATGGAATTTCATGAACTTGGAAGGTTCAAATAATAATATCGTGAATTTTCCCCATTATGGCATCTTGGTTCTCAAGAAGTTACCTCCTCTTGGACCAGAAAACACCCGCCTACGTCAATCCCCACGTCTTCCTAGTGGGATCCTCTGCCTTCGCCTCGCTGAAACTAGATACAGACGACGGTCTCTGGGGCCCAGCAGAATGTATCTAGTAGCGCCTCCCCCAGCGGTCCAGTCTGCCTCTTTTCTTTGGGATCCGGATGGTTTTCGCCTCTCAGATACCGAGTGTGAAATCGTGGCAATTCCAAGACTACCTTATAATACCTAGCCTGTACCTCTTCTCCGAACATTTCGCATTGTCGGGCCACATCTTCTAAGATCTAATGGAGTCAGATCAATAAAAAAAATACGAATTAAGCTTCCCGCCGACTAGGGCAAATGTCAAAGACCACAGGCTTACCCATTTTATCTCTATCTGACGCCCGGCGGGCAGTGGCCGGGTTGACGAAACCCGTTTGCAGTTTATTTATATACTGAAATCGATGATATTTTGTTCGTAATATAATTAAGACAAATTTTAGTCGGTAAGATAAAACACTTAGGCATGCGATCCTGTGATCTACGCTTATAAATATCCATAGCCATGAATAAGGAGCTTAAATAATATAGACACAGTAGTCGGATGAGAGAATGTTATCTTTATCTCATATCTGATAAGGGACTGGGGACAGGGCCGCTCCTCGGGCAGGCTCAGACCGCTGTAAGCAGCATTTAATGTCTACTAAAGGTCGACTAGGGGGCTGTACTTTTGTAGTAACAAGTGTATTATCAATACAGGCCATGTTTGCCAGGCTGTTACCCTTCAAGTACATACTTCCTAAAGCTTTTTCAAGCCATTAATGTGCCCAAAGATTATTAGAAGATGCATGCCTGAAATTTATTTATTCAGAATTATACAATAGTCAATAGCCATTATTATATGACTTGATGTCGACTGGACTGGTGGGGTGCATGACGTGAAGTTGTCAGGTTAGTCCCTCCCTATCCCTAAGCAAGTTTCAAGTTAGGAGGGTTTTGAAGAAGTGTCTGTGAGGATAAAGTGTTGAAGTGTCTTTCGTGAAATGTCTATCGTCTATCAATAGCATCTTTTACGAGTGACTTGGAATTTAAAAATTAATAAAAAATAAATAAATCTGTTTTAGTGTCTAGCGGTATATCCCCGCATAATATTCATCAATTGAAATCAAACTTAACAACAACATCTATATCATTGGGACTCAAGTCCAGGTTTTCACATAAAGTTTCAAGCTGAGTGCATAGTTACCTTCAATTACCATGGTAAATAATAACAAACCGATTATTTATTGTCGGTTGTAATTATTATTATTATTATTGTCGTCCCTATTTTTTAGATAACATCCGAATGACAATACCGACCTAGAACCCCCTTTGATCCTTGACAAAACCTAAACCCTCCTACCAGTCTAAATCGAAAAGTGATTTACCTCTAACCTTAAGAGGCATGAACCGTAGTTCTCTGAGATATGCCAATAAGTTACTTCGATATAACAACAAGAATAGAGTTGTGTAAAAGGTAAGAGACTTAAGTGCGAACAGAGACACAGCAATCAAACATGCCCATTTTCGCAAGTCCTCCACTCCCATCGTAGCCTAGTGATTATCCCAGTAAGCGGACATCATTCATCTTTCTAACGATACATAAATCATTAACGTGGTTATCTAACGTAGTATTTTACGTCGAAACGACATAGGGACCAAGTCGATAAACATTAGTTAGTAATATCGACAAAAGACCAAACAAACATGTGGCATGAGAGATTGTCTGTTCTGCACTGAAGTATCTCCAGTCGGTTTTCAACAAATACAAAGATACAGTGGGTGCATGAAGATGATTCAGTCACCACGAAAAAGTCTAAAATGTTGATTATAAACAAAACTGGAGGATTCGCTTCTGTATCCTGCCGCCATTTCCAGACTGTATTACTGCTGGATAAACAACGAGCCGAGATCAATCTGCAGCGATTTAGGCAACAATTGTACGAGTTAAGACATCGGCGGTGGGTATTAGTTACCTGATCAGGTAACAGGAAGGTAGCCAGCCCATTAACTGTTATAATCTGCTCCAAATGACCGGTGAGATTTGAGAAGGGCTTATAAATGACAAATTAAAATTGCAGGGTGCGAGTGAAGTAGATTTATTAGTCGGTAGTTGCCTGTACGTCCGTGATGTCTTATTACTGCTGGCGAGGAATTCGCATCAATCATTCTTCAAATAGGGATTTCTTTATTCTTCTTCGAAGGATGATTCTTGAGCTCTTAGGCACACAGCTGGCAAACAGATACGGAGGAACTGCCAAACTAATAAATTTGAAAAAAAAAAAAAAAAGTGTGGCTACTTTCTTAAACTAACAATAAGAAAAAACGAGCCACAGACGCTCAGGATATCAGTGGAGATGGTAGCCAGTACCCGATGGCATACATCCTCATCAGGTGACGTGGAGGATTGTATGGATGAAAGTTACCGTAGCAAGAGGTGTTTTTATCTAATTTGATAAATCTTGAAGTTATACGATAAAGGACTGTAAGTGCATGGACATCATTGTGAAGGGTAGTGATGTAGTAATGAAGTTGTGAGTATTTCGATTCGAAGGATTGTACTGTACCCCACAGCTCTAGTGCTTAGATCCACTCGGTAACGTTGGCCTTCCAACTCATTAGTGCCAAATTGGACGACCTCAATCCTTTTCTTGACTCTGTAGAACGGACCTTTCAGTTGACAACGTTCCTCTAATGGCCGACAACAACGTGAATATAAACATGTCTTCTACTATTCACTCGACATTGTGTTTACTTATTGTGTTAAATTATTCCGACCATTTAACAATGACATAAATTAAGAAAAAATAAACAGTTCTAGTTCAATAATTTCTCTAGAAAATTTATTTAAAATTATTCTAACTAGTCATGGTATTTAAATATTACTATTTCTTAATTTTGTGTATCGTTTTATTTAAAAAAATAAAATGTATTACGAGTTGGCATAAATTCGTAGTTTACTGTTTATTTTACGCCCGTTTCAGTTCATTTGTTCATTCATTTTTATGGCATAGAACCCACCTATATTTAAGTTAAAGGATTGGAAAAATCTATTTCTTGAAGCTTAGCTGTTCTTACCCTGCGCAATCCCTTAGGCACGTATTTTCCCTCTTTTTCAATTGGGTAGAATAATTGATCTCCTCGGTTCGAGTGCCTCAGGGACCGTGGATTGCTATGGGTCGTTTATCCTAACTAAGGACTATTTAGGAGAAAGTGAAAGGAACGGTCCAGATCACAAAGTGCCTGCCTCGACGTGACCGCGGAATCTTCTCGCCTCTCGCACGCGGTCACTTCAAAGGCCGCTAATGAGCCTCTCTGTGATATCGCGTATATATCTGTGATCATCATATATAATAATATACCATCGACTATAATTATATATATGAGAAAAACGGAAACGCTAACGTTAAAAACAAAATAATTTCTAATACTAGGGGTCAGATATATTCACGTTTTGTCCAGGGGGAAGGCAGTAGGCCACCTCCATACACATTTTTAGATATGTAGGCCAAACCACTATTGCACTCAAAGTCCTAGTGGGATTCATTTAGTGGACTACGCTTATTGAAGGCTCATTTATATGAAACCGTTAATTAACGATTTTTATTTCCTACTTTCAATTAACGAAGTTTTTTTTATAAATTTAACATGTGGACGGAGTGAACTATGCCCTTTGTTAACTCGAAACACTAAAGAGACAAATATGAAATGGAGGGGTTAGGGGAAAAAGAAGTGCAATGCATTTTTTAAAACTTTTCAAAAGTACCAAAATAAGATTCACCTATATTGTTTAACTTTTAATTTGAGGTAAACAATTATAAAACAAAGTAGAGGGGCTTGTTTACCTACACTGGATACGGAATAGGACAGTTCTTCCCGGTAATTGTATTATTTTTTATCTGACCCCATATTCTTGTCTGTTTAAAAACTTAGTGGTTTAGACTGTTTATTTCCTCAACAGTACATCCCATGTCCTCGCCTTAGAGCTGCAATATTATCCAAACTCCACAAATCGAAGCAAAATGGAGTTCCTGGTTCATATGAGTATGGCATATTATTTTGACGATTTACTAAATATTTATGTCCTCAGATATCTGTTTTAGCCTTTCAGAGTCACATAATATATGTATATATATACATACATGTTAAGAGCGCATCAATTAATATTGAAAATTCTAATTACAATCTGCCTTATTAGGCAAAAAGTAATTGTAATAAATGTTCTCATTCATACCATATTTACAATTTTCATTCACTCGCTCATTCATATAGTATTACAAACAGCCCAGAGACCTCCCAAATCCACATGGTTGTCAACTCCCTCGCGGGCGAAAGAGGATGCGGAGTCTTGGGAAGTCCCCCACGCTCCTCCGTCACCGGATACGAGCCAGTGGAGGCTGACGAAGAGCGCGAGAGCCACATACGCTTAGGACATGATTGGAGAAACTGGGCATTGCCAGGACTCCCGCTGTTTCATTTATAGCAGCTCCCAGGAGGATCATAGGGATGAGTGGTGCAGTGCAATGACTAGGGGATTAGGGTGGTTGGATAGGTTACTATGGAATTTCATGAACTTGGAAGGGATGAGTTCAAGAATGTAAGGTATATTAAGATCGTTATGAAGGGTTTTGTTGCTGACGTAATAAGGGGCATTTACTATTGTTCTCAGGTCTTTTGATTGAAAGAATTAACGTTAGACTTTTTTGTTGTCCCCCATAGCTCTATTCCGTATGTCCAGATTGGCTTAAGTATAACTTTGTAGATTAGTAATTTATTATCTATTGAGAGATGGGATGTCCTTTGAAGTAGTCTGTGCAGTTGTCCAAAGCGTCTGTTTAGTTCTTGTCTTCTTGAATTAAAAAAATAGTTCTTTCCAAGTCTAAAAATTTCATAAAACCTTTATAATATACCTCAAGTTCAACCGTCTCTTTAGCTTATTGGCTTAGGCTGATAACTTCTAATCGTCGAGACCCGAGTTTTTTTCTTTTGGGGTTCGGTCGTGGTTCACTTAGCCTCATAGTGTCCAAAGACTATATACTACGATAAAAGTAGAGGATTTTTTTAAGGTTGAGAGGTAGCTTCAAATATTTTTACATTTCTTTTGCGCTTATCACATACGGCATATTCCTAGCCCGTAGTCGTGTCATTAATACGGTAGGCTTATACTCGAAATAAATAAAATTGTATCACTGGGATTAGATTTGTGATGGCTACTTTCAAGTTTGAATGAAATAAAACAAAAAGAATTTTCCAGATAGCTGGAAGACCTTAAGAAGTGGCATTTCATGGATTCCTTCGTGGGGACGAAACCCCCATCCTCCCCCCCCCGCTCTGAGTAGTTCCCACGCCGGTCACATTAGCCGATATCTCCCGCCGATGACAATGGACCATCGGATCAGTATTCCTGATCGACCCCCGACACAAATGGAAGTGGTTTCGGGAGGACAAAAAAAAACGAAAACAAATGAGCCACCTCCCGAAATCTCTTTCAGAACACGTATAGGCCATCTGCTATTGTGAATAATTGTCGACCATATGTCCGCTCAGGTGCAGTTCTTCGGGAGTCGGGAGATTCCTGTCCTGCGGAGTACACTCTCGTAGATGTCCCTTCCGGTGCGGGGGAAGGGCTGCTCCTCGCCGAGTCGTTTCTCGAGGAGCCGACAGGTTCACCTGCTCATCAGCGGACTAAGGAGATGTAAGAAAAAAAGATCCAACGAGCTGTCTGCGCATGTCAGCAGGATGGATGCCTCCCTGCCGTCTAGGGAGATACCATGAATCAAAATAAATTGGCTTCTCTAGCAGGAAAATGGGATCTCTCCGCACAAATAATAAGAAGAGGAAAAAAAAGCTCAAGGACTGGGCGATAAGTACAGCATTAATTGACCGCGGGTGTGCAATTATACGCAGATAAGAAGGATTTAAATATTTATTAATGAATGGACTTTTTAGAAAGGAGCAATTTACATTTTTATCTGAGCTTGGCTACTAAAGGCTCCTGTTACTCGCTGGATGAATGGGCTCACTCCAATGGTTATCTCCTGTAAGTGGTTCAATTAGCTATGATTCCTATTTACAAATCAACTTATAAATATGAATGAAATGCTCTTATTTAACTGTGTCATTGTATTTTATTAATAATATTTTTTAATGTCAAAAGCTTCTTCTGATTTATGTACTACATAATTATCGTACTTTTCCTGTTTCAATACTTTCATTTCAAACAGTGAGCCATTGGTATACTAACGAGTAGAAGGGTTTGTACGAGTAAATCAATTGACTTGATTTCGACATATTATGTAAGTCTGTATCAATTTCTTGTATGAGATGGTATCTATGTTGACTTGACTGCTTAAATCATTCCTTAGAACAGTTCTCGTATAGCATGTCGAAAAGACAAACATATTTCATCAAACTAAGAGGATTTCCGAACAAACTATTCTACTCTTTTATATGTTTTTGGCTAAAAATGAAAGGATTATATCTCTTAACCAAACTTTGGGATTACAATTTGTTTCGGCAGATATTCTAGTCAAACATCTTTAAATACAATTTTTTTTCTTTGTCCATTTTTTTAAATATTTTGCATGAGTTGAACCTAAAGTTAATACTGGTAGAATGATAGTATTTTTTGAGGTCTCAGTCAAACTCATTGAATTCAGGGTAAACTCGTCGTTTTTGCCAGAAAAACTCGATTTATCGTACGTCTTATTGGTAGCTATCCTCTGGTAAGCCAGTCGATGGATGCTTGAAAATATGTTTGCATAACTTTCTCATCAACGTGTCAATCAAAATCAAAATTTAATAGTGATTAGCAGTGATTATTGCTAATGCCCCCCCCCCCCCACCATTTACACCAATATTTTTGAAACTATGTCATTGAAGGGTGGAGAATTCAATGCACTCTTCATACTAGCATTAATCCCTGTGGAATGTGACCGTTTAGGCGACATAAAAGTTTTACTTTCGAGTCCTCTCTCTCTCTCTGCCTGACTGTCTGTATGTATCTGGGACGAACCAGTAATTCCGGGCGGGAAGACGCGGAGATGGCGAATGATACAGCGGAAGCTGCCACCGCTCAGGTAATTTACACCAATGGCCGTTGGGGAGAACACGGATTATCGCCCTCTTGAATATGAAGGAGAAGAAAGGTGGAGAGATGTCGGCGATAGTCCGGCCGTGCAAAGGTCAAAGAAAGCCGGAGGAATCAGAACAGATAACTGGGACGACCGCCCGATCACCTCTCGCCGTCAGATCAACCCTCTCTCATCCCCCCTCGACGCTGGTGTCCGTTTAGGCGAGCAGCCGTTATTCATTCATAGAAGGCATCTAATCCAGCAAATGCGTCTTACACATTTCAATTAATTGAAATGGGAAATTAAAATAAGAGATTTTATTATATTGGAATGACAGTCCAAGTCGTTAGCTTTGAACCGCGGAGAGGTTCGATACCTGGTCAAGGGATGGGTCAGGTCACTAAGCATCGGCTATTGCTAATGAGTAGCTACTGCACCAAAACTGAAAGGTTGAGAGGTAACGCCAGTGCTCTGCTCAAGAATTAATTATTGAACAACCCCCGTCAAATCGTGTGCTGTTGAATAAGTTTGCCAATTAAACATAAGCTCATAAGCTTTTGAAGAGAAACCAACATCCATCTCTCCCTCAGCTATTGTTGGTCTTTAGTCATCATATAATATCAACAACAACTTTATTATGATAAAATAACAATTTACAATTTTCATTCACTCGATCATTCATACAGTATTTAAAAAACGCATTTTCAGCAGCCCATTTCGTATATGCTTCTTTACGACTGTCACATACATTATATAATATTATAGTTTATGGTGCATTATTGTATGATTTATGCTACTATCAAACATCTGCAGCACATGCAGAGTTTCTGAGTTTCTTTTCGTCATAAGTTTTCTTAAGGACCAAGTTTGTCGTACTTACATTATTGAAAGCAATATTTTTAGCTTACCGAAATGTGTTCCATTGTATAAATTTGATATATTTAGCACACAATTTTGAAGTCGATCAATTTTGTTTTTGTGAAGTATTTTATGTCATATTATTATTATTATTATAATCATAACTTGTGGATATGGCTATTATTAGTGAATAAGTCCTTTATTGATTTATAGATCATTTAAATCGCCATCTTGACTTATATCACTCAGTGTAGCCTCATCAATCTTGTGATATAAAAAACAAAATATATTTTTGCTATAAAAGCCAACAGATCAATTTTTTTTTTACAGTATAATTAGCTAGATCGTTATTACTTTTAATGATATAATAAATAATGATTATTGTTCGCATTATAATTTAATGGTAATAGCCTCCGGTTTCCATTACTTATTCCTTCCAGCCTGCTCGATGGTCGGGAGACGGGGTCGAATTATTGCTAGAAAAAGAAACAATACTCGTGTAATGACCGACAATAAAGATTAAAATAAAAAATCTCAGGCCTGGAATTTTCTTTTCGTTCGAAAAGAGAGTGAATAAAATATGTCATGCTCAAAAGAAGAGTTTAAAAACAAAAACAAAAACAGGACCTTGAAATATTTCATGCTTCATGGAATCGCTTTTGTTCATTGACATTCTTTTCGTAAAAAAAAACAGTATTATTTTTTTAAAATAAATAAATTAAGTAAATGGTGAATTGGTTTTCTCGGTAACGCTGGCTTCCACCAATTACTCTATATAATCCTATCCCATTCTGTTCTTTTAAGCACCGTAATCTTATTTGAAGATGAAATTAACTGAGTTGTATATAGAAAGTTGTATAAAACCTATTGTAAGCGTCACATCGAGTTGATTACTCAAAAAGTTAGCCAGGATATTAATTTTTATTTAAGTATCATTAAAATATCTTTATTTATTTTCCATTTTATGCTCATTATTTTCCTTTTTCGTTTTTACATTACTGTTCTAGCTTCTACATTATATTTTACATATAATCATTACTTCTGTTTATCGTTCTTCTCCATACTAGTACGCTTTGTATTTGTATTCGTTAGTCATACTCGCACAACTGAATAAAGATAATTAAAAAAAATAAAAAATTGTGAAACGATTCACAGATATTTATAAATCCTCAGGCGAATCTATTTACAATTTATTTTTGTATTTCCTATAGCGTTTCTACATTATATACAGCTTTTGTTGTTATTATTATTTTTTTTTTTTCAAAAACCCTTTATTCAAAAAATGTTTACAAACAAATGAACAATTGCATGAACAAATTTACAGATGTATGGCTCCTTTTCCTCCATACCATAACATGCATTTGAAGGAGGGTAGAATTACATTCATTTTTCGTTTTATAGTTAAAATTAGAAAAACTACAGACTGGACTAGGTGATGGGGCTCACTTTCGGGTTACAATAAGGGATAAACTAAAAAACGTTCCTGCCTCGACTGCTTGCTGCCATCAATGGGTACGGGGCGGGAGTAATCGTGTTGTTATTTTATAAAAATTATACAATGGAATAAAAAATACGCGACTGGACTGAACTGACCCTAATAAAGGTGTTGGGGTTCACCTTTTTGATCAAACTTACTAACTTACATACTAATTCTGAACCTAATTTTTCCCCGACAGTCAGTTGCCATCTATGGAGGGTGGTGGGGTCATAGTGTTAAACACTGGCTTGGTAAGGTGCTGCGAGTCAAAAAACTTGATGTATCTCCGGCGGATGAACAATAAATAATTCATAAATGTCTCTACTTAATAAAAAGGCCTAGTTGTTTAGCCTGGTTGGGAAATACAACGCCTATATTCCTTATGTCAAAAAGATTATTCAATAAAACATTGAAAATAATATTATTGTCAATTATAATGACCTTTATAATTACAGTCCACTATAATTATTTTGGAAACGGACGTTTTCTATAACTGTTTAATCTCGATCTTGAAAACAAGCAATCATTATAACCGATTTAATCCTACAGGCTGGAACTATTCATAAAAATTAATTCAAATATTCCATTCCGAATTTCTGAGAACTTCAAATCAACGTTCCCTCCTATGTCAAGAACTCATCCCTTCATGTTCTTAAAAACAAGAAACAAAACACAAATAAATAAAAAGTTCGATCAGCAAGTGTAGTCAAAAGGAAAATTATATTTGTTAAAGCGAGTTTCATATTTTACTTACCTACGATCTGACGGCTACATATTTTCCCTTCCATATGATTTATCGGACCGAGCTAACTGTTTCTTGTCACGAAGGGGCACCCAGTATGGATGTACTCTCTTGGATAGTTCAACTTTCTCTTTAATTAAAGTTTTTAAAAATATCTACATAAGGAATATTAATGCAGTAGTAACAGAAAATTATTTATTAGCAACTGCTTCTTCTCAAGGGGCTAAAAGTTATTATTTAAATACGTGACAATCTTGCTCAGAAACACAAATTAAAATAATTACATGTATACTCTTAATGTAATACATGATGGAAATCTTTAACATTAGGAAAAACGTAACAAAAACCTACATAATAAAAACAAAATAATAATAATAATAATAATACTAAATAAAATATATCAACCAAGTAGGTATAAATTAAACTTGTTTATTGTTATTCCAACCCGTCAACCCGGCCAAGACGCAAGGAATTATATTTAGTTACAAATCAGGACATAAGAAACTACCAAAATCCTTCGTCTTAGACGGCAAAGAGTGCAACAAGCTATGCTACCTTGGGATTAGCCTCGGTAGACACTTGTCGTTCACGACACATCTCAGCAAGAACCTAAAGAATGTTAGGGAAAAGTTTTACAGCCTAGGACACCTACTTTACAGCCCGGCCTTATCAGTACGCCTCAAGCTGCTGATTTACCAGAGCGTCCTGAGACCTGCTAAATGTACGGGACCCCACTGTTCAAGTATTTAACTCTTAACACTCTAAAAACGCTCCAACAATTTCAGAACAGTTCTCCGTGCCTCCCTCACACACACCCCGTTCCACCGAATGAACGCAAACGACATCCACGAAAAATTTGAAGTGCTCTTCACTCAAGATTTCATCAAGAGACGACACATCAAATTTTTCGACTCGTTGCAACACTGCCACAACCCACTGTTCTCCGACTTTCAACCACCACCATTGACCGCCCGATGGAAGCACTGCTGGACCGCAGAAGCCTGGAGACAAATAGACGTGATCGAACCCGAGCCCCCTGACGGGGACTGAACGACCAACACCCAGATAGAGGTCGATCTCCCGGCTGGCTCAACCGAAGCAAGAATACCTCTTCTACCTGCTCAGGGTAGGACGATTCCCCGGCCAGTAGGCCGACTCAGTGCAGCCCCCTACACGAGCCGAGGCCAGGTGTTACCTGGCCGACTTCAAACCAATGCCTAGTACCCCAAGGCTCCACCATAGGTAGACTCTCACTACCTTCCCGAATCCACCTGCCTCTTTTAGGCATCCCACACCCCATATCCTTCTCATACTACCTACAAATGGGACTCCCCTTAGTGAAAGGCACCCATCATCCCAAATAATTTCCTTTATTTTTCTTACATCCTATATTTCCAGTCGAGAGCTAAGTAAAAATAAAAAAAAGTTATTCCAACAATATAATACTTATAGCAAATTAATACTAATCGTAAGGTTAATGGCCGATTATTTCACACCAGTTATTATTAGAAATAGGTGTGCCCATGCATTTTATCGTGTTCCGTAATCTAATTAAAATTAAACGTTGAAAACCTTTTATCAATGTATAATTGAATGTAAAACATAACATCCAGGCAAATATACTAATTAAGTATAATTAAAAAAATATTTAACTCTCTATGGCGTACCGGTTAAGGAACTGTACTATATCAAGGTGTACGGTTCGAATCCCTAAATGGAAAGTAAACTTACTTAATTTTCCTAAATTGAGGTGAGTTACCTCTACCTGTCATCCCTAAATATGACTACATAAGAGAGTAAATAATAAAGAATAAAGAAATACGAATGAAGTAAAGGAATAATTCGTCGAAAGTGATGTTGACGTTTGAGAAAAATTCTCTTTAACTTCCCTTATTGAGATAATAAACTATTTTAAAAAAAAATCTTCGGTCTGCTGTCCACAATAGTCTTTGTTTCCTCCTTTTTTGCGTAAAGACAACTAATGCATTGTTTCAGTGTCTTCTTATTCAGTTCCCACTAAATTTTGTAATACTTTTTTCCACCTCGCAAAACAAACTATAGTTGCCGACATGAGATTAGACGCTTGGGGTGAAGAGGCTACTTGGTGCGCTGTTGGCACACTAGGGCGTGTGGGTGACTAATCACTAATTAGTTTATGCTCAGTGATTGACATAATCGAACTAAAGGGACCACGTGGACTGAAGAGAAGTAGTGCACAGTGCGGTAACAGGCCATGTCATGTATTGCGGGTTCTAACGCTTCTAATTTCCTGACGGCAACTTACTAAGTGTGTTGGCTCTTTTGAAAACCCACTCATTAACAGTGTGGGTTATTTATCCGATTTGTCTTTACACAGAAATGGCAAGGGTGAAACCTACTGTTTTCTAAGCAACAATTTTATTCCTCCTTCAACAACAAAAACAAAAAGTGGCTAAAGTGAAAGATACAGTGGTTTTGTTGGGCTGGTCCTACAACTATCACGGCCTAATAAGTGATGTAATCGACTCCCGCATCATTACGAATCATCCCGTATCGTTATTTCATCTCCGATCCTATTAATGACCCAGCATCATTAGTAATCATCTCGATGTGACCTACATCGGCATTCGGGGGCGTTCTTACGCTTAGCTATTGTTGGTCTTCAGTTATCATATGAATACTTCAACAACATCTTTATTATGATAAAATAACAATCTACCTCTTTGGGCTATTAGTAATTGTGATAAATGATCTCGTTCATACCAATTTACAATTTTCATTCACTCGCTCATTCATACAGTATTTACAAAACGCCCAGAGACCATGGTTGTCACCTCCATCGTATGCGAAAGAGGAATTGGAGTCTTGGGAAGTCCCCCACGTTCCTCCGTCAGCCGCGTCACTGGATACGAGCCAGTGGATGCTGACGAAGAGCGTGAGAGCCACAAACGCTCAGGACATGATTGGAGAAACTGGCCATTGCCAGGACTCCCACTGTCACGTATTTATAGCTGGTCACGAAGCCACTGCCGCTTTAGTCTGCGAGGAGGATTATAGATATGAGTGGCGGAGTACAATGACTAGGGGATTAGGGTGGTTGGATAGGTTACTATGGAATTTTTATCACATGATAGGAATAAAATAACAATTCCACTGATTTTCCCAAGTGAAACTTCATTCTTTCTTCATTCAGCAGATATTTCATGGTGTCTTTACTCCCTCAATCCCATTCCCCGGATTGTTAGTCATAAGTGTAGCAAGTGCATTTCCTGGTAATCAGTCATTTTTAGCTGTCAATGTTCGTTTCGATTATGTTAACAAAACACTGTGACCGATAAACAAAAACAGCGTGCAGCAAGAATGCAGATGGCGATAAAATATGAAAATTGATAATAACAACGTCCTTTGTTCAAATCTCGGCCAGACTATTTTTCATTAGCAGCTCTTTAAATATAATGGATATGTCTAGATACGTAAGGGGGAAAAGTCCGCTGCCTACTAGTTACATAGTCGGAACGCAGCACAATTCACCAGCCAGCAACCTAGTATATCTGGGGATTAAAATGGACAGACACCTCCATTTTAGTAACCATTTTACGTGGAAGTTGAAGCAAACACGCACGAAGTCTTACCAGCTTACGCATTTATTGACTTCCCCCAATCTATCGCTGCGTCTCAAGCTATTGATCTACTCAGGCCTACTCTGCTGTATGGTGCACCGCTCTTTCGTCATCTGACCTATACGACAGCTCGGTGACTCCAACAATTCCAAAACGGTATACTGATGAAAGTGGTCAGAAATACTACATTCGAGCAGAGGAGCAATAGTGAGCTTCACGATATCTTTGAGCTGCCTACGGTGGATGAATTCATCCAACGTAGATATATCAAAATTTTCGACTCGCTACAGTACTTGACAAACCCGGTGTTTAACAAGATAACCCCCGCTCCGTTCCCATATCGATGGCAAGACGCTGTCGCGGCAGGAACGCTTTAGTCTTCAACTCGCTACAGTACTTGACAAACCGGTGTTTAACACGATAACCCCCGCTCCGTTCCCCCATCGATGGCAAGATGCTGACGTGGCAGGAACGCTTTAGTCTTCGGCTCCCTGCAATACCTGACAAACCCGGTGTTTAACACGATAGCCCCCGCTCCGTTCCCCATCGATGGCAAGAAACTGTCGCGGCAGGAACGCTTTAGTCTTCGGCTCCCTGCAATACCTGACAAACCCGGTGTTTAACACGATAACCCCCGCTCCGTTCCCCATCGATGGCAAGACGCTGTCGCGGCAGGAACGCTTTAGTCTTCGGCTCCCTGCAATACCTGACAAACCCGGTGTTTAACACGATAGCCCCCGCTCCGTTCCCCATCGATGGCAAGACGCTGTCGCGGCAGGAACGCTTTAGTCTTCGGCTTCCTGCAATACCTGACAAACCCGGTGTTTAACACGATAACCCCCGCTCCGTTCCCCCATCGATGGCAAGACGCTGTCGCGGCAGGAACGCTTTAGTCTTCGGCTCCCTGCAATACCTGACAAACCCGGTGTTTAACACGATAGCCCCCGCTCCGTTCCCCATCGATGGCAAGACGCTGTCGCGGCAGGAACGCTTTAGTCTTCGGCTCCCTGCAATACCTGACAAACCCGGTGTTTAACACGATAACCCCCGCTCCGTTCCCCCATCGATGGCAAGACGCTGTCGCGGCAGGAACGCTTTAGTCTTCGGCTCCCTGCAATACCTGACAAACCCGGTGTTTAACACGATAACCCCCGCTCCGTTCCCCATCGATGGCAAGACGCTGTCGCGGCAGGAACGCTTTAGTCTTCGGCTCCCTGCAATACCTGACAAACCCGGTGTTTAACACGATAACCCCCGCTCCGTTCCCCATCGATGGCAAGACGCTGTCGCGGCAGGAACTCTTTAGTCTTCGGCTCCCTGCAATACCTGACAAACCCGGTGTTTAACACGATAACCCTCGCTCCGTTCCCCCATCGATGGCAAGACGCTGTCGCGGCAGGAACGCTTTAGTCTTCGGCTCCCTGCAATACCTGACAAACCCGGTGTTTAACACGATAACCCCCGCTCCGTTCCCCATCGATGGCAAGACGCTGTCGCGGCAGGAACGCTTTAGTCTTCGGCTCCCTGCAATACCTGACAAACCCGGTGTTTAAGACGATAACCCCCGCTCCGTTCCCCATCGATGGCAAGACGCTGTCGCGGCAGGAACGCTTTAGTCTTCGGCTCCCTGCAATACCTGACAAACCCGGTGTTTAACACGATAACCCCCGCTCCGTTCCCCATCGATGGCAAGACGCTGTCGCGGCAGGAACGCTTTAGTCTTAGGTTTCTAGTTTTAGGTTTAGTTTTTAAGTTTTTCCCACAATAGAAGGTGAGCCCCATCACCTAGTATTATATAAATTGCATTGTTAATTTTAACATCAAACTGATATTGTAAATTGTAATCCTACACTCCTTGGAATGCATCAGCGCATCGCAGAAAGAGGAGAAAATTGTAAATAACTTGTTCACTGATTTTGTTTATTCTGTTCACATATTGTAAAATAAATAAAGGGGTTTAGAAAAAAAAACAAAAAACTAAATACTTAAGGCTAGTAATTAATGATTTTTATTTCATTCTTCCGTATTAATAAAAATTCATTGTGAATGTTTCACGTAGACAGGGTGAACTAAACAATTCTAAAATTTTATCTTTTTTGGCTTCGCCGGGTCTTCTGAGTTGGCCACATGGGATATTTCTTTGAAAGACAAATATGAATAACATAAGAAGGGGTCAAGGGAAAACAGTATTTTTCCTTTTTTCAAGAGAACGAAAGATTCCCCTACATTGTTTAAACATTAATGTGAGGAGAAACATATAAAGTAAATTCGTATACAATATATGACACACCGGATACGGAGTTAGACAGTTCTCCCGGCAATTATATTGTTGTTCCACTAACCGAATATTCTTTTCTGTTTAATAACAAGGGGTTTAGACTATTTATCTCCTCAGCAGTACAACTATTCAATTTCTGTCTTAGAGATATAAAATTGCACCAAAATCACAAAATCGGAAAAAATTTGAGTTGTCATATTTTTCCTGGCCCCTTCGTATTTGTTATAGGTCTTTCTCATTTATTGGTAATCCATAAAAGAGCCTCTATTCAACATTCCACTTTTGCATCTTCTCACGTTCATCTCGTTTTATGGAACTTCTCTTGGTGTATTCGTCAGTTCCTAGTTCTGGTCTGTTCGGTCCTTTGTGCAGCAGTTTGTAATTTATTATGTTATTATGCAGCAGTGGTGATGTGATGAACTGTTGGCGCATATCCGCATTTCTCGCAGATTGTTCTGTCGAGGTTGAGAGAGCTTCAGGGTCAGCCTAGTTTGTCGTATTCGCGACCTGGTGACTTGCGAATATTTTCTGTCTTAATAACTTTGAGCGTTTCATTATAATTTACAAAAACGGTCAATTACATTTTATTAATTAATAATATTTTGAATTTCTTCTTGTGCTTGCTGTAAAATACCTGCAGGTCAATTTTTTTGTTATATTACACACCTTCAGTTCATAGGCATAAAACCTTCTACAGTCCTTTCTTTGGCTGGAGGACAGATTTGTCTCCAGGCATGAGCCAAATCCCCCTCAGACGCTGGCTGGAGTCCATCCAGTGTCCAGTTTAGATCTGCCTCGCGTAGACCCCCAGCCAGACCTGTCTGAATGCCCTTCTATATATATATATATAAATATACTATGAATACTCCACTATATATTTAATTAGACCTTTCAATCTCACAGTAGTAACTAATCGATTTAATAGCATGCAGTCGAATCGTTAATAGTGTTTGTTAATTACGTAGCAGGAAATATCAAAAAAAAGGTATGCAGAATTTAGTTTTAATTTTTTTTTTATTACCTATACTAAATTTACATTATAAGGTCTGCTTTTTCACTATATATATATATGTACTAATTCAATTTTTTCATGTTATACACCATAAGCTCCTCTTGTCAAGTAATTCTTGATGTGCTTTGTCGTGGGCATAAGTCCACGTCATTGCATCGGTAGCTGTAATGGAGTAAAAATAATTTCAAATAAAAGTGCATTTATTGAACCTCGTGGGAACCCTAGCCAATTAATAAATAGGTCATTGAAATTTAACTTACTGCAAAAAGCGATAGTCGGAATACACTTTCAGTATCGAGAAGCAGTGGTTATATTTTGCTATGTCTTACTGGCCTAACTCAGTCAGAAGCCTCTTCTACGGCAAAGAATGCCGTGGCCACATTCCAAAGATAAATGTAATGAAGTGATCGAAATCCGAATCGAATATTTATTATTGAAAATTAGAGAGAATTTTTTTGATAATTCAGAGCAACATTGATAATTGTGTCAGTTAAAAAAATTTAAATACAATTAATGCTATTTATTCCATAGAACTTATAGAACAAAATGTGGTTGTAAAATAGCAGTTATTAAAATACATTGAAAAACTTTTTATTACAGATATGTATTTTTAATTTTGTTCTTTAATTTTTGTTTCAGGTGAGCAGGCCTTATAAGTCAGAAGTAGAAGTGTGTGCTTTAAACCTTTGATTGTAGACCATTCCCAGCTAAGTTTTAACTTATAAGTTACTTAAGTTTTAGGAAGATTCTAGTTTTATATAGTATAGTTCTATAATATATCATTATAGGAAAGCATTGAGCATGTTTACATAAAGGGCATTATTCTGTCTAAGAGTTCATGTCCTGTCGTTAAATAACCGATGTTTATAAATTTCATTATTAGAGAAAGATATTTATTTGTATATTGGTGCAATTATCATAGAGAAACTGCTTAGACCTGTGGTATGGAAGGAGTCAGGTTTAATTTGAAATTCTCTTAGCAGAGAGAGACCTAGCGGTTTCTGATGGAATGGCAGTGCTGTAGACAGTATCTAAGTGTTCAAGCGTATAAGTTATTCGAGTTTACGGCTGGGCTCAGTTTGAGAAATCAAGACAGTCAGGATTTCGAGCTTATGGGCAATTGGAGGACATGCGAGATTGTAGCAGCTACACTCGGCAGATTATCTTAAGCAGGAATATAGCCATTACGAGTCCCTAAGCTAAGGGCTATAAAAAACATTAACGATACTTATAACCGAGGTTCTACTTCACAACCTACCTGCATGTATTAATTTCAGTTACTTAATTTCAATGAATTTATTTATATTTTCCATATACCTTGGCTACTTCATTAATTCGTTATGTTGTTTTCTCTTGGATCCAATTATACATTGGTGTCTACGACCTATCTAACTAACTAACCCATGTCGTCTTGATTTATGGAAACCCTTCAATTTAAAGCTAGGACTTTATCGACCTACGCTGAAAATGTCTATTGTTATAAGGCTATTTATGTTAATTAATGTTATTAATATTCAGTGAGTGCATAAAAGAGTTATGAGTTTGATCAAATTTGCCACATTCAACAAATTAAATCTGTTCCTCAACTTCGAACGGTCAAAAATTTACTCTTATTTCAGCCCTTTTATATTTATATTTATCACTCATTTTATTGATTGCTTTCATTCGTATCGAATTTGTAACAACCTTTTTTTTTGTTTCAAATCATCGTCATATCTTGGTTCTATTCTTTTGCACCTAATTTATTAATTATTTTGAAATCCAAAAACTTTATTGTGGTAAAACTACAATTTCCCTTATTGGGCAATAAGTAATTAATCAATGTTCTCCTTCATGCCGTATTTACAATTCTTCATTCGCTCGCTCATTCAAACAGTATTTATAAGCAGCGGAGTCATGGGATGTCCTCCACGCTCCTCCGTCAGCGGCGTCAGTGGAGGCTGACCCAGAGCGCGAGAGCCACAGACGCTCAGCACATGATTGGAGAAACTGACCATAGCCAGGACTCCCACTGTTTCATTTATAGCAGGTCACGAGGCCACTGCCGTTTCAGTCTCCAAGGAGGATTAAAGGGATGTGTGGCGCTGTGCAATGACCCTGCTAGGGGATTAGGAGGTTGGATAGGTCACTATGGAATTTCATGAACTTGGAAGGGGTGAGTTCAAGAATGTAGGGTATATTAAGATCATTATGAAGGGTTTCGTTGCTGACGTCATAAGGGGCATTTACTGTTGTTCTCAGGTCTTTTGATTGAAATGATTGGATACGCTTGATGTTTGACTTTTTTGCTGTCCCCCCACAGCTCTATTCCGTATGTCCAGATTGGCTTGAGTATAACTTTGTAAATTAGTAATTAGTTTTCAATGAGTTTTCTATTGAGAAATGGGGTGTCTTTCGGAGTGGTCTGATTACTTATTATTAATCATTTTTAACTTTTTAATTACTTCTTACTGTTCTTATTTTAGCATTAATAAACGCGATTAACGCTTTAATAATTAAGCGCGTTGTAAAGTGTGCTTCGCATGTAGTTAGATTCAATTGTGACAAACATTTCACTACTAAGTTACTTTAGTCGTAGAAAACATTACTCAATAGACAGTGAAGTGAAAACAAGAAGGAAGAAATGGGAAAAATTGACTGACAACAGGTGAAAGTTTTCTAACAATCATCCAACCCATCACTAATGAATGCCTCTTACTAGCCAACATTATATTGCTACCGGACTGCACTCACAGATTGCACAGAAACTCAGAAATCTCTTGGAAGTTCTGAACATCCTTTGTTGGACAGTTGAAACTCATTTCGGAAATATAACAAAAAAAACAAATTTTTACTTTACTAATGAATTGTTATTATTTTATTAAACAAAACTAAATGGTAATTTTTGTAAAGAAAGAAGCACAAATTATATCTATCTTTTGAGTGCCAACAAAATCCTAAACCTTGTCCCAACATGTCATCATTGTATTAAATTGTTAAAGTCCTTAGTATTAGTATGGTACTACTGATTTACATTTTACTGAACGATCCATAGGAATTAGACAATAATACAACTTTTCAATAGATCTTAAGTTTATGCGTAACACTAGGAGTCCTGGCAATGGCCAAGATCTCCAAACATGTCCTGGTCGCGCTCTTGGTCAGCCTCCGCTGGCTCGTATCCGGTGCACGACTGACGTGTGGGGGCTTACCAAGGCTCCGCTTCCTCTTTCTAATGCGAGGGTGATGACAGTCATGTGGACTTGGAAGGTCTCTGGGCTGTTTGTAAATACTATATGAATGAGCGAGTGAATGAAAATTGTAAATATGGTATAAATGAGATCATTTATCACAATTACTTATTGGCCAATGAGGTAGATTGTAATTTTAACATAAAAAAAAGTTCAACTGAGAAATGGACTAACTGAAAACATAACTGTATTATTAAAACTAGTCGACCCATGGATTAGTAGGCTGGTTATCTGTTAAGCTTTCTCTGGGCCTGAAAATCGACTTAATTTTTTTTTTTTACATGTTTCTACAACTTATGGTCATTTTCGAGATATTGTGATAAAATTAGCGATTGGTTGAAATATTTTCACTACTACGATGGAACCGTATGCAAATAGAGATGGTCAATAAAGAAGAGCTAGGTTCATCAGAAGCAGTAATGTAAAAGCAGACAAGACTCCACCATTAAGAACAAAAGAACATTTCCCCAACTGACACTTTCCTTCTTTCGGTTTAAGTGTCATTTCCTCGCCAATAGTCTTTAAACATCCTTCACCGCTCATCTTGTACACCTCTTAGTATTATTGGATATCTAGATTAAAATCAACCTTGAGTCTCTTCTTCCATTAAAGCTTAAATACATTTTATCTATAATGGCCACATTTATAAGGCACGAGAAAATACCTTTCTACAAATAGGCAAGGTGGAGAAGTTCTATTAGAACTAAGCGTGACGCCCCTAAGGTAGGAATTAGTGGACATACTTTTCCACTCAGAGCTCTCGTTTAGAAGCCTCATATCTGTGCACCATCTTTCTACCGGCGTCGAACCTATTCGGAGCTAGGCAATGAACCCGACGACTTATCGCAGCTCTTGTATCTCGAATTTATTTTCATTTCTCTCGCTAATTTCCTACTATAATTTTTAGTTTTGTTCTTTGCCTCATATTACACGTCACTTGTAAAATGAGGAGTTGAAATTGGTCAAGAAAAGGAGTTTGATAGAGGATCTGTTGCCTTAAAGTGAGACAAAATCGGTTTACATCATGCGTGAAATGATACGTCACACGAGACTTAAAATACAATTTGATGTAAAACACAATTGTACAATTGTGCCGACTGATCAACGGGAAATCCCAAACTACAATTATAAAACGCAAACCCGAACTTTGAACATCAAGCACATCCAATCTAAAATCCTAAGAACCAGCAGGTTTTCTCCCATAATGTCCTGATCGCCTGCGTAGCAATGATGCAGGACTGCGTGGGAGATCTCCAGGATCCTTGATTCCTTCTCCATAGCCGGGAAGGTGACAATTTTGCAGATTTGGGCTATGTTGTATATTGTAAGGTGGAGGGGATGCAAATTCATATAAGGTATAAATGATATAACTACTAGTCGTTATTTTGACTTGAAAGACTGTTTTGTTGCTTATTTTTAGTTATTAAAAATCACCCATTCAACACACGAAAAATTATTATTTTTGTTAATATATTCGATATTATTGTTGCGTTTTAATCTATAATCTGGTCTTAACTTTTAGCTACAAATGAAAGCTTTTAAACATATATTACATCTGAACAGTGACTCAAAAAATCTAAATTCTTTCCGTTGTTTTATTTTAACTAGCATCTAACCAACAGTAGAATTTACCTTTAAAATGTCAGAACATTTCCTTCACCCTCTGTCGCTAGTTTTGTGCATTAGTTTCCCTGTATCCCAGTTAGGCTTCCATCTCGACAACGGCTGACCTGGAAACCACCTACAAGGCTAAAAGACAAGAACTAAACAGGTGCTTTGGACAACTGTACAGACTACTTCCAAGGACATCCCATCTCTCAATAGAAAATAAATTACTAATTTACAAAGTTATACTTAAGCCAATCTGGACATACGGTATAGCTATGGGGGACAGCAAAAAAGTCGAACATCAAGCGTATCCAATCCTTTCAATCAAAAGTCCTGAGAACAATAGTAAATGCCCCTTATTAGCCCAGCAACAAAACCCTTCATAACGATCTTAATATATCTTACATTCTCGAACTCATCCCTTCCAAGTTTATGAAATTCCATAGTAACCTATCCAACTACCCTAATCCCCTAGCACAGTCATTGCACTGCACCATTCATCCCTATAAATCTCCTTGGAGACTAAAACGGCAGTGGACTCGTGACCTGCTATAAATACGTGACCTTACTAATGAATATTCGGGTGCTTTACCAACTGAGCTACCCTGCGCAACTCACATGGGAACTAGGGATCCCATTTATTCCACCTGTATTTGTTTTTGTCAACAAATTAGCAATGTTCCTTTTTTGTTACTAGTCTCTTATTCCTTTCAAGAAGGACGTGTTTGTCTAAATGTGCCCCTATTAAATAGCCTATATTATAAAGGATTGGAGATAAAGACACCTGATAGAGCTATTTCCAATGCCTCGAGGCGGAGCTGGTGGTGAAAATAATCATTTTATCTTTCATTGACTCGCCTCTTCCAAGGTTGCTGTATATATATATTTCATTTTACCTCAGCAGAGCATTAATCATATACTTGCCTATGTAATTATACCTGTTGTCGGGGTATATTAGGGCTATGCATTCTATCAAAGGGTGTAATTTACATTTGCGATACCTCGGCTACACTTGCCACTGCCTTGTATGGTTCTGTACATGTTTTTGCATCTAGTTAAAAGCTTTTGTAAAAAACAAAATCGTTGATTATACCCTTTCAATAAGGAAGGAATAGTAGAAATGCAACTATTTTGTACAATAATCTCAATTAAGACAACCGTAAACAAGAATATTAAGAAGAGATCTTGGCCGCGTTGGATGCGTGGAATAACCATGCGTAAATATTATAAATTCCAAAATTTAGACAAACATATTATAAATCCTTTGCACAATATATGCTCAATGTAAGATGCTACATCGCACACGTTGGTTCGTATTTGCTAACTCTTTACGAAAATATTTACTCATTATCCCTCAAAAGATTGAGTGAGCCCGATCAAACTTATCTCAGAAAATATCCTTTTGATTCATTATTTGTTTTCATTTCTCAGTTAATGTCCTCCCGTGCGTTCTGCAATCGTATTTCTACATTTCATGAGGTTTTATCTACTACCTAACTTTAACAGATTTTAATCCACCACATCATATCATTTAAGGTTATTTCTGTTTATTGGATTTGTTCTGACCATCATTGTATTCTTTTTTTTTTAACAACTTTATTATGATAAAATTACATTTTGGGCTATAGGTAATTATGATAAATGATCTCATTCATACTAATTTACAATTTTCATTCACTCGCTCAACCATACTGTGTATATTCAAACAGCCCAGAGACCCCCCCAAGTCCACATGGTTGTCCCCCGCGAAGGGGGAAGCGAAGTCTTGGGAAGTCGCCCACTCTCCACCGTTAGCCGCGTCACTGGGTAAGGGCCAGCGGAGGCTGAGCAAGTCTGAATGGGATGACAAGACTGCAGTGTCATCTGCAAATGTTGCCAAGAAGGTATTAGTGGTACTGAGGACATCAGTGGTGTATATATAATAGAGGATGGGACCCAGGACACTGCCCTGTGGAACTCCTACTTTTATGGGATAGTAGTTAGAATATTCTAAACCACAGGGGATTTGGAAGGAGTGGTTTAAAAGGTAGGACTGTAGGATTAGGAATAGGGTCTGCGGTAAATATCTTTTGAACTTGTAAAGCAAACCTGCGTGCCAGACCCTGTCAAAAGCTTGAGCTATGTCCTGAAAGGCAGCAGTGCAGTATTGTCTGTAACAACGCGAAGGCCTTGTTGAGCAGTGAAATGTCATTGACGGAAACCTAACTGGTGAGAAGGATAAAGGTTTGGATTCAACAATTGGAAGTAGACGTTTTTTTAATATTTCTGTTCCATTTTCTGATACTTATTATTAGCATGTTCGTTTAATCTGCTGATATTGGTGGCTAGCTGACATCGCACTCTCAATCCTAATATCGCGACAATTTTAATGGTTAACTTTTTCAGTATAGTATTGATGGCATTAAAGAGTATATAAACAGAACACGTTTATCTCGAAATTAGTTGGTTTGGAATATAATGGAGATATTTTTAAAGTTTAATTTTGTTATTGAATGAGAATATTTAAATGTTAATCCAATACGCGCAGGCAATTTCAGGCAAAAGTTTACAAGTTTAAAGTTTAAAGTGAGATGATGAACTACTTGCGTAGAAAAAACTAAACAAAATAATTAGTTATATTATATTTATGTTTTTGTTTATTAATACAAATAAATCCTCTTTGCTTTTACAAATTCCTTAAATTCAAATCTACTATCAGCTCCCGCCTTTTCGGCCTGTATTTCCCCTGACACAAATCTGCTTCTTTTGACCATTCTCTCCTTATCCGTGCCGCAAACCTTTGCAACAATCTAGCTAATTCAGCAGTAATGTTTATTTATGCATCAATGATTAGTTAAATAATCTTTGTAGAGGAGAGTCTTTTAAAAGAAAAGAAAAAAAAGCTTTATTATGAACTACATGCAAAACACTGGTATATTAAGAGTTACGTTACTACGTACTGGGTGGAATGTCTAGGGACAAGTAGGGTCTGGGGCTAAAGCTGAGGCATATATGTATAAGAAAAGGATAATATTCTGGGAAGTAGGGAGGGAGGTCTTGGAGGGATGCGGATGCTTACTTAAAAATAACAGAGAACCATCAGCGAGTTCCATGAAGTCACGAGGCAGGGTATACAGTTCTTGCTAAGCCCCTTCTACTTGTTCTTAGTATTATAAATATTTTATATAAAGCATGCATTATAAAACTATGGATCCCCGCAACCTTTCAGGCTCTTTTCCCTCTTAAATTTTTCTTCTACTTGTTTGTAGAAACAAAATAGTATGTTTTTTTGGTTAATTTTAGTCATCACATACGTACATAGGCCATTTTTTATTTATAACTTAATTATTTCAGCCTCATTCGTACGTACACTAATAATTCGTATTTTGGCGCACCCTGCCGTTGTAATGCAAAACACGACATGTGCGTGAGGTAAAAGTAAAGTTTTATACTCAGTTAAATCATGTTGTAGGTTTTACGGTCTCGCCTCTCTCCGCTGTTGTGAATAAAAGGGTAGTTAGCTCCTTAACGACCTGTTTAGTGGATGCTTGGCCGTTGCAGAAGTTGCCTAGAGTCGCCTTCGGTGACAGCTGACCTACGATAGAGCGTAAATTAAACAAACGGCTAGCCGCAGCTCTCACTCTAGCGACTGAATAACAACAACTAAACAATCTTCTCAGGAAATTTAATGACGTTATTTACAACAGCCTCGCTGACCTTTGTGGCTCGTGTGAAAGTTCCGAATTCTTCGACTGGCTAAAAACCTAATCCAATTAATATCAGTATTATCCATTACGAGATGGAACACAAGTAGGCCAGCATGGTTGAGAGAGGCCCGGGTGTGATAGACTAATCGCCGTTTGAGTTATGGTTCCTTCTGCGTTGCCAAACCACCCTCATATATCCGCGCAGCAAACCCATGTCAGAATTTGTATTTATTTATTTTTACTGATTGTCTTATCTAAACACGACCGTTAATTATACTCTACATCATATTCGTTATATTTTTATCATTGAGTCAATTATTCCAAGTACTTTTTGGTAATCGCTCGATCTCATTTTCGTATTTCAATCACACTCCACGGGGTTTTCTTCTGCTTGAAGAATTTTTTTGAGCTAAAATATTAATACGTTGTATAATTAATAGCGTAAAGGTCATCAATACGCTGATTCTTGAGAGCCTGGTAAATCACGACTTGCTGCCACTTTTGCCAGTCCTTCATTAGTTAGCGTTGAGTATTGCCTCATTTTGCTAATAACGTGGTAAATTTTCAATGCTAATAATTTTAATAATATAATGCAATAGATATTAATATTTTTATTATAACTATATTATATATGGACAGTGCCGGCTGTGAAGAATATTATATATATAAAACAATATAGTTTAGTAATTTTCAATTGTTAAAATGAAAAGTCATATGATAAAAACAACCTTTTTCTGCGATACTTTCAGAATTTTTTTTTTTTTTTCTATTGTCAAATTAATTCTTCGGCTATCAATTAGTACAGGAAACGTTATTTAGGAAAGTTGTTCTGTAGTCCCAAACAAGGTTTCCCAGAAAGTGAGAGTGGGGCAGTCCCTTCAATCAGGTCCTGAGTGTCTGTGACTCTCGTGCTCTTGTTCAGCCTCCACTGGCTCTTATCCAGTGACGCGGCTGACGTAGGAGCGTGAGGAACTTCCCAAGACTCCGCTTCCTCTTTCGCATGCGAGGGAGGTGACAACCATGTGGACTTGGGAGGCCTCTGTACTCTTTGTAAATAGTATATGAATGAGCGAGTGAATGAAAATTGTAAATATGGTATGAATGAGATCAAATATCACAATTGCCCAATAAGGCAGATTGTAATTTGATCATACTAAAGTTGTTGTTAGAAAGTCCTCAACAAATTCAGTACACAAATATACATTAATCTTATAGCCACTCACCCAATGGACTGAATAAATAATGTACATGTTAAATTCTCATGATGAAGTAAAACTGTTAAAAGAGTTAGGTTATTTCTATTGACGACTGGCTTTGTTTAGAAGGTATAGAGGTTGTGGGTTTCTTAGCACACCTCTGTTTAGTATTTCTTCTTTTTTATTTATATTATTCGATATTTGGAAATGTAATTTAATTCATCAGTGTAGCAAGGCAGCGTTATGTGGGGCATCGTGATGCCTTTTGTTGGCAGTAGAACTAGCTTGTTTTATGTTTCAATTTTTTTTAATTTTATGTTTAAATTGTGTTTTATAGTATAAATTGTCATAGGCGTGAGCTTAACAGACGTGAAAATGTTTGAAGAAGTCTGTTGATGATCTGTTTTGAGTCAAACGGTCCGTTATTTACACTTACCCGACAGCGTATTTTGACTTTAAATATATATATTAAGAAAGAGCTATTCTTGAAGCACACATCATATGCCTAGCTAATGTTAGGTTCTACAGTAGAAGTCAGAGCCTGCCTCAAGTTAATTACAGTTCTGTCATCGAAACGTCCAGCTATGACTGTCAGTGTTGCGGGCATTATGGAAATGCGACGGCCTATCAGTTGAACAAACAGGCCTCTCAAAGTCATAAGTGTGCGAGCCTTTGATAGATAGAGCTATTATCAGTTTCGAAACAGGAGCAGGTTTGTGAATGTCCTCCGGGCAGGCTCTTGGTCCATTCTTTGATGATCTTTGACTCTCTCTTGGTTCCGGACGTCGGCCGGATCTAACCCGAGAAGGGATTAGTTCCTGCTAATTATCACCGGGACCGGAGTAGTCTACGCTGGTTGATGGGTCGTCGGCTTTCTCATATTTAGCAGAATGAAGAGATTGTTACGAAAGAGGAAGTGTAAGTGCGTAACCGTGTTTTTAGGTCACGAATTTTGTACCCTTCAAAGTGGTAATAAACAGGCTCAATATGCACCCAGAGCAGTGTACCTGTTAAAGTGAATTCAAATAAAAAAATCCAAAAAATCACAGGTCATGGCAGAAAGACGAACTTCGTCTGGATTTGACCTCATCTCTCGGGGAATTTCTTTTGGAATTGAAAACAACTAAAAGAGTAATTCGAAGTACCCATCTCCGATATGTGAATAGAAAATAAATTACTAATGTACTATATTGTACTAAACCCAATCAGGATATACGGATAGAGGCTATGGGGGACAGCAAAAACGTCCAACATCAAGCGTACCCAATCCTTTATATCAAAAGTCCTGTGAACCATAGGCAATGCCCAAGTTCATGAAATTACATAGTAATCAATCCACCACCCTAATCCCGCAGCACAGTTATTACACTGCGACGCTCATCCCTATAATCCTCCTCAGAGACTACAACGGCAGTGGCCTCGCGACCTGCTATAAATACGTGACAGTGGGAGACATGACAATGGTCAGTTTCTCCAACCATGTGCTGAGCGTCTGTTGCTCTCGCTTTCTTGGTCAGCCTCCGCTGGCTTATATCCTGTGACGTGGCTGATGGAGGTGTGTGTGGTACTTTTTAAGACTTTGCTTCATCATTCTCTCTTTGGGTCTCAGGGTTTTATTGTAAAAATGTATGAATGAGTGAGTGAATGAAGAATAGTAAATATGATATAAATGAGCACATTGAATTACTTATTGCCCAATAAAACAGATTTTAACGCAATAAAGATTTTAAATTCAAAAAAATAGAACAAAGACAGATATCATACATTGTATACGATAGAAAAATCCATACTATGCCCCAAAATGATTGTAAATCAATAAGGGATTCGTTCCAAACCGGAATAAAACTAGACTTGGAAACAATAGAAGCTAGGAAAAATGCAATAAGCTTCACTTAGAGTTTACAGAAGCTTGAACTAAATTTCTTTGACTAACTAAAGTTTTAAAAAGTAGCATTCAGTCAGCGCGAGGGCCACATACGCTCAGGACATGATTGGGGAAACCCATATTGGTAACCATTTTTTTTTAAATGCTCCCGATTATAACACATAGTTTAAATAATGTATTATTCTAGGGTGTAAAATTGTCTTGACCTCCGGTAAATTAATATTTACTAAGACCATACTTATGATATGATTAGAGATAACGTTAGTCATTTTATTTTCATTCATATAGTATATATTTGTCTTTATTTTTCTTTAATTTTTATTATCTAATAATTACTTATCAGACTTTCTTTATTAAATATGTATATCGTCATAGTAAAGTAAGTAGCACATTCATACATTTATGGAATATGTAGTCTCAACATACGTTGGAGGCATGCTCTAACGTCTAAAACGTTCCATGAATGAAAATAAAATTTGATGTCTATTAGCATACATGGACAGGTGGGTGCGTGTCTTTTTATGATGCGCGCCACAACCGCAGGTTGCCCGAACTGAGGCGTGCCGTAACAACAGGTACCCCCCTCCCCTCAACCCTGTCACCTTCACAGTAATTATTTCTGTACAGTATATAGGTGCTTATTTAAAAAAATATTTTCCCCCTTTTGTAATTTTTGAGAATATACCTACATAATGAAAACAGTTAATAACTAACTGTTATCTGTACAATAAAAATGTGTGTGAGGTGTAGTCGTGTACAACTTACTTGCTAATCGTTGATTTCCACTAACTTGAAGTTATTTCAGCCTTTCAGAACATTCATGTTATTTTAAAATCGTTTTTTTTTGTTTTTTCTATAAAGGCAATTTCCAAGAACCAATAATTATTAATTTATTTCGATATACTAAATATTATTCTGATGAAGTTCTTCGGTCATATATTTTCCCGCCAAAAATAAATAAAAAAATACTGTCTTGTAAATGCAATTAATCACAAAAAAACACATTCAATACAGATGTTACTTAATTTTTTGAGCATCCCGTATCCTTCTCCATCTAAGATTAAGATATTAAAGATTATATCTTCAAACGTCCAGTTATATTTAAGTGATTGAAAACCAGTTTCACTTTGATTAATTTCTCAATCTTGCACTGATGTTTATCTTCCCCTCAACTCGTTTTCCGACAGTTGAGCTAAAAAATAAGGTATATTCGTCAAGTTAGTTGTTAATAATACCTCTCTAATTAGTTGTATAATATTTTCTAGAGCTAATGATTTTGTAATTAAAATTTCACAAGTATTAATTTTGGAAATCATCTACCTGGTGAGTTTCCAATCGTCGCCGTTACCTGAGTACAACTCTCCAGGCGTGTAATTTTCCATAATCAAACGATTAACCGATAATTGCCGATTACCAAATTTATATCACATTGCATTTCGATGGAATACATTTAAAAAATATATATATATATATATATATAAGCGTAAAATAACTCAACTAATATTGTTAGCTGGATAGCTCATATGTTCCGACATGTCATGTCTATTTATTTAAATCTTGCTTTGACAAGTGAGCCATAGGTTTCCTAAGTATTTGCATGGGGCCCTTAACTGATCAAGTGTTCTGTAAGCAATTTAAAGACACCGATAGCCATTTGAAACCTAGCTATTCGTCCCATTTGAAAATATCATTGTAAAACTCATTATTCTCATGATGAAATGAAATTTATTATCACATTTGCCATAAACCTTTAGAAACAGTTCCGTTTTAGAGGTGTTCCAACAACTAAAATCCATTACTATTTCCGACTAAAGAATAGTTATTTTTTAGCAAGTATAGCAAAAAGCTTCAAAGTAAGATTTGGAATATAATGATAATGTTTATTTCACGGCCTTACAAATGGAGAAATTAACAACTTAAGTGAAAATTATTGCTTAACATATGGAATAATGTCTTGTCACAAACAGTTTATACCCGGATGCCCATAATTGATTAGATTTTCATTGTGAGGAAGCTGAATATAATATCGATATCTATCATAGATATTATATACAACTTAAAGGCATTGGTGTTACTGTTTTCTTAGAAATACATCGCCACCCTAATAAGGTTTTGAATCCAGAACATACCAATCATGCAGTGGCTGATATACTAGACTCTACTATCTGGGAGCCTGCATGGTATATGTTTTGTAAATAAATGATGGAATGGAATAACGATTCCAGCTTACCAAACATCTCAATTCCGCATAGGATTCTGGCTCAATTAGGGCGCAAGTCGAGCTCGCAGGGTGACGCAGGGAAGCTAAATCTAAATCAACTGCGTGGAGGAAGAGCATTATTACTACATATGTAGGAGATATCTTTACTAAGTTCAGAATCTGATTGTGGTGATCTTGAAAGCGAAATAATTGCAACATGTCAAGTTCCCGAAAATCAGTTGTTTAGAGGAAAGAAAGACCCACGATTATCCGTCGAATAAGGGCGAATTTTTTAATAAAGATTTAAGAACTACTAAGTTATAACCCGTGAACAGTTTTCTCAACTGTATGACTTCATCAAGGAGTCCATGGATTTTAATTTGGCTTTCATATATTCAGCATCTGATATCAGTTACAGACAGTCTCGGTTAGTTTCTCCTGCAGCGTGGAATACATTAATGAAAACTTTGCAGTTTACGATGTTTGACCCCTGTCATGTAAAGTAACATTAACATAGAAATAAGAATAGATAAAAAGATATAGAATGTATTTGTATGGCAGTTTCTGACTGTCATGAACGGAAGAAGTCAGTACGCAATAAACCATTTTGGGTGTGGGCCGATTTCCCCAACGGCAATGAAGGGTGCCATCCTCTGCGGAGTGTCGTTTAATGGATAGAGGAAGTGTCAGCTCACAACCCTTCCTATTGCCATAAAAGATATCAAGCTGGTTCTTAGATAGTGTTTTGAGGCGTTGCAAGTGCCCAACTTAGTTCCAGTGCAAAAATATGTCCACTACACAAAGGGCCATAAAGGAAAAAACCTCCTTCTTAGGGGATAAAGACTCGGTCCCAGATTACGGGGTATAAGATTTGGGACGGGTAAGCACAGGGACTCCGTTTTTACGAGCTAGGGTCGAGACGGTCCTGTTTTCTTTCTGTGACGTGACCAAGGCGGAAGACTGGCTTATGGAGACGCACAGGTCTGGATCTAGGTTCCCCATCTTGAAACCATCTTTGATAAAGTAAGAAACAGTTCGTATTGTTAGCTAGTAAAATCTCTGTAATCTGGACATCATCAGTATACGTATTAAATTCAATTGTAGTTCAGTAAAACAATGTTAAACATTTGTAATAAATTACATTGTATATACATTTCTATTTTTTCTTACTTTTAAATATTATAGTTTGGGTTTAGATTGTGATTGTGACACATAGTAAATTAATTGAATATTTTAAGACAAGGTAATTTAGTTTTATTTAATTTAGTTCACGCTCGGGGTTTTATACAGGAATGGAATCTGTTAGAAGTTGAATAGTTAAATGGCACCCCTTTTTAATTAAATATTATTCCATTAGAGCGTAAAGGCGAGGTGTTTGTGGGTAAGTGAGGTAAATATATAAAATGATATATGTATCCGTAGAAAAGATACATCCTTCATATATTACCTTGTAGTTGATGTATTCGTTGGTATATCAAATATATTAGTGTATAGTGTATTGATACGCAAGCAAGTATCCAGAGGAATAAATGAAAATACCTCATTTGGCGGACGTGCTGAAACTGATTCACTTCACCCTGCCTGCGAACATTCTATATTCAGAAATGAATGATTCTGGTGTTTCACAAGAACCCACGCTGAGTCTCCTCACTTCACCCCACAGAACTGCGTCTCTACTTGCACCCGGCCTTAGAGGAGGCCTACAACGAGCAGAGTTGTCCCCTTTGCACTTTGGACATGCGCACGAGAAGTGTCATTACCACTTGGTATATCTATACTTACCAGTGAGGTCACATCCTCTGTAGATTCCATAACAAATCCATCCAAATGATGATACCCTCACAGCTGGCCGATAGAAGGCCAGACAGGGTTGGACTGGTTTTAGACCGCCCGTCACCGAAATACAGCTGGCCTCTGTCCACGAACTCTCCTGAACCTGAGACTGTCTTTGTGGCATTTTTTATTTCTGACTTATGGCTCACTGTTTTTATTTATACTTACGGACTGAATAATAGAAATTACTTTTGGTGGTATTCTTAAACTATTTTAGAGCTGTAAGAAGAAAGAAAGGACTAATCTAAAATACCATGTGAAATAAAATGAAGCAAGTCTATCAGGATTCTGAACAATAAAGAACTTGAGTACTGTGAGGGTGTCTCACTCCCATTCCCTGCTTCTCCATGATGTGTCTCTTCTGGGGATGAGGGGTGTAATCGGAGTTCAATGACTTAAGAAAGATAAGTTTCTGCTTGAATGAAGATTAGCAAATCCATTCCAGAAAATGTAGATGATGGTTGCGATGTGATTTCCGAACCCTAAGATTAAGCTTTACTTCCTTGGACTAAGAACGTACATGGAACGTGAAAAAACGCGTTTTTACTAAACTGTTTCTCTCTTACTTTTACGTTTTCACAAATCACAGCTCTGAAGATGTAGATTTTTGCTCATTTTGACTTACGTGGCTCGCACCTGGACACTTCCATATAGTGTTACGTCCTTACACATATGCCACATCGTTCAAAAATATGTCATGCTTATTTTTTGTTAGAATTAATATGGTTTATTATTATAAATTTCTTGTTACTATTCTTATATATTGAAACTTCTTTATTGGGCTAAAATAACAATATACCTCATTAGGCTATAGGTAATTGTGATAAATGATCTCATTCATACCATATTTACAATTTTCATTCACTCGCTCATTCATACATTATTTATAAACAGCCCAGAGACCTCCCAAGTCCACATGGTTGTCACCACCCTCGCGTGCGGAAGAGGAAGCGGAGTCTTGGGTCCCCCAGTCTCCTCCCTCCGTCAACCGTGTTACCGGATACTAGCCAGTGGAGGCTGACAATGAGTTCGAGAGCCACAGACGCTCAGGACATGATTGGAGAAACTGGCTATTGTCATGACTCAAGGATGAGTGGTGCAGATTTTTTTTTCTGCTCTACTAATTTGATGTAATTACAACCTCAATCCTGACGAGATGTGAAAAATAATTGCAATTTACGAAGTTATATCGATTGTAAATATGGCCTTTCATCTTCGATTGTCGAACAATCATATCTAGACTATCATGTATTACCCACTCATCACACCCGAGGATCAAGATCTCATTTTTCTGCCGGTTATCAGAGCAATCGTCCGGCACAGATCTGCACTAAAACAGATCCCGTTACGAGGGTTGAGCCGTGGATGATGTAGATGAGATCTGCACGTTGAAACAATAGCCTCGTTGGTGAACACCTCAGATACCATCGCCATCTCACGGATATTAGATGTGGTCCTTGATTCTGCAGTGCATATCCTCTCTCATGTCGGACACACGATCGCTCAGCGCTGATTACATAATCTGTCTATAATTTGCCGTGATGTATTCATAATTATGTATTTACCCTTCGTCAATCGTGATCATGTATGAAAGTCGGTGCTGCTGGAATAGACAGCTCTCTCTCTTATCATTCTAATCCACTAAAATACGTCAAGCCAAGTGTTAGGGGGTTGTTGGTTGTTTTCCTTGATTGATGTTTGTTCCTTCATTTTGCGGATGAAAGGGGAATATGAATATGAATGTGGTATGAATATCAATAGGAATAGAGGTCGGGGCGCAAATAACAAAAAAAAACTGGTCAAAGTAAGCAAATATATTATTAGGATTTGATAGCCGATATGATTGGAGGAGGCTGTGAAGGTAAAGAGACTTTTGCTGATGAGATAGTGCTGAAGAGAAGGGATCCAAGCAAGTGTTGGCGACGTGCAGGAGGGAATACCCTTCACAACTGAAAGATGTGCTTCAAAATGCGACTATTTGCTTTTGCTAGAATAGAAAAAAATAGAAGAGTTTTGCTAATTGTGTTGGTCTTCTTTCAGTTTGGCAAAAAAATCGAATGTAAACCTTTAATTGAAAGCCATATTCGCTGTAACGTTTGTATTGCTATGTGCGGTGAATGAGGGTTTTAATTTTATTCTGGATACTTATTTTCATACCAATATACTAATGTATCTAATATATTCTACTCCATATATAAATTTACCTGACTAACCCTCAACAACACGCCTTTAGCTCACTTAACTAATTGAAATATTTGATTTACTGAGATTCAATTATTTATGCTACATGCATCTGATATTTTATCAAATTCTGAGCATGCAGCATTGGCGTGCGATTATAATTGTTATGAAATAGTGTCCCAATCTATCCTAACCCAAAAGAATTTTTCTAATAAATGTAAGAGGTGATCAATGGAAGTATTCATGAATGCTTTTTTAAATGATTGAGGGTATTTAATTAAATAAAACTAACTCGTACGATGAAACAGATCACACTTATCTTATCAACCTACTATCAGTAACTATGCTTAAAAATGAACATCAATGTCTTCCTAAATGATCGGTGCAATATTGAGCCCAAATGTGCTCAATTTGAGTCTCAACATATAAGTTTCCCTCTAGGTCCCAGGTCCAATGTCTGGTCCCAGCAATATACCACGTATAAGTAAGCCTCCTTGACTCAGTCACTGCCTTACTAGGGAGTGCGGCTTTCTTCTTATTCCTTTTCATCCTGTTGTGTTAAAACTATTTTTTAACACCTCCTTCTGCAGAAGATTAGGACATGTTTCCTACATTGTCTGGAGGCCAGACTGTCTGCTGGGCTATATGACTTATTTCTGTAGTCCAGGAGGTTTGTGGCTTTTCTGGTCGGGCAGGGGACCCTCCGCATCTAGCTAATCCTCCGAATGGGATCTACTAATATTATTTTCTATTAATTTAAATTATAGTATAAATTAAAGTTACGTGGCGATCAACACACATAATACCTCTAGTGGACTTGCGAGTTTACTATTAATATTTGTTATTTTATCATTTTTTGTCCGTTTTCAATATTTATTTCGCTATCTTTCACTGTGGATAACTTTAGGAAACAAGCTATAACATTTCAATAAAAATTGAATAATTAAAAAAGCAGTGGATTAGTAGAACTAAGGGTCAGTGAGCCCACAGAGATAGAGTAGCCCAATAGATTATCTGGCCGTAAGCCAGAAGTCCCTCGGTTTGAATCTCGTCTGTCACTATACTTTCAGGAATTTCATAACTCGGTGATTAAATACTAACAATGCATCACATCGAAGGACATCCCATCTCTCAATAGAAAATAAATTACTAATTTACAAAGTTATACATAAGCCAATCTGGACATACTGAATAGAGCTGCAAAAATAAGTCGAACATCAAGCGTATCCAATCCTTTCAATCAAAAGTCCTGAGAACAATAGTAAATGCCCCTTATTATGTCAGCAACAAAACCCTTCATAACGACCTTAATATACCCTACATTCTTTAACTCATCCCCAAGTTCATGAAATTCCATAGTAACCTATCCAACCACCCTAATCCCCTAGCACAGTCATTGCACTGCACCACTCATCCCTATAATCCTCCTCGGAGACTAAAACGGCAGTGGCCTCGTGACCTGCTATAAATACGTAACAGTGGGAGTCCTGCCAATGGCCAGCTCGAATAACGGCTTATAAAGTGCATTCTCGTATCTAACCAAGCTCAGAGGATGTTGTCTCTCCTGTAAAATTAATGATAATGGATTGAGATGGTTTTCAAACTTTTATGTTAAATAGAAGTTAGATAGTTGATTCGTTCCAATACCTATTCCTAAATAAACTACAATATAGGTTTATGATATGCAACTTTAATGTTTTGTAGCCCTGCGAATAATTAATTTCATCGTACAAATTTTAATCTGAGCTGTGCTGTGAAGGGTACATTTTCTTCTAAAGCTTAGAACCGGCACAGATAAAATTAACTTTTACTAATGTTTTGTAATTCATTCAATTCCAGTCCTTGTTCAACTTTTACTTAATCTTTTCGGCTGAATGAAAAGAAAAAAAAGCAGTATTTTTCCCTTTCGGTCCGATTCAGGAATTGCTAATTAGTGTTTTTATCGCCGGTAATCGGAGGCGCTGGCCAATGAAATGTGGTGCCATTAAATATATGATAGGATAGAAGGCTTCCAATGGAGAAAACTCGCTTAGGGACCAAACCGCGAGAGACTAAAAAAAAAAAATACTACTGCAGAAGTTATTTTGCAAGAACACGTTCGGCCCATTTTCCATCTGGTTTTTGCATATAAAGTTGTGAACGTTGCGACTAAACCTTTGCATATCGGCGTCCTTTTAAGGAATGAACTCCCTGAGGGAAGGAAGAGCACATAACGCCTTCATTACTGATTATGAAGTGTGCCATTCGTGGACTTTACTGCCAATAGACTCCAAGGCTAGGTACTAGGCACTTGGTGCGGCCTTGCGTGTCTGCCAGTAGACTATCCAATCCTGAGGAGTAGTTATGTCTGATGGTATTTGTCGATATTAAACCGGCTAGCAATAGTTACGGCCGTATTTGTTACTTTCAAGTGTCACTTTGTGGTGAAAGTGAAGGTCGTTCAATTCAAATACTAAAGGCTAAAGGTATTCAGTCTCCAAAAAAACTCCGCTTTGAATGGATCCTACAAAGATAAACAATGAATATATCACGCCCGAAATACTTATCACACAGTGGTAGTTATCTCTTAAATAATTCGACAGAGATCCGATTCCTCAAATGAGAATATCTGCATTGAGAATCAGTTGACAAAATCTCAGTGCAGGGAATGCCAGTCAGACCACAACAAATAATTTGTATTTCGGTCGCAAAAAATCGGTGTTTTTTGGACGGTCACGGGTCTAGGATATCCTAGTATCACGCTAAGTAATAAATGGATTTACTTAAGATTACATAGCAATTATGACAAGAAATATCCAACTAAGCATCTTTAAATATGTTAAAACAAAGATTTTTCGAGCATTAAGTTAGGATTCTTCAACATGCGGTCAAATTTCTATGACAGCGTCACCGGAATTGGCTGAAATATAGACTGCATTTGACTTCGAAGGGAAAGTCCTGCAAAATTTGAATAATTCCCGTTTAGTTTGAAGGAACTTTAAATTGAAAAGAAGTTCAGTAATTCGCTTTAGAAGTTCTAAAAGCATACTTGGACGCCTTTGTAATTATGCATTTCATTTGTCTTTGCTGTGAGAGATATGTGACCTTTATAGTGATCGCCGTTAGAGCCCTTAGGTTTAGCCCTAGGTCCTGAAAGATCTATATGTCCCCTTTGATGGGCTCAACTTTATGTCGCCTTTTACAGACCAGCTGTTGCCTACGACCACATCTGTGCTACTAGCACTACATCACCGGCCACCAGCTCGGCGATAAGGGATAGTGTCTTAATAATTATTTTTTATCAGTTAAATTCCTTTATTGTGCTAAAATTACAATCTGCCTTTTATAAGGCAATAAGTAATTAAGATAAATGCTCTCATTCATACCATATTTACTGTTCATCATTCACTCGCTCATTCATACAATATTTACAGACAGCCCAGAGACCCCCCAAATCCACCGCGAAGAGAAATAATTATTACGATTATGCATTTATCTTTTCTACTCCTTAAATTTTTTTCAAATACTTAGTAAACTATCGATAAATCGTATTTTTTCAATTTATAAATTGCAAATGCCACTCTTGAAATGATCGCTTTACCTCAAAAGTATTGATCTAACAACAGTAATAACTTTAAAGAAAAAACCTTTAATAATAAAAAACAATTTAGAATAATGGCCTAATTTATAGTAAAGGATGTTAATATAGGATGCACCGTAGAGTCTATAAAGCGTATGTTGGTTCTACCTTAGCAAAAAGGAAGGTAAATGCAGTTTGTTTGTTCTTTAGTAGGTATTCGGCATAGAAGCATTTAGCCAAACGGCTGTAGGATACCTGGACAAAGATAGTCAGAGCTTTATAGCTCCTTCTATCAGTTCTTCCAACTCTCAAATTATGTCAACTTATACTCAAGGTACACAAACTGCCATAGCTCGAAGCATTGCTAGCGGGGCGCCAATAGTCCTATGTTTACTTCTTACCTTTTATGCAGGGCTTTGTACTTTGACTAGCCTCTTACATTTTGTATAGTATGGACTGCTGGTTATGAACTAATATATCCTGGATAATCAACTAGAATAAAAATAACGGCATTTGTTTTTTAAAAAAATCATTCTTTTTAATAACAACGTTTAGTTCCTCATCTACCTCCCTTGTAATAATTCGCAGTTCGTGGTTATTACTCTGTACTATGTACTGTGTCTGCTAGACATTCCTCTTTTGTTTTTTCTTTTAATTCTTGAGTGGCAATGTCCCAGAATAAAGTTTTATTTTTTTCAATTTCATTCGATGAAGGTTTAATAGGCACTGCGTATTAAAAAAAAATATGCTAGGACGCTGATCTCTGAATTGTACAGCTGTGAGGAATTATAATTGCTTTGCTGACAGATGACGCGTTATCAACGATGAACCTATCCAATCCCATATCCAATAAACAGTCTCGATACACAGTTAATCCGTTGAAAATCCGCCATTACTTGCACACGAGTGGTAATGCACCGTGACACTGGAGGGTGTTAGAACCCTGGAACGCTTTAATTCGATTCCATTTATTTTTGAGATAATAAAGCTAAGTGCTTGCTTCCTAACGGTGGCGCAGTTCGTTAACCTTTAGCAGATGTCTTTTCTGTCTGCGCGCAGCCCGTACCTTCAGAGCAAGGGGTGGGAGTGCGCGCAACAGGTCACGGGTGTTAACTCGTCTGCTCTCGCCGGAGGCAGTAAAGGTGCTCGTAAACTGCCACCATCTTCCCACATTATGTATCGCCTTCCTTTCTTTCCTCCACATCCGCCGTAAAATATGCCTGCTTTTGCAGATTTAAATGGAGAATTATTTAAATAGTCATTTTATTGTCTATTTTCTACCCAAAAAAGTGTTTGAAGAAATATACATAGTCTGTTGCTTGCTAGATTCAGCTAGTTCTAGTCCACAAGCTAGATTCAGCTAGTTCTAGTCCACAAGCTAGATTCAGCTAGTTCTAGTCCACAAGCTAGATTCAGCTAGTTCTAGTCCACAAGCTAGGTTCAGCTAGTTCTAGTCCACAAGCTAGAGTGGAGATATCCTTGATTCGTCTTTTGTCTTCAGCAAACATTCCATGTCGAAGATTCATGCAACGTTGGGGTAATATAACATTTATGTATCCATGTATACTGCCAGTTAAACTGTTGTACGTATTCTTGTATTAACATTTAGTTTATCTATCAATAAATCATATCGCATATGCACAGATGCACGGCTTAGTGTGTATTATTAAACCATGCTATCCCCGAGGTATAAAATATATTATTAATTATTTAAAATTAGACTCGGTGTGAGCACGAAACTTCAAACTGACAAATTGGGTAAAAGATAAACCCATCTAATAGTTTATTTATATCTATATATATATTCAGCTAGATGCAGATTAGGACAAAGCGAGTCTTCTGGCTCAGTGTTGCTTCCCTCACAGTGTCCATTCCAATGCCTGCCTCTTAAGGTAACTGAATAGATATTTTGTGATATAAACCATATTTTAAAAAAAATTATAATATATAGTTCATGTTGCTCCTTGCAAGATCAGATATATATTTATATAGATATATATCTTTAGAGTAAGTACATATTTATCCTCACGAGGGCGAGTCGACCACGTCTGGACCCATCCTTCGAAGTCAAAATCCTTTACTCATAAATTTTATTACAAACCCAGAAAGACACATATTATTCTGCTCTAGCCATTGCATACTTAAAAAATTCAATTATTCGTTTATTACATTTTTTTCTTTTAAATAGTTGGCTTGATTTCTTTAATGATTTATTTCGTTTCGTAAAATACATTAGTGGAAATATTTAAATAAAAATAAAACTGTGGGCAATGATACAAACTCGGCGGGCTTCCTGTTATTTGTTTAGGCTGGGTAAGTGAAGGGATACACTGCGGCCCTTTGTTATAAACCAACGGCCTCAAGGGCTCAAAGGCAGCCGATTAGGACAAAGCGAGTCTTCTGGCTCAGTGTTGCTTCCTCTCACAGTGTCCATTCCAATGCCTGCCTCTTAAGTTAATATTTTGTGATATAAACCATATTTTTTTTAATTTTATAATACGTAGTATATGTGGCTCCTTGCAAGAACAGAAAAGAAGTTGAAAAAGTGTCACCTGTTTTCAGATCCACTTCCGGCGACACTATTATTACCCCTAGGGCTATCACAAAATCAAGTGAGTGAATGGTCCCATGATTGGTTGGTCAACAACTGCATGATGACGAGGGTTCAAATCCCTGAACAGATAGTGAATTTTATCGCCCACCTCATTGGGCGTTAATGAGAGAACAGCTTCAGAACTCGGTGTCCTCTACACTGTCAAGTCCACGGTCCATCCACACTAATTTGGGTTCATATAATGTTAGCACCTATTTCCCATCATATTTCTATTTTTCTGCTTCCGTGCGGTATCGCCAGTCGTTTTATAAGCCGGTTTGGGCCTTCTGAAGGCTTATTTAAAGAACACTATCGATTAGTTGAGCAAATTACATCCATTGCCCAATGCTAACATTTATTTTATGTCTGCACCTTCTTCATTATTCTCTTAGGCATTTAACCTGCAGAAGAGGTAATATTCACAATCCCGGTAAGGCCCGATTCCCATCCTAAGGGAATGCGTCGACCTGGATCATGAGTGCCTGTTCCTGCACCTTTGACGGTAATATGGAGCCCGTTAAAGGAAAAGTAGAACCAGGCTAGAAATTTTCTTAATTTCGAGAAACTTCACTCTTTTCTATTTCAAGTCCCTCGATCGATGTTAAAAGAAATAGGCATAAACTATTCTGTAAAAAAAAAAAAGCACAGTTACAACTCGAACTATCCGTTTTTTATAAGGAAATCATGTTTTATGTTAAAACTCACTGTTATATATTTGAAACCCACTCTATGTAATGTTTGTGGTGATATTTTTTTATATGTAGAGAAAATGAAAAAGATAACCGGACTTTAAGATTACATGAAAGTGAAGTCGAATAGTCAAAAATTGTGAACTTGATAAAACTGGAAAACATTCTAATAGATAGAAAGAGTCTGTTTGATGAGAACAGGAAGGACTTTGAGCACATCGTCGGGGACCTGCTATGTATATATTATGTATGTAAACAGGCTAAATAGAAAAAAAAGATGAATTGAGGATGTGGATGATACAGAATTTTGAAAAAAATATCGGACACAAAACATCGGAATCAAAACATTTTAACATATCAAAACTTAAAGCATTTCGTGTGATCACTGATGAGAGTAAATGGTGGATAAAAATTATACAGATTTTTCCAGCCGGGGGGGGGGCATAAATAAACTGTATTTCTTTAATCTGAGTTAGCGTCGTATCTCATCTAACAGGTGAGAGTGATTAGGGAGTCCGTGGGAAAACGCAAGAGTTCCATGATTATTTTATTAAATTATTTATTTAAGGTGGTAGAAACCTTATATGGGGATGACAATAATCAAATAATAAACTTTAATGTCGTTTCTTTTTTAAATAAAACTATGAAACAGTAAACGTTTGTCTTATTGTTACAGAGAAAATCTATATTGTTTATTTTGTTGTGTCGTTTCCCTGACTCAAATCAATAACTATTATTTAATTAATATATGGGAATATTATAATTGTGAATGAACTCCATTTATTTTATTATCACTAAATAAATATCAGCCTTCAATCGCTCATTCCGTTTTCTGATCTGTGTCCCCAAGGGACAACAAGGGATATGGCATCTCTATTTCTCAACTCATTTTAGTAATAAAATAGAAAAAGTACGACACAGGTCTTACCGGCTATCGCACTTCACCCAACCTGTCGCTTCGTCTCAAAGTGATGATCTATAAATGTGTCCTCCGGCCAGCTCAGCTGTACGGTGCCCCGCTATTTACCCACTTGACTGACAATACAGCCAAATGTCTCCAACATTTCCAGAATGGGATCATGCGAAAAGTGGTCCGACATACCTCTTTCGAGACGTTAAAGAACGCCGACCTGCACCCGTTGCTTGGTGAGCCGTCGGTGGGCGAGTTCATCCGCCGGAGACACATCAAGTTTTTTGACTCATTGAAGCAGCTAACCAACCCAGTGTTTAACACTATGACCCCACCACCCCTCCCGCATCGATGGCAACAGACTGTCGGGGAAAAATTAGGTTAAGAATTAGTATGTAAGTTAGTTTTAAGATTGATCAAAAAGGAGAGCCCCATCACCTTTATTAGAGTCTGTTCAGTCCAGTCACGTATACTTGTTTATTCCATTATATAATTTCTATAAAATATCAAAACCTGTATATAATCTAGCGACGATACAGGAAATACAAAAATAATTTGTAAATGGATTCGCCTGAGGATCTATAATTGTATATAATTATCTGTGAATTTAAAAGGGCCATGAAAGAAAAAAAAATAATAAAAAAAGGTATTTCATTAGGACAACGCATGTTCTTTCACACGTAAGTTGTACATTTCTACAATACAATTAACTAGCAGCCGCGGCTAAGACTTACTGCTATCTGTGGTCCGTGTTTCTTCTTTTGTTTCACAACTTGCCGCCGAGTAGACCAGACTAGAGCAAGAGAGGTTGAGAAAGTAGATTGGAAAGGGAAGGCGGGAGAGTTGATTCATGTTGTCGGGCAAAGGTTGGCAACTGTAGCGATGACCACGACTGGTACAGTTTTATGAATCACGACGGCTCCGCTGCTTCGGACGCCTGAGGGGAGCCCGTGATTGCCAGCGTTGCATCGGTCGTAAATCTGGGGTCTTACCGTGCGCAGCTTTCTGCCAACTAGGGACATTTTATACCAGTCGGATCCCATGTGGGCTCTCTCGTACGGTGTGACCCATGCCAATGGCAGGTTCCAATGCGCAGATGGAAGCTGACTTTATTTCATGGCTCCCTCGAGATAGGACATTAGACAAACAATCTTTATTTCGATGATATATTAATAACCAGCTCTGCTGTACGGTGCCCCGCTAAATACTCACTTGACTGACAATACAGCTAAAAGTCTCCAGCAATTTCAGAATGGGAATGAGAAAACTGGTCAGACATACCTCTCTCGAGAGGTTAAACAACGCTGACTCATCAACTTTTTGACATCAGTAACTAACAAACCCAGTGTTTAAAATTATGACCCCGCTACCTTTCGATGGCAACAGACTGTCAGGTAAAATTAAGAAGATTTTGTAGTTAGATGTAAGTTAGTTTTAATTCTATGATTAACAAGGTGAGCCTTTAAAGACTTTTAAACATGTTTAGACAATCAATCACAAATCGCAATGTAAAATTGTTAAAAACTCTCTAAATGTAGCCAAGATACAGGACATATAATGTACTATTGTAAATAGATTCATTTATGTAGTCTATACTGATTTCCATAATTTATAATAACAAGAGGATATGAAGGAAAACAAAATTAATATTTAAAAAAATTCGTTATGAAGTTTACAATATATTTCTGTCACTGAAATTTTACAGAAAAATCCAGTTTTCTGCACATCTAGGAGTATTGAAAAGTTCTATTACGTAATCAGAAAACATTTTACCGTCAAGCCCAGTGTTTAAAATTATGAGATGTAAGTTAGTTTTAAGTCTATGATTCATAAGGTGAGGCCATAACTTTTTAAACATGTGCAGACAATGTACATTATACTTTTCTAACAATCGTAAATCACAGTGTTGAATAGTTAGGAATTGCATAAAATGTAGCCAAGCTACACGACATATAACGACCTATTGTAAATAGATTCATTCATATAGAATCTATATCGAATTCCATAATCTTTAATAACAAGGGAGATGAAGATTAAAAACAAAATCCCAATTCTATATTTACTTGCCCAATGATTCAATGGATTCGGAACAATACTACTACAAAATCTTCAATTAATTAGACTTTTCCAATCTGTACTCTGTACGATCAATACTTAATCGTAATATTATGATTGTTATCTAATCTGTTTAAACGTAAGTCATTTTCATCTGATTGAATAATCGATACTTTGGAACGATTTGTTGAAAAGTATTTGTATAGCAAAGTTTAGTTCGTGGTTCATTGATATTTAGACTTGCGCTACGTATCGGTTGGCCTATATCTATATCTAATAAAATAATTATAGAAACAAACAAACACAAACTCCAATGTGTTAGGTTTGTTTAATCTGATCGATAGGAACTTTCAGCTAATAGATCCAAGAATTTTTTTTACTATCAGAAAAATTATGTTACATCAATTATTAACAATATATGTATTCTACAAGCGAATCTATTTACAATTGCTTCATTGTATTTCCTTAACACGACAACCCCCGCTCCGTTCCCCCATCGATGGCAGGACGCTGTCGCGGCTGAAACGCTTTAGTCTTCGACTCCCTGCAATACCTGACAAACCCGATGTTTAACACGACAACCCCCGCTCCGTTCCCCTATCGATGGCAGGACGCTGTCGTGGCTGAAACGCTTTAGTCTTCGACTCCCTGCAATACCTGACAAACCCGGTGTTTAACACGACAACCCCCGCTCCGTTCCCCCATCGATGGCAGGACGCTGTCGTGGCTGAAACGCTTTAGTCTTTGACTCCCTGCAATACCTGACAAACCCGGTGTTTAACACGACAACCCCCGCTCCGTGCCCCCATCGATGGCAGGACCCTGTCGCGGCTGAAACGCTTTAGTCTTAGGTTCTAGTATAGGTTTAAGTTTTTCTCGCACATTTTCAAACTGAAGGTGAGCCCCAACACCTAGCATTATATTCATTTCATTGTATTTTAACCATAACATGTATTGTTAAGTAACCTAACCTCCTTCAAATGCATCTGCGCGTAGCAGAATGAGGAGAAAAATTTGTCAATTATTTGTTTACATATTGCATATTGCACTTTATTATTACTTTACATATTGTATAAAAATTGAAGGGGTTAAGACAAAAAAAAAACACTATCGACCGACATTTGTTTGCATTAATTTAAAAATAAATTTCATATTTGGTAATTATGAAAACAAAAACAATGAAAGAGATTATGATTATATAGAGATTAGAGATTATAATTAAGAGATTTGCCAATGGCGACAAACATACAGACCCAGGTGAAAGCATGCCGATTACAGATCTGAATTCAGCGTGTAAAGTTCTGCAAAATCCCCCCCCCCATATTCCCAATTACCTCCTCCTAGTGCAATCTGTTTGAAAATTGCGCCCCGTAGAGAATGTTTAGTCGGGAATCGGCACATAAGGTGTTCAACGCCCGACCGTGCGTGTCTGTGAAGAATTTAACTCGGATTGCCAAAGGAAATAAGACCCAGTAAGAACCAGTTAAATTTCCTCGCCTATATTTAGAAAATGTCGGCAAGCAGACTTTCTCTTATAAGTGTTCTTCGCAATTTAATTTATATTTATTTTTTAATTTGTTCACCCCCTCAGGTAATTTCATTTAACGTTCGAAGGCGAGCAATGCTACCAGGTGCTTTATGTTTGTAGTTACGGCAGTGGATTCTCTGTCTTTCTATGAGTAGCAAATATATCTAATAAGATACTCTGCCATGAGAAGTATTTATGACCAGGAAATATGGGGGGGGGGTTATTACCGATACATTAATGGAAACTGTATACTTCGGCCAATATATATAATAACTGCCTGAGAAAGAAATAGTGCTTCATATTAGCAAATACACCACCATGCATCCATGCATGCACTGATAAATGACGGGCAGTAATTGAAAATGCAATATGTAATTTATGTATTACATTTGCTATGAGGTCGTCATTATTACTGAATCATTTTTTTAAGAGAGGCATAGATAAATGTACTGCGATTTATCAAACCCGCTAAAAAATCCCAAAATATTTTCTTTTTTACAGCAGTGAGCGTGGGATTATATCATGATTAGGTTTTTGAATTCAGTCAAAACTCGAATGAGGAGCTTGTTTTTCAATCAAGTAAAAAGAAATCGTGTTGTGTATGTCTGTCGGTTTTCTAGAGTAGTTTTCACCACTTTTAAATTTTAGATTTGAAGCTCTGATTTTTCTCCACTTGGAAAAGTTATATCTGAAGTGTTTGGTAAAATGAGTGTAAGCCAAAAATTGGACTAAATCGGGTAAGTCAATGAGTGGGTCTAAAAAAAAAATCTACATTGTTTTGGTCCAATCAGTATAAGTCTACAATCAACTATGGTCTAGACCAGGTGTGGCCGACCCAAATATTCTTGCGGGCCACTTCGGTAATGCATCTCCCTCCACATATAAAATTTTATATCCCCAATATTAAATATAAACCCACTATAGACATTTTTGGAGTGAAAAATTGGAACATAATGAGTTATTATTATTGTGCTTACTATTATTCTTACATGTAAACAAAGATAATATCATAATAATGATACTAAACGTGTCATATATTCGCAAGGGTATTATTTTAAAATCAAAGTTAATTTTTTCTCATAATTGCGACAGTTAATTTTTGAATGTATGGATGCACAAATAATGTATTTTTTTAATACATTGGTTTTCACCACTTTGCCCATTATAAAATAAATATATATTGTGAAATTGTGATGTATCTCGCGGACCGGAAAAATGCCCAAGGCCAGCCCTTTTCTAGAATATTTCAATCCACCATATCCATTCCAATTGTCCCCGACTGACAATGATCTTTATTTCAGAGCATTTGATGCATTAATTAGAAAATAAACATTTCCAAAATGAAAACGATGCAAAATATCCGCTTCTCGATGTTTGAACAAGGGATAGTACACCTTGTTTGGCGTCCGGAGAAATGTATTGCTGCCTACGGAAGTTGTTTCGAATAAAACCACTATCGTTAAAGTTTCTTTTTTCTTTTATTTGTCACATACCTTAGGAACTGACATTTCACATGTTCCAATCCAGAAGTATAAAGTATATAATATACATGACTTTAACTCTGCAATAAAGTATTGTCTAAAATATATTTGAATATAGAATATATATTATAATAGCCTAGAATCAATGTAATGTGCCTACTGAAAATTTTGCACTTATGGCTTAGACTACTTTTGCCAAACATAGTATAGGACTCAATTTTCATTGGGAGGCTATACTAGTTTTTTTTATGTAAAAATGAACTATTGTATTTATTTTTAAAGAGATCGTTCCGTAACATAGTTATGCTAGTAACCGTAATAACCTTTGTAACCGTGATAGTAATCGTGATGGCACAATAACGAACAAATACCCGGAGCCTGTCTAGATGTTGCTCCACGACTTTTTATGCCCGTTATTTCGTCATACTTTTGGTCTTATTATGGCATCTCACTTCAAAGGATAAAGAAAAAAGACAGTTTTTCTAAGTGACATACCTGCAGTTAAATATAAGTTATTTTATTATGGGTTAGTGCTGGTTGTTGATTTTCACATTTTCGAAATAATCATCATGTCTCTGAATAAAGTTAATACATTTCACGAAGCGCGTTTCACTGTCTAACTCTCATTCTAACTCTCATTCTCAGTGCTTCAATTAACAATAATTTTATTAATTAATATGAAGTACAGATATTGATTAGTTAAATACAAAAAGTGAATCATAATTTTTAAATTACGTTAGCTTCGCTGACGCAAGCCTTCTCCACCAGTTTATTTTAATTCCATTCCTCGTCCTGTATCCGAGTCAGTACGGTACTTAGGCTTCCATCTCGACAAACTGATCTGGAACCCACATACGAGGCTAAAAAGACAAGAACTCTTTGGACTACTGTACAGACTACTTCGAAGGACATCCCATCTCTCAATAGAAAATAAACTACTAATCTACAAAGTTATACTTAAGCCAATCTGGGCATACGGAATAGAGCTATGGGGGACAGCAAAAAAGTGTAACATCATGCGCGTCCAATCCTGTCAATCAAAAGTCCTGAGAACAATAGTAAATGCCCCTTATTACGTCAGCAACAAAACCCTTCATAACGATCTTAAAATACCTTACATTCTTGAACTCATCCCTTCCAAGTTCATGAAATTCCATAGTAACCTATCCAACCACCCAACAACCCTAATCCCCTAGCACAGTCATTACACTGCACCACTCATCCCTATAATTCTCCTCGGAGACTGAAACGGCAGTGGCCTCGTGACCTGTTATAAATGCGTGACAGTGGGAGTCCTGGCAACGGCCAGTTTCTCCAATCATGTCCTGAGCGTATGTGGCTCTCGTGCTCTTCGTCGGCCTCACTTTGATGACTGTTTGGCAATGGAATTATTTCTTAAAAATGTTCATTTACTTTTTCACAAACACTTCCACTGTTAAAACATGAGGCGACAGTATGGCATAAAAACTTCACAAATAAATCAGTTACTGGGAGTTTTCACCGGAAAAAAAAAACCCTTTGAACTCTGGCCCTCGCAGTTAAAAGTCAGGATGCTTAACCATCAAGCTACTTTTTTGACAGGTTGACAGTAATTATGACTGACAAGTATGTCTTGTTATATCATGAAGTGATGTCATACTTATTGAAGGATCAAACCTTTCTCTAATTCTCATGTAAAAAAAAAAAATGTTTACAACGGTCTCTTCGTCAGCCTCCTCCACTGGCTCGTATCCGGTGACGTGACTGACGGAGGAGCGTGGGGGACTTCCCAAGACTCCGCTTCCTCTTTCGCATGCGAGGGAAGTGACAACCATGTGGATTTAGGAGGCCTCTGGGCTGTTTGTAAATACTGTATGAATGAGCCAGTGAATGATAAATATGGTGTGAATGAGAGCATTTATCTCAATTACTTATTGCCTAATAAGGCAGATTGTAATTTTAGCACAACAAAGAATTTTGATACAAAATTATATGTAATTATCCGGAAAGTGAACACCTTCTTTTTAAAAAATGTTAATTTCTACCAGTGGGAATGATCGGAGGATGTGGAAGAAGATAAGGCGAGAAAATGAAGACATATCGGCGACAAGAAAGGGACAAACAACCTTTTGCTGAAAGTGGCTGTTATCAAATATGGCAGCATCAAATGGATGCAGATTGAAGAATTAGCAACTTGAGCAGCGCACAACTTCTGCTCAGTTTGTTCAATTAAATGTCGAGGACCGGTTCTCCCATCACCTACTTCCATCTGTCCGAGTCACTTCACTCATATCTCATTATTTATTTAATTAGCTGTTAACTGTATTCGCAGATGGTTAGCTGTCACTGGAGCGATAAATATATATATATTTTTTTTATACGGGTCAGCAGCTGTCCTTTACTCCTGGATCGGCCTGAAGACGATCTGGAGCGGAAATCAGAACGGTAGCAGGGAGAAATGTCGTAGAAGTAATCACTTGCTTTCTAGTCATTATTAGTTAGCGGTTCCATGAAAATAAATTTGACATTATGGCTCGATATAAAATAAATTACTAATTTACCGAGTCTTACTAAAAATAACCTAGAGTTATGGGGGCACAATGAAACGGTCTAACATCAAGCGGATCCAAAAGTCCTGAGAACAAGAGTCAATCCCCCTTATTGCGTCAGCAACAGAACCCTTCATTCGAAGTTCAAGAAACTTATCCCTAGCACAGTCGTCTTCACAGGTCCCTATAATCCTTGTGTAAGATGACACTGGGAGCCCTGTATTGTCCAGTTTCTCTAATCATGTCCTGAGTGTCAGTGGCTCTCACGCTCTTGTTCTGCCTCCACAGGATTCCTCTACAGTAGACGGGGTTGTCTAGCCCCTGGATTTAATTGGATATATTGTGCCGGTGACTGAATGCTGTATGTAAATATGGAATTAATCCTCTCAAGCCTAAATCCATCTGACGATTTTACAAACTGAGGACTCCACCCAACCTTCCTCGTTCCGTGTAAAGCTCAGAAATAATGTCAACGATGGCAATAGCTAAGCGCTCAGCTTAAACGTTTCTCGAAACATTAAGCACAAGTGGATTTCTGACTAAATTAATAAACTGTTATTATTGTAAAAAGGTGGTGATATGTAAATGAGACACCTTAACTAAGTGAAAAGTACAAATGAAAGGTTGCATGTTTACAATCAACGTGCTATAACGTAATTGGCGAAAAAATCTGAGTGCGATCCGACTGAAGGTTCTCACCTTAGTCGGTAGGTGACGCTGAGGTGCTAGTGTGATAAGCACTAGGTGTTAGCTCTGCGCCTTAAATTCTGTTTTCTCAACAGGATCAGCTAACTTTATTCAGCTCCTCGTTCACCTTTAGGGAGCCTGTGTGTCAACGCAGACCATACTCCTCACCCCAGAAAGACAAAATCCTTGGGTGGGCTGGTTATTGAACCATACCGTGGAGGCCCTCCACTGTTAGACTAGGAAAATGTTCCCGGTGAATAATTAGTATTCATTAATAACTACATTACAAGTTTATTCCGTAAAAATTAGACGAAACCAATTAGAAAATTTTCACTTACGAGACCAGAACACTCTGAAACAAGTGTGAAACCACAAGGGGTTTCTCGTTATGAAAGATCCAACAAAAGTCTAAAAAATAGATTATTTATCAAATATATATTTCTATATATATCCTTTATTAATTATAATTGATTTGACAGAATTTAAGTCCGTAAAAAATAAAATTTCAAATTATGGGAGAAACAAATATATATATGCTTGAAATGACAAGTGAGCTGTACTTTAAAAATTTTTTTTTACTTATAAATTTGGTAGGTTCAGCAGATTTTTTATGGAACCACTCCAGGTTATAATTTAAAAAACATCAAAAAATTGCTTTTATTAATTTAGGTATTTGTACGTGAATTGAATTATTATTTGCCATGTTTTCTTTTATCTGAGCCGATATTGGCAGAGATAGCCAGGACCTTCTTCGACTGTGTGACCCCGTAGGAGTGGTCTGGCGCCTCCCAGTATCTACCACCTTTGTATTGTGCACGTCACTGGCTATGCGCATTCAAGTGTCCAATTAGAACGTGCTCGAAATACTATCATTAAATTAAAAAAAAAAAACAGTTTTCAAGGGTATTTTCTTGATTAGTTTCGCCACGTAGGTTTTATATCATAAACCTTTTAAAAAAAAAAAAAAATAATAATGATAGATAGAAAAAAAAGTAAAAACTGGTTCATAACACTATCCTATAAACAAATATAGACTTAGGGGGGAGTTCAACTTGCTGCACTTAAGCAATCGCACTTAATACAAAGCGCATACAATCCTTTCAATTGAAAATCCTTAGACCCATAAATAAATGCGTTAGTAACAACCAAAACCTTAATTGTCCGTTCTCTCACGTTCTTCTGACTAGTACTTCTCATCCCTACAATCATTCTCGCAGATTAGACCGGAAAAGTTTGGCCAGTATTTTTTTCCGAAATAATACTGATTCTAATTGGACACTTGAATGTGCGAGCGCACAGTACAGTCTAAGGGAAATGCAGGAAGTCCGTAGAAGCTGCTCTACGTATGAATGTATGGATACAGCATTGTAATTTGGTACGAATGGGGTCTCTTAGCACAATTATTCGTTGCAAATTGTAATTGTTTTTCTAATAAAAATTTACTAATTCTTAAAAAAAAAAAATTTGTATTTAACGAAGTGAGTAACTTAATCTTCAAAAACGTGCCTATGAATCGTATGCCTGCCTTAATGTACATTTTACTATTAAAGTCTTAATATAATAGTGATGTTATCTGTTCACAATTTACTATGTATAATTTACACATTAATTTCATGCATTATATAAAATAAAATGCATAAAATAAAATTAAACTGAAAAAAAGTAGTTCCCGTCACTCTATAAATGCCAAAATCCAAAATATTTTTGGATAATAACTATTCATTTTATTTATTTAATAACTATTTAATATAATAACTATTGTTTTTTGGATAACAATGGATTTTGGAAAAATTGAAATTTGGAAAAATCAAAAAAAGTTTCTCAAGTCTGAGCACAGCAGCTACTTAAGATTAACACTTATTTTATTTCTTCATGTGGCTTTCAAGGATTATTTATAAATTCACGGTTTATAATGATCCACCAGTATGATACATTCAGTACGGTGTAGTTATGTGCATAAACTGAATCGACAGAAATAGAGCATTTTTTTTTGTCAATATTTTTATTATTATTTACAATCTTCTTATAGATGTTAAAAAAAATCTTTATGGGAACAACTATTGATATTTTTAATATCATCAAAATTATAATATGAACGTGAATAAATAGGAATTAAACTTAGCGATATTACCTCTACGCCTTATATTATATTATATTTGAGTTAGTATTGCACTAATATTTTAAAGCAAATAGTGCTAGGCCGTTATAAGCGAAAATGCTAGCCTGCAATGGTGTAATGACTGTGTAAGGAGCTAGGCACCATATTCGGTCTTAGGAACAGATGTTCCATGTCAACCCTGAAGAATTATGACGTTTGTTTTAGTGATGGCGCCTTCTGTTCCCTCGTCTGTGTGTGTGTTGTAAACGGTACCATTTCACTGTTGGCAGAAGATATTAATGCGGTTGTCAAATGGTATATTTAGCTTTTATGTAAACAAAATATGTCCCTTAGGTCTTTAACTTTCTATGTCCTGGCATATGTAACTTCGGGGCCTAGGCCCTACCTTCGTAAAGGAACCAATGCTTCAAAGGGCATCATGTAGCCGGCTCACCTTTACATAACCAGTAGTATTATAATGCACTTGTATTTATGGTTTATAAATTAAGTCTCCTCTCATTAATACAACTTTATTCAGTAATGTTATTTTCCAAAGTGGGATAATTATTTTGTTCTCCATCATTAGCAAAAGGATTTCCTGATTTCCGTAGATGGGCTGAATTCCTAACTAATGTTTGACCATCCTCAGTTCTTATTATGTAGGATTTAAGAGCATTGTTAGATTTAATAATCTGGGCTGGCTCCCATCTCCTTCCTCTTCTATGGACCTGTAAAAGTATATTGCAAATTTAAAGATAAAATTTGTGTTAGTGGAAACTTAGTAGTTGTTGGCCGCGTTTAGTTATAATCTTCTGCATCAACAGTCATTTTATAGCCTCGGGTTCTGGTAGGCCTAATGGTCATAAACATAATACATTAAACATAAACGAACCAGTTTTTCTTTTTTAAAATCAAATCATACCTACAGCTCGATGTACAGCATGTTCATTATTCATTGTTTACCAACTGTCCAATGTTGGGAGACTCCACTTCGTCGTTCGTGTCGATGCTGCTCTAAATATTTTTTTCAAATAAGAGTTGGTTAATGGGTTAATGACACCCTTTTGTCATCTTTTACACAGTTCATCTTGGAGAACGTTTGCTCTCATCGAAATATTGAACTAAAACGACAAGCATATTAGAAAGCTAAATTAGCAAATTGAGTAACAAAAGGAACTCTTCGTTTTTTAAGAGCTGCCAAAACTCCAGCCAGCCCGCTGACTCGTTTTTAGTTACAATCTCATCATACTTTTATGTAATTCGTGTCAGATAGATAAAAAAGTAGGTATTAAATATCCACAATTAGGAATCAAAACTTTTATCTTACCTTTTAGGCTTTATTAGTTTGAATACTAATACTTTACAAATACCTAGTACAAATTTTAGTGACCCATGACAATATTATTTTTAGTAAAGATAAGAGGAATATCCTAACTTACAATAATGAACAGAACCATGATACCGCAAATACATTATAGCTTAACACAATCCTAACTTTCTACCGAGAATGCATCTCAAAACATATGTTCTTGCAACAAACAGGAAGTACAACGAACTTATGATAATATTAAAAGACATCTATGGACGTATGGTTTTAACAATCGGATCTACTTGCCACTTCTTCCGTAGAACTGATAGACTGGTTCATTCATATCTCAGCTGCAGCTAATGGAGAGTCTTCTTCGCTGTGAATTACCGTTGCCTGGGAGAGGAGGTATGACCTGTACCGACGGTCCTGGTACCCAGTTATCTGCTTCAGTTCTTAAAGGATACTCATCTCCTTCAGAGAACAGTGGTTGAATCTCCATTTCTCGAATACTGGGATCTGCAGTTTGGGGAGCATCGACATGAGAAGTGGAATCCATGTCACAAATCTCCGCATGTGATACTGCCAGGATATTCTGAGTTGTCCTGCTGCTGTACCTTGAATTTCCACAAGGCCAATGTTCCTCGATCCGCTGCTCACCGCCTCGTCCATTACAAGTGAACTCCACAAACATCAACAACATCTATTCCCATGGAAACCAAGTCAGTGGAAAGAACATCAATTCTCCTCTACATTGCATTTAGGCGGTAGTTCCATTCATGGCAGTCCTTTGCCCGTGTTTCGTCTGCCTGTTTGCAAGTACATATAGTCAATAATAGCAGCCGTAACAGCAAGTCGATTGATCAACAAAACACTTTTATGACACATGTCAAGTCCTTGTTCAGAAATGATGAAAATTTAAAGATAATTTTGCCGGTGGTAAATGAACTTACAGCAAAAGATAGATAGCACTTATGATGAATGGGAAGCACTTAGCTTAAATGTACACCTCCAATGTTACTGTCAAGAAGAGACATCAGCGTGTACATCTACATTTCCTTGCAAGACTCCTCAGGCCTACTTGTGCATGTTGTGCTAACATCTCAATAACATTAAAACATTTGTTCTCATGCCAAAATACAAAAAGGAAAGAAAGAATAACGACATGAAAGCTATTTATAAACCCAATGATAAAAATTGTTAAATTGTTGTTTGTATTGGTTTAGTTAGTTGTTCAGCTACGGTTTGTTCGGATAATTGTCTTCTCCCATCAGCTATCTCTGAGACTCCGACCCCAGAGTAGCTATCTAGATATCTAGAGATAATTACTGTTGTTCTGTAGAGCTGCAGTTTGATTGCTCATAGCACCGAGGTCAGAGGGATCCAAGCATGTGTGAACAACGTCACACCTAGCTGTGAATAATTCTATCTATTGCCCCATTACTGGTTGCAACTCCCTTCAAGACTGACAACTTGTAATCAGCCGAGCAATCGCTCTCGAGGGCAAATCCTAGCTTATTACAGGCTAATTCGTATTCTCTCTTGGAGAGAAACTTCTGATAAAAGTTTACACGGCTTAATGGCCGAGCTGATGGCGGATTTTGACGTGGCGGAGAATTATTGGAGTGTAGGCGAGCTAATAAAAGTGTTGTCGGTGTTACTTTCTTCAACTGTGCAAATACATTATTCGAGGCGCCATGGATAATGCCAAAGATAAGTCGTCTTATGCTTACTGCAACTGCCGGCGATAATATTTAATATCAATTATTTTGTTTTTATATTTTAAATTGCTAAATTATGAAAGCCTGCTACCGAACTTTCCGGTTATGTTGCAGGCTAAAAACCGCTGCAGTTTATAATGTCACGGCGGCTTGGATCCGGTCTCGATAAATCAAGTCCTCAATGTGAAAAATATCAACAAGTCCTCTTAAAAAAAATAAATAAGATAACATTTGATTGGTTCATAGCCATAAAGAATTTCTTATCAAATTCTGCCATTTTCATTCAGAATAACTTCTTATGACATCGGTAGATTTGTTTTTACTTAAGTTAATTTTTATCATGAGATAAAATAATGTGGTACTTGAAGCAGGTCCCTGAGGGACTCCTTCTCTAGTCTGCTTATTTAGTTGGAAGCAACTATCATTGTTTCCCAGTCGATTATTGCCACAGTAAAACTAGGTACTACTTTGCCTATAAGCTGTTAAGCTATGAAATATCCTATAATTATTTCTAGAAACCGTTTGCGGCAGTGGGAATATTTCAATTAAGCTCACAAACTCATCCCTTCACGATGATCTCCATGTACAGTCCTAGAGATCTTATAACCTCAATACTTACTTTCATGAAAACTCATCCCTTCACGATGATCTCCATGTACAGTCCTAGAGATCTTATAACCTCAATACTTACTTTCATGAAAACTCATCCCTTCACGATGATCTCCATGTACAGTCCTAGAGATCTTATAACCTCAATACTTACTTTCATGAAAACTCATCCCTTCACGATGATCTCCATGTACAGTCCTAGAGATCTTATAACCTCAATACTTACTTTCATGAAAACTCATCCCTTCACGATGATCTCCATGTACAGTCCTAGAGATCTTATAACCTCAATACTTACTTTCATGAAAACAAATCTTGAATCCTCCTTACGCAGTAATAATCCTCCTCCATGAAGTAGCAGTGGCATTTTTTAAATAGGTGACTTATGTCATGAGCGTTTGTGGCTCTCTTTCCCTCTATTTGGTTTTTGGCAGGTAGTGAAACGGTCGCTGATTTTTCTACCAGCTTGCTGTAGGTTCCTAGACAGATTTTCTATGTGCATGTTGAATTTGTGCATAAGGGATGAATCAGGGAATTGCGATTTTCTAAATAAAGAACTTGAAAAAAAAAAAATTTGTTCACAGCCTCTTCAGATGTCTAATTCAATAAAGATTCGATTCGACGAACTTTAATCTAAGAACCAAACACCACTGATACTTATGAAAGCCTATAATTATCTTGCCTACCGATTGCTATCAACAGACTATTAAGTAATCTAACCCTTCTTGGGTGCGTTAATTAACATATGATTAAAACATCTATTATATTTTAATACAATTAAAATTAAAAAAAAAAAAGGTTTTTGATTTATTAGCCTCATAAAAAAAAAAAGTGTAGTGACAGGACCGGGTTTTGAATCCTTTAGATCTTCTTAGGACAGGCGCTCTTTCCAACTGACTAAAGAACTATAGGGCCAAAATTTATCTTCTTCACACTATATATATTAGATATTTGTTACATATAATAATTTAAAAACCAAACTACCTCTTAGAAAATTCATCAAAAATAAAATTCCAAAGATTTTATTAGCGAAGGCAATAGATATTGGAGCAAGTCAATGACAATCAACATCGGAAATTTCTGTATAAGTAATGTGATGATCGAGGGTGGGGGGTAAAGTTTCTAAAAGCACAAAGGTGATTATTGTGTTCTAAATATATAAAGAAAAATTTGTTTTACATTGTGCCATTTTGTAAAAGTCTCCAGGACTTCTAGACAATGAAAGAGAAACATTTCACTGTTAAGTAGATTAAATAGATAATGAAGGCTGTTGGATTGGATCCGCGACTCACTAGATCCCGTACCTTATTCATCTGCCACAATTAAAGATTGAGTTTTGCTTTATTGCCCGTCTCACTTTGCTCGAAGCAAGCAGGAAGACAGTCTTATTACTGATTAATCCCAATAATGAATGCTGCAAATATGAGAAAGATAGTGAATGGGACAAAAAATTACTAAATGGAGTGATCCTTAAAGAGCTGAGTAGGTTTGGTTTCTTATGGTGGACGTCAACTGCCAATGTGTGGATTCTGGCTAATGTAGTGGGAAAAGGAAATACCACACCACAGAGAAATGATACCATGAAATAAGGGAAACAATTTAAGTAGTCCTATAGAAGAAGAAAGGCTAGATATTAATACATATGTGAAAACATACCAGACAAATAAGCAATAGTACATAAATACAAAAAACAACCTCATAAAAGAAATATATGAACAGTTCCTAAGCTAAGGAACCTTTGTCGGGACGGTGAGGTGTTGGAATGAGAGGGTTTTTCAGAGGGTGGTGTAGCCATCAAGGAATCCATGCATCGACATGAAACAGTGTCCATCAGACAGAGCGAAAGATCCAGAAGAAGTAATCCAGTATGTGCAGCAAGGATGACACCGAGTGGAAGTGGAAGTGAAAGAAGAAGAAGAGGCCGACTGTATGTGTAAGTCTTGGTCTGTAAGAGAGACTTGGAAGACCGTATAGAGAAGGTGGCGCCCTAAAGCTATATTTGCATCTGTGTCGTAACATACGGGCTGACTCACGCTCGCAACACACCTGTCATGGTCTGGCACTGCAGCTGTGTATGTTTGCAAGGCTGGCTTCTTAGCTCCTCGAGCATTGGAACCAGCAAATGATAAATATGGACCAATCTCGATTATATTAATACAAAAATTCAGAATACAAAAAATATCTGTGTTTCTATCTTTAATATTCACAATACACTAAAGCTATTTTATGCCTTTTAAATACTTCTTGTAGATTTTCGCAGACCCCTCACCATGGCTACACCATTATTGAAACTGAACAGTAAAATTATTATTATTGAATTCATTTTCATATTCAAATCAATTTATTTTCAATATTTTCTTAAAAAAAAAAAAATCACGAGCTCATACCACTAGATGCACTAGTCTAAAAGAAAACATCATCGTTCTTGGTTATGATTAAAATCCTCAATTGAAGTATTTTCATATAAATTTTAGTTTAGGAATAACGCTAAAACAAAGTGGTATCAATATTTTGAAGTAGAGGATTCTCGTATTGAATTGTTTAAACCGGCAGTGTCTAAATACCAGGGGATCTGTCTGCTTATCCTATTAGCTGTTTACATTTGCCATTTTATATCTTAATTTATATGTTATGTGTGTATACTGTATGTAATAGTTAACATATCGAAGTAATGTCCCGAAGGCTTCCGATGTTGATGTTGCCTGTAGCGTTACATTATCCGCCCCCCTGTTCCAGAGAGATTTGCGTTTTCTAATTTCATCCTCATATATGAACAATGGTTCACGGTCACTCAACAATTAATTTATTATCTTATATTGCCCAGAATTTTACTGTCTGTTCTCAGTTGTCATTTTCTAATTACTCGCCCTAATTAATTATGATGCTTATAGAAAATTAATGTTTATATCTCTTGTTTAAAAAAATAGAGTAAACAAGATCATTAACCTTGCCTCACCTTTCAAAGTAGAATTACTCTAGTCATATGTGTAAAAAAAAAACTACTAATAAAATATAAATACACCGACTTAACGAGGGGGCTGGTCTTAAGGAACTTGATAGTGCATTTCAGTTCGTAGAGAAAATAATTATGATTTATAATACCCCCTTCTTTAAAATAAAAAATCAAATGTAACAATGGCAGTAAACAATTTTCGATTTTTTTTCTCAACAGCCTAGTGGTGTGCTCCTTATTCAGGAATTAATCGATTCGCGAAGCTCCTGCCTCTGATGGACGATTAAAATAGTTATTGGCATTATTGGACTGCACTTTAATGGATTGCAAACTTATTGGAAAACTCCACTTTTCTGCATAATTTTAGTAACAGAAATATATTGTAAACTTCGTAAGGAAATTTTTTAAATATTAATTTTTATTTCCTTCATATACCCTTGGATAAATTATGGAAATCAGTATAGACTACATAAATGAATCTATTTACAGTAGGTCATTATATGTCCTTTATCTTGGCTACATTTTATACAGTTTTTAACAATTTTACATTGCGATTTGTGATTGATTGTCTAAACATGTTTAAAAGTGATTAAGCTCACCTTGTGAATCAAAGACTTAAACCTAGCTTACATCTAACAATAAAATCTTCTTAATTTTTCCGGAAAGTCTGCTACCATTGATACGGGAATGGTGGTGGGGTGTTGAACACTGGGTTTGTCAGGTGCTGCAACGAGTCAAAAAACTTGATGTGTCTCCGGTGGATGAACTCCCCACCGACGGCACACCAAGCAACGGGTGCAGGTCAGGGTTCTTTAACCTCTCGAAAGAGGTATGTCGGACCACTTTTCACATGATCCCATTCTGAAAATGTTGGAGACTTTTAGCGGTATTGTCAGTCAAGTGGGTAAATAGCGGGGCACCGTACAGCAGAGCTGGCCGGAGGACACATTTATATATCATCAATTTGAGACGAAGCGACAAGTTGGGTGAAGTTAGCAAGTGCGATAGCCGGTAAGACCTGTGTCGTACTTTTTTTATTTTATTACTAAAATGAGTAGAGAAATGGAGATGCCTATCCATTTTTATGCCAGATAGTGCCTTGAGAAAGCCGGTGAGTTCTCTTGCTCGCCTATGCTATATGATTTGCACTACAAACAATTTTTTTTATTTGTTAAATTATGGCGGCCATTGAACATAGTTTTTCAGATAACATTAAAAAAACGTAAATAGGTTAAACAATAATTGTAAAAATACATATTAAATCTGGTAGGCTAGCTGTGGAATACCATTGGGGTTATTTTGCCATTAGTGACTTCAACGTGTCCTAAACCAATGGGAAACCACCAGTTTCTCTTAATGCAGGTGAAATATCAAACCCACCGCCGATAGATTTGAACGCAAAACTATCGTTCGAACCTTAACTCATGTCATTCTCGAGAAATATACCATATTATGGATTGAGTGGGGGGTAAAACTACAAATAGAGTCTAAAAAGATAATTTGATTTCTTAAAAAAAAAAAATACAAATAAAACCTTAGATGGATCTCTCCATAAAATGTATTTCTTTAACTATTGACAAAATTTAGGACTTAAAAAATTCACTAATACAAGCAATGAGAGTAGGTATACAATATGGCCTTCGATTTCATGTCATTTATTTTTTGGCTAAGTTCCCAATTACATATGTATATTGCTTACATATGCTTTTATTGGTGACTTGATTTTAGTAAATAAATAAATTTTCTGACGAGACCAGAAGCTTTCTCGAAGCCATCCGATAATATTACTTCAATATCTAGTCAAGTGCTCTACTAAGTGTGCCTCCGATTAAATATAGGAGAGAAAAGGTCTCTTAAATAAAGATTATTATTACTAAATATATTATTGTAGTAGGATTTGTGCCACGACGAATATTGTTAAAACTTTAAATATTTGAAAAAAAAGAAAATATGGTGACAGCGTTAATTACTACACGAAGAGATTGGACACAGGGCCCGAATGATACAGCCTACCCTACCCTCAGAAAGAGCTTTTATCTTGACTAGCGTGGGAGTGATCGAGGAGACGAAATATTCATACTAGGAGAAGATTAAACACTCGGCCACAAACCATAAACCACTGGCTAAATGTCACTAGAGCGGAAATGCGAAATGTGGCAACAGGGAGGGAATGAGGAGTGAGATCCCGTGGGCGCGAGCTACGGGTTCGCGGGGGAGTTAACACAGCCGAGGGAGAAAGAGGAGACATATTTATCCTTTATTGCCGTTATTGGATGGCTCTACAAGTGTCCAATCGCCGAATAGCTACCATTCGGATCTTGTTAAGGGCTTCCTGTCAATGATCAGTATTTATTGACTATGTAATAACAGTCTTAATGTCAAGTACATAGCACTAATGAAGGGGTCGGTATTTGCATTGCAAACAGAGCACGCGTTCTTACTATTATTTTAATATTTTCTCCTCACTGCTATAAATGCGTAACAGTGGGAGTCTCCGATCATGTCCTGAGCGTATGTGGCTCTCGCGCTCTTCGTTAGCCTCCAATGGCTCTTATCCAGTGACACGGTTAATGGAGGAGCGTGGGGGACTTCCCAAGACTCCGCTTCCTCTTTCGCACGCGAGGGAGGTGACAACCATGTGGATTTGGGAGGTCTCTGGTCTGTTTGTAAATACCGTATAAATGAGCAAGTCAATGAAAATTGTAAACATGGTATGAATGAAAACATATTGCTCAATGAGGCAGATTGTAATTTTATCATAATAAAGTTGTTTTATCAATTTTAATCTTTAATAGTTCATTCATTATACCTAGAGGAAACTATAGTATTACAAAGATAGCCAATTCGTTCAAGCAATTTTGTAAAAATATGTGAAAATAAAATGAAACATAAATTATAATTAGTATTCATATAACTTAATTCCGTACTGCAGATATGATTTAATCGTTATATAAAACAAAAATATCATCTATCTTATTACCTCTAACTCTCTATTCTCCTAGAATAGAAGCGTGCCCCCACGGTCACGCTCGTTCTGATGTTGTTTCTTCTGAGGACTGTGACAACTGTCATCTGAGGACATCCCTTATAGGTTTATATAGACCAACTTCCTCCCTGACTTATTCTCTCTAGGTGAGGTGGCTAATGGCACCACTATTGAAATGATTGTCTTCTTTGTAATCAGATGTCAAGCCAACTGCTGGCGTTGAGCAGGTTCCACTTTCCGGTATGGTTAAACCCGTAGGGTTTTATTGCGCTCTTTTCGGCTGTGTTTTTCCTCCCACCTTTACTCTTAGGTTCGGCATTCAATGTCTCGCCCCCCCCCCCCCATTAACTATGGATATGAAAGAAAGCGGTGTGAATAAAGGGATTTAAAACAATAAAATAAATTACAAATATTCTTCATTGAGCACCCTGTCCTACACCTCTTTCCGTTTCTTCCTTTTAAACAAAGACGAGTTTGTTAAAATTGATTCGAAACCAAAATTTGAATTTTATTAGTCGTAAGGGACCTTGCACACATTATATTTATACAAATATTACAACTACAACAACTTTATTATGATAAAATTACAATCTGCCTCATCGGGCAATAAGTAATTGTCATAAATGATCTCATTCATACCATATTTATAATTCTTCATTCACTCCCTTATTCATAAAGTATTTACAAACAGCCCAGAGACCTCCCAAATCCACATGGTTCTCACCACCCTCGCGTGCAAAAGAGGAAGCGGAGTCTTGGGAAGCCCCCCACGCTCCTCCGTCAGCCGCGTCACCGGACAAGAGCGCGCGCGAGAGCCAATGACGCTCAGGACATACTTTGAGAAACTGACCGTTGCCAAGACTCCCACTGTCACGCATTTATAGAAGGTCACGAGGCCACTGCCGTTTTAATATCCGAGGAGGATTGTAGATCTATAAAAATAAAATAATTCATTAGTATACATTTTGGAGGAGAGGTTTCAAATGAATGTTCAAAAAGAACAATAATTGTTTTCAAAAATCCTTGAATGATTCCTGTGTTAAATTATTTACTTATTTCTTTATAATAATTATTCCGGGCAACGCCAGGATTCTAAGCTGTAATGTTGACATTTACATACTGGCACATGAGAATGAATGGTACTAGTTGAAGGAAAACAAACATATGTTGAATGGCACTGCTAGTTAGCCATAATTTCCTCTGCAAGTTATACTTAAACCAATCTGGACATACGGAATAGAACTATGGGGGACAGCAAAAATTCATAACGACCCTAATATACCCTACATTCTAGAACTCATCCCTTCCAAGTTTATGAAATTCCACAGTAGCCTTTCCAACCACCCTAATCCTGTAGCTCAGTCATTGCACTGCGCCACTCATCCCTATAATCCTCCTCGGAGACTGGAACGGCAGTGGCCTCGTGACTTGCTATAATCGCGTGACAGTGGGAGTCCTGGCAATGGCTAGTTTCTCCAATCATGTCCTATTGTATGAATGAGCGAGTGAATGATTACTGTAAATATGGTATGAATGAGATCATTTATCTGTATTATTATTGCCTTATAAAAGGCAGATTGTAATTATTGCACAATAAAGATTGTTGATGGTCAATAATAAAATTTCTTCTGCAATGTATTTGCCAAGTTTAAGGATACAATAGGTCAGTAAAACCTCTCAAAACTTGATCTGGATAAATTTCTCCAAACTAACATTCCTTGTCTTCCTCGTTTACTATAAATTTCGGGTTATTATCGGTCCTATCTGTTATTGAGTTTGGTCTCCTAATTATACATTTGGATATATTCCAAACAGCTCTTTTATCTTTGATGGAGTGCCGTTTCTGATAATAATATTATTTCAAACGACGAGTTAATAGTTGAAAATCACCTTAAATTATTTTCAACTTTTCATCTTGTCATTTGTGTCTGGTGCATTCTATAATTATTATGCCGAAATTGTAGTTATATCAGACATACGTGTATGACCCACAAACCAGTAGACTGGACAAATTTTGTTTTCATTCTTTGAAATTTTTATTAGGGTATAATTTTTGTTTAGAGAAATTTATTAAAGAGTGGTTTTTGGGTGAGGGCCACTTCATTCCCGTCAATAGTTATTAAATAATTGCGAAGAAATTACGTTATTTTAGAACTGTAAGAAAAATATTCTTTTTGAGCTACCACCGTTAAATTTTCTTTAAGGATAAGATTCTGGGAAGTAGGGAGGTCTTGGAGGGTGCGGTTGCTTACTTAAACAGGAACCATCAGTGACTTCCATGAAGTCACGAGGCAGGTATACAGTTCTGCTCAGGCCCCCTTCTACTTGTTCTTAGAAAGATTATAAATATTATATATAAAGCAAGCATTATAAAACTTCCTAAAACATTGTTTTAAGGCGGAAAACTTGAGAATTCTTAAAAGAAATATAAGGGTTGACTATCGAATATTAATTCACTGACAAAATAAGATTACACCTCCCTTTTCAAAATCAGACAAACAAGAACAACAAGAAATAAAAATAAATGCATACTTAATTATTTACAGCCTAATTTTGATTTATGATCAATTCGCGGTACAAAATCTCTAGAAAGGCATACAAATACTTATCGAGTGCTGGAGAATGTTCTTTTCGATCTTTGTGTCTGTTTTAAAGGGCATATTCAGTAGTTCTTTGGACAAATGAGGCTAAACGGAAGTCGGGGAAGTCATTTATATTTATAACTTAATATAAAATGATTTTTTATTTTTTTTTATATATAGGATATTGTTACATGTAATTGAGCTATTAGATTGAATAAGGTGGTTTAATTTTGTTTTAAATTGGATCAATGTTGCTATAATAACACCATAATTTTCTTTATTTACTCCTATAGCTTTTTTCATTGCCCACGACTGACATCCTCAGTTTATTACAATAAAACAGTTTAAATTTGGTAGATGATGATATGCTATTGTATGGTTGTAATAGGTATTTATTTATATATTATATTTTAATCTTTTAACATTTGTTGATCTGTTAAATTTAGATTAGTTTAGTGTTTATTGCATAATTTTCAATAGCTTGAGGATGACAGACATGGGCTGTTGAATGCTATATGAGTAAGGCCAAGTGTTTCGTGCTCTATTATTGCTACAATAACAACATGTATCGTGTCAATGGTAATTGTAAGCACACTTGCGCCCTTCATTACACAACCTTGCGGTGTAGACTGCCCGTGGGCTGGCCGGCTGCCCACATGCGCGGCCTGTCCGAACATGCTCTCGCACCAAGTCTTTGTTCTCACTTGAGGCACCATACTGAGCAACTGCGTGCATGGGGCATGGTTGAGGGGACGGCCTCTGACTCAGGCTTAAAACTGAAAACACAATCAGAATATTATTCTGTCCACACCATTGGTCAAAGCTCCCTTTAGAATTTACCCCTTTAGAGCTCTCCTGCTAAATAGTATCAATTCTAAAAAGCCTCTTTACTTTTACTACCACCTCCAATTCAATTCTCCGGTCAAATCCCACAAAACTAGACCAGGCCCTTCCGACCTCTGCCTGCTTCCTTCAACCGTTCTTATCCCTACCGTGAACCTTGAACCTCTATTCCCAACCATCTTCGTCGTTTGTCAACGCTCCCAATCTTCCCTTTATTCCTTCAAATCTGCGTAATGTTATGTCATTTTCTATTGTCACCTAGACATTCCTATTGTGATCTCGCTTTGAGGACAATGTCCCAGAATGAGTGTAAAGTTCCATTTCAAAGCTCATTGAGAACTGCTGGAAATAAGGATATTCAAACATGATTAGATGGAATTAAATGCCTGTATTCATTTCTAAATATTCACATTATAAGTTAGTATTTAATCAAATACTTAAAGAGCTTGTCTTTAACTGGCTCCATAAGTAAAAGAGAAGCAGTTTATTGCTTTGGTCAAATTATGTAAGAAATGCAAAAAACGCATTTTAATTTTGTGAGTAGTTATTAAGATCATACAATGTACTGACAATAAGTAACATGATAATATATAACATTGATACGATTTACTTTGTTCAACTTAGATTTTAAAGGTCCCTTTCATAGCGAACAAATCTTAAACATGCTTACACAGGGTTATCTAGATTAAAGCGCGTTAAAAAATAATGAAGCAAAATTAAATGTTTAAAAATGGTGGTAATTAAACGATTAAACGAAACCATTGTTTGTAAAAAATGTAATCCAAATAATGGTGTGGTGTGATTAAAATTAAGATGATTTTATGATTTGAAGTTCTAGGTCTCATGACTCGCAATGGTTTTCATTTTTTTTTTTTTTAAGATATTTACAACCAAACTCTCCCTGTAACCGAGATAGTACGGTTCTTAGGCTTCCATCTCGACAAACGGCTGACCTGGAACCCACATACGAGGCTAAAAAAGACAAGAACTAAACAGACGCTTTGGACAACTGTACAGACTACTTCGAAGGACATCCCATCTCTCAATAGAAAATAAACTACTAATTTACAAAGTGATACCTAAGCCAATCTGGACATACGGAATAGAACTATGGGGGACAGCAAAAAAGTCGAACATCAAGCGTATCCAATCCTTTTTATCAAAAGTTCTGAGAACAATAGTGAATGCCCCTTTTTACGTCAGCAACAAAACCCTTCATAGCGATCTTAATATACCCTACATTCTGGAACTCATCCCTTCGAAGTTCATGAAATTCCATAGTAACCTATCCGACCACCCTAATCCCCTAGCACAGTCATTACACTGCACCACTCATCCCTATAATCCTACTCGGAGACTGAAACGTCAGTGAGCTGCTGTAAATGCGTAACAGTGGGAGTCCTGGCAATGGTCAGTATCTCCAATCATGTCCTGAGTGTAAAAAAAAGTTATTTAGAAGTGTCAATTTACCAATACAGTTGCAGTATTGATTATTTCCCCGACAGAATTTCCCCGGAAATTGACAATAAACACAATGAACGCAAAATACATTACAGCCGAAGAAATAATGTGCTGAGGAGATCGGGACATCTCCTGGACAAGTGTTAGATATTCCCGATATCTAATTGGGGACGAGGTTATACTGTTGTCAAATTAAGAGTGAAATTAATAAAAAAAAATATGTGTGATTGTGATCGATGATACAGTCCACTTTTTGTTCACAGGAAGACAAAAAAACGTTCGTTCAATATCCTTAATTATTAATTAGAAACTGTAATTATACCTCTCATTAGGGATGATAGAGCATTAGTATGAATAAATTCTCTCCAGAAATAAATTAAAAAATACGTGATGTGAAAAACCATGAACAACAATTAATAAAAAAAGAACATTATATACTTAGAAAATTAACCCAACAACCCTTGGGCATATACATGATAAATTTAATCATCGTTCTGTACAATCATAGAGCATCAAAATTATAATTGCACTTAACAAATTACTGGTTAATGTTATTTTTAAAAACAATTATAACAACTTGCCCTGAAATATTAAATTTCCTTACTATGTATATTTAACAGATTTAATAAATTGGTTCTAAATATAGCATGGTGTTTACATAAATACTAATTAATAACTCACTGTGGTTTTCAAATACCAACAACATTGCACCCCAAGAAAGGCTCAAGGCCAGCTTCCATCGTCAGTAGTCAAGTGTTATCCACATTCGCCCAAGAGTTGTCATCTCCGCTTTGTTTTTCAGCTTAGGGTGAAGCCGTAAAAGTGGGGGAAATGTGATTCCTAGTTCTTTACTGTAAATAAGCATTAACTATATATATTTAAAAAAAAATAAACTACATGAAGGAAATTTGATGTTCATATTTTCAGTTTTTACTTACAGATTTCTTTTAAATTGTGTAATTATAACATACCGTGATAATAAACGGCGAAAAGGCGGTTTTCCGCGATTTGCATTCGGCCAGCTAAGCCTTCTAGTCCGTTTACCTCTTCCAGTGGATTGGATCTGTATAAACAACTTTAGTCACTCATAAAATTGTGTTTATTGTTAGCTTATTTTGATTTTTGAGTAATCCATTGCACTTAAAAAAAAATCTGTTTCTAGAGATATAATACATCCCCTACCTACGTTAATTAATAACTAAACTAGAAATTCACGATTAACATAAAATAAAATTCTTCATAAGGTATGGAGACACATATTTAACCATATCGCACAATATCAATACGGACGTTAGGGAGGACCCGGGTTCGAGTCCTGGTCCTAATGCTATATTTTTTTCTTGACTATTAATTTTAATAATTATTAATAATATTTAGAACTAAACCAAATTAAATATTTTGAATAGCATAACCAGTAAATGTTCAAATATCATTAGACCCCTAAATGCATAGAACTATCTAAAATGTGAGCGCAGGGGGCCCACAGAGAGAAGGGTGCGCCCCCCACCACCTGCCAGCGGACCCAGTCAGTCACTGACAGTAGTCGAGCCAGTAGTGTGCCAACTGTATCGTACAGTAGTTGTGTCATGTGTCATATCGCATCGTGTCTGGATCACATACACACAGGTAACATATCTCACATTACATACTCATATATAATACTCTACATGCATATATATATATATATCTAACAGAACACTTGACTTGACCATGTAAATTAATAGGCAATATTTGACAGACTCAATTAGATTTTTGACGGTACCTCATTGAAAAGTCACTGTGACTCGATATAAAATACATATTTACCATCAATATCACGTTAGATGTCTAACATAACGTCTCACTTAGGAAAAATCCTTATCAATTGATAACATTTCTGAACGGGTTATCACCACCCGCATGTTTTTGCTGCAGACATTTACTTTTTTTTATTGATTAATTTATAGTTATGATTACTTATTGGGAGAATGAACAGCAATCATAATCAGGGGTGGGGCTGGGCATTTGTTGCTGTTAAATGGATTTATTGAAAAGAGAAATATTCTTTTAATAACCAGTGTGACATAATAATATTTTTTTAATTCTCGTGCACCTCAACAGTAATACTTCCCTCACACGAGATAAGAGATAAAGCTGATAACTTGGAGTTCGTTGGAGTTGGTAAACAGTACTCAGCTCCTTTCCTAAGGGATTTTATTTTTATTGTTGAGATTATCGCTACAATTTATTGTCGATATCTAATAAATTGTAGCTAATCAGTATTTTAAATCGAATTCAGAGATGTACAAAATAGTAAGTAACATGGTTAACAAATCAATGGGCTGTGTCGTACGGAAACACGTTTGTTGAGCAAAAAGTGTTTTATGGCAACTATTCATATGTTTTCAGTAATAACCGTTTATGCGTTGTGTATGGAAATCAGCTGTTTTCATCGTTGCAATAAATTTCCTACAAGGACAAGTTTAGCGGGCTATTTATTTACTGATGACACAATAACATGCGTTAAAGCACAACAGAGGGTAAAACAAGTGGAACTCGTGGGATCATCTGACTATTTTTATAGTTCGTGTACTTGATAATACATCCATGAGTCATAACTTTCATTAAGTAGAGGCCAACAATCCAAGAATCTACAATCACATGAAATCTAATTAAGAGGATATTGATAATTATTGAAGAAATATGTCGAAATTCGCAGATATAATTAGCTATGAGTCAGATACACGTTTGAATACCGTTTCATAACATCTCCAGGTCTTTGGCCTTGCCCGCGCGAATTAGCCGACTTCTGATCGAAAATTGGTTTTCATCACCTGCTATTCCAGTAGCGAAAGGTTCAATTAACAGAAACGACCGGCTAGGATAAATATATATAAATACATTTATTGACAGAAAACCTATTTTAATTAACCTCATCTGACCTTAGCTCGAAATTCGTTATGAAATATATTCGACAACTGACAGACCGTGAGATAAAGTTTTCCTCCACGGTCCACTGAAACCGTATCTCTTCGACGGATAGGCCTAACCTCGTCTAGTCTATGAAAAAAATGACATCTGAAGAAAATAAATTTTGCCCACACAAGACAGCCACCTAGGGAGTGGAAGCAGCTTTTCGAAAAGCAGTTAAAATGCAACGTTAGTATAACACACTTTAAACTCCCTTTTTAAAATTTCAAAATATACATAAATCTAGTACAAATAGATGAAATTTTCTTCAATTTATGTTCTTATTGGTGTTAAACAGTGGGGTTGAATCTATCCCCGCTTTGCTACTTTAAGCCCCTTCAAACTAAACTAAGTCCTTCACATTTTCACTCTTACGGTCAGATAAAGGACAAGTTCGCATTTCAAGCCATCTGTGGATTTCAGTGGTTTTACAACTCATTGGTTATGAAGTATTACAAATATTAATTTAGTTTAAACAATAAAATAATAGTCAAAATCTAATTTATAAATGGTAAGTATGCTAGGTAATAATATTTCTATTTCAATTATGAAATTCATTTTGTAAGCCCTATGATAGGGTTGCCATAAAATCCTCGCAAGTGTGATGTGTTGGAAGGATAGGTTTGTAGGTGAACAACGGCGAGTTTGTGGTGCTCCTTTGCCTATAGTGTTAACTCTACGAAAGCATTGAAAATGCCTTAAGTTATAGGAAATATGTATTTATTACTATTTTATTGTCTTGAATTATTTTTTTACAAAATTCAAGATATTTTTTGATGTGTTCCACTTAGGGAAGCTTCTGCTGCTCTGAAATGGATGATTTTGTGTATTCTAAAGCCTTCAGCATATTGCAGCTCGAAAATAAAATTTACTAATGTAATTGCCAAGAATTAAAGGGGGTGGGTACGAATTCGTTGTGAGGCTTAGGTGGATGAAAGATATATGTTAGAATTTCATAAAATTTAACTATTTAAACTATAAATACTAAGTAGTTAACAGCTAATTAAACAATTTTCTGTAACAATGTATTTTACCAACCGAGCTATCCTGCCTTGACTCACGACCTTCCCAGTATGAGTCCTCTTTGACCAAACTCTAAGACTGTACGCCATGTACTCTTTGTGCAGACAGCCAGACAGGGCCATTACTTGACCTTAGGACACGGGTCCGAATCCCCGTTCTGGCAGTATATTTTTTTTCTTTGGCGATTAATTATTAATTATAAATAATAGCGGGATTTGTTTATGGTCACTTTACACATTTCGTCTCAAACCAATGGTCACTCTTGTACATTGTACGTTATATTCAAGTTCTTATAAATACCAGTTTTGCCTTTGTTTGTATTCTTTATATTCATTCCTATTAACTATTTCATAAGCTGTTAATTTTCATTCTCTTATACCTCATTCGCTAAATTACGATTGCCACACTTCTTTGACATCTACCTTTCTTTTGTCGTTGGTAGGACCTATGTCGGAACCTTGTCCGTTAATAAGTTTTAAGTAATCCTGAAATCCCTTCTTTATCGAGCTAAGTGGATATCCCAACTAATTCCTCCATTGGGTTATATATTACTTAATATATATTATATATATAATATATTACTTAATTCACTGCTTCTAACCATAAACTGCCAGTCCAATATGACCTGTCTAGGCTCATTAGTAGCATGCCTGAGTTTTCAAGGGTCTCTCCTAGTCCGCTCCACATATGGAGGCAACCCCTCTAAAACTGCGACATGCGCATTAGGCCACCTCACTACCACTGAGTGGTCCTACCACTGAAGCAGCAGCAGGAGTGCTCGGATGCACGGACATCGGCCGTGGGAAACTGCCCTTTCCCCTATCCAGAGCGTGGCTTCTCGCTCGTGTTGGCTGATTGCCGCTATTATTACATCGTTAGCCCACAATGGCACCGAGGCATCCGAGTAATTGCATCATCTCTTTATTAACGTCTTAATTAATTATATATGTCATGCCATTGACAGATTCACTATAATAGTCAAAGGGATGATAGAAAAGGACACTTTTAGGTGGATTTAATGCACCTCGCGGTTTGCTCAGACAAAAAAAATCGTAAATTATGGAACAAAACTGATTCCTCAGAGTCACAGAAACAAATGTGAAAGATCTGATTACTTTCAATGAACACTATAATCAAACAGTAGTAGCTCAGATGGGATTTGGGAAAGCAGTGTGCTCCGTAGCGTTAGGTAAAATGTTGCTTGTTTAGGTAAAATGTTGCTTGTTTAGGTAAAAGGTTGCTTGTTTAGGTAAAAGGTTGCTTGTTTAGGTAAAATGTTGCTTGGTAAAAGGTTGCTTGAAGCATTAGAATTGTTTTTTGCTGTTGGATTATCTTTTATTTTAGATATTTTACTACTGTATGAACGAGCGAGTGAATGATGAATTGTAAATATGGTATGAATGAGAACATCCTTCACAATTACTCATTGCCTAATAACACAGATTCTAATTTCATCACAATAAATATGTTTCTATATGACATTTTACTAAATTCGTTAGCAACTGTTTAACTTTTCACGTCGTTATTCTTCCGTTCCTTTACGTATTTTGGCATGTGAACAAATTATTTAATGTTTTTGAGATGTTAGCACAACATGCACAAGTAGGCCTGTGGAGTCTTGCAAGGAAATGTAGATGTACACGCTGATGTATCTTCTTGACAATAACATTGCAGATCTCCATTGCTTCTTTAAGTTCCTCAAAAGATTAAAGCGTTTTCCCTCGTTATAACTTGAGTCTGTTATAAGTGCTGGTTTTGCTTGACCTGCCGTTGGATTAAGCTACTTACGCAAAATTTAGCAATAACGTTACCTCTATTGGGCGTCTAACGTATTTTCTAGGTTCTTGCCAAGTAGGTATCTGGGAACTTTCTAATCACTTTGCTATTTAATCTCTGAATATATGTATGTTTTTATATTTTTTTGTCGTTTCTGTGTTTCTTCTATTCTTCTGCCGATATTTTTTTTACTGTGAGATAGGGATTGGAACCAGGTACAAAAGGGTCAATATTCACACCCTCTTGCGTCCCGACCGACTGAAAAGATTTCACTTTTTGCTATTCCAGAGATCCTTCTTCATCTATCTCTTCCCTGTCTATTATATTCCAGCCTAACGCCTTAGTATGTTCCCACTTACGAAATAATGGAAGAACTATCATAACACTGTCAGCCTCTTGTATCTCGAGAGGAAACCGTATGTTTATCCCTTCTAGCTGCGATATACAATACAGATGTGTGTTGATATAAGTTAGCCATTAATAAATTAAAATCCAAAAGTGTACACTAAAACCTTGCCAACATCAGATGATTGCAAAGGAAACCAGAAGGTATTCAAGTCCTCACCGTGACTCAATTTGTTTTTAGCCTTAACAAATATTTATTTCCTCATGGAAGAGTGAGAAATCACAATTAGGGTGAGCTGTTATTTGATTCATTTATGATTGTGGCAATGGTTTCTTACTACAGCCGTTGCATACGTTTTCTGATAAATGGAGTTTTAAACTTTCACAATAAATTCGAATTAGAGGGCGTTTTTTTTTTTGTTCTGCCTCAATTTCTGTGATAACGCTTTATTACATGTAAAAAATAATGGATTATCGTACTTTTGATTGTAGAATACGCTTGACGGGGCACGCAAGCTAATTTACTGGGTACGTTTCGTGCATTAAAATGTTTATACCATCAGATAAAACGTAGTACATTTCAAATAATGCAATTTAGCTCTTAATCAAACAAAAAAATAAATAGTTTAAAAAAAAACAAAGATGAACTGTTTCGTGAAAGGTTTAGTTAGTAGTTATGGTTAGTAAGTATGGGTAAGCTACAAAATATTTTTTTAAGGTTTGAGATATTTAAACAAAAAAAAAACTTAATCATTACTTATTATTATTTAGCTTAATATTGTTCAATATATAGTCCCTTTGATTGGTAGTAGGAATATTTTTAAAAATACGATTCTGACCTGAATTCCTTACTGCCACGACTGATTAGAACTTTCATGACACGCAAACCCACTGATATAAGGAGTGACCACACCTCACTTACCTGATAACATTCAGGATTGGAATAGAGATGTTTATATAATAATTAACAATAAGATGTGTGTAAATGTAGTGGAGTGCTCTGCCTTCATAGCAGACTTGCTACTACTTACCTCATATTTAATTATTCCTCACCCCTCCGGCCAACAATTACTCATTACTCACCACCTCCAGTTATTATGAGACATGGGCAGCTAACAGGCTATTGTCACTCCTGACTGACTAAATATGGACTCGCTCCCATTCACGCTTGCCAAGGTTACTACATCAAGCACGCCCACGCTGCCTTCTTCTCCGTGTCCTCTGCCTCTCTCTCTCTATCTCTGTAGGGTAAATAAACACAGTTTGTATTCTTTTAGCCTGTAGAAGAAATAACGTTTAGGTGAGAGTAACTTTGAACATAGCAACAAAAATGTCTTCACTTGTTTACCTCGTTACTGCTTTCAATGACATCTACATCTGTTTTCGTAGCGGTATAAGTTCCTATGGTATTATTAATAATTAACAGTCAAAGAGTACTTTACAAGTTCATAAAATTTCATAGTAACCTATCCAACCGCCCTAATCCCCTAGCACCGTCGCTACACTGCGCCACTCATCCCTATAATCCTTCTCGGAGACAAAAACGGCAGTGGCCTGGTGACCTCCTATAAATAAGTGACAGTGGGAGTCCTGGCAATGGCCAGCTTCTTCAATCATGTCCTGAGCGTATGTGGCTCTCGCCCTCTTCTTCATCCTCCGCTCCGCTTCCTCTTTCGCACGCGAGGGAGGTGACAAACATGTGGATTTGGGATTTCTCTGGGCTGTATGTAAATAATGTATAAATGAGCGAGTGAATGAAAATTTTAAATTTGGTATAAATGAAAATATTTATCACAATTACTTATTGCCCAATGAGGCAGATGGTAATGTTATCATAATCAAGTTGTTTTTATCAGTTAAGAGTCAAAGTGAATGGTATACTTGCAGTATCGATACTTGAACCCGTGACTATTAATAGACTTTTCAATTTCCTTTCCGAACCTTTGACTACTTTGTACTCCTGCTTTGTGACACAAATGTGTAGGTCCCATAGATACGAAACACAACACTCTTCGAAACCTGCTGTTCTAGACGAACGTCAAGGAATTGAGAAATCTTCACCTAAGCCACAGGTTAAATTTAAAATATATAATTTCCATGCTTCATCTATACTTAACTTATACGTATGTAAATGTATTTCAATATATAAGTAACAAAACATTTAAAAAAACAAAAACATAAAGGTATAACTATAACATACATTATAAATTATCTCTGTAGACGACGAGGTCAACAATTCCCTTTAAATGTTAAAGGTAATCATTGATTAAGCTCTACTTCCGTTAAACAGACTTAAGTGAAAGGATGATTCAAATAGGAATAATTTCAATTGATATAAAAATGACCTCGGTCATAAAAATGTTTCTGTGTAGTGGAGGTCAAAGCACTCATTTCTGGTCAGTTGAAGCTATAACTAATGACAAACTTCATAAAAGCACTTCTAATTTAATTATTTATCCTAACTATTTTTATAATAAAGTTGAAAAAAATCAGCTGTCAAATTACGTTCATAGTGACGTCATTGCTACTCTATCGTTTTATAATGTTAAAAATGGCCTTTACGTTGTACGTACCAAACTAACGCAAACAAATAAAATAAATTGTTAACATCGTATAAATGGGTAGTCACATGGGTTAATTTTGGTTCACCGTGATCAAAAACTATTAGTTAGTTTGGCGCAAAAGGGATTGTTATTTTCAAAGGATTCTGTGTAACAGTGAGAGTTTTTTTTAAAAAAAACATTTTAATATTGTAGTTTTTATTAACTTTTATCTTGGCATATCCAGTAGTTAACAAATAAATATTTAGTTAGCCTGTATGTATGTCTGTTCTGTACTGATGCTGCCAGTCAATGTAAACCTGTGTAAATAGCTCTGAACCAAAAATAATAACTCCTTAGTTAAATGTAGGAAAGAACGAAGCTAAAAAAAAACCTACCACTCTAAGACTAATTTTGGAGGTCATTTAAGATTAAATAAATGTTTTTATGAGTCCTGCTACTTGCCAGTTTATCTTGCACAAGAGTTTTTATTAATATAATAACATTTAAACTATATGCTCAGGGCATGGACGATCAGGACTCCCACTGTTAAGCATTTGTAGCAGGTCACGAGACCACTGTCGTTTTAGTCTCCGAAGAGGATCATAGGGATGAGTGGTGCAGTGCAATTGACTGTGCTAGGAGATTAGGGTGGTTGGATAGGTTACTATGGAATTTCATGAACTTGGAAGGGATGAGTTCAAGAATGTAAGGTATATTAAGATCGTTGTAAAGGGTTTTGTGCTGAATAAGGGCTATTGACTATTGTTCTCAGGACTTTTGATTGAAAGGATTGGATACGCTTGATGTTCGACTTATTTTTGCAGCTCTACTCCGTATGTCCAGATTGGGTTAAGTATAACTTTGTATATTAGTAATTTATTTTCTATTGAGAGATGGGATGTCCTTTGAAGTATTCTATACAGTTGTCCAAAGGCTGTCCTTTTTAGTTCTAGTCTTTTTAGCCTCTAACTATTTTCTAAAGTGGATATTTTCTGAAGAGTATGACTTATCTTGCTAAAATATTGCATTACCGTTTTGTATTTTAGTTGACAAATATTTTTAAACTGTTGATTTCTTGGGAATTTTTCTCTAGCAGTTGATATTTTCATACTAGGGCGATTTACATCTTCAAAATATGGGACTCACGCACATAAACGAAAATACTACAAGGAACATTGACCCGAGATCTAAGTCCCTCAGATTTGGCACGAGGGACTGGGCAAAGATGCGTTCATTCGACTCGCTCATCCAAGTATAGCTTTGCCAAACTTCAGCTATTCCTGTGATATTAAAGTTATTAATACACTTGCGATTTATCGGTCGGCTATGTAATTTTTTTTTTTTTTTTAAAGTATAGTATGGAATGGGGAGTATGGAACTCATCCAAGAAATGGATAAACCTAAGCGTGGCTAAGAGCAGGCTAAGTGATCCGGTTCTTGGTTCGGGCCAAAAATAAATTAGTTTTTAAGCAGTAAATTACCCCAGAAGCATAAATATTATGCATTCAGTAGAAAAGGTTCAGGAGCTCTTAATGAATTCGACAGTGTCATTCGGCCAAAAATATCCCTCAAGAACTGGTCTTAAAAGTAAAAAATAAAACAGATACTAAAAAGGAACGTTAAAGGCAAGACTGGGCAGTAGCCATTACAACGGTTAATACCCGATGAGGCAGTAACCTTTGTCGCATTGGCCAAAATGGCCTCCTTTAATGAAGCCAAGGCGGAAATGATGCAAATAAAGGCAATGTAATGTGCAAATCTTAGCTGGCTATGTTAAATAAACCGTGCTAATTGAATAATTTATACATATGTTTTTTTTCTCTCGTTGGAGTGGGAACTCTTCAGCACCTCTTGACCACAACTTTATTTTCTTCGTTCAAATTGTTTTTTATTTGAGTTCAACGTCCTACTGCAATGTAACGTACTTCTGGATAGAGTTAGCAGGGTACCTACTGTTCAACACATTAGTTCTCCATGCAATCGACAAGAAATAAAACCAGTCTCGTTCTAGGCTAGGATTTTCAGATTAATTGTCATTGAACATCGAAAAGATTTTTAAATGCTATTGATCGTATATGACTCCGCATCCTCTTAGGCATGCGAGGGAGGTGACAATCATGTGAGGTCTCTGGACTGTTTGTAAATACTGTATGAATGAGCGAGTGAATGAAACTTGCAAATATGGTATGAATAAGAACATTTATCACAATTACGTATTGCCCAGTAAGGAATATTTTAATGTTATAATAAAATTGTTATATTGAAACAAAAGAAAAAAAAAAGGTGACTCCACGATATACATAGTCACTTAAATTTATTTATCACAATTACTTATTGTCCAAAGAGGCAGGTTGTAATTTTATCGTATTAAAAAAAGAAAATCGTTAAAAGCATGTTCTAACACAGTGATTGTAAACGTGATCCAATCCATAAACATATTTTTGTTTAAGATACAATGACGGAAAGTACGTAAAACAACTGTTATCATTTAACATGTCACAACGTAAAAGCTACTTTAGAGTAAGTAAAAATGAATAATTTCACACTCAACTCAATTCGATTTTAAATTTCTTAATAATTGTGAACTCCTTGAGAAATTTCATTTTTCTAGCTTCAAGGGGGGGGGGGGGGGGGTTCGCAAATACCAGTAACGACAGGCAAACATGTGGTTTGTCATTTTGAAAAAAAAACACGACACCCATTGTTGAAAGAAAGAATTGACTGCTGGGAAGGGGGAAGATAAAAATTGTAATAGCTAAAATGTGTAGCCATAAAATTATATTAAATCTCCTTTGTACGAAAGTCCGGGTCGACCGAATCAAAGCCGAGGATTTCTTCAGCAAAATTTCATATTGTAAATCAGTATTTTGGCCACATGCAGCCATATTAAGAATTTAAAGATTCTCACAAATACACCAATAAAAGTTATCGACAAGTTATAACTTGTCACGTCAGAAGAAGTCTCAATTGATAGGTAGCTCAAAAGTAAAACAAATCAAGAACATGATAAAAAACGTTATATGTTGTAAAGTCGATTATACCTTTTACTAAAATGATTTTAAAAAATACAATGAGCAGCATTTTAACTCTCGTTAAACACTCAAACTCATTCATACTCAATATCTACACCTTGTGGTATTTAAATATAAATGAGCTAATTTAATTGGATCGACTAGAAGACAACAAATAACATATTCGAAAATTAATGCACTAGGTCTTGCTACTGTAAAATTGCTGTCACTATTTGGTTGGATAAACACTACAATATCCTATCGGATGTGTTATACAGTACACAGTGGACAAACAAACGCTTGTTTGTTACGACATCCTGTGTTATCTCTATCTCTTTACGAGGACACTTATTGTATCTTTATCTTTCATTCATTAAAACTGGTCCCGCACCCTTCCCCATCCTGTAGCGGGGGGCCTCGGTGTTACTTCCGGTATCTCAACTCGCATCTATTTAAATTTGTAATTTATAATTATTTTATATCGGATGCAAGCGCAGCCTGTATGTGTTGAGTGAAATTGCTGAATTTTTCTAATGATTTATCTATTCATAGTAATGTAACTAAAATGTTTTAGTTTGAGGAGTTTGTTCGTGAATTATTTCATGATAATATATAAACTAATGTTATTTTTAATACAATATCAAGGATTTAAATTATAAATTTTTGTCTTTAGTACAATTATAATTTGTTTGTAATCTTAATTGGTCCTGTTAATGTCGACACTGCTATTCGCGCATTTGTCATGTAATTATTATTCTAATCAAGCTGTGTTTTTATTTATTTTTAGTTTAATAGATCAATTTTCTTGAGTTTAATCTTTAATTTTAATATTTTCCTAACAGTAGTTAGCACCATCGAATCCCCCCCCCCCCTGTCATTTTCTGTCTGAGAAGATGTGTACTGATAGCCGACTCTTCCATTCGTTTCCTGTCGGGTATGGCTGATGTTTCTGTCCTTAATTATGTTAATCACGTAACATTATGTCTTATAAAATGGACAAATTAGTTCTCAACTCAAAAATTGAGCTCTAATAGTTGTCGGTCCCTGGAAGAACCGTTAAAGAGTTATTACTGAATCCGCCGGGTTACCAAACCGCCCGCAGGCCAAGCTACCAAAAACTAGAAAACAAATTAGCCTCAAGAAGCCGTTGTCGGAATGAAAAAGAAAAATAATCAACCAAACTTGGAATAAATGGAACTTAAGTGCTTATACAGACCGAGAAATCGCTACCTGTTGACTCCACTCGCAGCTAATCGCAGAGAGCATGCTACTTGTTGCGCGAGGTAATATCTCGCAACTCGCGCGGGTATAATACACAGCTTCGGGGCCTGGGTGCTCCGTTATCCATTATCGATTCCACGCGGGACGATATTGCGCTTATTGGATCCGTGATTTATATGGGCGAGTTATGCACCCTCTTACACTTGCCCCAATTAAGTGCTTGCGGTGGGGAGGAAATGCATCTTCGTGCAACCACAAGACCGAAAGCAGTGGATAATGAAAATAACTGCATGGCCGGTTGTAAATCAAGCTCTTCAGGTACTCAAGCAGTTACTTTAATTAAATTAGATAAGTGTACCTTGGCAATCTCCAATACCAACATTATCCGATAATACTTGCTGTGCGGAAACTAATCATTTACCACCTGTCTGTTCATTTCTCAAGTATATGCAAGGAACAAGAGTGTTGGCTTGGTATTTTTTCGTTACAATATATTGAGGTTGGCGTGAAAGTAGCTTCGATTTTTTAGTGTGAAATAAAACTAAATTTTTATCAGTGAAATATCTTCCATTCTGTTCAATGACTTTTTGCCATCTTTCTGCTAACTTCATGATCTCTCGTTCATAGAACTTCTGGTCCTTATCATCACATTTGAGGTCATCGTTATGACTTTTTACCATTTAAGACGTTTTGTGAACTTCGAAATAAATGATAATCCGATGGTGCAAAGTCGGGGCTGTATGGGAGATGCGACATAGTTTCTTTCGTACGTGTTGCTAAAGATGTGTGAGGCCTCGCATTGTCTTGGCGGAACCCAAATATCGAGCTTTTTAACAAGTCCAAGACGTCTTATATAATTTTCAATTGTTGTGTGGTATACATTTAACTGTTTGCAATCTCTCGCGCAGTTATATGACGATTCGATTCAATTATGGCTTCTACTTTTTCATCGTCAACTTCAGAAGGTCGACCAGAACGTTGGTCATCTTTCAGTGAAAAATCTCCATACTGAAATTTTTTCAACCAATTCTGACACGTGCGTTCTGTTAAACAATCAACACCATAAACCTCACATATCTCTTTGTGAGCCTCAGTCACTTTCTTGCCTTTATGAAAATAAAAAAGTAAAATGTGTTGAAAATGCTTATTTTTGTACTTTATGTTAAAACTGACCGTAACAAATTACACGGAATTTCTTTCTATAGCTACCTAAAGGTATCGACTACCAAATCTCAAAAGGAAAAAAATCTATCATTGACAAAAGAATAACGAAACAAACATAACGCTATCTAATGGTGCAAACAGAAATCACTTTCTTGCCAACCCAATACAATAAAAGTAAGGCACAATATCTGCAACACATTCTCTCTGACCTTTAGGCTAGGTGCGCATGAACTATTATAAATCGTTTGGAACAAAGCTGATATCGGCCTATCAACATTGGAGCATATGATCGATTTGAAACCACCTACTCAGCATTTATTGAATCGAATTCTATGGCTGACATATAATTTTTAAAAAAACAATGCGATCTAGTCGCAAAAGGTTAATTTTAGTACAAAAACTGTTGGACTTTTGCACTCATTACAAATGTATTTGTATACATTTTATATAACACATTTTGGCGATAGTCATGCTTGAAATAGACTACTCCTATTGAGTTTGGAAATCTGGAAGACAATCCCGGCAGAGAATGTGCAGGTAGCAGGCACAGTCTGTCCCAGTAATGGCTCCTTTGTAGGGACGTACCGAACCCTCCTTCGAGTTAGGTGTTTTGTTGTCTTCAATGGAGCAGGAAAGAAATGAAATTATTCTCAAATCCCATCTCCCGTGGTCTTCCATTCTCCCACCCACTGACTAATGTCTTTCAGTGACTGTCTCTTCTTGTTCTTGGTCTTCGGTCTCCCTTTGTCGACCATCATCCCTACAATTCCCTTTTATTTACCGTTGTTACCAGACCGAGAAGATCGTTTTCTGACTCGGTCACAGTCTGATGAGTTGTGAGAGAGATCTTCTGTCTGCTACGTCATTCTGTGGTCAGTATTGTCTCTTCCTCACAGTCCATTGGTTGACGGTTAAAAAAAAAAACTGGTCTTTTATAGTTTATGGTTCAATAATATGAACAAGTTGCCGTGACCACGATGAAAAGAAAAAACACCATCTCTCCCTTTTATATCCCTTTACGATGTTACGTATTGTCAATCATCGTTGTGGTATAAGTCACACTGTCTCCATCCAAATAAAAGATATACCATCGGGACTCGAACCCGGGTCCTCTTGCAACTGAACTAGCCTGCACGAGTGAAGGGTCTTTCTAATATGAATCTTTTTGGACTCTTGGGCTGTTCATTAATTTTTAGTCCTTTCATAATTGTTTTATTGACACAATATCATTAAACAGTCAACATTCGCCATTTCAGGCATCATCAAGGACCACAATTTTGATAACAAGATATTTATAATCACATTAAACCAAGTAGATTCAAACGGCTAAAGACTACAAATTTGAATGTTATAAGATACAATTTATCAAATAAATATATTATAATAATAAATACACAATAAAATTAGTGAAACGACGAACCCGAGATCTTTGTCTGTGATGATATAATTAACATCTTATACCTCATTGGATGGGTATCATTACTGTGAAATATTTCAAATTATCAGATAGTTAATTTATTGAATAATTAAAACAGATAGTAGTTTCTAAATTTGATTTATATATTACTTAATAATAGCGGTATTTTTATCTTTTTATTTTTTAGCAAGTTCCCTCCACAGAAGTTAGTCAGGGCTCCAGCTCCAAAATCAGCTCCAAAAGTCCCCAAAATAGGCAATAGTTGACTAGCTCCAAGGCCGACCAAGAGCGAGATCAAAACCAAGAAGCCCTCTTGCCTTAAACACAGTACTTCTTCCCACTTTTTCTACTACCAAGATGGGCTGCTTATCTTTTCATGGATCGGTGCTAAAAAAGTACTTTTTAACACTTCCTTTGACAAACAATTCGGAAGAACTATAATTGTCACCTCCCTATATTTCAGCGGGATAGGGTCTTTACCCTATTTATTACTTGAAAAGTCCTGCTTTTTATTTACTTCAGGTTCTACCTGTCAGCCAAACCCTTTTTTATGGCAGTTTCCCAAACCCTAAGCACTTCCCTTCCTTTGTACAAAATTCGGTATTTATTATTAATGATAGCTGTATTTTTATATTTTTACTTTAAGCTCTCGTATTGTTAGCAAACACCGTCTAGGCATCTGAAAATATAACATTGATTGAAAAAAACCAAAAACGTAGTTCCCTCCTAGTAAAAAAAATCTCTTTCACTCCAATAATTTCCATTTAATTTGTCCCCATTGGTCTTTTTCAAATTGAGAGCTTGCTTATATCAGGCCAACGGTTCGAGCCATAAATCAGCTGTTGGCTCAAATTGATTCCATTTTTGAAGTAGTGACTCACGTAAAGTTTGTTAACACGACGATCCGAAGTAATTATATATAATTTAGTCGATAATTGATGTAAAAAAAAAAAGTCAGTTTAGTCCATACGCTATAAAAGTACACTTTGGGTTGTGTAAATACACCTTTCATATAGCATTAGCGTTTGTTATTCTGCTAGGCACGTCATTCGGCGACTATTTAAATCCAATAATTACCCTATAAACCTAATTTATGTCTTGTCTTACCCGGCAATAGCAAGATGTTATGTAAAACATAATAGAGACGCAGGCCTTCTAGAAATGCCGTAATACTAGTAGCAGTAACATTATTTAAAAGTGAATGTCACAGGCCATGTTACCTAACATCTCTATACTCACTCTTACATATGGATATATGTATACATACTACACTGCGTGCGGTACGAGGTGGTCGCTTTAAGGGCACTTAAGGCCTTCATAATGTGATATTTGATACACCCTCCACTTGCTCGCCCTTATAAAAACAATAACCACCCTTGTATGAAAGGAACAACCTTATTCCATAAAGTGAAACCCGAGGCCTTAATGGAACACGATGCCTATACTCTTAGAGCGAGTTACGTGAGTAAATTGCTTTTGAAATTATTAATAACAATTTTGATTACTAAATAGACTACTAGTGAGCACTTATTTAAGGATCTGCGGTTTCGTCATGTTTTTTAAAAAACTGTTCACCCACTCACCAGCGTGGTGCAAACTTTATTTCGAATAACGAATAGATCGCAGTTATCTGTTATTTTTTCAGTCGTTATTCGATTTGTTCAACTGTGTGGTCGACGAATTGAATTGACACCTTTTTTGGCGGGCCTGGCATTATTTTTTCATGAGGGATAAAATCCCAGAACAGTCCGTCAAGCCGAGATATAAACTTTCATTCGCTTTCCCTCTTTCGGGTGAATGGATTTTCGTGGTTAAAAATATTTTATAGCAAAGGGAAAGAGCGAATGAAAGCTGATATCTGTAGCCGGTGGGGGGGGGGGCGCCCGAAGGCCGGAAACAGTAAATGGAGGAGGAAGTGAATTTTCGATAGGGGTTGTGGAACTACTAACTCAACTGGTGTTTTTTTTATTTATTTACTTTTTTTTTTAATCAAAAGAGATAATTATTTTAAAGGATGGAATAACGATTGAAAAATGATTCAGATTATCAGTAGAATAAAGAATAACGGATAAATCAATTATAAAGAAACAACCGAATATCACGGATAAAAGTTTATTTATTTTTTTTTAGTTCTTTATTGTGCAATAATTACAATATGCCTTTTATAAGGCAATAATAATACAGATAAATGATCTCATTCATACCATATTTACAGTTCATCATTCACTCCCTCATTCATACAATAGGACATGATTGGAGAAACTGGCCATTGCCAGGACTCCCACTGTCACGCGTTTATAGTAGGTCACGAGGCCACTGCCGTTTCAGTCTCCGAGGAGGATTATAGGGATGAGCGTCGCAGTGCAATGAATGTGCTACAGGATTAGGGTGGTTGGAAAGATTACTGTGGAATTTCATAAACTTGGAAGGGATGAGTTTATTCACTATTTAAGTAGAAAAATATTCTAATAGCCAACACTGCTATTGGCTAATTATGTATCAATGATTGTATTTGACGAGAAACATAGAGCAATGGAGAATGGGAATATGCTCTGATGAATGTCGACACATGCCAAAATACGACAGGGAAAGACTGAATGTTTGCTTATACTTTTATAAACTCGGACCTTCAGTGGTGTATGTCGATAAGCTCTGAAGGCGAGGGAAAACAACAAATCCCCTGCTTCTAGACTATGGGACACTCAGCGGTTAGTTAGTTTTATGCAATTGCGTTAATCGCATAATTATATTATGTATAACCTTAACATTTGTATTATGTATCATTTTCTTTCCTGATATATAATCTACTGTTCGTTTTAAAATCTCTTAGATACTTCAACTATTCTCCTATTGTATTAAAAATTTGCATTTTTGTCTTGACGTTATAAAAATATTTCTATTCAACATTCACCATTCTCTAATTTCTATCTTTTACTCATCCCTTCCAAGTTCATAAAATTCCATAGTAACCTATCCAACCATCCCCTCCTCCGAGAGTAAAACGGCAGGGGCCTCGTGAATACTGCTATAAACAAGTGATAGTGGGAGTCCTGGCAATGGCCAGTTTCTCTAATCATGTCCTGAGCGTCTGTGGCTCTCGCCATTTTGGGTTCGAACAACACCTGATTTATATTTTGGTAGCAAGTTTTAGACATTTTCACCAAATAACTTGACAACAATATAGTGGGATTATCCTCAACTTTTATTTATGATTCATATTTTAAGTATAGCCGGCTGATGTAGGAGCGTGGGGGACTTCCCAAGACTCCGCTTCCTCCTTCGCAAGCGAGGGAGGTGACAACCATGTGGTTTTGGGAGGCCTCTGGTCTGTTTGTATACATAGTATGAATGAGCGAGTGAATGAAATTGTAATTTGGTATGAATGAGATCATTTATCACAATTACATATAGCCCAATCAGACAGATTGTAATTTTATGTTAATAAAAATTGTTAACAAAAAAAAAAAGTCTATCTTTCAAAGATTTGCCAACAGTCATTTTATTAGTTAAACTACGCCGGTCACTGAAAATATTCTTTTCAAGAATCAAAAAAAATTACACAGTTCATAATTATGATATAAATTATTATTAAACAGCTTTATTATGATAAAATAAAAATCTGCCTCATTGAGCAATAAGTTCATTAATTCACTCGCTCGCTCATTCATACAGTATTTACAAACATCACAGAGGCCTCCCAAGTCCACATGGTTGTCACCTCCCTCGCGTGCGAAAGAGGAAGCGAAGTCTTGAGAAGTTCCCTACGCTCCTCCGTCAGCCGCGTCTCCGGATATTATATAAATAACCTAGACAAAATTGGTTGGGTTTAGGATTTCCAAAGCATTAGTTTTTGCAATATCAACCTACACCTTTCATTCACACTCCCGAAATCCGATGTGTGTAAGCATTATTCATATACGAAACGAACAGAGAAAAATCATTTCCTTCTACTTTGAAAAATAGTAAGTAAAACTGTGCTGTTATTTGGAAATACAAGTGTTTATTCGTCAGAATATTATTATTTGTCCTATCATATGTACGCATACAAGACAATTGCACTGTAGCTCATCTCTCTCCCTTCGAGTTGAATAATAAACTTGGGCAAGTGGTTGGAAATTCCCTGTTAATGAACTTGTCCTTCTTATTTTTCCCCCCTGTGTCTGCGGTCGATTCCAATGTAACCGGAGTAATTCTTCTGCGCGACCACAAGTACTCCCCCCAACAGGTATAAAGCCTTATACTTCAATGGAGAAAGTTTCAATAAACAATAATATACTTTAGTCATTTTAATAAAAATACAACGCTACGGGCAATAAAATGGCATCATCCTAAAAATGGATGGATTTACTTTTCCAAGCGTCGAAGTGAAAATTACAAATCAAAATATTGCAGCAGTTAGTTCAATCTTAAGCACCTTCAAATTATTTATTTCATAATATTTTTAGTTCGCAGTCATTATTTATAGATTTGTATGTACTATAAAACAGGTACTCTGGAGTATTTGCCAAGTGTGGGATGAACCTTGATAATTAATTTCAAGTACTTTCAATGGCTTAATATGTGTAACGTTTCATAAATTAGTATTTGATATATTTATGTGTTTCTGTTTTATAATGTTGTAGCACTTCAACATGACGGTTTAAGCCATCGAAAAATAATTAAAAAAACTGTGGGCAGACAAAAGTTGAAGAAATAATTAGTTGTTTTTTTCGTTTATCGAAATGTCGAATTTAAGTGACTATGTATCTTGTGGAGTGACTTTTTTTTTCTTTTGTTTCAATATAACAACTTTATTATGATAAAATTACAATCTGCCCCATTGGACAATAAGTAATTGTGATCAATTTACTCATTCATGTCATATTTACACTTTGCATTCACTCACTCATTCATACAGTATTTACAAACAGACCAGAGACCTCCACATGATTGTCACCTTTCCTCGCGTGCGAAAGAGGAAGCGAAGTCTTGGGAGGTCCCCCACGCTCCTCCGTCAGCCGCGTCACCGGATACTAGCCAGTGGAGGCCGACGAAGAGCGCGAGAGCCACATACGCTCTAAACATGATTGGAGTAACTGGCCATTGCCAGAACTCGCACTATAGGAGGTCACGAGGCCACTGCCAGTTTAGTCTCCGAGGAGGATTATAGGGATGAGTGGTGCATTGTTCCATCATTATGAAGGGTTTTGTTGCTGACGTAATAAGGGGCATGTACTATTGTTCTCAGGACTTTTGATTAAAAGGATTGGATACGCTTGATGTTCGATGTTTTGCTGTCCCCCGTAGCTCTATTCCGTATGTCCAGATTGGCTTGAGTATAACTTTGTAAATTAGTAATTTATTTTCTATTGAGAGATGGGATGTCCTTCAAAGTAGTCTGTACAGTTGTCCAAAGCGTCTATGTAGCTCTTGTCTTTTTAGCCTCGGCTTCTGTAGTGTAGAGTAGTGACTAAAATGTAAATAGTGATCATTGAATTAATGAAATATATATTCAATTAAAGAAGTAATTTTGTCCTAGGTTTTGAATGTTAGTACTATTTTCTTGTACTTTCTGCATTTCCACAAACTGGAATTAACTGTTAGTTTTTTAAGGTGTGATGTCCCTCCAGCATGTCTTTATTTTTGACAATGCAGTGGTACGCTCGTTAACATACCTCAGTGTCATTACCATTGCCCTGTCATATCATAGCTTTGAAAAAAGACAGGCTGCAAGAGTTCATTGGGAGCTAGCAAGCGCAGTCTTTAGCGAGACCAAACGCAGTCGACGATAATCAATGAAAGGGCTTTTGATTTATTCCCGCGAGAGCGAGACCCAAACAAAGCTATGCCCGCCGCACAGCTGCTCTTCAAGAGCTTCCGAATCTACGAGGGGTGAGTGAGAAATCGATTGCTGGCTCCGAAAGGGGTAGTTTAGTATTTGCATACTTCCGCTTGGTCAATAATATTGGGAGTAGAGTTTACAGCCAAAACAATCAATATCGTAGAAAATGATGACTACTAACAACATTTACAAAAATTTTGTATTTTTATTAATAGCACACAATACACAAAGACCTAGGCTTAACCCATCAGGCAAACCGTTTGTAGAGCTTTTCGAAGGGAGGGGTGAGTCTCTCAACAAATTTGAAATGGAAAATCATAATTAATGTACGATTGAGGTGTATTATTGGAAGGGGTGATATAATTAGGTTATAATGACACCAAAAGTTCGATTCTATTGAAACATTTTCTTCATTTGTTATGATTTTCGACAGCCCACCTCTCCCAACGTTAGGGTACAGTAAACATTAACAAAAACGGTACTTAAAATTTATTTTTCTAATACAATTTTTATTAAGATAAAATTACAATGTGCCTGATTGGGCTATAAGTAATTGTGATAAATGCTCTCATTCATACCATATGTACAATTTGCATTAACTCGCTTATTCATACAGTATTTACAAACAGCCCAGAGACCTCCCAAGTCCACATGGTGGTCACCTTGGGAAGTCCCCCACGCTCTTACGCCAGCCGCGTCACTGGCTATACTTAAACTTGAAAATATGAATTATAAACAAAAGTTGAGGATAATCCTACTATATTGTTGTCAAGTTATTTGGTGAAAATGTCTAAAACTTGCTACCAAAATATAAATCAGGTGTTGTTCGAACCCAAAATGACTTTCGATTATGGGTGGGTATATTCCGTTATTTCCGCTTGAAAATAATGAATTCTCCAACGCGAGCTATGAATTACTGAATTTAATTAGCTTCTTTTGCTCAAGATATCTTCAGTCCTAATATTTGTTTTTAAAATGGCTTATTCCATATTCTCCTGACAATTGGGTTCTTCTATAACGTGCCTAAGTTGAAAATGGATCTCATTAGCTGACTGTTTACTGCCAAAAAAGTTAATAAGGCTGGTGATTAGGGATAAGAAACATATTCATGACTCCTATAAGAAGACTAAGCTTTGTGAACAAAGTATCGATTGCAATTCATTATAAGTCGATTTTATTTATTAAAAATGTCCATTAGGAGAGAAGTAAACTCCAACTATTTACTAGCTCTATTTATCAACTATCTACTTAATTTAAAAAAAAAAATGTACATTGCTTTAGTAATTACAGTTTTAAAAATGATCTCATTTTCTCTAATCACAACTAATATACGAGGCCTTATTTTGTAATGAAGATTTGTGAAAAGGTCCTATCATAAATATACAATAAGCCTATTAATAATTCACTTCTATCTAGGTTCTGTGTTTTAAATACCGCATTATAGTTAGAGTGATTCGTTACATTTTTTTTTAAAATAGCGAACGATACAAATAAAATATTCAAATGGGAACTCATTTTTCAACGGGCGAGAAAGATAATGATCTGCGCGAATAATTGCACTCGCACGAGCCTTAACGTTCTCTCATCAATATTGAATATTTTCGCCGGTGACAACAAACAATGTATAATTCATATCCGTGGCAGAAACCTCGAGACCTAATTTGCGAAAAGATAAATAATAGCGATTCGCGGTATCCAGTTACCGTCTCTCAGCTGACTCGTTAGGAGGAACGCACGAGCACAGTTTGCGACAATAACTCTCGACCGCGAATACAAAATATAAAAATAGGGCAGGTCAGGTTACGACGTACGGACGTACACTGGCGTCCCCCTCCTCGTTAAGTAGCACTCGTATGTACATTGGCTGGGGCAATTTACTCGCCTATCTGCGCAGGAGAGTCGTAAAATATCGGCTACCGCGCATGAAGCACCGCCTCACACGTACCACTTCGCCCGCCACTTTTATTTAATAGTCTTTAATTTGTTTTGAAAGCTGTTTCTTGGCTATAACATATTTGATTTGATACTCAAGGCACCTTCACACCGATTTCGATCTATGATTCCTACCTGTTCTATGAAGATTCGATGTAGAATTTATAGAAACTGTGGTATGAATGAGAACATTGAACAATGTTGTGCCAACTACTTCACTACGAATAAATAGTTACCCTCTTTGGCGTCCTTATAGAGAGACGGGACTAGTTCACGATCCCGGCACGGCAACAGCTCACTCATTGGCCCGAATAAACTGTCATATGATTGGCCCAAATAAAAAGCTCTCTCATTCGCTGTAGGCTGGAATGACCGGTTTTTGTTTTTTTCAGCTAGTCGACATCATACACTAATAAAAAAGAAATATTATCTATTTAGAAAATGAACAAAGTAATAATTAGGAGTATGTATAGTAGATTAAATCAATTATTCCCTTGTAAGAGATAATATAAAAATGACTATATCTAGCATGGTATTAAAATAAACTGGCAACGGCTATGGTACATTATAAACTCAGAAGTCATCTAGCGTCATGGCACCAGCAAGTTGCCTCCACAGAAGTCATTCAGAGCAAATTAGCTCCAAAAGTCCCCAAAATAGGCAATAGTTGACTAGCTCAAAGGCCGACCAAGAGCGAGACCGAAACCAAGAAGCCCTCTTGTCTTAAAAACAGCACTTCTTCCCACTTTTTCTACTACCAAGATGGGTGGCTTATCTTTTCATGGATCGGTGCTAAAAAAATACTTTTTAAACACTTCCTTTGACAAACAATTCGGAAGAACTATAATTGTCACCTCCCTATATTTCAGCGCGTTTAAGGTCTTTACCCTATTAATTGCTTGAAATGTCATGCTTTTTTAATTTTGCTTCTGGTCTACTACCTGTCAGCCAAACCCTTTTTTATGGCAGTTTCCCAAACCCTTCCGCACTTCCCTTCCTTCACAACCTTCGGTATTTATTAGCGAACTATACTTCACAATTTCCTGTACTACAGTTACGTGGTGATTCCACTCATGACAAAATATTGGGGAAAAAGTAAAAACTCACATAACCTTTCATCGATCTGAATCGATCGCTTTTCTACTCATTCAATGTCTAAATTGATGAGGCTGACATTATCCACCACATATGGCATTACACCATCTTGTATGTGGTGTGTATATGAGTCGGTCTCTTAATGCATTATTAAAGTAAATGATAACAAACATAGAAATTCATTTTTTGCAAGGTTTCAAGTATAAGTTCTTCGTTAAATGAAATTCGAATCGATTCGTATTGATAAGTATACAACATTAAAGCCATTGTTCATAAGTTCAATCAAGTCTTCTTCTCATTGATCATGATTTATAACTTGCATATCTGGGTAAGATTACATCCCCCGTTCGGGACAAAAGCGTCACTCTGCTGAGAGAAAATAAAAATTAATTTTCATCCGCCCAGAGTTAATTATATATGGAACTCTAATGCGTGAAAACAACAACGTCAGGCGAAAGTTTCATTACGGCTTTTAAAAACCATCTTAATGACTATTTTAATGACTTTTTGCTATAGTCATATTATAGTCAAAGTGCAATCAAAGTACCGCTACTACAGTTCAGAACGAACTTATTAGATTAGCTGTTTACTAAGCAACGGGTTTTATTATCGAGGAGGCGAGCTGCTCCTTGCTCTTTCTTGAGATTCATTCTCACCCTTTAGGGCATAAGGACCTAGTACCGACTAAGTACTACTCACGATTTTATAAACATACTTTCAAGACAGAACTAACAGAGATATTCATTGAGTGTAGACAGCTTTAAGCAGCATGAGTGTGCTTCAGGTTCTTTGACGCAGTGAGAGCAGCTGTGATGCCGACGGAAGACATGTACGAAGAGGACGAGGACGAGTTCTGGCCACGATTAGGAGCAGGTGAGCACGCAATGGCTGCAATATTATATATGCTACTTATATATCTAAATCTACTTGAGATTAGCTCCTTTATTTTTTAAAAAAATGAAGTATAATTTTGACTCAAACAATTTGACAATATATCACAATTCTATTATACTTATATCATAGTTTTCCTCACATCGGAGTTTGGATAAAACTGCTGAACAATGTCATATGAATCTTTATATTAATTATTTATATTGCAGTATTGTATATTAAGGTGCATTAACCTCTACACCACACTCCATCTACTTTGGGATTCTTGCCTCCAATTGCAGCTTCCCATTAAATCCCAAATGATCTGGTGAAAGCGCCCAATAGCAAAGGAGATACACCATTCTCATATCGTACCTTATTCGTCATTGATTAATTACAGTCTCATTATTTATTAATAGCATATAACGGAAGTTCCCAACTGATTCCACTGGAATAAGTAGAACTTCTTGCCCCTAGCTCTGAAACAACTTTCTCTTTTAATTATGTATATACATATGTAGCCATGGTAGTGGTCGAAAAGAAAATTGATTAAATAATACAGTTATCATTCCATATAACTTTGCTTATACAATTAATTAGCTGCGTGCCTTTATTATCTTCATTTTCTCCCATTAACATTCAAAATAATAATTTCCAAAAAGTTTTGGGCACCAGTTATAACAAATTTTGGCTATTTACAATTTTACACATCTACTCCTACTTGACTATTTACAAATGACATCATTGCTCTCCTGCTCTATCAACCAGTGTTACCAACTGTCAGCAGTACAAAAAATGTTGAAATAAAGGATACATTACTATTTATTAACCATTGAAAATATAAAAACATTGTTAGTGAAGCCTTAATTTTGAGCCATACAACCATTGTGAATATTATTCACATCCATTTCCCAAGAGATGTTGTAACACCTCCATCTATGCCTACCGATTAAATGAAGCGCTTTATCCCCTACAATTGGATACTTTAATGAGAACATAATCAATAGGTTTAAAAACACTACAGCTAGCTAGAACTCTGTTAAGTAGTTATATATGTTGCGCTAGTATTATCAACATGGCATTGGAATGCAAACATTGCTCAAAGGTATCAAGTATACTAAGTAGTTATATCTGTTTATTAGATCAGGTGTGAGTAAGCAGCTCATCCCGTACACAGTTTTTAGTATTTTTGTTGTTATTTTTTTATTGAATTATAAAGTAAATAGGACAGGGTTATTTATAGAATAACACATCGGGCAAATGGCCTCCACGACTTTGCTGGCACATACGCACTCTCTTTGGTCGAAATTTTTCATGACCATTGGGCATAAATGTGGTTGAATTTCGTTGATGCAACGTTGAATCTCCTCTTTTAATGCACGGGTGGGTGTGGGCTAGTTGAAATACACCTTTGACTTCAAATAACCCCATAAAAAGAAATCTAAAGGTGTTAAATCACACGATCTAGGGGGTCAATTCTGATCACCGAAACGAGAGAGTACACGCCCTGGAAATGTCTCATGCAGTATTTGAATTGTTTCATGGGCTGTATGGCATGTGGTACCATCTTGTTGAAACCACATATTGGCCACATCAATATCATCCAATTTCGGCACAAAGAACTGTGTTTACGACGCCGAATTGATGTTGCTGGATTTTCAACAACACACTCACGCACTGCTTCGATATTGACATTTGAACGGCTTGTTTTTGGACGACCAGTGTGTTAAGTGTCTCCAACTGATCCAGTCTGCCTAAATTTTTCAATTAATCTCTTCACATTTGATGAAGTCAAAACACTATTCCAACCATATTTTGTATGAAATTTTCGAACTGCGGCCGCCAAACTTTCATTATTTTTGAGATAATGTTCAGCAATAAAGACACGCTGTCCTATCGTGTAACGCTCCATTTTACTAACCCTAAACTGTCAGCTGTCAAATTGTTTTGTTTTTTTTAGGGTTGGCAGCACTTTACTGCACAAATGGCGGCAAATTCAAATCTTGCGTTAATTCTGGCACACCCTTTATATATCTGTACCTCGGAGGGATACAACACTATGTCCATTTTCATAACTTTACAGGAGAGGAGTTTTAAACTTTTTTTCAACAAAAAGTGTTTGTATTGGCACAGCTATTTATTGAGATGTTGAAACAATATTTTACCAGAACATTCTATTTATTGTTATTTACATCATGCAGTTGTTATAAAATGAAAAAAAACCTTTTTTACGGTTTTTTTTTCACTTGGACAAAAAAATGGACATAGTGTTGTATCCCTCCGAGGTACAGATATATAAAACACACTATTGCCCAATGTAATAAACTAAACTGTAAACGGATATTTAAGGTTTAAAAAGTGAATTATACAATATGCTGAACGGCAGTATCGCTGTGAAATGGCGGGGCTGTTGGATTTGGGTCAGGTGTGGTATGTTGCGCCATCACAGCTCTAATGGACAACATGATCTCGCAGAGGTTGCTGTATCTCTCATTCATCTCTCTAATTCCATCTACTGCCTTATATGGACTTATTTTATAACCTCACTCTCTCCCTCTCGGGTCTGGTTTTTTTTTTAAATCTTTTGAGTCTGGTTGGGCAAATCACCGGTTGAATATTCTCAATAATCGTTCCTTTTACCTGACGGTCGTCGCCGTAGAGTTGTCGATAATTACTAGTTGAACCACAGCTCAATAGTAGTCTTGGTCTCTTGAGAAACCGTTATGTTTTTAGCTAGGTCTGCCTGTATGTCCTGGCGATGTTTTGCCGTATAAACATGAAATACTTTCCTGCCATATTGAGTAGCCATATCATATTTTAGATAACGCCAATGTCTCATTTATAACATGTATTTTTTGAACTTCGTTCAATCTTTAACTGAACTGCTGATTTCTTTAAAGACATCATGCATTGCAGGGTAATTCCATCGTATGCTCCAGCGTTGATAAAATAAATGTAATCCTATGAATAATAAGTTCTGATTAAGAATTTGTGACTAATCCCCATGTACTGTAGGTACTAATACAAACAAATTTACTAACAATCAAACCAGGACACCCTGAAGGAGAAAGTGAATACTATTAAGATCTAAACGATAAAGAATATGTTGGTGGTTTAGTGGACTGTAAATACAAAAATATACATTTATAAAATCAAAGGAGTTTTAAAAAAAAAATATATATATATATACATATATGTATACTTAAATAAAACAGCTGTGGCTGTAGTTTCAAATGCACTTCCTGCTGTAGAAACTACAAAGGAAGTAATTCTACAAAACTTACGAAATGAATAAAAAGAGTGTAATTAATAATATGATGTAAAGAATAATAATTGTTTTTCCCCGTTATCGCACAATACAAAAGACGAATGCCAAGTCCATGTTTCAAAACCGGAATTGGGCGAATTTCATTTGGAAAAATGAATGAATATAATTTATTTTGATATTCCCAATTAATAAATAATGTATTCTGTTTAGAAGAATATTCTGTTCTTATTTAGTTTCTTCTGAAAAGGCATAATCTTTCTTTATGATAAACACTGCAATCACAGTACGGATAGTTGTAAATTACTTGATTTTTTTTTTTGTTTCAAAGAGGTAATCACAACTTACCAGATTATTTTAATGTCAAAAAATTTATTTTGTAAAAAAATTTAATTCTTTTTTTTGTAATGGATTTATTCTCTACCTCCTGTTATGCAATAAGGGATACACAATAAGAAATAAAAAATAGCGTAGCAAATAAACAAATTCTAACATTTACAAATAACGAATGAGTAACAAATAAAAAGTTATATTCGAATGATTCCCAATTTTTTCCCAAGCACAGTCTCCCTTTGTGTATAGAAATGGACTTAAACCCAAGCCTCCATGCTACTTGAATTAGAGTTTGGAGGATAGCATTTGATTGATAGATGTGTGTTGACTCATTGGCTTTCCCGAAAGTGTTCTCTTGTCCGACTTTGCCTGTCGCCTGCGAACCGGTGACAATCGATTGATATATGACTGTTAATCGATAATAAATTTCATATTGAGCAGGTTCGATGCCATAAATGCCATCGGTGACTGTAGGGGCTGCGAGATTAATAGTCCTTTCAATAATAACTCAACGCCTATATAATATATAATCTTTAATTTATATTTAAGTTATTTCAAAGTGATACTTACCGTGGTAAGTACTTAATCAGATTAAGACTAGGACACACACAGCGAACCTTGACATAAAAAATAAGCGTTTTAATTCATTTTAACTTTGATATTTCACGATCTGCTAAACAGTAATGTGTGAAATGGTATACTATTAAACATTGTTACGGGCTAGGCTTATTGAATCTATGGCTCTTAACCTCAGGCTGGGTGAATAAAAAACTTTTGGTGGTATTTTTTTGAGGGAAACGTTTGTTAGAAGGTAACCACTTATACGTAAATAACCACTATACTAGATAATTATATCTAGCCGGCTAGAATGGTCTTCGAAAAACAGTTCAGCAGATCACCACACCAAAATAAAACTATTACTTGTAGGTATAATTCACAATACAATTGACATAGTTACAAAACAGACAACAACCACTTTATTATGATAAAATTATAATCTGCCTCATTGGGCAATAAGTAATTGTTATTAACTTTTTCATTCATATCATATACACAGTTCTTCATTCACTCGCTCATTCATACAGTATTTACAAACTGCCCAGAGACCTCCCAAATACAAATGGTTGTCACCTCCCTCGCGTGTGAAAGAGGAAGTGGAGTCTTGGGAAGTCCCCCACGCTCCTCCGTCAGCCGCGTCACTAGGTACGAGCCATTGGAGGCTAACTAAGAGCGCGAGAGCCACAGACGCTCATGACATGATTGGAGAAACTAGCCATTGCCAAGACTCCCACTGTCAATAATTTATACCAGGTCACAGCAGCGGCTTTAGTCTCCGAGGAGGATTGTAGGGATGAGTGGTGCAGTGTAATGACTGTGCTAGTGGATTAGGGTGGTTGGATAGGTTACTGTGGAATTTCATGAACTTGGAAGGGATGAGTCCAAGAATGTTGGGTATATTTAGATAGTTATCAAGGGTTTTGTTGCTGACGTAATAAGGGGCATTTACTATTGTTCTCAGGACTTTTGACTGAAAGGATTGGATACGCTTGATGTTAGACTTATTTGCTGTCCCCCATAGCTGAGTTACAAAATAAGAATCCGATTTTGAAAACAGTTGTGGGGGTACGTATTATTACAAAATGGCATATATGACTGCCTACCAGTTATTGTATGATTTTATTGCTGTATGTGAGTTCATATTAAGTGAAATTTTGCCTTCTCACAAGTTTGTATTTTTGTTTCACTAGCACTATCAGCCGTACTTTTAATTACTCTGTGAGTATTAAGTCAGACCCGGCAAATTTGAGCATTATTTGTAACACTCACTCAATATTACTTGCACAAATACATATTAAAAAAAAAAATCTAACCTATAATTTTCTAGGGAGAGTGACAACAGGAGATAACACTCCCTAATGCATGCCTATTTCTACCTTACCAATAAAGCCCTCCTTGTAAACATTTTATCTAAATTTTAAATATGTCATTAAAAATCATCCAGGGATGATTGAACCGGTCCCGGAAATCTGCTGTAATACTTCTATGCGTGAATAATGTGCGATAATCTCACATTACAGTCCTCTCATGCTTTAAAACAAAATCGTGTACTGATCATTTGAAAAATGAGCCTGTTGATAATAACAAATCAAAATGATAGATAACTAAACATTTTTGTCAAAAGGTAATGATACCTTACCTGAGAAAAGAGTGTACACCAGCCGTAGACACTCCTTAAAGAATTTAAGTATTTTTGTACAACTTTTTTTACAGACCAATAATATACCTAAGATACACAAAAATTACTTAACAATTCCATCCGTTTGTATTATTTATTTGACATTAATAGCCGTTATTGGAGTTCTCTTAATGGGTATCCGATCCAAGGAGTAACAATGGAACAGTCCGGAGCAGACGTGTTGCACCACACTGATCCAGATCTACATCCCGATCCTCCTGCAGACAATAACAGGTCTAATGACACGTCTATCTGATGTGATGCAAGAGGGAGGCCTCAGGCTGCTATTAGTGATCTTAGATTGGCCGCTGGCTGCGTCATTGCTATCCTGGACTCGATGTGTCTTCTCCAGTCTCAAATTCCAGAAGATAATGAAATGAAATGAAAAAAAAAACTTCATTTTGGGATATGAAGATATGGATTGGGGGACGCACGTGTCAGAATTGGTTTAAAAAATTTCGTTCTGCTGATTTTTCCCTGAAAGGTGACCAACGTTCTGGTAGGCCTTCTGAAGTTGAATCTTCATATAACTGTACGAGAGATTGCAAAACAGTTAAATGTAACACACACAACAATTGGAAATCATATAAGACGTCTTGGACTTGTTAAGAAGCTCGATATTTGGGTTCCGTCACGAGAATGCGATGGCACACACATCTTTAGCAACACGTACGAAACTATTGGAGCTTGGTTAGGAAGTGATGTCGCATCCCCCATACTGCCCCGACCTTGCACAATCGGATTATCATTTATTTCCAAGTTTATAAAACCTCTTAAATGGTACAAATGTCAGTAATAACGATGACCTCAAATCGCACTTGGTTGAGTTTTTTGCTGATAAGGACCATAAGTTCTATTAGCGCGGTATCATGATGTTACCAGAAAGATGGCAAAAGGTCATCGAACAGAAAGGGAAACATTTGACTGATTAATGTTAATTTTTAGTATAGAAAAAATTGAGTTTTATTTGTCTCTAAAAAACCGAAATTACTTTCTTGCCAACCTATTAGCTCCAAAGGTTTGCGGCACTTATAAGTGAAGAACGGTAAAATGGAACAGATTGGTGAGAAGGGAAATACAAGTCGGAAGGGTGGGATCTAGTATTGCGGGGTTTTAATCGATGATTTGAATTAGAGGAAGTCGTGGAGTTGAGGAGGCTTTGTATTTTAGACATGTGAGTACTGAAGAAGAGGGGTCCAAGGAAGTAATGGCGATGGGCAGAAGAAGAGTACAGTCATCCCAACTCAGAGTAGTGCAGCGAAGTCCGACAGTTTTTGGGCAGTATAAATCTAAGAAAAGAATTCATCAACCTCTTTAACCGAGCCTCGAGGTCCTTAGAGAGGCAACCATAGACCACACAACCCCAGTGAAAATGGGGAAGAAGACAGGATGTTATGGGAGGAGGTGTAGGGATCGATTGAGCAGTTTGAGAATGGGAATGGATCGGCTGGGGATTTGGCAAATGTAGTCATTGCAGGATAGAGTTTGTTCAATAGCCTAACCTAGATTTTGGATTGAAGTAGAGAACTGGATTGATCGACCATAATGGTGAGAATATCAATTAGGGTTTTGAGGAGGTGATTTTGATGTCGATTGCCTTTGATTTCTCCGCATTCAACCGAAGATTGAGACCCAGGCCTCACTCAGGTCCAGTCCAGGTCTTCCTGAATTGTGGTGGACTGGAGCCTGACTAGGAGGGAAGGATAGGTACATTGTGGTGTAACGTAACCGGACCTAGCCTTGTACGTACTAATTATAATTACTTGTCACAAACTAGCTGACTATTTAACATTTTATATTATATTTTAAAATTGTGCCGTTTTACAAATTTACTAGTTTCACTTTTGTTAGTATTATTCATTCCTATAAACTATTTCTAATTCATTCAATTTCATAAGCTATTCATAGTACACTTACACCTCTTTGGATTCACCTCTTTGGATTCCTTACGTACGTTAATTATGATTCAATTCAAAAAACACATCTCATTCAACATCTACTTTTCGTTTGTTGTTGTAAGGACCTAATATAGACCCAGTATGTGGGAACCTTGTCCAACGATAAATTACTTGAAAATCTAGCATTTCTGTTTAATAAACCAAAGCCTAACTAATCTTTAACTCCTTTATTTATTCATGGCTAACAATGAACTCCGGGTATTTGGGATCATTACTTTTTAATGTTTATACTGCATTCACATTGTATTCCAACGCTGTTATTGTTGATCTATCAGCTGATTTAAGACCCATTAAATAATGTCCAGCTGAAGTTACTCTACAGACATGAGTAGTATGTTAAACTAAGAAAATGTGGGTGGGTATAACCTTATGGGCGTAACAGTAGCCGTCTTGCCAATACTTTCTCCTGTATTCCATCAATGGCGGCCAGACACAATACAGGCACAGTTAAATAGATACATGGAGCATATATGTCAGGTAGACAGACGGCCAGGTGGCCGATGACGTCACACCTTGTTATGGTCAGGGCCTCTTCCGGCGTACCGTTCGTCTGCGCCAGGTCACTGCCGTCTAGATCTGCTACACCCAGCCGGGTAATTCACGGCCACGCTGATTTTACTATACTTACACACGCGTAATATACACTATATTTACTGTCATTTAAAATGGACAATTGTTTCTAATGGTTGAAAGAAAATGTTAAAGTGCTAACAACACATTTAAATAATATTAGATCATATTTATTAAAATTAATGACATATATATCATACATATATCAATATATCAAATATAATTAATATATCGCACAGTTCAAAAAAGTTAAAAGTATATATGTCAAGAATACAATTAAAATAAAGACAGTCAAAATGCTTGTCACATTACCATTTCACCATTAAAATGAATTATTCATGAGCTCTTTACTAAATGTTATTCTTAATTTCAACAAACCAGCCTACCTGACAGGTGGGACTGAGGTGCCATCAGGGCATAAACCATACTTAAATACAGTTACACGTGCTGTGTGAGACTATATATTTTTTAAGCCTGTATAACATAATATTGAAAACGTATGTAATGCTGGGTGTACATAGAATTGAGCACGTAAAGAAATGAATCAGTTATCAGAACAAAGATGAAATTATTTTCCATGTATTTTACTGCCAAGTAACTTTCTTTGATCCTTTAATAAGACCTGGTTTATTTCATTAAACTTTATGTCATATATAATTGAATACACCTATAATAACGCATCCTAAATTGAAACCCAAATTAATATATTTACAATTTAAAAACGTGGTGAAGTGATTAGCAATTTTACGGATATGTAGTAAAAAATGGCACTATTCATGACAAATTGAAGCATAAGTTAGGCAGTTAATAGCAGGGTTCAGAATGGGTGGCCTACTTTTTTTTTTTTAATATTTGCAAAAATACTTTACTCAGCCAATAATTTTGTTGAAGTATTACTACCTAAATTACGAATTTTTTAAACTGTAGCCGAAAAGAATGTACCACAATATATTATTTAGCAAGAATTAATTCGCATTTCCAGAAGGTTGTTTATATAAGTTAGCATATTATTCTGAATTTTTTCGCTATAACAATTTACATAGTCATTAATTTACAAAAGGAAGAAAGTGTTAAATAATTTATGAGGAACCAGAATTGTGATTACGGGGTATTTTTTTTTATAATATATTATAATTTATTTTTATCATACCTTATCATATAAATTATTTTAATACGAGTACAATGCATTATGCCCCTGAGAAAATCTAATAAATAAAGCAATTAGGGAATGTCCTAATTCGTGAGAAACCGTAGTAAATGGTTATTTGACTGGTGGAAGTATACATATTATTAGCGATTTCAAAACGGATTTTTAAATATCCACATTTACAGAATTTTGTGAAATCTAACAATTATCTCACGCCGTTGTACGTACAAAATCATGACTGGTAACTTTCAACAATATAGGGGAGGACCCACTGGACGTTCTCTGCCATCGTGCCACACCGTTTGATATTTACATCACATTCGCTGGCCGTGAGACTTGTTAGTTCGTTTATTTTATTAAATAGATTCCCATTTCCTCTGGACCACCCAATGTTTTGTTAACTCTTCGAAGATGGTCAAATCCTTGAGGAACTTAAACCTTTTTATATAATGCTATATTTGAAGGTTACTCCAACAATTGGTAAATGCTCGAAAATTAATTCCAATGTAATTTGTACGTTTATACAGGGAAGGTTTATAGCTGATGATTAATTGTATTTATATTTACTCATTCTCTACAATTTCTTATAATATTCAGTTATTCGATACAATTAATTTAATATTAATAAATGGCACATACAACCGCTAGTAATTAAATAAAGTCTCAATTCTTTAAATTCTTCTTTGTATCTGTGGATATTTTCGAACATTAAATTAGTTTGGAAAAAAGCCCACAAAATATTTTTAAAAAATCTACATTCCAGCCTGGTAGATTCTAAAATATTTGTGTCTTATCTCTCTCTGTCGCCATGGCAATGAATCCGAAATGAAGAATGAAGGAAAGAAAAGCTGACGAGATAGCGATTTTTTGTATTCGTTTTCTGCTTGGAATTGTTGAAGTCCATTGGATTTTTTTTATGTTTAAGTTTCTCTTAAATTGTCCTTTTTGGAAAGGTTTATTTTTTTTTCCATTTCTCATATACTTAATTTTGAAAAGGAATGAATTGGTTCAAAACTGAGCGCTTATGGCATTCGTCATGCTAATCTCTCTTCGTTGATTGTTCACTTGAAAGCCAACCGAATGGGTAAATGATGCTTGGAGGCTTGTCATGTTGGGGACTGTTGGATCACAAACACTATGAATGATGCTTGGAGGCTTGTCATGTTGGGGACTGTTGGATCACAAAGACTATGAATATTTTTTAAATTGAACGAACCTAAGCATTTAGAAAATATCTTAATTTTTTGGAATTAGCAGGGAAATGTTAAATAATTATTCTCTTTAATTTATTATACTTCTCTGGATGGGGGTATGTGAATTTGTAAAGATTGAAGGTGCATTTTACTGGGGTATCCTCATTCGGGAATTCTGCTTTTTCACAAATGAAAATATTAAAAAAAAAAAAAGAAAACCTGTTAAAAACCGTTCTTCCTTCATTGTATGTTAACTTATAAGAACTCGGTATGGGCTAGTGGTTAAGATGGTAGACTTCTGAATTCTGGCACTACGCTTTTGCTTCTATTGAAGTCAAAAGTTGCTTCCAGCTAACCCAATGAACTAAGGAGATGGGGACGATAGGAAAACCCTGTAAATTGTAGTTTGGATCTCCTGGCCCGATAAGGATAGCCAACCCTCCGAGTTCCTGAAGACGATAGAAAATCTCTTGAGAGTGCGGTGATGCACTCTAGGGCACTTAGAGTACTCGCCAGTGGCACCTGTGTTTGCATACAAGGAGCTCTCAGGCATGTCGAGTCAGACGGGTCACAACCACTTGATGTACCAAAGGGTGTCGAATGCCTGTTAGTTTTTTTTGTTTTTGTTTTTTTAATACACACATATGGGTCATATATGTGGTTGCAAAGTTATTGTAATAATATGTATCTAATGAAATAGCCCTGTTTGGCATGTTGTTTTGACGTGGCATTTCTGTTTGAGAACGGCTTAAGTGATTTATCTCGAGGAATATTCCCTGATCTAAGAGTTAGGTTAAGGTTGCATGCTTACACCAAATCTAATTTTAGAGTAGTATAATTCCTTTATTGTGCAATAATTACAATCTGCCTTTTATAAGGCAATAAGTAATTAAGATATATGCTCTCATTCATACCATATTTACAGTTCATCATTCACTCGATCATTCATACAATATTTACAGTTCATCATTCACTCGCTCATTCATACAATATTTACAGACAGCCCAGAGACCCCCCCAAATCCACCGCAAAGAGAAAGCGGAGTCTTGGGAAGTCCCCCACGCTCCTCCGTCAGCCGTGTCACCGGATACTAGCCAGTGAAGGCAGACCAAGAGCGCGAGAGCCACAGACGCTGAGGACATGATTGGAGAGACTGGCCATTGCCAGGACTCCCACTGTCACGCGTTTATAGCAGGTCACGAGGCCACTGCCGTTTCAGTCTCCGAGGAGGATTATAGGGATGAGTGGTGCAGTGCATTGACTGTGCTACAGGATTAGGGTGGTTGGAAAGGCTACTGTGGAATTACGTAAACTTGGAAGGTCTAATTTTAAATAGTCAATAAATTAAGTGCGCTTGAATTCTTGAATTTTCTATGTGGGATGTTCACTGGAGACCTTAGAGAATTAGAACCGTTGGTCCAGGGGCACTTCATCCTCTCGGCCGAAGAAGGAGGGAGAGAGCCTTCAGACCATGTTTATTCCAGCCCCTTGGAGACGAAGAAGAAGGTCCGGGGTGTCTACCTGTAGTAGCGGTTGTCTCGTCCTTCTAGCATAAATTGCTTGATTGCTCTATTATGCCTTCAGATAAAATCTGGGAACACCCAGTTGTGGAAAGGGTTCTACAGGTAAAGCCGTGAAAAAAATGGTGTGCACATCCTAGTCTATTCATTTAACCATTTTTATATAATGTAGGGCTTCAACGCCTCAATATGAATTCACCATTCTACCAAGAAACCTTAAGTAGCTTTTGCCCGGTGGGATTCAAACCAACAACTTTCATATCACAATTAAACGTTTTAATCACTAGTTTATCTAAAATTTGTTTACAGCGATTTCGGGCTAAATTATATTATTCTACATATGTTTATAATAGAAAAAGTTGCTGATTGTACCGAACAAACCTACAAGCTCCTTTAGTAAAGTAATAAACTTGTGAACGGACTAAAATGTAAAGTGATGACGTAACCAAATGTACAATAACAACTGACTGACAGACACGAAAATTAACCAACAGGTGATTTATAACCGCGTACTTCTTTGAAAGTATAGCCTCTCCCTGTAGAGTTTGGTGCATAAATTTACAGAGTCCACTACAGTTTTATTTTCATCTATATTTATATATTGTTCTCTAAGCCACTCGTGGAAAATAAATCTAGTCCAATTATGTAACGGTTTGAGAAATTACACCGTTTATGTCATTAAGGACATGACTATGTTTGCTGCCTGATCTCGGCCGGAGGAAATCGCTCTATTTTTCATCCCTAGATTGCCGGAGTAATTGCAACAATTTCAAAACTTACATGCGTAGTCCTATTTCCGAACTGGAAGTTATTAACTTTAATAGTTATATGTAGCGTGGAATTGATATTTATTAAGTCATATACATGTTATACCATAGATATATAAGGCAATACATACAATGTATTAATATACAGTTGTGGATCGTTGAACTCTACACGGCCTTTTATATTTGGCTTTTGGCTCAGTCCTACGCGGCTAGGCTATACTTCTTTTTTTCTTTGAGGTCTTTGAATCGATCTAAACGATAGAAAAAGAAACTCATTTTATTTTTTTTTAAAACTTAAGTAGCTTCCGAACTACGCTACTGACGATAAGCCGTAAAACCTTAAGAGGAGACTGAATTCTTTCTATGTTAATTTTATTACCATACTGGCTGTCTCGGTTTCAAAGCAAGGTCTAGGCATTTTTCGCTTTTTCTATATCACTTTTCTTTGTTATCTTATTTTTCATCAAAAACTTTATATGCTATAGTTTATTTCTGTAAATGTCCATTTTGATTTTATTTGTTCGCTCTCAACATTGCCTCTTGTTCATTCTGCTTTTTGAAATCAAGTTTGAATTTCTAGGTTAGTTGAATAAATCCTTGAAAAGATCATGTGTTGGCTAATTACTTAATATTTAAAAGGACGTGTTGCTCAGTGGTCTAGTTTAATTTAATGTGCAATTAAAACAGCTTGCTAATTACAATTTTCATATCGACCATTATCAAACCCTGTTTGAGTATTATTGTTTTTATTATTTATTATAAATAGATTAACATCACTTTCCATAATTACGACAATTGTAGCTAATAATAATTTGATCAAATTAAAACCAGCTCTCGGCCAATAAGATGACCGTAGCAGTGAAATGTGTTTTATTGTTGCCTGAGGTTGTTAACAGTAATTAGAGGCTACCCCTGAAACGATGCACCGTCCCTTTTATTTAATAGCTTCATTAAAGTGGCCATAAAAAGACAATAAAAAACATCAAAGGAGCCGATTATTGTCTTCAAAGATTTATTTTTTAGTACGCTGGCTAAGCTTGCTTGCTCACCCTTCAAATAACAACTTCTTCATAGCTCATTTCAAATTTTTTTTTTAATATAGATACTTCGTCTTTAGTATTTTTATTTCATTCTTGCTAATTTAAATTAATTGTTGTAAACGTTGGGATAAATACAGAGGGGGAGACATTATTCAATAGTCCTCATAGTGTTGTACAGGTTAGCTTCATGCTATGGTTGTACAGGTTAGCTTCATGATATGTTTGTACAGGTTAACTTCATTCAAATCCTTAGGTGCACAGAACGATTCATTCACTATATTATATTTTCATTATGGCATTTTTATTTGTATCTCATTGGTCTACTATATACATACACGTACATCTTCCCTGGTTGTAAATTTGTCATGTATGCTACATGTTTTGTTTTGTTTGTATGTGGATGTATCTCTGACTTTATTTGCTAAATTAAGTTGAATATTTTTTTTCTCACATAGAGGTTTATACTTTTTTCCTCTTTTTATGATGTAATAGTTCTTTTTATTTGTCATCTGAGCATTATTCTTATTCCTAAGGGACTTTTGTTCCGGAATAATGTTTTTTGTTTATTCTATCCTAAGAGAATTACTTAATAATTACTAGTTTGAAGATTCGTTTCCCTTTTTACTTGGAATAAAATATAAAATTCATTAATTCCGTGAGGCTTTATTGATTAATTGGGGCTAGATTATAGAAGATGTTAGGTATAACATGTCAATTTTGACGTTAGTAACATATCATTATTTCTGGAAAAAAATAATTCAATCAAAAGCCTTTGTAGCAAATTTATTTATTTTAGTAACAGGTATGAAATCTTATCAATCAGAATATGTTTTTATTGACGAATCAGTAATGTCCTGAAGTTGGTTGAAGATTAGCGAAACTTTGATTATTAAATAAATATTTTTTTTCTTTAAGAAAATATTTTTTATTGTCCTCTCTTACTGATATTACTAATATTTGTACTGTTATTAACTGATCTTTTGTATTATTTTATATTACGTTTAAAAGTACTGTTAAGAAAGTTGCCTTTTTTCAGGGCTTTTCCCACCCAGTAGCCCTTGAATGGAGAATAATTGTAAATAAAATAATAAAAGTACTACATTTATATATTTTAATGATTCATCATTTCATTTTTAACCGTCACTGAATGTGGAACAATTCATTATTAATTTATGCTATAGAATTTATCGTTTTATTATTTTTATTACAGTTGCGCCAGGCCACTAACGTTTTATTGGATAGTAATATAAATTGTTATTCTCCATCTATAAAATAATAATCATACTATTTCTAAGCTGCATATGTAGGCTAATCCAGAACCATGGTCATTGTGACTACAAACGTGCTATAATATAAGCTGTACTGTGGCCGCATTTCTCCACCTTTGTTTCATATCATTGCTATCCACTTTCTTGTGACTGTGTGTCGACATCGGTGTTAATTACTAACTTTTATTACAAACTCACCTAACGGTTAGCCTTTGATCATCCGTCATTTATTGCGCTCATAATTAGCGTGTAATTGTTTATTCATTATTCCGCAATGAGGAAACTGATTACTTTACTGCCGTACAATCGAGGTAATGAAAGGTTTTTTACATTTTTATTGCAAGTGAGTACACCCAATGCAACTTCCTTGTTTAGGTAGAATTTACTCAAATCAAAATAACCTCGATAAAGTGAGTTTTTGAACATTTTTGAACAAATTTGAAGAAAATTTAATGTTTCATGAAACTTAAAATATTGCCTGTTAAAAATTGGACTATATAACGTATGGAATTATTTTATTTAGTAATTTTGTATTCACAATTTAACATATTTATTTTTAAACTCAATTAGATTTAATGAATTGTTTACGTTTCATGTTGACAAAAGCGCTGATGACAAGCATGATTAGATCAGTCCTTATAAAAAATGACCTCTCAAGACATGCTTTATAAATTAATAAAAGTTCATATAGCTAAAATGAAAGGACATTAACTTTCAAATATCTACACACAAGGGTTATATAAATTTAACCTTTCTATCCCTTATAATCTTATGACAAGTTTGAGTTACTTTTTCTTTTGAGCTCATATCTGTAATTATAATTTAACATATATTTTCTCACATCTGCTTTTATGCTTTTAATATTTTTCTAGTGCATTGTGATTTGATTGATAGCCTTAAAACCTTTTTTTTTTTAATTTAGTAGTTATGGAATAGAGCAAAAAAGTCGAACATCTAGCGTATCCAATCCTTTCAATCGAAAGTCCTGAGAACAATAGTAAATGCCCCTTATTGCGTCAGCAACAAAGCCCTTCATAGCGATCTTAATATTCCCTACATTCTGGAACTCATCCCTTCCCAGTTCATGAGTAATCCCATAGTAACCTATCCAAACACCCTAATCCCCTCGCATAGTCATTACCCTGCGTCAAACATCCCTATAATCCTCCTCGGAGACTAAAGCGTATGTTGATCTCGTGCTCTTCGTCAGCCTCCACTGTCTCGTATCCGGTGACGCGACTGACGGAGGAGCTTGGAGGACTCCGCTTCCTATTTCTCATGCCAGGGAGGTGACAACCATGTGGATTTGGGAGGTCTCTGAGGTGTCATTAAACACTGTTTGAATGAGCGAGTGAATGAATTACTTATTGCCAATAAGGCAGATCTTCTAATTTAGTAGTTAGTAATTAATTAGTACAAGGTTATGATTCGAGATTATCAAGACCTACTAACACTTTCTGAAGGTTACATAAGTTTTCTCTTATCAAGCATGCACGTGTCCCCCTTAATTTAATACCACGCCTCAACGTCCACTATATTAAGATATAACTATGAGCACTAAAGTAGTGCTCGTAAGAAACTATATTTAGTGTGGGAATAAGTGTGAAGGTAGGGCTTCCAGCCTCCCTTATCTGCTTGAGTCAACAGGGGACACCACTATCTGATCTGGTCCACCTCTCGCTGCTGGAGGGAATGTTAAACAGATTGGTGTCTGGTTCCCTTTTCACGGAGCACTGGGCAATCTTGTAGCAACTGCTGGATAACTCTGTCATTGACCTACAGAGACCACCAACTTATCAACCTCTTTGCACAGAATCATCAACAATATTGACAACCTGTAAGGAGACATCTTAGCGTATATTAATGCTGTAAAAATGGATAGGCATCTCCATCATTTAGTAACAAAATAAGAAATATACACACATGGCACAGGTCTTACCGTCTTAACACTTGCTACCTTCACCCAATCTGTCGCTTCGTCTCAAATTGATGATATATAAGTGTGTCCTTCGGCCAGCTCTGCTGTACGGTGCACCACTATTTACTCGCTTGACTGACAATACAGCTAAAAGTCTCCAGAAATTTCCGAATGGGATCATACGAAAAGTGGCCAGACATACCGCTCTCGAGAGGTTGAAGAACGCTGACCTGCACCCGTTGCATGATGTGCCGTCGGTGGGTGAGTTCATTAACCGGAGACACATTAAGTTTTTTGACTCGTTGCAGCACCTCACAAACCCAGTGTTTTAAACTTTAACCCCACTACCCGTCCCGCGTCGATGGCAACAATAAACAACAATTGTGATCATTGGGAATAACAGGGGGACATGGGGGGGGGGGGAAATGTACTTAATCGATAGACAGATCTTTTTTTGCTTTAATGGCTTTGAGAATATAATATATTTGAAACAATGCACTATTCCGAAAAGTCCACCACAAGGTTGCACGCTCTCCGGTGTCAGTGGACTCAGTTAATTGCCTTTGTCCGCTGCCTTCCTGTATCCTTTAATTGTCCACTGCTTTCTGCACAACCGGATCCCAGCTATTCGCTCCACTGCCCTTGCATCCACATATGTATATATTTTGTATTTATGTACGTCTGTCTGTCGCCATATATCGGACCTCATTTTAAATACCTTCTCGTAATTTCAATTCTACCTTAGTCTAAACTTTGAAGCATAATTATATTATTTATTTATCACTATAATACTGATAATAAACTAAACAGTCTAGTAACCTCTAAGCTACGGCGTGAGAAAGTTTAAACATTTGCTTTGCATAGTTCACCGTTATATCCTAGAACAAACGGACCTTGTTGTGGCCGCGACTTTTGTTGATATTAAAGCCTTACTAAAAAACCTTATAAAAAAAAAAAAAAAATGATCAGGTAAAAATATTAAAAAAAGAGTGATCTCGCAATTAAGGTATTCTCAGATGTTATACACACTCAAAAATAGTTTCTATAACGATATGAGTGAGCCATCACCTAGCATTGTATTCATTTCATTGTATTTTTAACCACAACCTGTATTGTTAAGCAACCCAACCTCCTTCAAATGCATCTGTGCATAGCAGTAAGAGGAGACATTGTTTTGTCACATTTTCACGCTGTATAATTTAAAGGGGTTAAGAAAAAATAAAGAAAAAACCCGATATAATTGATTGTCACTGTAAACGGCAAGTAGTAACCACGGCCATTTATATTTTAAATATATGAAAAAAAAAAGTGTTGTAATTATTGTCTGATTTATGTGACTCTTTCATATGTTTTATATTGTTGAAAATATGTTTTGAATATTCGTGCAATCAAATCGAATCTCAATATTAAATGTCATGTTCATAAGGCAAACAGTATATTGCAAAACAGACAGGTGAAAAGAAGGTTTTCTGATTTTGAAAAAAAAACTCAATCAAAACATAAAAATCAGCGAGAAACATAAAACTGTTGAGTATTTCTATAAAAATGACTGCCGGGCAGGAAGTATTTTAGAAATGATTCGAACAAGGCATATAAATTCGCAGTTTGAGGTTCATGTTTTCAACCATTGCGTGTCTGCCGCTGCTCTCTAAAATCGGCATACAATTAGACCATTAGAGGAGCTAGCAAGTAGGAAATGAGCGAAAGAACAAAACTAAAATCAGTGGAAACTAAAATACACCGACGAGGTCGAACGGCCTCGTAACAGGCTGCAATTAGGCGAATTGCTCACTTCCTCGCTTCTACCACACTACGGTCTACAGTCGAGGCTTGCTGTCTTTTATCTTGTACACACACAATCCTCTTTTATCCTACATGTTACGGTACAGTGTGGTTCAAAGGATTTCCATCACAAGTCCAGAGAACAATAGTAAATGCCTCTTATTACGTCAGCAACAAAACCATTCATAACGATCTTAATATGCCCTACATTCTTGAACTCATCCCTTCCAAGTTCATGAAATTTCATAGTAACCTATCCAGCCGCCCTAATCCCCTAGCACAGTCATTTCACTGCACCACTCATCCCTATAATCCTCCTCGGAGACTGAAACGGCAGTGGCCTCGTGACCTGCTATATATGCGCGACAGTGGGAGTCCTGGCAATGGCCAGTTTCTCCAATCATGTCCTGAGCGTATGTGGCTCTCGCGCTTTTGGTCAGCTCCACTGGCTAGCCTCCGCTTCCTCTTTCGCATGTGAGGGAGGTGACAACCATCTGGATTTGGGAGGCCTCTTGGGCTGTTTGTAAATACGGTATGAATGAGCGAGTGAATGACAATTGTAAATATAGTATGATTATTGCCTAATAAGGCAAATTGTAATTTTAACACAATAAAGAAGTTACAATATTATTAATATATAGTTGATTCTCTGTAATTCAAAAAATGAAAGGTAAAAAAATGGAAATACTAAGAGATACTATATTGTTAAAATAGATTCAGGCAGTAATTACATAAATGAGAAAAGAAAGGTAGAATGAAAAGGATATGTATTTTTTGGCACTCGTTTTACATACAAACTGATAACTGTGAAAAACTTCGTTGCAAGGTTGTTAACAGTATAAACCATACAGTAAATGGAAGTAAACATTAGGAGGAAAATTTCGAATTATCGAGAAGCTAACAGAATGCCCCCCCCCTTCCTTTGTTACCAAAACGGGTTCGTATTGCGTGTAAAATCAGAGGCTGTTTTTTCGATCTACCAAAGTGATCAGCTGAGGATTTGGAATTATTAAGACCCAACTGTACAATATATAAGTTTCATATTTTTTGGTCTCACAAAACTTCACATTTGTTAGAGTTTTATTGAGTTAAGCTGCTGAATTATCATTTAGGAGACTCGCAGTTTAGGAATAAATCAGATAAAAAATTAAAGAATAAAAATCAATATTTTGATAATGAATTATTCTGATATGTTTGTTGGCACTGGTAAAGGTGAAAATATCAATTCTTCATCACGTATATGTGTAAATTATTTTCAAAAGCCATACCTAATGGGACGGAAAATAATTTGTACTAATAATTCATAATATACCTTACATTCTCGAGCTCATCCCTTCCAAGTTCATGAAATCCCATAGTAACCTATCCAACCACCCTAATCCCATCACACTGCGCCACTCATGTCTATAATCCTCCTCGGAGATTAAAAATACAGTGGCCTCGTGGCCGGCTATAAATGCGTAAATGTGGGGGTCCTGGCAATGGCCAGTTTCTCCCATCTTGTCCTGAGCGTATGTGGCTCTCACGCTCTTCGACAGCCTCGACTCCACTTCTTCTTTCGCATGCGAGGGAGGTGGCAACCATGTCAGGCAGATTGCTATTTTATCATAATAAAGTTGTTCTTCAAAGGATTAAAATTCATTTATCGCACAAACCACAAATAACAGAATGTCACGAAATGTATATTATAGTAATAAATCATATTCATGAACATAAATAAATATTAATGTATAATTAGAGATAAAAACAGTTAGTGACGCAGCTAAAAAAAATTGATAGAGAATTGTCTAGGAAATGTCTCATGAAGTAGTAACAATGGTTGGAAAGAAAGATCTGTGAGAGGGCCGTGATTGGAACCAGACCGTTATAGTCCTCTTAAATGGTACTCGAATGGAAAAAGTACTGGGTCATGTCTGCAAATCATCCCTTGGGAAGGCACAAATTCGACCCTTGTAAAACATATCAAGGGTGTGTTATTATCAATCCTTTTAATTAGCCTGCAATGTACTCAGGTACTACCTACAAACGTGTATTAAGGTGTTTAGTTGACAAAGAAACATGATATCATCATTCAATCACATGATAGACAAAAGTTTCCATTTGTCATTTTTTTTTTAACAATCCTCTCATGTATTTTATATTCATTTACTTAAATAGAAATAACAATATATATATTTACCATTAGAAATGTGTTATTTTCTACATGATAGTTAACATTTCCGAACAATCCTACATTTTCTCTTTTACAGTTCATTAGTAGGATTTAGTGTTATATTTTCATTTTATTTGTTTTTATTTGGGTTAAAGTGTTCATATCTTTTGAGCTGTACTGTCTACAAATCTACGTTATTACAGTATGAATCACATTTTGTAACTCACCTGACAGACTAATTTTATATCATATCAATATTAAATAGTATTTATCACGTTGACTTCCAACTACGAGATAACTCGTAGATTGCGTTCTTTTCTAAGACGCCAACTACGAGTTATCTCGTCAGTAATGCAGTAATGCAAGAAATTCATCCGAAAAAAGTAAGTCCACCAGCGTTTGTACTGTCAAATTTGTCGTATCCAATTTTTCACACCAACATTTTCTTGGAAAATAAATAATTCTGGAATTTCTGTTCACAAATTGTTGCTTGGGAATCATCGTCATTATCTTCAGATTCGGGATCAACTTGAAGCTCGGAGACGACTTCATCTTCACTATCACTTGAATTCTCAAAAGGTTCATAATCGCTAGTGTCCCTACCATCCTCGCCAAAAATCCCGTCAAATTCTGAATCACTTAGATTTGCGTAGTACTCAATTTCATTTTGAGTCAGTGGTCTTTTCTTATCCATATTGGGTCCAGCTTTAGAGAAGCGACAGGTCGAAGCGTGTCTGCGTGCGAATTAACGCGCAGTTGGCTTCCGCGAAGAGATTTCTGTTACAGAAGCCAACTACGAGATAAAACGTAAGACCTTTGTTTTTAAAATACACATTTTTTATGCTTTTTGATGATAACTATGCACTAGAATTAGAGTTTTTAATAATATAATGTGATTAAATCAAATTGTCATTTTAGGCCAGATTTTTGAAAATTGCCGTGGCAATTAACGTGTTATTCACTTACTTTTTGTATAGCGAAATTTAAATCGTTTCTTTCTGTAAACAATGCTTCCTTAGTTCACCGTTTGCAAACTCTCATAAGCCTCATAATCTCCAATGGTTCAAACCCACAGCATACCCCCAGAACACAATATACTGCAGTATACGATCCTTCCCTGCTCGCTACACCAGTCTGGAATTCTCTCCCTCCTAATATCCGCCATACTTCTTCCTTACGAACATTAATTCAGTCATACATTATTGTTTTTTTTTGTATTTGAACAAATTCAATATTTATATATCTAATTCAAGGTATATATAACCTTTCTTTACCTATTTTCTTTCTAAGTGATGTATTGTTGTTAGATTTATTTATTTGTACCTTGATGCTATCTATTGGGGGACTCAGTCCCAGAGTAAAACATTTTTCCTAATAAAATGTATTGTTTTGCAGGTAAGTGGGTGTCGAGATTATATACATTAGGGGCTGTACACACGTAAGTAGTTTAAATATGCTTTAACACTTGTCCGAGTGGCCTGGCACCGTGACAACCATGCTGAAATGACTACCAAACAGCTGGTTATGGTGATGAGATGGTGGGGAATGTGCCTATAACAATTATAGTCGACATGCCTAGCTGTGGATTGGTATGCACGAGGGTGCATAGACTGCAGTGCCTCATGCCTTTGCAGTCCATCTCCAGTCAATGCACGCACAAGTCATTAGGCTCCATATCTCTCAGGATAGTCCTCAGGCTAATTTTTAGTTTTTCATTACACCGAACATCTTTGAAATTATATTGTGAGCTCACGGTCTTAAGTATATAAATCTTAATGACTTTATTCTGATAAAATTTCAATCTGCCTCATTGGCCAATAAGTTATATTAAATAATACCATATTTACAATTTTTATTCACTCGCTCATTCATACAGTATTTGCAAACAGCCCAGAGACCTCCCAAATCCACATGGTTGTCACCATGTATAAGTATATCAATAAAGAGATTTGTCATCTAATTTTTTAATGGCAACGTTTCGTCATATTATCCGTGACTGCATAAGGTTACTGATATTAATTTGTAACAGTTGAAAGTTAGAATTGCGAGAATATAAATAATAATTTTAAAAAAACAAGGATAGAACAAAATATAATTTAAATTTTATCGATAGAGATACACCTCATGTCTAGTATCCGGTGACGCGGCTGACGGAGGAGCGTGGGGGACTTCCCAAGACTCCGCTTTCTCTTCGCATGTGGATTTGGGAGGTCTCTGGGATGTCTGTAAATATTGTATGAATGAGCGAGTGAATAAAAATTGTAAATATGGTATGAATGAGAGCATTTATCTTAATTACTTATTACCTTATAAAAGGCAGATTGTAATTATAGCACAATAAAGGAACATAACAATCAAATTTATCACTTGGTCAAACAGTTACATTGAAGGAAACCAGATCAAAATGGGACAGAAACACCTTAAGTTAAGTTATTTTTACTTATTTGTTATTAAGATGAACTTAGCCTCAGTTGCATACTGTGAACTTTCATATCTTTGCACTTCTGTGTCTTGACTGAAGCATCTCCACACCATGGCGTTGTTGCACAAACCACCGTTTTTTTATCGCGGAAAAGCTATTTTATTCGAATAAACATTGTTTCTGTAATAATTTAAAAACATTGGACCCCCTTTCAAAATAAAATGTTGTTGACCCTTTTATATAAAATATACTCAAAGAGAAATGACTTCTGTGTAAGAGAAAGAAAGGGAATAAGCGATACTGGCTAAATTTGCATTGGGCGAGAGTGCGGGAACGTGTTCGAAATTTTTTCCCCGCTAACATGTTTCGTTCAAAAATAAAATAAAAGGAAAAAAACAAAAATAACAAATCAGTTGCCCCGAATCTAGAGATTTTTTTTCCTCCATATCTGTTGAGCGTTATCGCCGAGATTAGCTGTTTTATCTACGACATGCCAGCAACTATTAAAGGAGGTCAACGCCGAATCCCATTACCTAATAATTCTAATATATTTCAAGTATATTTTTTTTTTATAATCAAATACTAGATTTATGATATTACTCTTATAACGCCACACTTCGTAATAATATAGTTTGAGTATTATGAGAGTAATCCTAAAAACAAAAACATTTTCAATAATAATAATGACAAAGATGATTTAGACGGCTTTGTATCAAGAACTTGCTCTAAATTTACAATTGCATATTATCCAGTTTTCAGTTAACCAAATATATAATGTGATAAAACATTTTAACCAATACTTTCAATCAAAAGTCCTCAGAACAATAGTAAATGCCTCTTATTACGTCAGCAACAAAACCATTCATAACGATCTTAATATACCCTACATTCTTGAACTCATACCTTCCAAGTTCATGAAATTCCACAGTAACCTATCCAACCACCCTAACCCCCTAGCACAGTCATTGCACTGCACCACTCATCCCAATAATCCTCCTCGGAGACTGAAACGGCAGTGGCCTCGTGACCTGATGTAAATACGTGACAGTGGGAGTCCTGGCAATGGCTAGTTTCTCCAATCATGTCCTGAGCGTCTGTGGCTCTCGTGCTCTTGGTCATCTTCCACTGGCTAGCCTCCGCTTCCTCTTTCGCATGCGAGGGAGGTGACAACCATCTGGATTTGGGAGGCCTCTGGGCTGTTTGTAAATACGGTATGAATGAGCGAGTGAATGACAATTGTAAATATAGTATGATTATTGCCTAATAAGGTAAATTGTAATTTTAACACAATAAAGAAGTTACTATATTATTAATATATAGTTGATTCTCTGTAACTCAAAAAATGAAAGGTAAAAAAATGGAAATACTAAGAGATACTATATTGTTAAAATACATTCAGGCAGTAATTACATAAATGAGAAAAGAAAGGTAGAATGAAAAGTATATGTATTTTTTGGCACTCGTTTTACATAAAAACTGATAACTGATAACAACTTCGTTGCAAGGTTGTTAACAGTATAAACCATACAGTAAATTGAAGTAAACATTAGGAGGAAAATTTCGAATTATCGAGAAGAATGCCCCCCCCCCTTCCTTTGTTACCAAAACGGGTTCGTATTGCGTGTAAAGTCAGAGACTTTTTTTTCGATCTACCAAAGTGATCAGCTGAGGATATGGAATTATTAAGACCCAACTGTACAATATATAAGTTTCATATTTTTTCGTCTCGCAAAACTTCACATTTGTTAGAGTTTTATTGAGTTAAGTTGCTTATTTATCATTTAGGAGACTCGCAGTTTAGGAATAAATCAGATAAAAAATTAAAGAATAAAAATCAATATTTTGATAATGAATTATTCTGATATGTTTGTTGGCAGTGGCAAAGGTGAAAATATCAATTCTTCATCACGTACTTATATGTGTAAATTATTTTCAAAAGCCATACCTAATGGGAGGGAAAATAATTTGTACTAATAATTCATTTTTAGACTCTCTCAACATTCATTGGCGTCTAAATTGCAAACAAATCAACGTATATATTTTCTCGATAGAAACATTAATCTGATAAAATTTGGCGATGTGTTCGGACATGTATGATGACTGAGTGTAGTAATCGAAAATACCAGCGATATGCCTACTCTAACTCTTTAATGACTGAATCTAATATTGATTGCTTTACCAACTGCTGTTGAAGAGTGGACATAGCATGAATGCAGCATGAGGGAGTATTACCATGGATTCAACAGAATCATATCCTCTCAAACTGAGTATTTGTAACCGTTATAAGTATATAAGTAAGTTATTCTTTCGGCTCGACTGCTCCTCAGTTAATTAAACCGTGCTTTAGGCATAGTTGTTTTACATATAATACTAAACGATATTCTCAGAAATTTACAAGGTCTCATCATGTTAACTACTATACTGGTATAGTCACTTGGTATATACTGGAGGTGTGTCAGAAAATATCTTGCATGAATTGATGACTAGCAAGAATGCACAATGACCCTAGTGGTCAAAACTATAAGCAATATTCATATGTAAAAATTATTCTATCTTCATCGTAAGAAGATTGTACACTTGTGCAGGCTAGCTCGGTTGGTAGAGGCCCCGGAGGCTGACGTCCCCCCGTCCAGGCTAATAATTGTTAACAATTCATCCTTCGACTTTAATTGAAACAATAGTAATAATAATAATAAAATTAATACAAGCACTTGGAGCTGTATGATATGTATGTTCGCTTCAAAGTAAAATTAATGAGACAATTAAGGATCTAGTGAGGAGGAATGCAGTTTGTTCCTGTTGATAAGATAGAAAGTTTTACTATCAAGAATTTAGGGCTGTTACATTACAAAAGAAAAACCTTTACATTGTTTATTTTTTGAAATGATTATTTTGAAGTTAACGGTTTAAACTTGTGTGGCCTGGTGCCCGTAAAGGCGTTATCCTCAGGTCATCTAATACAGTCGGGGTGCTTTTAGGAGTCACTGATCAAGTGATTTAGAAAACTTTTTATTTGTCTTCGCCTCACCGAAGAAATGAGTATGTCTTCCTAAAGATCAGTCGTCATTAAAAAAGTTGGATCTGGCGGACCTTGTGGGGACGGACCAGGTTGAATGTAATCTATGATTGGATCTAGCGCTCATCTGTCGGGAGCACATTAACACAAGTCTGCTCTCATTACAAGTGGCCTATTAATTGTTAGGATCGTTTAAATTATAATCTTGATTGGGATTTTTAAACGGTCAGAATCAATCATTTTTTTTTTTTCCGTCGATCGGTCGTACGTGAGCTGGTCACCGGATAGGGCCGAAAATACTTTATCAGCCTCAGGATCTAAGGCTGCGGTCATTCGAGGCACGTACCGTCGAGGAAAATCCACGGTTCGGAAACAGTCCGCTCTAAAGAAAAAACAGAACAGTGTGAGTTATGAATGTGAAAGAGCGACCTAACGGAGGAATGTACCACAACAAGAAGTGGAAGAAATACCCCCCCCTCCCGTTTACTAATTATTCCCAGTCCCTAATGGTTCCTATTTATCCGTTCTGTGCCTGTAAGCAGTGCACCTGAAGCAGCGGCTCTCTCTCCTGGATCCGAAAGCCCTCAGGCAAGACAATAGGACTTAATCCCTGTTCCGGGATGCCAAAGCTATGCGATTATTTTATCTTACATGTAATGACTCTATTGTTGTGCCGAGGCACTTCTTCCCCATCGTGGCTGGTCCATTCCGATCCAATGTTTTCTGCCTTTTTTTGGGCTCAATCCTTCCGTGATTTTATCTTCATTGCCTAGAAGGCACTAAAAATTCATATAGTAATTTACACACACCGACCACTCCATTTCAGTGACTGCCAATAGTAAGCACTCTTTGTCTATTGTAGATCGAATACGTTTTTGTATATACTGTGAAAGCATTTTAGTTCCACAGGGAGTGTTCAGTCAGTATTGCATCTAATAACGTTTTCAACTCATTGTACTAGCAGGCTACAGTTGTTGTATAGAAAAAAATCAAGCATGATATAATGGTTTTCAACATGGCTGTTGAAGATTTGTGAAAAAAGATGGCTAAGGTTTTGTTGAAATCAACGTTTCATCGAGCGTGACTACCAACACAGAGTTGCAACAAAATCACTTAGTTATCGCATGCATACATTTGCTGAAGACACCTAAGACTTCTTTTTTAAAAGACCCTTCGTGCACCTTTATGAATATAGCTCTTGTAGGACCTCCAGTCTTTCACCTCTTTTTATATAGCACGGCTCAATGACTATAAAGTGGAGTATTTATAGATTTTATTACTGACGTTATGAAAAACCTCTCTTCGAGAAAAATCTATTCTGAGCTCATTTATGATGTTTTTTTCATAGTAAAGAATTTACTTTTCAATTAATATCCCGTAAAATATAGGATTTTTTTACACAGGGCATGTTCTGAGAAAAATACAGTAAAAAAATGTAATATTGAAAATAAATTAAAATATATGACGGACATGAAATGGGAAATTCCTGAGGCTCGGACGTGGAGACTGTGGCGGTATTAAACGGCTCATTGAGAATGGAAATCCTCCAGTTTACGATGTGACTCTGTTGTGGTTACACCGGCCAGAGTCCCCCCCCCCCTGTTCTTACAGACAACTTGAGCTTGGGCTTTCATCAATACAATAATGTCACTTCTTCACGTTAGCGTCTGGCCTCCTTACAAGGAAGAGGCTATTGCTGGGAGGGGAAAAAATACGGAATATCTTCTGATTAGACGGCCTTCTCCCTACAGGACAAAGGAATTTCTAGGAAGAACTACTCGGTACATTCTTCTTCAGACAAAAGGTCTGCGGAGGAGTGAGCCGTGCGTGTACGTGAGAGCACGCATGGGTGCTTGTGCCCTGTGTATCCAGGTGATAGTACCGCGTCAACCATCATAGCTCCTAGAAGGAGGTTATACTTTTAGGCATGCAAGTATTCACTCACTACTAAAAATTTAAATCAACCAATCAAATCTCCCAATACTGGATCTGACCACCTTCCGACCTGTACTTCCTATCTCACAAATCATTAGCAGAAGTTTTTTTATTTTTCATTAATTATTAACTTATTAGTACCACATTGTTATTCTTAGGCGAAAATGTCTTTAAGTTTTTCTTTTATTTTATCATTCATGTGGCTCTGTCTATGCACTATATTGGTCGTAACCATTCTACGTGTTTTAAATTGTTCGAAGCTTTCTCAATTCACACATCAAAGGAATTTAAATTTATATTTACCTAAGGTTCCCATGGAAACAAGTATACACAAATTTCAAACAATCTGGGTGTCAACAACGAAACTGGCAGTTCCAAACTGCATCCAAAAATCATTCATTCGATAACAGTACTTATGGTATCGAAATACAGTGGTACAGTGATAAATATTACCCACAATTCTCTCTGTACGGATTATTGTCTAGTCCGAATACTATACTTTCAAACAGGTATAAAGCTATTCTCTAACTTTTATATGTTGCATTCAATTAATGAGTCACCAAAGGTGTGGAAAATTAAATAACTTCGTTATTTCCAACTCAAAAAGTCTTCCTTAGAAAAAGTTCCCTGAAACTATTTTTAATAATACTCCATTTGTTTAATTATTTGATGTTACTTTCTATTTTATTTCCTTTTCAATATAATAATATGATCAAGTCAATACAAATTATTTTCTACGGACTGTGAATCAAAATAATTCTTTGCTATACGAAACAGCTTACATATTAAGATTACTTAGACAATTGAGAAAGATGTGTCGAGGCCCTGTCCCCTTAGGCTTAACCTCTCGGCTAAATATTTATTATCAGCTGACCTATAGAGTCGATAAAACTGTCTCGGCCGTTGACTGGTGGGTTTGTGAACCGTGAATCAGCTGTTCGCATGCACTATTTGCATTTCTTTTGTTCCCGCAAGGAGAGAGAGAGAGAGAGAGTGAGAGGGAGGAAGTGGCAAGCAGCTGCGTGCAGGTCCGGTCAGGCGCCCGTTGCCATGGCTACCAATTTACCCACGTCATCCTTACTGCTATTTTTTTTTCTACCACCCCTGTCATGTGTCACCCTGGTAATTGGGGCAAAATGGTTTGGCCTCTTCAAACTTCCTCCCTATTGGGGCCAGTAGGTAGTTTTAGGACGGACCTTCTAGACATATTGCTGTTCTCAGAACCTCCACAATGTTTTCTGAGTGTCCCATGTGAATTAGAAGATGACTTAATTACAAAAAAAAAATAGTTAATCTTAAAACTTGAAAGTGTACCACGACACACAATTGAGGGTTTCTATAATCTTCGCAATTACTCCCTCTTCATTGATTTTCATTAGTTTTATTGAATTGTTTTTATTAGCATACCCATTCAAAAGCAGTTTATGTAACACACAACACTGTTTCGTACTGTACATGAAAATTTATTGCCCCTTTTTATATTAATATTTTTAAATAATTATCACTAATCTGATTTTTTGCACTTATGATGCAGTGAACCCCATTCATATTGTAGATATTCTTAATCAACACGTCCACATATTTAATTTTATAGCAATCACTCAACGAAAATGACGTCGAGTAGACAAGCAGCGATTCACCGAATTCCTACGACTCTGTGATGCTGGATACTGGTGATAACCCAGATAACTCCAGGACATAGCCATACGATAAGGGTAAAGTTGTAGTAAATGGAACCGGGAAAATCAAGCAGGTTGGTCTTAACCACAATATTTTTGTAGCTACAGCTACAACTCTACTGCTATCATCGTCTCTCACATAATATAAAAATTATGTTTTAAATCGACATGAATGTACATTAAATTACTGGTTGGATGAGACTATATAGGCTCAGTTGATCTCTGATTATTTCTTCACAAAGTGAGTAGAAGTAGAATTGATCTTTTTACTGGAATAGTGTGCACTTGTAATGCTAAGAGGCGTAGGCAAACAATTATTATCTTATATTCACCATACCAGAACAGATCTATAAATTTAAATTTATCATTAGGTTTTGGACATCCTGTATACCTATAATAGTCCATTATTGCATTCATTAAGAAGAGATAGTTAATTACCTTTGCTGCTTTAAAGGCAGACCTGTTGCAGTGGGAACAGGCAACATGTGCGCCAGGGACGGTTCAACGGTACAGGATGTGCTTCCATTCAAAGTGCTGTGAACTTGTTCCCACCCCCTCAACCACAACCAACAGCCGAGCCATAACCGTTTATAATAAAGTTAAGTAGTCGGTACTTATCGTAGAACTACTTATTGCGTGGTTCCTGATCTGAAGGTAATATATATTAACAACTTTATTATGATAAAATTACAATCTGCCTTATTGGGCAATAAGTGATAAATGATCTAATTCATACAATTTTCATTCACTCGCTCATTCATACAGTATATACATACAGCCCAGAGGCAGAGGCCTCCCACATGGTTGTCACCTCTCTCGCGTGCGAATGAGGATGCGGAGTCTTGGGAAGTCCCCCACTCTCCTACGTCATCTGCGCCATTGGATAAGAGCCAGCGGAGGCTGACCAAGTGCGCGAGAGCCACAGACGCTCAAGATATGATCGGAGAAACTAGCCATTGCCAGGACTCCCACTGTCACGCATTTATAGCAGGGCACGAGACCACTGCCGTTTCTGTCTCCGAGGAGGATTATAGGGATGAGTGGTGCAGTGCAATGACTGTGCTAGGGGATTAGGGTGGTAGGATAGGTTACTATGGAATTTCATGCTTGTAAGTCAGACGTTAAATATTGTTGATTGCAGAAGTAGATTGCTCAAAGTAAATAATTCTCATTACCATACAAAATAACTAATTGGCTACACTTAAATACAATTAGTATTAAAAGATAATGCAAACATCATTGTCTCCTAATAACCTGATTGTAGGCCTAATCGACCGCTTAGCAACCACACTGGCTGCCTAGCAACCTATACAACTGCATAACGTGTATACACATATTCACATCAGCTTCGTAGTTTGTTATAAATTATTTTCTGTGCCGATTATACGATAAGTAGTTTCACCAATAAATAAATTATTGCCTATTAGCTTTTACACACGTTCTAATGAGTTGAAAAGCGTTCATTGCATAGAGTTTATGCTGTTTCATTGCACAGTTAAGAGCTGTCATCGGTAAATAAATCGCTTTCTCAGTATCTGCCAAAAGGTGAACGGGTCTTAAAAGTGATGTTTAGGAATATCTCAAAAGCTTTTACGACCAATTAAACCTTACTTTTTATTAGGTTCCTTTATTGTGTTCGAGTGGTGTTTTCGCAATGGAATATAAAACATCATGTACAGGTTAGTTTATTACTTGACCCAAGGATATTTAACAAGTGATGAAAAGAATATGTATTTCACAGTGGATAGCATTTGGGTTCAATTCATTTGTCTACGCTTTCTACATTAATAAATTTCATGAAAATGTGAGAGCTCCCTTTCCTCCGATTTTCCATGTTATTCTTCTGCTCAGTCATTACAATCCGCCATTCATCCCTACAATTCTCCTCGGAGACTAAAACGGCAGTGGTCTCGTGACCTGCTATAAATGCGTGACAGTGGGAGTCCTGGCAATGGCCAGTTTCTCCAATCATTTTCTGAGCGTCTGTGGCTCTCGTGCTCTTGGTCAGCCTCCGCTGGCTCTTATCCAGTGATGTTGCCGGAGGAGCGTGGGGGACTTCCCAAGATTCCGCTTCCTCATTCGCACGCGAGGGAGGTGAGAACCATGTGGACATGGTATGAATGAGTGAGTGAATGAAACTTGTAAATATGGTATGAATGATCTCATTCATCACAATTATTTATTGTCCAATAAGGCAGATTGTAATTTTATCATAATGTGTTCATACTTTTATTCCTTATGTATTGTCGGAGGACTTCTTGGTAGATTCAAAAATGAAAAGTGAAAACTGAATATCACAAATAAATGATGGAGATCCGTGGACAAAAAACAAAGGAAGGGAAAATCATAGGATACACTCATGCATGACCCTGTTGTTATGTTATTGAGGTCATGTCAAAGTTGAAGCAGTGATCGATCATATGAGGTTGCAGGTATACCAAATGTTTTTTAGACCGGCCCGCCGCACGATCTAAGGGTTGAACCAGCCACCCTCACACTACCCATACATTTACATATACATGTTCCTAGGCTTAAAGGGCGGTAATCTGACAAATGACGTCCAGCCCTCTTCTGTCACGCCGCTCTTGAGGAATGCGATGGACGAAGGAGGAATACCAGAACGGAACAGCGGTTGATGGAGAGCCGGTGAAAGAATGGTCACAAAAAAGTACAGGATATTAATACGAAGAGGGAGATCTGCTTTACTAAAGATTTATATCACTATGAGTGTTGAGGGGCACTGGGCACCATTCAGTTGAGATTCATAGCTTATGTTTATTCTTCAAGATAAATAATTAATACATTACAATATACCTTGCCCCACGGTAATGTGATCCATTGTTCAAAGCATTCTGTAAGAGCACGAAATTACCCTCGCTAGTACAGACCACTAGTGCTTTTTTGTACAAATTCTTTCTTTAAGAAAATAAGGACTGCTATATTAGCCATAGTAAATATATTTCGTTACATTGATCTTAGTTAGTAAAGATTACGTCTTGAATGATGGATTGCCTGAAGAAACAGACTTTAGCCGAGTTGAAATTTCACACAGAAGAACTTTCAACACCGGACTTAACTTATAGCTAATGTAAACCTTATGTAACAACATAAATGTTTAACATATAACATTACACAGTTTTCCGCTGAATAGATTGATAGAAAGTTTCTTAATGCTAAGAACAAGTAGAAGGGGCTTGAGCAGAACTGTATACCTGCCTCGAGACTTGGGAAGTCCCCCACGCTCCTCCGTCAGCCGCGTCACCGAATACGAACCAGTGGAGGCTGACCAAGAGTGAGAGAGCCGCATACGCTCAGGACATGATTGAAGAAACTTACCATTCCCAGGACTCCCACTGTTACGCATTTATAGTGGGTCACGAGTCCACTGCCGTTTTAGTCACCGAGGAGGATTATAGGGATGGGTGGTGTAGTGTAATGACTGTGGATTAGGGTGGTTGGATAGGTCACTATGGAATTTTATGAACTTGGAAGGGATGAGTTCAAGAATGTAGGGTATATGAAGGGTTTTGTTGCTGACGTAATAAGGGGCATTTACTATTGTTCTCAGGCCTTTTGATTAAAAGGTTTGGATACGCTTGATGTTCGACTTTTTCGCTGTCCCCCATAGCTCTATTCCGTATGTCCAGACGCATTAATAAGTACAACTTTGTAAATTATTAATTTGTTTTCTAAGTGAGGGGTTATTAAGTTCCTGGTTCGATGTGGTAGAGTATGTGAATTTAGCGTTGGAAATTGGCTTAAATAGATGTAGCAAAATGGGAAATATATTTCCGATTTATGTCCAAACAACGTTTCTATTTTTGATATATGCTTGCATTAGGTCATTGAGAACACCACCTTTCGGACTCACTATTGTAATAGCAAAGTAATAGGTTTCTGCTGCGTAGAAATTCTCCAGCCTTAGAATATTGCTAGAAAACCGCTGAAACCATTACAAATGCATTATCTACCTGACAGAAAAAAAAAAATAATAATAAAAAATGAAAAATCAGCCGTGACACTGAAGGTTGCGAAATTGTATTGGCTGAGTGACTTAGCATCTTTTGAGACCGTCTTAACTTTAATGAGCTTTCCAATTGCATCGCCTCTCCTCCGTAGAAAGTGGCCGGCTCAAGGATCTTTGCGGCGAAATTTTAAAAATTAATTTCAGGCACCGCCGCTCATCTCCCGATTGTCAGAGAGGTATCTCAATTAACGGTTTTGTAAACAGATTATTTCCGTGAAATTTTAGTAGTATTCCTCTACTCTTCTAAGGAGTTAGGGCAGGCAACTTCCCAGAATTGGTGCCAAATTCTTCATTTTTAGGTTAGAAAATCACGGAAGTGACATATTTTATTCTCTCGCTCAGGTCGGATAGCGTGTAGATTCTCTACAGGGTCCAAGTGAGTGCAGATTTCCCCAACTCCTACATTAAGGGAGCATCCTGCACCAACCCCTGTACCGACCGTTTCTTAACTTTATCATTACTATGATTTTATCCTTGCAGTCTTCTCCTTAATTCTTACTTACTATGAGTTAACGATATTTCTCTCACTTGTCTGGAATATAACTGATCCAGGTAAAATTTTCCAGTGAGAGCTGCGCGCTTAACGTGGCTCGTTTGGCCGAAGTGAAATATGGTAACTCTATAGAATCCCGCTAATTATTAATTATAGTTATTAAAATTATATTGTGTTTGTTATCAGGCATCTAGGTATAGTTCAAGATTTAGCAATTACACTTTTTAAAAAAGTATCTTGGCAATGATTTTTTTTTTTAATTATAAATTTGTAAACTTGTTAGTAATTGCTGCTGCTTAAACTAGTCCAACTGTTATGCCCATCCTCACTTGTCCTCCTTTTGTAATTGTCACACCTTATAACTAAGAAAATAACCATTATTTAATTATTATAATTATGATTATTATACTTAGTTTATTAGGTATCCAAAAACAAAAAAAAAATTATTGGCCCGACTGTGCTTACACCACTGTGTCCATCGGTTACTTTGCGTACTTTGGCCTAAGGACATTTATATTGGAAAGGTCGTCGGCCACTCGTGGGAGTGCAGCTTAGATGGTAGAGGACCTGATTAAATATTGGGAAGGCTCGAGTCTCTATTTTAACTATAATATTTTCTTTGGCTGTTTATGAATAACTATAATAAAAACATTCAAGCAGGTTAACTGATAACAGATGTAAAGATATATATATATGTATATGTACATGTATAATGATGAAATATGTTAATATGAAGCTAAAAAAAAAACACCTAATACCTACCTAAACAAGATCAAAGTTTCAGTTTGATAGTTTTCTCACAACGCGCGTTTCCAGCAACAAGGCCAGAGTCAAGTGAGAGGTATATTGAGTGTTTGTATCTGTTGAACTGGTATAACCAACATGGCGTCTGAAAGTAAACAACGATCAAAGGCTTGAAGTGTATTGAATAGTTCTATCTGTTCAGTTGGTCACACTGTTTATTATACCAGTTTGGAGGTAGCATTGGTAGCAGTTCATTGTCAGTAAAAATTAGTCCAGTACCAATGATGCACCCTTGGCAATGAGGTTTGAATTTTAACTGACGTGAGTGTATTTTGATCATAATTTCTTGCTGAATTCGCAAATATTCTAGGTCAACTGGGTCAGGTAACTCTTGTCATAGTAAGGTATTAGCATTATTTCTAGCAATTTATTTACTTTTTATAAGATCTGGATTTTGTTTTCATATATACCTTACTCGTGATTAATAATAAGAAAATCTGATTGATTCTATATCATAAATGATCCTCTTCGACTTGTAGACCAGGTAAGGTTATATCGGAGAGAAGTGGTCGAGACAGCGGTCAGACAGACATATGCGTTAAAGGTCCAAGTCATTATGGGTCTTTAAAACCCCGAGCACTCTCTCCCTCTCTGCCGTGGCAATCATCCTCCGTATCTCTCTCTCTCTCTCAGACACTCTCTGCTACCTCTGTCATCGTCGGAGCGTGAACTCCCACCGACCATTAGGGGCATTTTTTTTTGTAGCACCGGTCACACCGATTCCTCCTAGGTCGTACTCCGGCTAATCGGCTGGGAGCGAGCCGTCCTCCTATCTTCCTCAGGTGACGGCGATTCAACCCAAAGCCGCTTTCAAAAAGCTTTCTCCATTAGTGATAGACCGCTCACGTCAACACTACACATTGTCCGGGCCTCACAACAATCACACCTTTCAACACAGAAGTAGCGCCAAGCCTTTAGAAACTGCGACTGGTATTAATAGTGCAATACTGACCACTAATCGTATGAAAAACTATTTGTTCCAAAATGGTAGAAACAATTCGTTACTATACTAATTTATAAACGAAATATAAATTAAGAGACGATTCGCCTGGGTACTCCAAATAAATGTCTTAATTACTCATTAAATGACCATAAAGATACTAATGGGAAACTTTGGCCAAAAAATCTTCTACTTCACATTTCGTCAGATAAATCCCTGAAAATCTATACTCAAAAACATATTTTACAAAAGAAAAACTATATTAAATAGGCAAAATATTATATATCGCACTTTCAAAGTGTTTTATGCATTAAATTTATTTTTCCAGTATCAGAAACAAGAAAAAGTAAAACAAATTGTCGGGCACCAGCCGGGGGAGGTCTCGTTGACCTAGCCACTACTAGGTGGGCATCAGAAATAATCCTATCGTCTTTGGCCTTTTCTGGCGGCCTTGTCGGTGGGCAGCATGCTTATTTTGTTTATTGACCTGACTCCATAAAATATCAGGAGGTGTTCGCCCCGCAAGTGCACTATGTTCAAGTGAAGAGATACAGGCTAGGTATTGTGGGATTTTACGTGGTCTTGGAATGTCCACGAGTTCACACTCCGTATCTAACGGTAGGCGAAAACCGTCCGGATCCCAAAAGAGATCCGACGGCTGGGGGCAAACTACTCGAATAATCTGTAGGGCCCCAGAGACCGTCGTCTGCATGGAAGGGATTTCTTCCAATGATGTGCTTTAGCGAGATGTGGCCAGAGAATCCCACTAGGAAGGTGTGGGCTCTGACTAAAACATAGCAAGGTTAGGGCTTTATATAGGCAGGTCTTCACAGCGAATGAGAAATCAGTGTATTTTGGCCAATCACGGGCTACTACGCCCGTACCCTAAGTGAGCTATTGCGGTGTAGGGATCTTGAACTAGACCTTTCTCTCTCTACTCTGACGCCGAAGATTTATTGATAAAATATGGAAAGGTAGGAGGAAGTTTGAAAATTAAAATCTACCCTAAAAGGTGAATACTACTTCATATACACCCTTTTTACAATGCACATACATGAATACATGGTCCAGGGGTAAACTGCATTCACCCGCAGCATAACCAACACTTTTTTAAAATAATGTTTTCCTGACCTATTATAGACAATCAATGTGTTGTGCACATTTCGTTGATGGTTTGTCAAAGAGGTGGTACATACCATCTGTGTACAAGATCATTTGCAAACTGGGACTATAGGCTGTTGTTGGCACAGGCGGTGTTAATGACACAAGTGTGTGTGTGTGAATCCTAATGCAGCGGTGACTGCGCTGTAAATTTCAATTAGGTCTATTCCTGCCTAGCCCTACCACACATGCAAGTACTAAATCACGCCCCTGTCTTACCTTTATGATAGGGCTCACGTCTGCTCATATAGAATTTTCATCCCGGCTCAAATTTATGTTTTGAAAATGGGAACTCTTTCATTCTACCTTCAGATGTTTTCGATAGAACGCTCAATTCAAAAGTAATAGAATTTTGCAGGTTTGATATTTAGGATTCATCTTATTCATCTAATGTAGATATTTGTTAAGCTTGACGCGATACTGGTAATTTACAAGTTCTCTTCTCACTTTAGTGCTAATGGGTTAATTTATAGATCGCTTTCTACTTTTCTATTTATTAATTCACAATGGTAAATTAAAAACCGGTTTTAAAAGACGATAAATCAGAAGTGGATACGTGGGGTGTGCCGAGCCTGGTATTTCTTCACAAGTAAAGCTTTTTTTTTTTTGCTTTTTTTTTTGTATGGCATTCTATTTATATTTAGTAAGAGTTTTAAATCAACTATGTGACTTTTATTTTTACGATTTCGTTTATAAATTTATGAATTAACTTCAGGCAATAGTGTCTTCCAAGAACTGAGAGAAAACTTTTAATAATCACAAATTAGATTGGGTATAGATTTTGGATTTTTGCTCCCTCTATCTCGACATTATAAGTGCCAAAGTGAGTTTTTTTATGTTGTACCCTTAATTGTGTTGTATGGAATGGGTTCAATATAAAATTTCACGGTTGCAGGTGGAACAGGGGACTCAGAATCTCCAAGAAAAACAATAACGTATGAAAAATGAAAAAAAAAAAAAAACAAGTAAAACAGTAGCAGAAAAAAGGTATTTACGCAATTAAGGTATGGTAAGACAGCCTGACCCCATTATGCAAACGAGGGATTGACTGGCATTTTCGCTTCAGTGCGACGTGTTTTACATTTTCCTCTGCGCAGACGCAGACTCAGACACGTTACATAGTTGATGTTGATACCTATATAGACCTTTATTGAAAGGTGCCGACGATTTATGCTACTGAGAAAAAAATAGTTTGAGGCATACAGGCTTTTTCTCCTTTTATGCGCTATAATTTATCTTATCACCCACTTTATTCTGTGCAGTCGTTTAGATCTGTTTTCTTTGAAAGTATTAATCACTGATTGCATTTATAATCGGTGTGTTCAAAATAGTCCGTCAGTCAAAATAGTCAGTTAGTCAAAAAACATCCTAAAAATAGCTTCTTAAGTGAGCACTTCAATTTTTAAGAGGCGTTTAATTTTTCCGTCTTATTTACCGTCGTTACACTCCTATCTCATGCTAAACTATACATAACCTAATACAGTTTTAATATGCTCATTGTAAAATTTGAGGTATTTCAATACCATTTGCATTATTATATCTGAACGATGCTAATTGTACACATGACAATCAGCGATGACTACTTTCAAAGAAAACAGACTGCTACAGTCTAAACGACTGCACAGAATAAAGTCGGCGATAAGATAAGTTAGAGCGCATAAAAGGAGAAAAAGCCTTTATGCCTCAAACTGTCTTTTTCGCATCAGCATAAATAGGCATCGGCACCTTTTAATAAAGGTCTATATAGGTATCCTGCGTAGAGGAAAATGTAAAACACGTCGCACTGAAGCGAAAATGCCAGTCAATCCCTCGTTTGCATAATGGGGTCAGGCTGTCTTACCATACCTTAATTGCGTAAATACCTTTTTTCTGCTACTGTTTTACCTGTTTTGTTTTTTTCCATTTTTCATACGTTATTGTTTTTCTTGGAGATTCTGAGTCCCCTGTTCGATTTACAGCCGTGAAATTTTATATTGAACCCATTCCATACAACACAATTAAGGGTACAACATAAAAAAACTCACTTTGGCACTTATAATGTCGAGATAGAGGGAGCAAAACTCAAAAATCTATACCCAATCTAATTTGTGATTATTAAAAGTTTTCTCTTAATATTGTTATAGGCAAATCACAGACTACAAATTACCTTGTAATAAACTTTTTGTCAGCTAGAAATTTTTCTTCCAAACTATGGTTCGAGTTCAATCAGAGAAAAAAACCTATCTAAAGATTAACTATGAGTTAGAATGATTAACTGCAGGGGATGTGTACGCGACAAAGGCCAGATCAGCCATGACTAAGTCTCTTAAACTCAAGCAAGTGCCAACATAATCCGGTTTCAGGAGCATGACTCATTTCATTGTTGCCTGGCTAGGTAGCGGTCAAATAGGTACTAACCAACAACAACTTCTAGCTGCAGCAACAACAACAACAAAGCATCGCCCTAAGACGTGAAAGTGCCTTAGCTGTGGGCCTACACACTGAGTGCAATCAGAGATCGTGTGCCAGCCTGCACGACTCTTAACTGGATAAATGTTACTTGTTCCTATAATGGTTGTTTATAACCTCTCTCTCGCCACGGGGGTGTTCTGCAGGGGCAAAAAATGATACCTCTCCTCTGTTTAATTTAATCAAATGTATGCGCCCCAGTTTTTTTCTTGTTGTTTTTTTATGGTTTCTTTTTTCCTTTTTTGCCTCGACCGAGGTTAGTTAATCATTGTGAAACTGTAATAACTGGTCTAGGATTGAATCGTTAGCGGTGAGTGATGATTTGGATATTCATCATGCGGTCATCGATGGGCATTTTCACTATCAATTTTTCAATGTGTCATTCCCACAGTTAAAACATAAATTTGTTTAAAACAACCGCTGCTAATTTTTTTTTTTTACTTTTTTACCTTTCATAGCCTTTTTAAATTTACAGATAATTATATATAATTATAGATCCTCAGGCGAATCTATTTACAAATTATTTTTGTATTTCCTGTAGCATCGCTACATTATATACAGGTTTTCAATGCTGCTAATTTTTTTTTTTTTTTTTTCATAGCCCTTATAAATTTACAGATAATTATAGATCCTCAGGACAGTTTATTATGTTTTGGAAACACAAATATTTTCGACGTTTCAAATCATCATCTTCAGGTGTTCAGTCACTGTTATTTTGCATACTGAATCGCAAACGAGATGGAGATGGAAGCAAACAAAGAATTGCACTGTCAACAGAAAACTGACAACTGAAAAGACCGTGATAGAAAATCGCAGAATGCATGTAATGTTTAGAGTTGTACACGGAGGCAGTTGAAAGACACAATTACAAAGGGACTCCTGCCGGCGATGTATGAGCATTGAGTTATTAAAAACGACAAAAAGTCTCTGGAACAAAAAAAGAAAATAGAAAAAAAAAACTAGAGTCAACATTTGTTCACAGATTGCCGAGGCAGATGATATGAAGGCCCCCACTACACAGGCACCACTGTGTGAGATAGTTTTTGACTCCGTAACAACCAGATGTCATCTTAGCATACTCGTTTGTAGCTAGTGAGTGTTTGTGGCTCTCCTACAAGGATAGTCTTAACTTTCAGCATTTATTTCTGTTTACTTTATTGATTCACAACTGAGCAAGGGAATGTCTATATGATCAAATGACATGATCTGACATGAAGGCAGACCATATCCAGTGAGTGCTACCTCCTCCTTGTATCAATGGGTTTGTGCGACCATACAGATGGTCGTGAAAGTTTCTGTATAATGTTTTAATGCAGTCGTGAACGTAAGGAACTTGAAAGTCAGGGGTATGATTTCCCACATAAAATAGTGTGCCTATGATAAGTCTAAGAGCTTTTGAATGGAAAATCTGTTCTGTCTTTATGTTTCAAGGAACATGAGATATAAAGTGCATTTTGTAGTTTAGAACCAAGACCCTTACAATTTATAGTAATGTACAGATAAAATACTTTTATTTCTGACTATCAGAAAAAAATATCTACGATATACGAAGTAAAATAATGTTTAAATGTCAATTAAAATATCCAACAATTAAAAGCATTCCAGTAAATAAACTCATAGACAGAACGTTAAAAAAATAGAAAAAAATAATAACAGATAGACAATAAAATACAATATTACGATATAACATACCAGAAAAACAAACAGTATTAAAAAATAAGAAATAGTCGAATTGGTTGTATAGCTATTTTTATTCGAAAATGTGTCAGAAAAATTTATTTTGTATAATATTTAGAAGGCATCCAGAATCATGTAGTCTAACAATATATACTGTCTTTAAATAATTATAATACCACAAAATGGATACCACTTTTTGTATGGCTGCTATTTCTATAAGTTACCAATGCAGTGTGACATACTTGAGTAGTTGCGATTCTTAGGGTGAGGCTCTACTTTTAAACAGCTCTGTGACTTGAATGGTCCAATCTAATATTTAATTGAATCTCGATATAGTAACTTCATTTATTAATTTGTTTTCCCCTAGGCCCCTATATTAATATTTTAAAATTTAATTTATATAAAGTTACATAATTTTAACCAGTTTCTGAATCTCATAAGCATTTTGATTATTGTTGAAAGATTTATCCAATGCAACATGACTAGGTGATGAGGCTCACTTTCGGACTACATAAGGGGCACGCTTTTAAGTTAAATTGTTTTATTTATATGCGTTATTGGGTTTAAATTTTAGTACATAACCTTTATTTAGCCAAACTAAATACAATTGTATGCGGAAAATATATGTTGGTGAAGCTACTGCTGATACAATCTGGTACTAACAGCGACACTGGAGCCAGAATACAGTGATCTCGTGTCCCTAGGTTCCTCAATGGTAAATGACAGTTTCACCCTCGTCCGGGACGGGACAAAGCCGTAGAGATAACCAGCAACGCTAAACCACATGACTAATTCTATGTGTCCCTGCATACAAAGAGAGAACCTATTATTTAGTCACATGTTCTGCACAGATGGCGAAGCCACAACCTGGCGGGAATCCGAAGTTATTTTCATATTAATGGATGTAATTCATTTGTAATCCTAACATACAACATACTTACCGGAAAAGGACATTAATTTAAGAAGTAATCTGACAAAGCATGCACAATTCTACAATCCCAACATCGACATACGAAAATAGCATCTAGGTTCTCTTTAGGGCTAACATAAAGTTATTCAGTATATTCAAAGAGAAGAACAAGTAATAGAATAGAAGATTATTCAAGGTTCAATGATCTAGCCATTTTGTTGTCTCGTCCTAGCACAATTTGTTTTTATACCACAAACAAATTACATAAAATATATTGTTGTGATATTCGATATTATAAACTTTATCAAGAATTTTAAATAAAATGGGCGTTAATCGAATCGTATATCAAGAAGGCGATCAAAACAAAGGAAAGAAGGTTACGAAAAACAAGGGAACGAGAGCGTTAGCGTCACTCTTGTTATGATCAGTCCGTGAGACATGTTAACTGTAGATTGTGTGTCCGAAAAACTTTAAAATTTCTTTTGGTTAGTGGTTATTGGACTTATAGCAGAACCAGGAAGAGAAATTGCACGAAAGAAAATGGATTGATTGGGTTTGAGCATAATTGATGAGGATTAAAGAAGAAGAAGAAGCAAAATTGTAAACACGTATTTATATAATTAATTTAAGTTTTTGTGTTTTATTGGTAATATTAAATTCACCTTTTTGCCAGAATTATTTATTTATTAGCAGAACCTTAAAATCTCAGATTATAAACAATAAGATAAATTTAAAAATAAATTGTAAAAATATATCAGCCAAATACAGTACATCAAAAAATGGAAGCCATTTGACTGTCTATTGTGAAGTAGTTATAAATAATCATGATAGAGCTATAAGTCATGTTTTCGAAGAGAAACATTGGTGTCATTTAAAACCTAAATGATACCACCTCCTCCAACCTAACACGTAATTGTTCCCGATTTGATTCTTTGAGTCACCTCCATCAACTGAGAATTATTAAAATTTGCTATAACCTCCTTAAAACTCGATTTTAATCGTTCTTTCCCTCTAAAAGTTTAAATAGCTTCTGTCATGGAAGATCATAAAATTAAGAGATTCGCAATCGTTTTTTTTTTTTTACAGCTTGGTTTTAATTTTTATCTGCTATGGGCGACAGCAAAAAGTCGAACATCAAGCGTATCCAATCCTTTCAATCAAAAGTCCTGAGAACAATAGTAAATGCCCCTTATTACATCAGCAACCATGTCGATCTGGGAGGTCTGTGGGTTGTTTGTAAATATACTATGAATGAGCGAGTCAATGATGAATTGTAAATATGGTATGAATGAGATCATTTATCACGATTACGTATTGCCCAATAAGGCAGCTTGTAATTTTATCATAATAAAGCTGTGTAATAATACAAATATTATCTACGTAGTTCCCGTTATATGTCAATAGTGTATGTTGTGCTGTGTACTGCGACTGGTAGAGATCGGTGCTTAGCTAATTTAGTACAAGACCCGAATATGTGATGAGTACCGAGTCTAGTAGGGGACTATGTCGGTCTGTGAGCGGGCGAGGTACTGTGTACTACCTGTTCAAACAGAACATATTTATAAAAAAATAACATGGCGGTTATATGTTAAAAAACAAATGTTACACCTACTACAACGTGATAACAATTACTTCAGATCTTTACAGTGGCTCTGCAATATCAGTCATTTACTAAGTGCAAGGCTCGTGCTGATACTATTTACTAAAAACAGATTTTTACCTATAAGCACAAGGTATTTTCACAGTTCACATTCAAATAAAATAACTGTTAAATCATCAAAACACCTCTTGCGGTTGTTGATATCGGTAAAGCGAATAATTTTTTTCCCTACCGCAATTTATATTTTAGAAAAAAGCGCTGGACTCCTTGCCTGGGTTGGATCTCACTCGAGTGAGAAACTTTTTGCCAGCTGTCTCTGGTGGAGATAACCACGCAGTTATCGAAAACACCCTCGGTTTTTTTATCCTATAGTCAACTGTGGGAAACGGGACATCTTTATCGATCCTGGAACGAATTATGGCCTTTTGAGCTATTAATTCCTTGGAAGTAGGCATATTTTTTATGTATATATAATTTATCTAGTTAATTAATAGTTTTATTTCTTTGTTCCAGGTATGCACACATCTCTTTCTTGTTTTTAATTCGCCTAAAGGTAGGTTTGACGGTTTTATTGGCACTATTTAAGGACTCAGCAACCTTTCTTTTGCTATATATTAATTTAAAATATTAGGCATTTTATTTTAGTCTCTGACACAGTAATGGCTTACACACTATATCATTCCAGAACGTTAGTCCATAAAAGACTATTGGATTAAATATTTCACTTATTTAGTTAGCTCTGTAATTACAAATACTAAACACTAATAAGATGTTATGGACGTAAGGTAAACGATTTTAGCTGTCACAAACACGTATTGCCAATACGATTCTTTTTAATGTTGTACAATATAAAAAAAATAAGACGGAATGTAAGCTTATTGAAAAGTAAAAAAAAAAAAAAAAAAAAAAAAAAAAAAAAAAAAAAAAAAAAAAAAAAAAAAAAAAAAAAAAAAAAACAGATGGCGCTTCTAGTAAGTTAAAAAGCCATCAGTATTGGAACGAACTTTTTTTGGTTTTTGTCATTTTTCCATACTTAGAAAGAAACAAAGCTGATTACACGCAGAACTATGTTCAAAAAATGGTTTTTTGCAATGGCGCATTGCCAAGATAGCGTTTGACTCGTGTCAAATATTTCATGATTAAATATATATGTCAGTACAAATCGTAAAATAAAATATATTAATACTAATAAATAATTTAATGTAATTATTCCCTCGATCAGATTTTAAATAAGTCCATATTGACTGTCTTAAATCTAATGCTCATTTCAATTTAAGGAAATGTGAGAATGAGAAATACTTAAATTCGTTTTTTTAATCTGTTACTTGAATTGCTCAAACCCTGCCGATTACTTAACAGACCACATAACAACAATTTTTTTTTCCTTGTGAAAGTCAAATACAGCTATGCACAGCATTGGTACTGTTAATTATTAAATGGTATTAAATTAAACATATCTTGTGCGTGGAAAGCGAAGAGGTAGGGTTTGACAGTAGCTAAGGTACGTTACCAAAGTGATAGAGAGACATGTGATCCAAGGAGACATAAATCTAATTGGGTTTGAACTTTGATAAATATACGAGCTATCCTCTCTGCTCGACTTTCTAACTTGTCCCGTATAAATCAGGTGTCTAGGCGATTATCCCAATTTCAAAATCTCATTTAGCCCATTAGAGGGAATTATCCGTTATTGTCCGGCCCATAAGTCAGCCGGCCGAGGGCCAATTTCCAAACAAACAGAGCGTGTCGTAATGTTTCCTTTTCTACGCCTGGAGTCATAGAGTGGAGGAAATCAAATTTGAGAAGGTCACCAGTGTCAAATTTCTGCCTGCCTATCTGTCTGTTGTAATATATTCACAAAATGTCACGGATTAGGCTGAATATATTTTGGCACAAATAACATAACGGAATTACGGAAAGGAGAAAAAAATAAGCGTGAAGGCCCTGTTATCTGGAACGGTCAACATGTCTCAAATTCAAGCTCACAGGATATTTGAAATAAACTCAAGACTTATTGTTTTCCAGCGGTTAAGGTCACCGTAACGTACAACTCTATCCGACCGTAAGACCGAATTTTCACAACATGTTCAGGGTTTCCTACATTTTTTTCATAACCGGGAACCATTATGTTTTACTGTCTGTCCTGGATATTTTGAGTCGCCCTTTACGGCCTATAAACATTAAATATTATTTCAACATCACTTTAAAATACAAGGTGACATAAAACATTACGGGTTAATAATTAATATTTTATAATAACTTCTCTATTGTGCTTAAATTACAATCTGCCTTATTAGGCATTACGTAATTGTGATAAATGTTCTCATTCATGCCATATTTACAATTCATCATTCACTCGCTCATTCATAGTATATTTACAAACAACCCACAGACCTCCCAAATCCACATGGTTGTCACCTCCCTCGCATGCGAAAGACAAAGCGGAGTCTTGGGAAGTCCCACACGCTCCTCCGTCGGCCGCGTCACCTGATACGAGCCAGCGAAGGATGACGAAGAGCGCGAGAGCCACATACGCTCAGAACATGATTGGAGAAACTGGCCATTTCCAGGACTCCCACTGTCACGCATTTATAGCAGGTCACGAGGCCACTGCCGTGTTAGTCTCCAAGGAGAAGGATTATAGGGATGAGTGGCGAAATTTTCCTCCTAATGTTTACTTCAATTTACTGTATGGTTTATACTGTTAACAACCTTACAACGAAGTTGTTCACAGTTATCAGTTTGTATGTAAAACGAGTGCCAAAAAATACATATACTTTTCATTCTACCTTTCTTTTCTCATTTATGTAATTACTGCCTGAATGTATTTTAACAATATAGTATCTCTTAGTATTTCCATTTTTTTACCTTTCATTTTTTTACAGAGAAAATCAACTATATATTAATAATATTGTAACTTCTTTATTGTGTTAAAATTACAATTTGTCTTATTAGGCAATAAGTAATTGAGATAAATGTTCTCATTCGTACTATATTTACAATTGTCATTCACTCGCTCATTCATACCGTATTTACAAACAGCCCAAAGGCCTCCCAAATCCAGATGGTTGTCACCTCCCTCGCATGCGAAAGAGGAAGCGGAGGCTAGCCAGTGGAGGATGACCAAGAGCACGAGAGCCACATACGCTCAGGACATGATTGGAGAAACTGGCCATTGCCAGGACTCCCACTGTCACGCATTTATAGCAGGTCACGAGGCCACTGCCGTGTTAGTCTCCAAGGAGAAGGATTATAGGGATGAGTGGCGCAGTCCAATGACTAAGTTAGGGGATTAGGGTGGTTGCATAGGTTACTATGAACTTGGAAGGGATGAGTTGGAGAATTTAGGGTATATTAAGATCGTTATGAAGGGTTTTGTTGCTGACGTAATAAGGGGCATTTTAATTAATATTTGTCTGTTATTATTTTTTCGACTACAGGGAATCAATTTTGACATCTTGACAACCTGATTAATAATTCGGCTTTTGTTTTTTTTTAAACTACAATTACTCTAGGTCATTAAAACCTCTATTAAAATCGTTGTGGAGTCATAAAAAAAATGACTAAAATCATCTATAAAATCGCTTTATCAACCGTAACGAAAGCCTCACACCTCACTTGATTTTTTTTTTCAATATATTACCTATTTACATTTTTTTCCTATGTCCTATGTGTTTACAAAAACAAACTGTCATGTGTTGGGTTAAAGGTGTGTTTATATATATATATATATATATATATATATATATATATATATATATATATATATATATATATATATATATATATATATATATTTAAAAAAATATAATTTAGTTAATAATTAAGATTACAAACTTGTATTCGGTTAAAATAAACATGAATGTAATTCTTATCTACTAGTGCTCTGAACGGTATGTATTGTGGACAAACTTATCTATCATCCCGACCAGAACTATCACATGACCATAATAAACGAGTAGAGAATTACTTCTAAACTGTCCCTTTACATAAGTGAATGTGCATCCGGGCGATAAATATGTAAATGGGCTTATTAAAATAATCAATATTCATGGCATCCGTGTAGGAAACAGAAAAGAATTCTTCCGCCCAACGGAATTTTTCAATGGGGCATTGATATCCTTATCAAGGTCTCTCGCCTCTTGCTGCCAAGGCCTGTTTGATCTACCAGCTCTTGTATACAGCTCCTACGTAAATCGATCCATAATACATCGATTATTAGCATTACATCCTCCGCGTATGGTGTCATGTCCTCGAGGATGAAGTCAGCTGCGACGCGATAGGAATATTAATCAGCCATTATCTAGTTGTATGTCATCGTGCACTGTGTTCTACTGTCTGCTATCGGGCTACATTTAAATGAGATGACTGACGAGTCAAAAACGGAAGGAAAAGGGTTGGATATTCTCCTACTTCCTTGCTTAAACTTAATTTATTTGAGGAACTTAGAGGAACGCGACGCACCAAGTTGACGCATCTAGTCCTCCTTGCAAGACTCCACCGGCCTGTGCATATTGTGATAACATCTTACTCACATTCAAATATTTGTTCACCTGCTGTTAAGTTACAAAATACGTTAAGAAACGGGTCGTTATTCCTCCGTAAAAACTTTGACTCCATTAACCCAACCAACCATCCAGTACTTCAAAGTGTTCAAGATCGTTCATTTACAAACCCAAGAGTCGTCGCCTGATAAAAATTAAATGGCAATCATGAAATGCAGTTAGTTTATTTGATCGTAAGTTTTATAATGCTAAGAATATTATAATGCTATAAGCAGAAGGGGCTTGAGCAGAACTGTATACCTGCCATGTGACGACTTCATGGAAGTCACTGACGGTTCCTGTTATTTTTAAGTAAGCAACCGCATCCCTCTAAGACCTTTTCTTATACATATATGTCTCAGCTTTGGGCCCAGACCCCACTTGTGCCTAGACGTTCCACCCAGTATGTAGTAACGTAACTCTTAATATTTGTATATACCAGTGTTTTGCTTGTACTTCACAATAAAGCTTTTCTTTCTTTTCTTTTTAAAGACTCTCCTCTACAAAGATTAATTAACTGTAGTTTAAAAAAATAGTCTCATAGTTGCATTATAATCAAATTGGTGAACCTTCACTTTTGCTAGATTTTTTATTTTTATTTTCAATACATTTCTGTGAAATAATGTGTAAAATTATGTTATGCTCTGTGCACTTCTCTTCTGTCCACGTGATGTCTCTACTTCAATCAAGTAGCCCCGTGTCTAATATCATGTTGGCGACTATAGTATGTAATATTTTGTTGTATCCATGTTTTTCATATATATTTATATCTGTTTTATTATTATTATGTTAATTGTGCTAGCTGCCTACACAACACTAATATCTACCTCGTTTCTTTAATTTTGTTACTAATTATTAACAATCATGTTTGACACCGATATACTTTTTTTTCTTGTTGTCGGCATACATAGAATGTGAAAACGTTTTTCATTGTTACATTTGATCCTGACAACTCATACCTCCCGAAACCCTTTAACTCAGGGCTATTAGCAACGAACGCACAGTTGTGTAGTTTTAGTCCTCACAAAGATGACTTGACACGTACGAGATGTATAATACCGCCCTCAAACTAGGTCCTTGTGGAACACCCTCCTCGCTATCTCCCTAAGCCTGTTGCCGATAACAAATAAGGAGATAAGGTTGCCACGGTTAGCCTATCCCCGCCGGATAAGATCGTACATGTGTTAGCCGAAGGAGCAGAGAGTTGGGTGATTAGTGTGCGGTGACTGGGGCAACAGGTGCCTCCCCACAAGAGCTACCTGCCACCTTACCTGGAGCGGCTCACAAAAAAAGAAAAAAACCGGACCCCTTACCTCATCTCCCCACGGCCCTCAAATCCGTCCGTGCTCGCTCTGGGCCTCGGGCAGTGATCCCTCTTAGATGTTTGTAATCCGTTATTGAGTTATCCACGGAGACTCCCTTCTGTGGTACCGGTAGCGACCGCAGTGAGCTCATAAACCGAGCAAGTACCCTCAGGCGTTACTCAATCATTATTGTTTATCGGTGCCGTGGCTAAACCTAATATTTTACTTATTCTCTGAGTTAGTTATGAGTATATATAGTTTGTTAGTATATCGTCAATAAAAGATAATTGTTGTGTTTTCATCTAATTTATTATTTGATGTTACCACAAACTGTGTATTCTGCATCAGATCCTAGTTTGGCAATAGTGTTCAGCCCTATTGTGATTGGTTATCAAGGTGAAAGTTCACAATTAGTCGTCCGTCCAAGGTAATATGCATAGACCGGATTCTCGTGCAGTAAACAACTCAAAATATCCAAGATTATGCAGACCCCAAAATGTGTACAATTGTGAATATAACACCTACAAAATGAAAATAATCATCAATTTTGCTTATTATTTATAATATTAATACATTGAAAGGATATCTTTTCTCTTTTTTTGGATCAGAGTAAATTCGAAAAAAAAATGTTTTTTGTGTAGGTAGATACGTGATGTAGGAAAAAATTTGCATGAAATATTGTTGGTATATTAAGTGCAAAATATGTTAAATATAATTATAATAAAAATAAATAAACTATTTACTGAAAAAATTAATTTTGAACACTCCCATAAAAATGTACAGTGTTGTACATGTTTTTATTTACATTTAAATGTTTTTATTTACACAAAATTGAGTCGTCTGTCACTTAAGATTGGATCAAATCTGCAATAATACCCGGATTCGTGCAATTTAGCTCCGAAATGTGCAATTTTGTGCAAAAATAAAATTTGGGAATAAGATTACTTGAGTCATGAAACTGATAATTGGTGTAGAAGACACTAAACGCAAGGAAGCAGAGTATACAATAACACAGAAAACCGTTCTGGAGCAATAAGCGTTCAACGCTTTTGCCAGAAGGATGTCATAGAATCCTATATGGCCAAATTCCTCGCAAAGAGTACACAGTGCGACCCCTAACCTAATGTGACCCTTAAGTTTTTCCTTGCTTGTTAATTATAAATGACAATAATACCACAATAACAATTTCTCATATAAATATATTCCCCTTTCGTGTTCCTTAAATTCCATAGTAACCTATCCAACCACACTAATCCTCTAGCACAGTCATTGCACTGCACCACTCATCCCTATAATCCTCCTCGGAGACTAAAACGGCAGAGGCCTCGTGACCTGCTATAGATGCGTTCCAGTAGGAGTCCTAGCAATAGTCAGTTTCTCCAATCGTGTCCTGAGCGTATGTGGCTCTCGCGCTCTTCGTCAGCCTCCAAAGACTTGTATCCGGTGACGCGCCTGATGAAGGCCGTGGGGGACTTACCAAGACTCCTCCTCTTCCTCTTTCGCATGCGAGGGAGGTGACCACCATGTGGATTTGGGAGGTCTCTGGGCTGTTTGTAAATACTGTATGAATGAGAACATTTATCACAATTACTTATTGCCTAATAAGGCAGGTTGTAATTTTAGTACAATAAAGAAGCTTCAATACTATTATAAATAGTTTCTATTGTTTTATTCAGTTTATGACAGTGAAATACTACAAATTATCTAACAGGCCGTGGAACGCCCTGATGTTTCTGCTTCTAAGCAAATCCTTCTTTCCAACGCGTTTGACATGCGCATTTGAAGTACCACTCTTATTTTGAAGAACTGTATTGCAAACATTTTCCTCTGTATTTAATATCGTTGATCAAGTATACTTATCTCATGTGACTCATAATTGACTCTTTGTTTATTACTTGTTCCTCAGGGAATTATTGGTATCATTCCATTTATATAAAAAAACAAAAAAAAACACTGTTGTTGAGAATGTTGAAGGGGATCTCTAGCAATGAAGTGATATTTCCCTCATGTGATATATGGCTACATACATGGTGGCAGGTTTGCTCCTGACAAATCGCACACTTGAACACTTAGTCTCTTATCTCAATTGTTTCCGTGAGTCCGATGTTTATTAGCTGGCGCCTGTAGTGCACAGCTTGACACCGGTGGTTCATATCTTAGCTAACCGCTTTTAGTTCGATTCTGTTATTTCTCTGGAAAATTTAAGATTAATCGAGGAAAACCTCAGAATTAAATTTAACTAATAAACCGAAAAATATCATGAACCTCATTTACGAATAAACCATTCTCGTTGATGAGCAACTTAAACCAGCGACGGTTTTCTTCTTTATTTCAGGCCCGACCACCCCTCCCGCATCGATGGCAACAGACTGTCGGGGAAAAGTTAGGTTAAGAATTAGTTTGTAAGTTAGTTTTAAGGTTGATCAAAAAGGTAAAAAGGTGAGCCCCATCACCATTATTAGTCGGTTTAGTCCAGTCACGTATAATATGTATCATTATACTTGTTTATTCATTATATAATTTTTATAAAATAACAAAACCTGTGTATAATGTAGCGACGTTACAGGAAATACAAAATAATTTGTAAATAGACTCACATGAGGATCTATAATTGCGTATAATTATCTGTGAGTTTAAAGGGGCTATGAAAGAAAGAAAAAAATCTTTATTTGGACCCCATTTTATTATTGCGTAGTTCTATTAAATTTCCAAGCTTTGACCGTGATCGAAGGAAGCCAGCTGAAAACTTAGAGGTTGCGATATGACCGGAGGTTTCGCCAGCTACGGGACAGCTTACTACTATCTTAGCTATGAATACGATTTTACTCTAATTTCATTCATTTGGTTACAAAGTCATATTGGACATTATTGCCTCGTTGCTTTAGTCTGTAGACATATCGAGGTCTTCTAGCCAGGGGATTTGGGAACTCGTTAACAACTCCAGCCTTGGTGAGCTAAAGGACAAGTTATCGTGGCTACAAGACATTTGTAAGCATCCGGCTACAAAGGTTAAGCCCTCAAAGAATATGTCACTACTTTCTGTCTGTGCTTTATTTATTGTAGTATCATCCGCCTGGAGTGGCCCAGGGCTCTTCCTTTGTCACATTCGTCCCATTTATTACAGTTACACTGGAGGCCGGCTGGAGTGCGCCCTATTACATATATTACATCCATGACAGTCGGTCTGTCGACAAAAGTAAACAAACTAGTCGACCAGAGGAATTCTATGATTATTTGTTTAATGATTTAGATCTTATGTTTGCTATTTGAATTGGGAAATGTGAATATTTTTTTTACATTTCCTATCATTTTATGTTAACTATAGACCACATATTTAAGATCTAGTAAAGATCCCTTTAACTCCTAACAGATTGAATTCTGTAGAATATTCATCGATAAAAAGCCATAGGAATAATTTAACTATACTTAGAATAAATAAATTACTGTGTGGAAGTAATGATGTTGGATTTCTGCTATCGGGATCAGCGGGGAGTGGACAGGATTATCTGGGATCGTAAAATAGGATATCTGTAACGTCGGAAGTGCGTGGGCCATCAGCTTCTCCTTGGAGCATTCCCGCGATTAGTAACTGATAATCTTTGAATATATATTTATTTATTCAATTACATTATTTATTCCTCGATAACCATATCTGCAGGATTAACGATTTTTTATCATCCATTAAAAGGCTCAACCGCCACCAAAATCAACATAAGCACGTATGTTTTATGGACGTGGCTGACATATAAAAGTTTGATATGTTATGCCATGGTGGTCATTCAATAATAATGAATTACTTTTTTTTTTTTGGTGCACATCAGATAGAAAACAAGTACACATCTGAATCTGAGTGGTCGTTTCGCACGGTTATTCCAATACAAATTATTTGTAGAGAACACTTGTGAATTTTTGTATAAACCATACATTAATTTTAATACGATAAAAATAATTTTAATTATCGATGATAGAGAGTTATATATTTTTTTCATAAAATTTACCAACGGTTCAGGTCTTAGTGCAAGATCGATGGTAGGGGATGTTAACAGTATAAGACATTTTGCGGAAACGTTGCTTATTAATAACAATTGTAGTTTGTGTTTTGTTTCCTGTTCTCTTTGAGATTTTTTTTTTTTTTCCTTAGCTCTCTAATTATAAGATTAAGGAGTGTGGGAAGCCTCGGTAAAGGTGAAAAATTAATTAACTATATGTATGTTTTGCCATTAATGAACGGTGCACCCACAAAAAATAAATAAATACGTGCTGTTATAGGTTAGAAGGATATGTTGGTGAGTGAAGAATTCTTTATTTCGTGGAATGAAAATATTTCCAACACTAATTGCAAAAGCTGGAGCCATTATCTCAACTGAACTTATGAAATATTCAAAAGGCCTCAGTAAGTGGGCAGTAGTTTATAAACTTCCTTAAGTCTAGCCAGCGGGGACAGTCAAGTGCTCATACAAGGAGTACATTGCAATTAACGCCTTCCTCCACAGACGTCCTCAGACCTGCACAGTTTTGCATATCCACCCTTGTCAGGAGGACCCCCTGGCCTGAGCATCCACCAATCTCCAGGTAGCAGGTTTTCCTTGTATATCGTAAGTCCTGTTGGGCAGTTATTAACAGTCACTGCCTGTATAACCTCTCCCGAATGTAAAATAGGCCGTGTACATTAGTCCCCTGTTGGTGTCAGTTGTAGCTTGTCTGATTCTGCAACGCCATTTCCTCCACTCTGCTACTTTCATTTTATATATATATTTTTTTTTCAGTGAGAGAATATTCTACCAGCCGTTGTTGACGTTGCGTGGAAGAAATTATTTAAATTGCAAATTTGCATATTCTACAGTTTACTATCGTCTCCTTTTAGGTTTGACTACCCGACACCTCTGAATGGAACCTATTCAAAAAACTTTTGTTGACTAATTTTGACACTTGTTGATTTCTGCAGCAGCACCAGTCCGTTTTTATTTTATCGTTCCTTTTTTCAAGGCTGTGTTATTCCGGTTGCAATGTCGCTGCGAGAGCTTATCACATCAACATGCTCGTACAGGCTAGCCAATTGGTAAAGGCCCAGACTAGAGTTTTTTCTAAATCAGATTGGACAACCAAAGTACTAAATTACTGGGTGAATAAACATGATTAGTGTTATTAATTGATTGATTAGATAAATTTTAATATTTTCTGTAAATTTCTCTTATATTTTGGCAATAATTTATAAAAACAGTTTTCACAACTTCTTTATTATCTTTTCGCAACTGATAATTTTTTTAAAAGCGCTTTCGACAGCTCTAAGCTGTCATCTTTAGTTATCTCCGATTGGTTATGTAGGATATTTAACTTAATCTATCATTTTTTTTATCATATGCGCCTCGCGCTATCTCCTCTTCTCCACGAGTATAGTGAGGAGCGAGGATGTAAAGGGTGTCCCAGAATTAACGCAAGATTTGATTTAAATAGAAAACACAGTTTTTAGCATTTTTGTTGTTATTTTTTAATTGAATTATAAAGTAAATAGGATAGGGTAATTTATGGAATAACACATCGGGCAAATGGCCTCCACGACTTTGCTGGCATCGCACTCTTTTGTCGAAAATTTCCATGACCACTTGACATAAATGTGGTAGAATTTCGTTGATGCAGCGTTGAATTCCTTCTTTTCATGCACGGGTGGATGTGGGCTTGTTGACATACACCTTTGACTTCAAATAACCCCATAAAAAGAAATCTAAAGGTGTTAAATCACACGATCTAGGGGGCCAATTCTGATCACCGAAACGAGAGAGTACACGACCTGGAAATGTCTCATGCAGTATTTGAATAGTTTCATGGCCTGTATGGCATATGGCACCATCTTGTTAAAACCACATATTGGCCTCATCAATATCTTCCAATTTCGGCACGGTCTATGACGCCGAATTGATGTTCCTGGATTTTCAACAACACTCTCACGCACTGCTTCGATATTGACATTTGAACGGCTTGTTTTTGGACGACCAGTGTGTTAAGTGTCTCCAACTGATCCAGTCTCCTTAAATTTTTCAATTAATCTCTTCACAGTTGATGAAGTCAAAACACTATTCCGACCATATTTTGTATGAAATTTTCGAACTGCAGCCGCCAAACTTTCATTATTTTTGAGATAATGTTCAACAATAAAGACACGTTGTTGTATCGTTTAACGCTCCATTTTTACTAACCCTAAACTGTGAGCTGTTAAATTGTTTTTTTTTTAGGGTTGCAACCAGTACTTTACTGCACAAATGGCTGCAAATTCAAATCTTGCGTTAATTCTGGGACACCCTTTATCTGCCCTGGTTAAAACACAAAAAAGATACTATTGTTTTAAATGAGTTATATATCCCACATAACCAATTGGAGATCACTGAAGATGACAGCTTAAAGCTGTCGAAAACGCTTTTTCAATAAAGAATAAATTATCAGTCGTGGAAAGACAATAAAACTGTTTTATAATCATACCAGTCCACAATCCGGCAGTAATTTTATTATTTGACATCTCTTTGTTGGCCAACAATATTCAACATACGGTAATTGAAAAATAAATGCTTTTCCCTCATATTGACTGGTGTATCAAATTAAACTTTCACATGGTACTGTTTAATAAGATGTAATATCTGCAGATTAATATTTGGCTTAAATTACAAAATGTCATTAAAAAATTCGTGTCGTTATTGTTTTCTATAGCAATAAATATTATTGGTAATTTCCTATTCCGTGGTTCACTCAAGTGTCGTGTTTTCAAAGTGTTTTACTGAACATGTGAAAAAATGTGACTTAAAAAAACAAAAACTGAAAATTTCATCCAACAAAATCTAATCCCTTACAAACTGTTATCAGTTTCATGATATGACATTTGCCATTTCGACGTGGAGTTCTGACTGTCAATCAAACTAAAAAAAGCTTGAAATAATTCAAAATGTGTGCACGAGGATTATTGTAGTTAGGTACGTGTGGTATTGCCAACGGCATAATCTACAATTTTACAAAGGAAACTATGACAAACTGTCACTGAGGAACTGAACTGCTGCTCTCTTCTCAAGAGAATCTTTTGTAATATAGTTTGAATACTTTTAGAAAATGTTTGTAAATAAAGTTTTTATATATCTGGCAAACGTTTGACGTGAAGCTCTATTTGAAAGTACAGCCTCGAAGTATTGGGAGTAACTAAGTAGCCGGGTCTAACTAGGTCAGAGGTGTCAGGCACGAACGAGGAACGCCCAAAGTCAATAGTTGTGAAAGACACCTTACTCATTGTCCAACAGGTGGGATTTGGACCGCTCTCCCTATCGGATAATTATCAGCTACTAATATAATATTTAAAGCTATTTTATTTACTTCTATGAATCCATGTAATATATACATATACTTATTGACGGGGCATGTAATCCTTAAGTAGCTGTCGTCTGTGATTAGTGAGTCTGTCCCACTTCTTCGAAAATACTTTTGGTGATTTGTGGTTTTCTCTCTCATTCGCCGAAACAACAGGCCCTGTCATATAACTCGCTTTCACAGGCAACAGGTGTGTGAATTTGTCTTCTCTCGCCTGGAGCTGCAAGTCCGATCCTCGCGCTCGACAAACTAATCTAAATCATATTAGTCAATCTTTGAATCTGTCGCGATAACTATTTATTCTTTCTATCTATCTCAAATGTGACGAGTGTGACAAGCAGCAAATTGCTGTAATTATGGCAAAATAGCATGTCTGACATGAAGGCAGAGTTGAGTGAGTATTCCCTTTCTCAACAGTCGTTGAATGTCAGCAAGTAAGTCAGCTGTAGACAGTTTGTCATCAAAGTTTCTTTATAATATTCTCATCCGGTTGAGAACTTGAGGAATGTTTAGGCTGTGTGAAGACAGCACCTGCTGGGTGATTTAGGCTTCCTATATCCAAATCCGTTTTAAATTTGCAGTGTATGTCAATAGATTCCGATAATCTGGCAATTTTGAACAAGTTGGCCTTGTCAAATCTTTAATAGTTCGAATGTGGTTTCCAAGTCTCTTGTCAAGTGTAAAAATCCTATGCATTGAACGGGCTTAGGAAACTATTCGCTAGAAATAATGAACTCATGCTTCCACCGATTTGTAACAATGAACGATATATATTTATTTTTTCTATCAAATCCCTTTATTTAATATATACAGATTGATTATTACTGAGTCCGCAGTAAGAAATCTTTACATAAATGAGCGTTGGATTGAAATTGAAGTAAATCTTCTGTTCATATTTAGCCTTTATGTGGACGCCAAAAGACCCAACACCGTGGTGTTTGGACTGTACAAATGGACTGTATAATATGAATTGCCACACCGGAGAAATATAAAGAAAATTTGCTTACCTAGGTCTATCACCTCTGCCAACAATGTTCCTCTTACTTCTCGTTGATGCGGCTCAGCACACGACCGCTTGACACCATCTTCAAGTTCTATAATAACATTAATAAAACGGGAAAACAACACCTCGCGAATATGGTGTGTTACACATCATCACATGTGTATCATTACTTAGGTTTAATTACACCGAGAAGATGGCTGCAACACAGGCGACTCACACCTCGACTAGCTTTTGTCATCTTCTCTCTACACTCCACCAATTGTAGGTGGGGGTAAGCCCACTTAAATTGCCACCAAAAGACAACGCTTCAACATAATCTACAAGTCTGTATCATGTCCCTTGATATGCCATGAATCCTCCTGTCAGATAGTCTTTGATTTTTGGTTTTGATAATACTAAACTTTTGAATATTCATAGACGAATCTCTACTAATCTATTTACCCAGCCGTTGATATATTGCCCAGTAGTAAACTATTCTCCCTTCAATAATCTATTCAAAAATGCAACACCGTTTACGACCTGTTAGTAGAGGAGCATCGTTCCCGAGGATTTGCCCTCTCTGCAAATAACCCTATCCAAATTCAATTAAAGTGGATACGAGCCGTTGTAATGGAGTCTGCCCCACCGTTTAGTATGCAAATTTATTTATAACTTTGTGTTAGTCTGTGATGGCTCTTCATTAGGTCCCTCCATTGGCCTTTTTTTACAAAATTCACTATTTAGAGAAGCTTTGAGCACCTTTAACAATATTGAACGAATAGTGATGTGTCTGCATTAAAGACCTGTGCCAGCAATTAAGGTTTAAAATCATTGTTGAGTTAATCTGTTGCAAACCACTTATTGCTACAGTATCTTCCATCGATCAAACTGTGATATAATTGTTAGCTGAGCAGAAATGTTTGATGGCTCGAAGAGTGTTAAGTTTTCATCAAATTTTTTTTATAGGCATCACAATAAACCAAAGATGTCTGCATCAGGTCCTGATAACAAGTAGAGAATGGCGTAGAACCAAAACCAAATCAATTTCCATAAATTTTACAGGAGAAAAAAAAACTGGGTTTGATAAAAGCATGCAATTTTGAAGTGGTTATTCAAATGGGTGGAGCTGGTTTTGATCAGAATCGCTCAAGGAGGTTATAGAAAAGGTTTTGATTTTGAACGCGTCATTTAGTATTTTGAACATTAATAAAATTTGATGAAAAACCAGGTTCTCACTTTTTACTGACTCTACTAATTAATCTAACTTAATAAATTTACTGTGTTTTTAGTGGTTTTGTTTATTTACCTTTTTAGCGCGTTGGTTATTGCTATGTTTGATGGTAATAAATATACATTTCTTTATAATATATTAGGTTCTAAGCCCTTATATTTGAGTAATTTATGTTAGCAATATTTTACCTTTTGCGTTGTGGTATATCCTCTTGTCTCGGTTTCGGTAATACCTAAGGTCGGTAAGAAACGGATGTATTTGTCGCTAAGGGAAAATATAAAAATAAAAATGACGAAGGAAGGAACAAATCCTTGCCTGTGCGTACAGACAAAAGCACAAGACTACAAAGACTGCCCACGGGACAATCCCTTCTCCTCAAGGACTGTTTTCCCATTTCCTACAGGACTCTCTTGTGTGTATCCCTTTCAAGAGGAATTACCTCCAAGGCTTTTCGTCTGTTCATCAGTCATTTATTAGCATTTTAATGGTGTTTACCCTCAAGTAGTGTAATATTAGAGGGACCACGCCTCGTATAACTTATCGCTGTGCGATATACATGGTCGTGTGGCTCAGAGGATTACCTGCTTATATATTAACCTCAAAACATAATATCTGCTCAAGCATACTTTGGTATATGCATGGTTAGCGCGTGAAATGTTGGGACTGTATTTAGTCCTTCTCACTACAAAAATATATTTTTATAAAACAACGCATTATTTTGAGGAATTTTCCTAACTTAAAAATCGTTTGACTGAAAATATAGGTTTCTAATGGGGACTTTTAGTAAATTCATTTGACATTTCGGCGAGTTTTTAACTGTTAAACCAGGTTAGTAGGTGTGAAATTCTATTAAATTCAGATTCCTTTTAATTGTTTATAGAAAAACAGCCCCAACAAACAATTTCTGAATGGCATTGCCAAAATTTATATTATTTTTTAGTTGTTTTTGTATGGAAAGTGTCACAAGGTCTCTCGTTTTTTTATCACCAGCCGACGCACTTCACTAGAATCCTAAATTTGCGGCACACATTTTTACTTTTTTCACTTACTAAGCTTTAAAACGTCGACGTCGAGTCAACACGCATGTATAATCATTGATCCTGTTAATTACAACATTGTTATGCTATTTACTTTTATTTAATTGATACAAAAATTTTTTTTTTAAATACCGGACCGCACCCACCCTAGGTACGCTACTGCTTTTAGTGAAACCTTTCTCTTGATCCTTCAAAGTAGAGCCTATTCTTTCGGACTCGGCAATGACTTCCTTCTAGCCCTATAAACTAAAAAGCTAGCAATAGCTGGTCCTATTCACAGCCGAGTGCGAGTGGTGGCTCTGCTTGAAAGCACTTAGTGACAAATGCTTGAATAAGATCGCCTGAGGACTTGAGACTTAAGCCTCGACTTTATAGCTGCCTCCGCCAGATAATAATACCACAACGGCTTCTTCTATCCTAGCCATGGAGGACCATTAGTTATTGTACTTGCTCCTCCATCTATTATAGCACCGCGGCTGAGGCTTAATCGTCGACAGTAAACATCTCAATCCACCTCATTCCATTCTTCAGATAAAATACCTTCATTAGAGTATATTTTATTGTTATAATTTATCGCCTGACATTTACCGATAATTTGCTACACACAATCATAAATGTGTTTTATTATCCTATTTTTATCCTCGGTCCACTACTTAAGGTTAATTGCATGATTATGTTAGGGTTCTCGCGGAGCTTGATTTATTTCCTTATTAAACTGCATCCTCAGCTACCTTAGCTAAGAACAGTTTATTATGCTATTTAGGGTTCGTTATTTATACACATTTTTTTTCAAAACAAGAAACTATAATGTTTTTCCTTCGTATTATATCATGAACCTGTACTACAATTGCCCATGTCGAGACCGCCCGCCGGAGGAGGTCTCGTCGACCCAGCCACTGCCCGGTGGGCGTCAGAAATAAACCTATGTTCTAGGATCTTTGCCGGCTGACTCCATAAGACCTTAGAAGGTGTGCCCCAACAGAGCACTATGCTCAGGAGAAGAGGTACAGGCTAGGCATTATAGGTAGTTTATATGGCCTGAGGGAATGATCACGAATTTACACTCGGTATCTAAGGGTAGGCGAAAACCGTCTGGATCCTAAATGTGAGTGTGAACCGGAGAGAGCTTGACTGGACCGCTAGGGGAGACTCTACTAGGTACATTTTGTAGAGCCCCCAGAGACCGTCGTCTGCTTGGAAGGGATACCATCCAAGGAGGTGCTAGTTTTAGCGACACAAAGCTGAGAATCCCACTAGGAAGGTGTGGGGTCTGACAACGCTAGACTAAAACATAGCAAGGTTAGGAAAGAGAGGTTCAGAGGTTAGTAAGTAAGAAAGCCATGGTTCGAACAGAGCAACAAGTGCCAGTGCAGAGAGAGAGAGAGAGAGAGAGAGAGAGAGAGAGAGAGAGAGAGAGAGAGAGAGAGAGAGAGAGAGAGAGAGAGAGAGAGAGAGAGAGAGAGAGAGAGAGAGAGAGAGAGAGAGAGAGAGAGAGAGAGAGAGAGAGAGAGAGAGAGAGAGAGAGAGAGAGAGAGAGAGAGAGAGAGAGAGAGAGAGAGAGAGAGAGAGAGAGAGAGAGAGAGAGAGAGAGAGAGAGAGAGAGAGAGAGAGAGAGAGAGAGAGAGAGAGAGAGAGAGAGAGAGAGAGAGAGAGAGAGAGAGAGAGAGAGAGAGAGAGAGAGAGAGAGAGAGAGAGAGAGAGAGAGAGAGAGAGAGAGAGAGAGAGAGAGAGAGAGAGAGAGAGAGAGAGAGAGCAGTGTTCACTTCAAGTCTCCGATTCCGACTGACTGAAAAACCTTAGAATTTCTTCTTCTTAAATAGGCAGGTCATTCCTGCATGAAGTGAATGATAGAGCTTTTTATTTCGGCTAATCATATGACATTGCATTCCGACCAATCAGAGGCTACTACACAGCAAGCGCCAGTGCAGAGAGAAAGAGAGCTTCACCTCAAGTGTCAAGTTGGCAGAACAGTTCTTGATAAATATTACGCAAATAAATTAAAATGCATCAAAATATTTCCATACGGTCTAATGTACATTTTATCCTTTAGTCAAAGAAAAAATATTCTGCCGGTTCGGGACACGAACCCAACATCCCAGATCGGTCCTCCGCCACTTGTCCCGCTCGAGAGTGTTAATATTAGTGAAATCTTTTCGTAGTTTATTCTATTAAGGGTTGTATATTAAATTTTCAGCCTAGGTATGTCCGATTGCTGTATTTTTAGTTTTTATATTTGATTGTCGTAAACTTGAAGTGCCTCGGATAGAGTTTCCAACGAGAGAGAACAGCTGTACTCACTCTCCTATGTCCGTCGCTAATGAGCAGACTAATGACTGGTCATGGATACAATTGAGGCAATATGAGATTATCTTCCATTGTGAAACTGCCGCCAGGATTATGGAGAATGATGAGTCTTCGGTGGGTGAGGTATTCCAGTGGCCGGAACGAACACATTTTAGAAATATCTTATGATTCACATCCTCAGGCATTCTGTCCCGGGAGCGCCCTATAATAATACCCCGTGACCAATCTGAGAAAGTGCACTTAAGTGCGGCCATTTTTCTCACAATCACACTACACCCCTTACATAACCACCACACCAAAGTCGAATAGCAATTTTTGTTCAATTATTTAACTCTACAATAGACCTAATTAAACAAGGCTAAAAATACCGAAAGTTTTGAGAACCAAAAAAGAATTGAAATTAAAAACCTAACCAGAAATCTATTTTGTTTCTGATTTTAATAGGTTTTTTTTCTGTATTTTTTTTTTGAAAAACTTTCCCCATTTTTTTCACTAAGATAAAATTCTCCTGACCATCCACTTTTATTTATTATTTTAATTCAGCACTTCATGAAAAATCTATCAACCTGAACCTCATGGCAGTTCTGATCATTTTTTCTTTTCATTGAAATTGGCCAAAGATTATTAAAGTTAAAAACAAGTATGAGAATTTTCCTGTAATACGGGATATTTGACTGATCGTGTTGAAATATTTTGTCAGTGAACAGTAAGCTCAGTACTGACACCACAGTTGGCGGCATGTGAACAGTAAGATCAGTACTGACATCACAGTTGGCTGCATGTGAACAGTAAGATCAGTACTGACATCACAGTTGGCTGCATGTGAACAGATTTTAGGGAAAAAAATTGGCTAGTGAACTTATTAAATTGTTTTTTATATTCTTAGTGATTGCTTTTTATGTTTTTTTTCTCCATAAAACAGTATTTTAGTGATGTTTTTTTCCTTATGAATAATGTTTATGTTTTGTTTTTTACGCAATTATTGAAAAGGTTTTTTTTTGGATCTGTTTAGTATGTTGGATGTTATTTATTGGAAATGCTAAACGTAACTGTCGCTAGTCATTATTCCTTTGAAGGCTATAGTTTTGATTTGTCTCGTCACTTTATGTTCCTTCCATTGATACAATTCATTTCAATGGAAAAAGGGGAGTTATCCACCTTTTTCAAGTTTTTTTTTGTCTTGTTCATGGTTTCTGGTTGTATTTTCGTTACTCTCTGCCCAGGGTTTCTTGACAAGGTTTAAATCACTGCCTGCTCCTTGTATGATAGGATGTTCAGTAGAAATTTAAAAGTGGGGAAGTTCCACTGCGTGCATTTGCCCGTCATTCCCAATGAAAATAAATCCATTACTATCTTTAGACTGCGTAGAAGCAGTAGTAACATTATCTAGACGGGGTTGCTATTTATAGGGGAGCTTCAAAATAAGGGTGGGCGACGAGCCCCGATGACGGAAGGCTGGCAGATGGTAGCGGTGTCCCCGTGAGGCTCTTTAATAGTTTCCAATCCCCTTGCCACGTGGTGTCACACGTGGTACGATTGTGATGTCAGCGACTGCATCGTCGGCTTCCTGTGCTGGTTAACTTGAACCTCATCTGTGAAGTGTTTTATCGCCACGAGACCGGATCTAAGCACAGCCGGCTATGTAGTTTTTTTTCATTTACACATAAAAAATCTCTCTTGATGCTTAATATCCTCCGGATCTGATCTTATAAAGGTACATTGCTCTACACCTAAACTTGTTTAAAGTGCTAAAGGTTGCTTAAATTCAGGTTAAGGCTAAATTAATTTCCTCCTGCTCATGACAATGGCCATTTTCTCCAATCATGTCCTGAGTGTCTGTGGGTCTCGCGCACTTAGTCAGCCTCCACTGGCTCGTACCCGGTGTCACGGCTGATGGAAGAGCGTTGGGGACGGCCCAAGACACCTCTTCCTCTTTCGTGAGCGAGGGAGGTGACAACCATGTGATTTGGCTGGTTTGTAAATACTGATGAATGAGCGAGTAAATGAAGAATTGAAAACATTGATCGCAATAACTTACTGCCCAATAAGGCAGATTGTAATTGTACTGCAATAAAGATTTTTGATTTCAGAGATATTACTGAATAAATTATATTTACAATAATTATTAGTATATTTGCGCCATGGGCTGTTATTCGTCGAGCTTCAGTCTTTCCAAAATCATTTTATTATATGAGATTGTTTTTAATATTTTTAGTCGTTGCGTTTTATGTTCTCATTTAACAAGTTTTGTGAAGATATACATATGTTAATGCTTTTTTCAAGCATCAATACCTTGAAAAGCAATATTAATTGCTAGGCAATTAAAAAAAATCTTACAGAATCGAGGCTGTTTGGCTCAGCATTGGCTAATATTTAATAGCAATAGCGGGAGATCCATTCAAAGATAATTTTTTTCATATTTTTTTTTTGTTGTAAGGTAAAAATTTTAGTGGCAAATTCACATTGAGTGGTAATTTCTTATTCATTTGATAAGTATCGATAGACAATGTCTTCATGGCTACTTTAAACATTATTTATGTAACGAAATTTTAAACGGTAATAATTGAGCTTTGATAGGATCATAGGTGACTATAATTCTTCCAAATGTAAAACTTTTTATCTGTATATGAGTTGAGAACATAAAGTAACAGGACTGACTTCTTAAAATAATTTGATTATTTATTGTCTCAGTCGTTATTACGCCTTAATCGTCCAGAAATACATTCAGCGTATCCTTTGATTTTGGTGAGTATTTAATCTTTCTTATTAACAACAACTTTATTATAACAAAATTACAATCTGCCTCTCAGGGAGATGAATGGAATTAAAAGAAACTTGTGGACAAGTCTTGCGACAAAGGGTGAAGGTAATGTGGGAACATTTTGCTTCATTAACTTTGATCCGCCATTGGTTGCACTAATACTCGATCTCATCAAGGTGTTTTTGAAGGTTATGGGATGCTATATCAGGGTCCGGGTGGGATGACAAGACTGCAGTGTTTAATCTGTCTACATACATTGTTAGACGTTTAAACTAATAGATTAAAAAATGGTTATTTTCTCTGTGTAAGCTGGCCCAGAAGTATCCCCATCCAATCCAAGGCTGTCGCCCTCCAACGACAAAGTTGACACAATTTATTACTGACACAGATAATTATTGTTCGCTACACCTTTTCGAAATTGTTATTTATGTTTGGGATTTATATAGGCAGCAGTGCCTCAGTTGCCGTTAATATATTGTAGCAAATTAAATCACGAAATGGGCGATGTATAGTAATGTCAACGAACGACCACCGGTCGGCGAGAAGTCTTTTCGGATTTTAACACCAGCGGTTATAAAAATTATCGATAACCTTTGAAGCGGTGTTAACAACTCCGAGAAATATAGTTCTGTACGGCGATAATTCAAAGGCCGGTCTTTGGCTTATTTATGTCTTCGTCGTCCTGTCGCTTTTTTTTTTTCCTTTTTTTTTGGCCGTTGAAATTTCATAAGTTCTTTCGAGGACCAGTTTTCGAAATTCGAACGCAATTAAGCCTATTAGCGGAAAAAATGTTAATCATGACCTCATACTTTTTTTTCAGAAGAGCACTTACATATCAATTTAGAACAGGATTCCGTTACTTATAAGATTGACAAACAGAAAATTTTCAATACATAAGTACAAATAGTATAATTTTTAAACTAACTGCGCCGTATGCATATAAAGACAGTGAGTCCAATAAATAAAATAATGTATTTCTGTAACGGGAATTGAATTCAAAAAGATAAAAAAATAAGAAGGGGGATACCGTTTACTTACTTGACAAGCTTTGATTAATGTACTCAACTCAGCGTAATGCATGAGCGTTAATTGATCCAACCTGATCTCTCTCCCTAATTAATACTTTTCCAAAATCTATTAAGTGTGTTTTTATCAAGGAGTTGTTGGATATTATTATTATTAAACAGCTTTATTAATCTGCCTCATTGGGCAATAAGTAATTACTATTAATATTATCATTCATACCATATTTACAATTTGTATTCACTTGCTGATTCATACTATATATACAAACAGCCCATAGACCTGCCAAATTATCATGGTTGTCACCTCCCTCGCATGCGAAAGAGAAAGCGGAGTCTTGGGAAGTCCCCCGCGCTCCTAAGTCAGCCGCGTCACTGGATAAGAGCCAGCTGAAGCTGACGAAGAGCAGGAGAGCCACAGGCGCTCAGGACACGATTGGACTAACTGGTCATTGCCAGGACTCCCACTGTTACGCATTTATAGCAGGTCACGAGTCCACTGGAGGATTATAGGGATGAGTGGTGCAGTGTAATGGCTTGGGGGTTACTATGGAATTTTATGAACTTGGAAGGGATGAGTTCGAGAATGTAAGGTTTGTTAAGATCGTTAAGAAGGGTTTTGTTGCTGACGTAATAAGGGGCATTTACTATTGTTCTCAGGACTTTTGATTGAAAGGATTGGATATGCTTAATGTTCGACCTCTTTGCTGTGCCCCATCTCCAAATCGGCTTAAGTATAACTTTGTAGATTAGTAATTTGTTTTCTATCGAAAGATGGGATTGTTGGATATTAACAATGAAGAATGATTTATTAGAAATAAAATATAATTGAGTGATGAATAATACATGAATGGTTACTTACAAAGTGAATAATAACAAATTATCTTACACAATAATACAATAGTGTCTTGATCGAATGTGTATGGAAAGCTTCTTGTCGGGTGGGTATCCTGGTGGAACGAATGACATCTTAAGAGCAAGATACTACGCATCTTTCCTCCGCGAACGTGAACTTACTGCCTCACTCTCCGGATCTCAATCGCTTTTTGCTCTTACTCGGGAAAAATCCGTCCCCTCGTGTCGATATTGCCCCCGGGGGTGTTATGATACCTTATCCTGGTCTGCCCAAAACATGCCCCCTATAGTCCCCTATCGTAGCGTAAATGTTCACTCCAACCTTTGTCGCTTTTGGTTGTTGGACGTACGCTAGGGTTTGCACTAATTGTTACACCTATCAAGGGAAAATTGTCCTAACAACAAAAAATCGAAAGCTTAGTCTAATTAACACTAACAAACAAAAGTTGGCCATTATTTAGATGGTATGTTATTGTATTCTGTTATTTTTTTAAGGTCTTAAAAATATCTATTTTACCTATTTTTCATATTGCAATTCAAACGTGTCAATTGTTGCATATTTACATAATTTCAAATGCTATTTATCATTGCTCTTGCGAACTGTTTTTGTACCTGCCTACTTTTTTTTTTTCTATATATATGAACCAGATGCCTCCCTGTGTCAATAAATTAGATGAATTCTAACATGATTTTTTAAGTTGTGTTATAATTTTTAAGGCTCAATGCTTGTTTTTGTACAAAGAAAAGTTAAGAACTGTCCCTATTTGGATAAATATTGTAGGAATTAAACAATAAGGAAGAATGTGAGTACAGATGTTGCCCGTGCCCCAAAGGCTGAGGGGAGACAGGGAGTCTCTGTTTAGCCTTGCGCTTGCGCCCTGTTTGTTTCTCTGCTCTCAGGCCTTTGGAGTGGTTTGAGAAAATAAAGCTGTGCCCGAGTAAACAGTCGCTAGACCGCTCTTCACTGCTACGATCTCTCAGTAGTTGCGTCAGGCCGTTAATAACAGCGGTCAATTAGCTTTTCCACGCTTCAGTACAAGTTGTCGGCAGCGTAACAAAACAGGCAGCGCTCATAAAACTGTCCCTTGATTCTCCTTTCGTAACATTCCTTTAAGGTCGCTTTGGTCGGTGGTAAATAACCAATATTTATAGAATGTGTTAATTTTGTTAGCCTAGCAATGGCAAGGAACCGTGTTTTGGGCTCACTGTCACTGCTGTACTTTAGCGTGAATGATTCATAGCCGGAGTCGATCGTTATTGATGGGAAAACGTGTCAGCGTACTATGAGTGTCTGCATCAGGTCTTCATAACAACATAAAAGAAAGATGGGTGTTAAAAAGCTAAAAAGAGCTTCCCCATCTCGACAAAAGACTGGCCAGGACCCACGTACGAGGCTAAAAAGACAAGAACTAAACCGACTCTTTGGGCAACTGTACAGACTACTTCGAAGGACATCCCATCTTTCAATAGAAAATAAATTACTTATGTACAAAGTTATATTAAGCAAATATGGACCATACGGAATAGAGCTATGGGGGACAGCAAAAAAGTCGAACATCAAGCGTGTCCAATCCTTTCAATCAAAAATTCTGAGAACAATAGTAAATGCCCCTTATTACGTCAGGAACAAAACCCTTCATAACGATCTTAATATGCCTTACATTCTCGAACTCATCCCTTCCAAGTTTATAAAATTCCATAATATCCTATCCAACCACCCTAATCCCCTAGCAGTCATTGCACTGCACCACTCATCCCTATAATCCTCCTCGGAGACTAAAACGGCAGTTGCCTCGTGACCTGCTATAAATACGTGACAGTGGGAGTCCGGGCAATGGTCAGTTTCTCCAATCATATCCTGAGCGTCTGTGGCTCTCGCGCTCTTGGTCAGCCTCCGCTGGATCTTATCGAGTGACGCGGCTGACGAAGGAGCGTGGGGGACTTCCAAGGACTCCGCTTCCTCCTTCGCACGCGAGGGAAGTGACAACCATGTGGACTTGGGAGGTCTCTGGGCTGTTTGCAAATATGGTATGAATGAGATCATATATCACAATTACTTATTGCCTAATAAGGCAGATTGTAATTTTATCATAATAAAGTTGTTTATCTATCTAGAGGAACTCAATAAATGAAAATTTCCTAGTGTTGCTCGATTTGAATTACAATATGAACAATAGATAAAACAGTTTTAGAATAAATAATATAAATATTAATAAATAAGAATAAATAATATATGACATGCAATGGAAATATTTGTCTGCTAGCTTTATTAGCATAGTTTATTTGGCTAATAACTATTAATAATATTGGGATTTATACTACGAGTAAAATTCCGGCTTGCAGAAAATCATCACAACTTCGCCTCTCATCTATAAATCATATTTTGTCACGATTACAAACAATTATCATGTACACAGTATTTTTTGAAATTAAATTAAATTCAAAGTGAACAAGGACGTATTCTCGTTAGTTATTTGCACTTCAAACAAACCTTCGACTGTGACTATTACAGCATACAATGAGGTATCAGGCACAACTTATACCATCAACCTTGTTGACTCCTTTTGTAGCGTTGAATACAACTCACACATACCAGTATAGTAAGAGGTTTGACAGACATTGACCGATTCTATAATGTAATCTTCTGTTCTAAATGTATTGTTTTTTTCTCTTCCCTACGATATCTGAAAGCTTGACAATATATTCTAGATAGCACTTGCTTTGAGATGTAACAAACACTAGGGGACGACTGGAGCAGCAAGTATTGTATCATTTACATATCTCACAGAGATCTTGCCGCTGCTGGAAAACTATCCCTTCTTATCTGTGGACATCTCCGACTCTGGTCTAAAGTAGAGCCGAGGGTATGGATGTGACGGGACTCTACAAGCTGGTCTGCAATACATTCTACCTTCAGCCGATGCATACCCAGTTATTTACAGGCTTTATTAGCTAGGCTAGGTTCGATTCTCGAGTCGGACATTGATTTTCTCTTACTCACTCGTTCCTAAGTTCCCTAATTCCTAACTTGGGCGTAACTTTTGACCAATCACCACTAAACTTCGCCTCGATTAAACTGAAATGAAACGAAACGCGACTTGGACATTCGACCAGGTTATAGCGAGTAGAGACCACAGGAACCTACCCACGACAGAATGCAAATCACAGACCAGCTATCTCCTAACGAGTCCGTGTATCGGCTGCCTCCGTTTATCGTCGTCCCTGAGGCACCTGGAGAAGACTTTATTGCTTCTGGGGGTGGTGGGAGGTCGATTCCCGCATTGAGTAAGGCAACCTCGCGAAGATAACCGAGGTAGGAAAATGCGAAACTGTAGTTTTATAATGTTGTGGTGAAACATTTCATTTATGATGTTTACATAATTTTACACTAAAATACTAAGTACAATAAATATTTTTATATATTATTAATAATGGATTAAATTATTTACTATACAAACTCCAAAGCTGTCAATACCGAATCGAGTCGATTTTGTTGCTTCAATCTTTCACTAGTTTGGCTTTTCGAAGTAAATATATGCGAATTTCTATTATATTATCATACTAATTATGTATGTTACAATTATTATTGAATATTATAATCATTCATTGCACGCACCACTCATCCCTATAATCCTCCTCGGAGACTAAAACGGCAGTGGCCTCGTGACCTGCTATAAATGAGTGACAGTGGGAGTCCTGGCAATGGCCAGTATTTCTAATCATGTCCTGAGCGTCTGTGGCTCTCGCGCTCTTGGTCAGCCTCCGCTGCATCTCATCCAGTGACGCGGCTGACGTAGGAGCGGGGGGGAGGACTTCCCAAGACTCCGCTTTCTCTTTTGTATGCGATGGAGGTGACAACCATGTGGACTTGGGGGCCTCTGGGCTGTTTGTATATATAGTATGAATGAGCGAGCGAATGAAAATTGTAAATTGGTATGAATGAGATCACTTATCACAATTACTTATAGCACAATCAGATTTCATCATAATAAAGTTGTTGTATTATGTTACAATAACTATTGAATTGAGAATAACGGTGTATGTTGAAATACATAAAATTATGGGTTGCCCAGAGCTAACAGCTCATTTAGCACGCGTGTAAAAATATTGATAGAAATCGTCTACATTTTCGACAAACAAAACAGTTCTAAAACCAAAACAGGACGAGTAAACATTTTAAATGTTCTGATGTATAATAAGGATTCGTTAATGTCGATATTGGTACGACTTGTACAGAGCACCTGGACACCCAGACATCATCAGCGCATTTTTTTCTATGTTTGCATAAGGTATAACGATAGTTTTTGCACAGGATTATCAAAATGTTTATTAGTAATTTCTTATATAATTTATTTATTTGATGATATTTCGGGTGAGAGTTTCACCATTATTGATTGGTCCTTACTACTTACTAGTGATTGTATTGTTAGTCCTGACAAAATATATTTCGTTTATTTTATGAGAAAGTTCGTTTTTTTGTGCCTCCCATAATATTTATTGGATTAATTTAAATATAGCCGTTAAGAATAACTATTGTTAGACGTTTGTTTCTGTCGCCCCTGGCTGCTTCACGGGTGACCTCTCATGACCCTGTTGGTACTTGGGTGCCTGTTTGTATGCACTTGCGTGCGTGAACTACGCGAGTTATGTAACCCGACCCCGGGGTGCCGCAACTCGAGGGTCGTGACCGCACTTTGAACGCGACCATTAACTGTACAGCCATAAACAAAAGGAAAAAAAAATTAACATTTTTCCTGAACCATATGATTGTTCGGAGAGATATTTACGGATTCGTCCTTTAGAAGACTAGAACTACCTGTTTAAGTCCTCTTGGGCTATGTTTGGAAACGCATGACAAATCAAAAGTCTATTTATTATATATATTTTTTTCCTTCTAGAATAATAAAACATAAAATTATATTATCAAGTAAATAGTTTAAATAAACGTAGAAATTACATTGCCACACCAACAACCCAGAACCACCATTGAAATTATAGTGATCGGAATTAATGTTTCAATGTTCTATGAAAAGATCGAAGAGTCTCAAAGTTAGTGAAGTAAAAATTGTAATGAGAAAATATTTCACAAAATTTAGTTTGCTTTAATTTTTATTTTCGTCGCTTTTTACCTTAATGAAACGGTATCAATGATTAATTAAGACTAAATCAACTAACCCTTAGCCTTTGTTAGTAGTCAGTAAATTAATGATTTTTTTTCACAAATACATTTTTTAAAAGCAATAACACTCAAAAATGCATTATGAAACACATGGACTTTCTTGACTACATAGAAGAGAAAATATTGAAAAACAATATATGTTCAGAACTGAGAACTGATCTGACAAGCGTTTACGATAAACAAGTATGATAATTCTCATTTTGTGTCTTAAACAAAAATTTCTTTTAAATATATATGTAAATGGATCAGACGATTAAGCTTTCGTTCTTCACGTTGCTAAATGTCTTCAATGTGGAAATAGATAGGTCAGTTTAATTATCCTAGTTTCTTATATTTATTTTCAGTAATTAACTTAACTCAGCAATAGTCATTTAAGCTTTTGTGTTCTTCTTATTAATAGCTGAAAGGTTAAACATAAGAGAATACACTGCTTCTATTAAGGGACTGTAAGTGAAAGATCAATTTTAGATAATTAACAATCAACCATAAGCATTCGAAAATGACTATGTTCAAAATATTTAAAAATTAAAAAACAAGTCTTCAACGTTTAGGTTTCAGGTTTAGTTAAGGCTAGGTTTACTTAGAATGAAAGCCTGAGAGGGCTAGGGGGAGGGAGATTCTCAATTTGTCTTTGTAATATTTTTTTTTTAAATAAACTTTATGATGATAAAATTACAAACAGTTGACGGCTTGTTGGACGTCTAAATAAGTGATCTGCAGACTCACGAAAATCAAAATTAATTTTAAACCAAATTGTGTACGTTTAAGGTTTCAGGTTTAGGTAATACTAGGGATACGTGCACCGAAGCCTTAAAGATGTATTTATATATTTTCCCTCCTTGTACCCTGTGTTAAATAGGAAGTGGTCCTGGAGTGGATACAGGGACTGGGAAGGGAATACCCCGTCCTTAGCGGAGACTGAATCAGCGAGAAAGCGACTCTCTGTATAAGGACTGTCCTCCCTGGCGCCTCCACTCCTGTTGGCTTGCATTAAGGACACGGTCCTCCTGCCCGCATTAGGCAGTGTTTATGTCCTAGCTTGTATCAATGTCGTCTGTGTCACTCTGTAATTTGTACGTGGGTCTACGTAACCGGACAGAGAATATTGGTTTACTTCAAAGGGAATATGTCGATCGAATATATATGTCTCTGTGAGATCAGTAAATTTTTCTGTGTTTAAACTTATAGAAAATAATGAAAAAAGAAAAGCATGCGACATGCACCCTTATTGGCTATAAAACGACTAAACATACTCATACCGTACAAAAAGAAAAAAACGAAAATAAAAGCAACATGTCAGCACTTTACTGGCTCAACTATAAAGAGCAAACTATCGAGGGTAAAAAAACGTGATCATTCGACAATAAATTCAATGGGTCGTCAAAGCCCGAGTATGTTGTCGTTTAAGAGCGCTGGGGTTGAATTGCAAATTTTCGGACGTCTTCAAACGGGACTCAAAGCCCTCAAGAAGGCTATTAACGGAACTATAAAAACTCCGCTGAATGTTCGAACAAACAAAAAAACAATTTCACAAGCCTTGCACCCACGTAGCTGATGAAGGCATTGAGCTATACCAATGTGTCTAACGCTAAAGCGTTCATTTGGTCATTGAGGATTGTTACGTGGCAATGAAGTACCGGTTGTAGGAGGGCATGATTACATTATACTCTAAGCTTTTATCTTCAGTTTGATAAAATAAAACCTTGAATGTTCATATTGAGACAAATTAAATCAATCAACAATGATAACAATCAATAAATTAAACGTTAAGCAAAAAAAAAATTATAAAACATAATACACAAATCTCATGGCTACTCACTCAATTGATACTGTGATAAATAGGTTTGCGATGTGTTCAGACTTTACTCCTGGAGGTACGGAGGGGGTGGTTTCTTAGCACACATGTGTTTAGTATAACTTCTTTTTTATTTATATTATCCGATATTTGGAAATGTAATTTAATTTCAATATTTTCCAGGCTTTTCATTAATTATCTATAATTCGTATGGTGTAGCAAGGCGACTCTATGTGGTGCATCATGATGCCCTTCCTCCTGTAGATGCTGTAGTAGAACTGGCTTGTTTTTTGTTTATAGTGTACTTGGCATATAATATATAATTTTCTATTTGTTCTAGCAATATAGGATTTATTGCATTCCCCACACGCCTAATCTTTTAACTGTAAGTTGTGTGAAGTGGCTTTACTTTTTTTTCGAAATATTCAGTCGTAAATATGGGAGAGTGCCATTACCATTAACATTACCTAACAAGCAAGTATTTATTTTTTGAATCCTTTTCCGTCTGCCTAGAATATTTATTATTTAATTATATATAAAAGAGCTAACATGAAGTGTGGTCAGTGTCACGCAGCCAACTGAAAAAAAAAGAAGGTTTCTAAGCTGGGCATACAAAAATGAACTATTGGAGGACTACATAGTGTCTTAAAACAGTTGAGATAGATGTAAAAAATTGTTTGGTTTTAGACACATTTATACAATTTAGAAGCATATTTATACACTTTAGGAGCATATTTATACACTTTAGAAGCATATTTATACACTTTAGGAGCATATTTATACACTTTAGAAGCACATTTATACACTTTAGAAGCACATTTATACAATTTAGAAGCATATTTATACACTTTAGAAGCATATTTATACACTTTAGGAGCATATTTATACACTTTAGAAGCACATTTATACACTTTAGAAGCACATTTATACAATTTAGAAGCATATTTATACAATTATATGCTATATAATTTATATAATATGCTTCTATATTTATCAATCAACAGTCCCTATTTTCTTTACTCGGTATGAGCCTAATTTAAAAAATCTAAATGAGGTTTTAGTCATAACAGTTTTAGGTTTTTAGAATGCTAAAATATTTATTAACACATTAGTTTGTTGTTAGCTAATAATTAAACATTTTAGTCTTAAAGATGTATTATGTTGGAACGTAGCGACTGTAGCTTCGTGAGTTCAAGAAGGAAAAGTGCAGAGCAATTAGTTAAAGGTGAATTTAATCAGCTAAATTGCATTTGCTCCTCAAAAAGGAGATCTATTTTGAAACAGTGTTTCTTCCAATTTGATTTCACAGATATCTGTGGTGATGAGCAATGATGGACCCATCATCAGAGAATATTCTGTCCAGGGATAGTATTATCAACTAGGTACTGGTCAATTATAAGCTCCCCCGTATAATTTTATTTTTCCCTTTTAAATTTAATGTGGTTTAAATTTACAGTAATTATACAATTATAGATTCTCAATCGAATCTAGGAATTTACAAATTATTTTTGTATTTACTGTAGCGTCGCTACATTATATCCAAGTTTTGTTATTTCATAAGCATTATATAATGGAATAAACAAGTATAATGATACACATTAGACTGGACTGAACTGACTCTGATAAAGGTGATGAGGCTCACCTTTTTGATCAAACTTAAAACTAACTTACATACTAATTCTTAGCCTAATTTTTCCCCGACAGTCTGTTGCCATCGATGCGGGAGGGGTGGTGGGGTCATAGTGTTAGAGACTGGGGTTTTGAGATGCTGCAACGATATACAATACTAAAGAATATATATACATTTGTTTCCCTTCCTAGCCCGTTTAAATTCACAGATAATTATATACAATTATAGATCCTTAGACGAATCTATCTACAATTTATTTCGTATTTCCTGTAGTGTCGCTACATTAGGGTGGTCTGAAAGGTTTCCGACCTACCAAAGCTTTTATTTCACTAGCTTTTATTTATTTTATTATCATCTTCATGTTGAGGTCGGAAACTTTTCAGACCACCCTAATGTAGCGACGCTACAGGAAATACAAAAATAAATTGTAGATAGAACCACCTGTGTATATACAGGTTTCATATCATTCTATATATCAAATATATATATGTATATCAAAAATAAAATCGAAGCAAACTGTACATAGTTACTATAGAATTGTATATAGAATTGTGCTTTCATTTTATTTTTAGGCTTCATTTACAAGTTTTATATCGAGAATAGGCATTATTATTATTGCAACACTTATGCAAATGACTTATGATATTTAAAACTGGCACAATACTTTATAATTTAATTAATTATTAACTAGCCTAATTCCTTGAGTGAGTGCTGCCTCTGGGTTGGGGTCGTTCTCTCATTAACATGTTAGCAATGGAGGCAATCAATCAAACGGACACGAAACAATTTGTTTAATGCCGTCAAGATAAATATCAGCTCTCATAATGCGTGTCCCAAATGTAGGTCGTAATTTATTAATAAAACGTGTTTTAGTGATCTCTCGGAGAGTAGTGAAAATGTTGTTTGTTCGAGCATGATGACGTGCTATGAGGTTTTCTACTTTACATAGGTTTTATTGTATGTATACTTTTAGTACATAACTAGTCTATTCTATTGAATGTTATATAGTATTTTGAATGGTCAAAGTAGACAAGGAGGAATGTTATTAGTGTTTTTTTTTTATTGATGTGAATATTTCACGATCCAAATGGTTTTTTGTCAATTTGTAGCTGTTGCAAATGTCATCGTGAGCGTTAGTGCATCAAAAATACCTAAATATCATATATATAAGTTAATAGTTGGTCATCAAACCACGTGGTATATTGTAGTATATTGACAGCTGGAAAAATTAATGTATTTTTTTTTATTTATCCTTCTAAGACAGAGTCAACAACCAACTTAAACATCCTAGAATGAAATTTTCTAGTCTTTTGACGAACCGCAATTTATAATGATTTCCTTGAATGGTTCAGAAGTTTGTCGATTTTTTTTTTTATACCTAATACTTCTAACAGTTGATTATTTTTTGTTTAAATCATGATAATTGTGAACCTGGAGATAAAATTTCCAATACAAAAATGTAAAATTGAAACTGATAATTTTCATTGTTTATGTACTGGGGTATTGGATTTTCTATAACTTTAGTGAATTTTCGAGAAATATATATGTATTAATCTATTACATTTTGACTGTTTTATTGTACTATTGTCATATACTAAGGAAGACAGACTTGAGCTGTCTCAAGTGCTACTAGTAAATATAGAGATGTATTTAAGAAAAAGGAGCAATTAGTGTCATTTAAAGCTAAACTATACCAAACCTTCCACTCTAAAACTTAAATAATTCTGTATACATTTTGAGAGTATGAACTAATAGATAAAAGATGTATTGTATACCGAATAGGCTATTGGTTAGTTGAGCTGGAGACATGCAGTGATGGTTGCCAAGTGCACCATGGATGACCTTTGGGCCGTGCGCGGGGTCCCTGCACCCAACCGGTCCTCTGCTGCACTTTTAATCATCAGTTACTCTCTCTTCCTCTCTTCGGCCAATCACAGCGTCTATCCTCTTACCTCTGCTTTCGTGTCAGAGGTCTTCTGCTCTACTCTACTCTTTAGGAGTCCTAATAGCCTTTTAGCTGCAACCCTCCCTTCTTAAGGCACCCACCAATCTTCTTTATAATTTATAGTTTTAATTTCATTTTGGACTATGCCACAATCCGTTTACTAAACAATTATTTTATATTACTGCAGTCCATAACGCGCTATATATTTAGTACTCGTAAAGTACTACGTTCCTGGTTTTTACTCCTTGCTCCATGCATTCTTCCTCATAAGTATTGTCCTAACAACACAACTCATTAATTATTTTCAATTTGTTTCTCTGTATCCAGGCTCAATTCAAATCGTCTATCGAGTCCCGCAATACTGCTTCCTTTGGCCTTTCTTTTCTTATCCGTGCCACAAACCTTTGCGATTCTATTCCCATCGATATTCGGCGTTCATCGACTCTCGCAATCTTTGTATAGAGACCTTACCAATTCCTTATAAGTATTGGAACCTGGAGCCAGGAGCTACACAACGCAGTTTCTGCTCTCCGAACCTGGAGCCAGGAGCTACACAACGCAGTTTCTGCTCTCCGAACCTGGAGCCAGGAGCTACACAACGCAGTTTCTGCTCTCCGAACCTGGAGCCAGGAGCTACACAACGCAGTTTCTGCTCTCCGAACCTGGAGCCAGGAGCTACACAATGCAGTTTCTGCTCTCCGAACCTGGAACCAGGAGCTACACAACGCAGTTTCTGCTCTCCGAACCTGGAGCCAGGAGCTACACAACGCAGTTTCTGCTCTCCGAACCTGGAGCCAGGAGCTACACAACGCAGTTTCTGCTCTCCGAACCTGGAGCCAGGAGCTACACAACGCAGTTTCTGCTCTCCGAACCTGGAGCCAGGAGCTACACAACGCAGTTTCTGCTCTCCGAACCTGGAGCCAGGAGCTACACAACGCAGTTTCTGCTCTCCGAACCTGGAGCCAGGAGCTACGCAACGCGTGAAATTCAGTTTCTCATAAAAAAAGCAAGGTTAAATTATTTGATAAGATCGGCATAGAGTCAGTCCATATGAGCTAATCTCTCTAAAGTCTCGCCAAATTGAGGAACCCGTCAAAAATCCCAGGTTATATGAAAGTGTAAAACGGAAAGTTGGGTTGTTCGTAACCCAACTTTCCGCTTGGCTTCGAGTGAATTAACCCACTTCCTAGCAATAGCCACACACATCTGTAGGCCAATTACCTTCTCGTCCTGACGCAATATGCCATCCTACTCCTTACTCGGCTCTTCTTAATGCTCTCAGGCTACTGTACGGAATTGAGCAGAAAAGGGTTCAAAAATAAAATTGTTGACATAACACCACTTAGTTGTGACATAATAAATTTGCGATTGCAGCGCGAATGTTACAAAGAATATATTGTATTAAATATATGGATCACTTAGCCAAGTGCACGCTATTTTTGATTTCGCCAGTAATTTACATGAAGCATGGGATCAATGGCACACATATCGCGAGATGTTGAAGTTTCTGTAAATGATATTTTTTCCCCTTTTTATTAATATGGCACTTTAGAATTATATTTAGCTTAGAGAAAATTAAATCGCGTTTTCATTCACTCGTGTCTACTTTGCATTGATAACCACTTCCATTTCTAAATATGAATTTAAACTTGTCCGTCAAATATAGTAATTATTATTATATTTCAATTCATTCATGAAACGGTAATTTATAATTGAACGTGATAAGAAACAGTAAAATTAAAGCGATGAAAAGCATTGATATTTTAGTCCTATATAACCTAACTTTATTTGTTTTTTGATAAAATTTTTGATGTGTGGGAGGGATAAATGCATTACAGAAAACAAAGGATAAATTAATAAATATATTTTTTATCCATAATAAATTTCGTTGCAGTAAATAATGTGGTAACTTGTTCTTAATTAATACTTTTGACATAACAATGATGTCATTATGGAATCATTGAGCACTGAACAACCATCCACACTGCGATTACATAATTTACCACAAAGTAACTATATTCGAAAGATGTAAATTATTTTTTAACGTGATAGTTGCGTATAATAAAGACAATGTTTCTGTTAGGGTTAGAGCAGTTGAAGGAGGCTAGGGTGAATGTGAACTTGGTCATATAAAGTTTTGATGGTATTGTTTACGTAATGTACGTGTAGGTGAACAGAGAAGCTAAAGCAGAATCCAGCAGTCACTGGACCCCCTCACCTCCTTAACCAACTGGTTAGCTTTTTAGCAAAACTATTTCTTCCGCTTTTGGAATTGAATTGTTTGTCCGAACGGCCCGTTTCGAAAAGCCAATATTTCACTGCAGTCACGCCAAAAAGTTGATTAAAAAGAAAGTTTTTTTTATGTTTAAAAAAGGATTTCGGGTTGATCTACTCACTGCGGTTTGTATCAGATTTTTGTACCAATCACATTAAGACCCTGTAGCATGTAGGAAGGGCATTTGTAATGTCGAAGGAATGCAAAGAATATTCCGAATCCAATGCTTCGTATTTTGTGTAGTTTAAGAATCTGTTTATTTCATTTATAATTATATTTCATGAAGTATAGCAGCTGATAAATGAAAGTGGTAATTGTTTAAAACAGCTGTTTTTCATATAATTCTAAATAAATTAAAACAAATGCTTCCGAGAAGTTGTAAAGTATGACCGTTACATTGAACTCATCCCTTCCAAGTTCATGAAATTCCACAGTAACCTATCCAACCACCCTAATCCCCTAGTACAGTCATTGCACTGCACCCTATAATCATCCTCGGAGACTGAAACGGCAGTGGCCTCGTGACCTGCTATAAATACGGACAGTGGGAAATCTAGCAATGGCCAGCTTCTCCAATCATATCCTGAGTGTCTGCGGCTCTATCCTGTGACGCGTGTGATGAAGGAGCGCGGGGGACTTCCCAAGATTCCGCTTCCTCTTTCACATGCGAGGGAGGTAACAACCATGTGGATTTGGGAAGTCTTTTGGCTGTTTTTAAATACTGTAGGTATGAGCGAGTGAATGAAAATCGTGAATGGAGTATGAATGAGAACATTTATCACAATTACTTATTTCCTAATAAGACAGATTGTAATTTTAGCACAATAAAGAAGTTTCGATATATAAAAAGAGCGTTTTGGGCATCAATTTATGAAGTTCGATTCTTTACACCCTGAATAACCAACCGGAAATAAAGGGGGAGAAAAGACATTTTTAAAGAAGAAAACGCAGGTTATAAATTAGTTTTCTCCCTAATAATGGCGATCCTGAATTGGAAATAAATACAGCCCATCAAAAGCATTCATGATTTTTGGTACTTTTGAAGTATTCAATCAAAGCGTAATTTTCTGTTATTGATTCAAGTAATGGAGTCCGGCCGATAGTGAAAATTAATGAATCCCCAAGGATACTGAGCAATTGACATCTGTTCTTTATGAGTGCGGCTGGCTTCCTCAACAGTGTATCAATGGATAGCATTGAATTATCACAGCACAACATAGCTACTGCCTGGTGCTCCATCAAAAGTTAATGGGCGGCACCTCCGCTGTCACTATTTCTTTATTATTTATCACTATTTCTATATCTTTATTTGGGAAAAAAAATTGAAAAATATAGCTCGTAGATAATTGTGATTAATGATATCGTTCATACAATAAAGGCACATCATTCATATGATTAAGGTATCTCCCTCCTAATTTTTGAACTGAAAACTGACCATTGCTAGAACTCTTAGTGACGCAATATTCACAAAAGATCACGTGGGCACTGCCTGCCTTTTTCATCTCCGAGGATTGTAGGGGTGGGTGATAGTTGAAAGTGTTTTTGCCGAAGGATTAGGGTGGTCGGACAATATTTTATGGAAATTTTTGATTGAGTGATCATTTAGTAAGGAAGGATTATCTGTTTCGAAGGCCAGTATGCCTTGGTGCCATTTCGAAAACAGTTCGACAACTGCAGTCTACGCAGCTTAAGTAGCTCATGAATATTCCAAACAACACTAGAATCTCCGTTAGAGCTTATAGTAAGGTTACCCTTTCTCTTTCATCTCTGGGTCAAGGATCTGGGATAGCTGCCGTATTCACTTGTTAAGTCAATGCTACATAAATAAACATGTGCAGAAACTGCTAGAATAAGACGAGTACTGAAGTGAACTTAAACCCAGAGCCATTGTTGACCAGGCAACATCGTAAAGCTCTGTGTTCGTCATCGAAGAAATTACGCCGCAGGCCAAACTCTCTCAGTGACGTTAAACTCAGCGTAGCGCTCACCGGGCCTTTTTTAAACTCTCATCCGTCCATCTGGGTGTATAAACAGAGAAGCGTGACTCATCTGAAAGCAGCATGTTTCTCACTCCGTTTTCGGTACGCATAAGGTGTTCCTGAGCAAATTTCAAACGAGCTCTGCTTTGTCTCTCAACTCTGTCGACAATGGGACTCATGCTGGTCTCTGGTGGTTTAAATCCACTTTAGCAAGTCTTCCTATATCAGTTTCTGCACATATTGCTACTCCCCGAGCTGTACGTTGTAAGTTGAGTCTCATTAGCAGTTGAAACCCGAATCCAAAGCGTGTGTAATACAATTAACCGGTCATCTGTTGGCTCTGTCACTCGCGACCGACCTGGCCCAAGTCTCACAAACCTGTCTCACGTGTTCCCCAAACAGTAGTTTCAGGTAAACCCCATGCACGGGCTGTATATCTTTGGCTTCCACCGTCTTCCACTTGCCACTTGCTCGATAAAATAATTTTTTTGAATATTTATCAGGTTCCGCCTTTATATTTACAGCCCCTCATCACTGGGACAGTGTATTTATTTATATACATTGAGTAATATATGTTATAAATGACCATTGTACTTTAAGTTGACTTAAAAAGCTGTGAGAGCCTGCTATTGGCCGAAGCTCGTTATTCAATCGGGTCCGTGTACCTGGTTGGTTATTAATCTATTGCACACACTTGCTGTGCGACCGCGTGGGGGTTACTTTCAGCTTGCCTTGAATTTAATTATCTACCACTTTTTTATAGATATTTTTTATAGTTTAAGTCGACATTTTTGTTTAGGAATATGTGAAGCTGTAATTTTTTTATGAGACGCAGACAAGAGCACCTTTGAATATTAATAATTAGTTATTGTGATATGAAATATAGTGTTTCAAATCCTTTTGGTTTTTTTACAGAAGCTCTTACCATCTAAGAATAATGAAGAAATAAAAGTAGATGAAAATCAAAATGGATTTAAAGTAACGGTTACTACTATAATACCCTACATAAATTATTCTTAATTTATTAACGATATAACTCCTATATCAATTAAGATTAAGGAAATAACCAATGGAAAATCATACAGATATCATCTCTACTTTGGCAAAAAATTAACGATGTCATTTGTACGTTTTGATAAGTTCATTCCATTGTAACTATTTTGTAACACAGCCCAAAGCGTTCATGTTCCAATCAAGATTGTGTTCGGGTTGAAGATATTTTTGAAGCTATTCGTCTAAAGGGCACGGGTTTAAGTCCCGGCTGTGATTATATTTTCCTTTAACCAATAATTATCAGAAACCTTTATGCTTTCGATCATGTACCTTCTCAGGTTTTGTGCATCCCCTCCTTGATATACGGACCTAAAGATGATATTCTAACTCTAAAACAATTATAATATTGGCTTGGCAAGAAAGTGATTTCTGTTAGCACCATTAGATAACGTTATGTTTGTTTCCTTATTATTTTGTCAATGTTAGAATTTTTTTATTTTGAGATTTGGTAGACGATACCTTTAGGTTGCTATAGAAAGAAATTCCGTGTAATTTTGTTTACAACTGTCTGTTTTAACATGGAGAGCAAAAATAAGCATTTCGACACATTTTACTTCTTTTTTTTTTAAAGGCAAGAAAGCGACTGAGACTCACAAATAGGTATGTGGAGTTTATGAAGTTTTCACTGAAAGAACACCAACGTTTTGGTCGACCTTCTGAAGTTGATGATGACAAAATGAAAGCCATAATTGAATCGAATCGTCATATAACTGAGCAAGAGATTGCAAAACAGTTAAATATATCCCACACAACAATTTAAAATCATATAAGACGTCTTGGACTTGTTAAAAAGCTCAATATTTGGGTTCCACCACGACAATGCGAGGCCTCACACATCTTTAGCAACACGTACGAAACTATTGGAGCTTGGAAGGGAAGTGATGTCACATCCCACATACTGCCCCGACCTTGCACCATCGGATTATCATTTATTTTTAAGTTTACGAAACTTCTTAAATGGTAAAAATTTCAGTAATAACGATGACCTTAAATCGCACTTGGTGTTTTCTGCTGATAAGGACCATAATTTAGCGCGGGATCATGAAGTTACCAGAAAGATGGCAAAAGGTCATCGAACAGAATGGAAGATATTTGACTGATTAAAGTTAATATTTTGTGTAGAAATAATTGAGTTTTATTTCACACTAAAAAAGCCAACTACTTTCTTGCCAACCTCAATAACATATGTATAAAAATAATGCATTTTTTAATAATTTTGTTTTGTCACATATCTGTATGTTTAGGAATGACAGTTTAAATATCATTAAACCATTAAAAAAAGCCCATGAGTTATGTGATTGATGCTTGGTTATATTATTATCACTTATGGTGGTGATATTACGGCTGGTTGATTACTTTTTAATCCATATTATATCTACTGAATTCTAAACAGCACTATAATATAAATATATATGTATCTTTATAATAATAGAGAGTAGATAACAAGTTTGTATTTACTAAAAGTTCTTTATAGAATAGACCTGCTCTTCTCAACACAGCGTGCCACACCCTCAGCCGAAAAACAGCGGAAGCACCACAATCATGCCGAAATCCGTAATGGGTTTTCTTCGAAAATTGCAGACAGTTTGGCAAGCTCTACTTTTTCGAAAATAACAGTTATTCCGGTCCGAGCTATAAACCTAACTCTCCCCAGAAAAGTTAAAAGAGAGATGATTCTTGAGTGATTGTACGCCACAGCGAAAGGGAAGAGTGGACTCACAAATGTTAGTCATCGTGGGATCAGTTGTTTGCACGAACGTACACAACAGATGTCCTCATTTAACAACGACCTGGGTCCTACGCTTAAGCCCTTCGGCAAATAATTAACATTAAAGGAACTTTCAAAAGTACAGTTGCAAATGAATTGATTTCTTATATGATGACTGTCGGGTCCCGATAATTATTTTCGCATTTTTTTTTCTCTCACTCACGTAATACTAACCATTAATTTTATTTTATTAATTAAATGCCAGGTCTTTGTTCTTGTTATTTTACTTGATGAATTTGTTAAAAAAAAAAGAAAGATTGTAATATTTTGTTTGTATCGAGATATTGTTAATATTACTAGTTGATGTATTTTACGTCTTAGCAAGTAAGAAGATGCAATCTGATGCGATCAGTATCGAGTTTGTTTTGAATTGTGAATCAACTCCGATCGTCAACGAATTCCCGGACCAGTCCCATGAGATTTGTTAATAGAGAAGCTCACACTGAAATTTTTGTTGTATGATGACCCAACACTAACTCTTCATAGCTGCCTTCACACCTGAAATCCACCACCCCAACCACGTTACCAATTGTTGGTTAGTAGAAGATCGAGAAGAATTTTTTCTTTTCCCTTTAAGATTTCCGGTTAGAAGTTATTTCGTTTATCACACACACCAACCTACCTTCAATCTACCTTCAAGAATAGAAGGGCATTGACTATCGGTTATTGACACTCTTGTAAATTTAGAATAGTAATTGTGTTAATGGTATTAGTAGTTTATAAGTCATTTTTATTTATCAAAGCTAAAGGACACATATATATTTTATTTATCTATTTTTCTTTCATTTAATTTTCGGTTACTAAGCCTGTTACTAACACTAGTTTTAGTTTATATATTAGATTTTTAAGACGTGTACTTTCATAATTTCACATTATATATGTATTGTGAATGACAATACGTTGGACAATAACTATTAGATCTCAGATCTTGCAGTGTTCTTAAGAGGACTTTAACTTTGAAAGATATAGTCAAGTCTTATAACTTATTTAAATAATTTTATGTTCTGATTCATTCCGATTTATCCTGCTATTAGAAAGTTATTCAGAGCTGTAACGTTCTAACCATCTTTCTTAACAATCCTCACTTGGTTTAAGAAACGAAATATTTTATTTACGCTCGTGAGGGTTGAGTGGCACACATTTCTAGACATGTCCTTTCCATTTTTTATGAACCAAGAACTATTTCACCTCTAGTATTGTGTGTGTGCACAATTGGTTTTATTAAGCTTTTTCAAATCGCAAGGGCATTGATCTATACCACTTACTTTCATATTAAGGGCAGGTGTTATCCGATGGGCTGTAATGGTACGAATCCCCCCCTGCTCTGGCTCACCCAGATAGCCCGCTTGCCCTCAGGCTATGTTAGCGTTGAGTCAAGGATCCTGAAATCCGTTCCTTCACCGATCAGCTGTTGCCAAATGGAAAATTAGATTGCAGATATTAACATAGGTTCTGTGTAGCCCACCTGTCATCTCCCCGAATGAAGTGTCATGTCAGTTTATGTCCGTCCTCTTGGCAAACAAATGTAATTTTATTTTTTGTGTGTGTTAATAACTTAGAATATTCCACAAATCCACAGGACCATCCGCTCATTGCATTATTGTTATAATATATGTTGTACAATTTGCATTAGTTCCAACTTCAAAAATTGTCATATTTTATGGCATATATTTATAACATTTACCTAAAATTGTAAAATAATAAAATCAAAATAATAAGCTAGATGAAATCTTATTTGTTTGTTATTACTTTCAACAAGTTTTCTGGACAGCAGTGAAGAATGCATATCGAAGACTGGTATTCCCAGAATTGAAGCGATGTACCCTTTCATCTCCCATGAAACAAATTTCTTCGGCTGTTCCCTTAGCATTCGATAATGTTTTGTCGAAATATCTTTGAAAATTTCAGATGTATTCAATCGCTGTTACGATCGTTATAATGAGTAGAACACACATACGGTCAAACGTACCTGAATGGAAGTAGAGCCTCTCCCTTCGGGGACTGTACAACGGGAAGTGTAGTGCTTCATTCATAAATACAGTCGCATTAAACTCTGTACTTAATTCCACTGATGTGACCCTGGATATGTCTGGATATAGACATGCAGGATGCACATGTGAATACGTACTGCGTGTGGGCAGCCAGCTCCACTCTCAGGTCTACCCAGTACTCCTTTGCCGTATCATTAACTATGGAAAGACTGATGTCCAAGGTACCACCTACTGGTATGGGCTGTACATTAGGGTAATTTGGCCCGAACGAAATTGCACACATTTTGTGGACCAGGAATCAATTTGATACAGCAAGATTGGGGTTCAGTCGTTGGCGTTCTGATATCACTTGAAAGTAGAAAATGTAGTGAGAGCCACCGACGCTCAAGAAATGATATTGCTGCCAGGAATCGGAATATTTTTATTACGAGAGGCTTTTTCTGTTTTATAGAGGGTATTTCACATCTCAAACTATATGAATAAATCCCACAATTGACAGTGCGAAAAAGTGTATCACTTAATCATAAACAAAAAGTATGAGTGATAATAATGATGAAGCCATAGTGTTAGTAAGCTACAAGTAATGATAAACAATTTGAACTATGTAATCAGGTGAAAATATGACTACTGATAAATTTTGGGTTTGGTCGGATTCCTTGAATCTGTTGCACCGATCAAACCCGACAGATTTACTTCCGATTTGTCCTTCTTTGATATCCTGTTTCTTCTTTTAGGGAACTTTCGACTCCTGTCGTATCCCAGCTCTAATTAGGCCGTACCCATAAAGTCCAATGAAGGATAAAGGGTGAAGGAGCTGCTGACAACTGAGAAGTTGGAACAGTCTCGCTTCTATATTAGCAGCAGGTTTATTGTCACAGTCGATAAAACAAAATGCAAATTGTCGAAAACTTAAAAAGGTCTTTATTGCCATAGTTAAGTTGTAAAATGGATATCTGAATAAAATGTCACATGACAATCGTGCAACATTTCAAGGTATTTTATATACCTGTTCCAGTCCCCAGTAGCTGGAACGACCACGGCCCGATAAGTTTCGTAACGCGGCAAGGCCGATCGCAATTATCGTCTAATAGAGTTGTACTCATTTCTACCCTCGGATTGGTTTGTTTACTATGACTTCTGTGTATCGTTTCTGGAAAACGGATTCGTCAGATAATTTATAATCTTTATCGGGGCAATTTTCTACATCGGAAAAGAATTAGCATTGATTACGATCGATCCTTGTAATTTCATGGGAACTCATTTTATGTTATTGAGAACTCACTAGACATCGATGCTAAAGAATCCGTTCATAATCCTTGTGACCATATAGCATTGCAGCAATTATCGATTAAAGGGAAAGCAGTTCTGACAGAATGATCGAATTATTGTTTTTTCTCTTTAATGACAAAAATGATTGAAATTTAGATCCATGGATTTGCTATTAAAGCACAGATAATAAAAATTAGCATTTTTAGTTGTGGTATAGGTCCCACTATCATCAGTAATTATTAATGATTAGTCCTTCACCGGGATGGACATTGCGGGAGTCCTGGATTCAAGCCGCATTCTTTCAAGTTATATTTTTTCTTCCTCAGTATTATTATTATAAATATCCATATTTATTAAAGCAGAGAAATTAATGTCAGAAATCGGTTCTCCATTCAAATATTCTTATCACTATACTGTTTGGTACAGTTTGTAGTTCGTAGACTAGAGTACGCTTTAGTTGAAACTAAGCTCAGGGATACAAACATTAATCATAAACTTTTTAAATGAGGAAAGTGTTACAGACCTAACCCAGGTGGCGGAGAAAGAGTTTGCTGGTCTATGACATTGACGACTTGTTGTTGCCGGGTACCACCATTCATCTAACTGATTTTTTAGCGTGTGCTCCGACAGTGCACTGTGCACGAGCTCACATTCGGAATGGTTAGGCGAAAGGCTTCCTCAGAAGCAGGGAAAGCCACTAGGAAGGTGTGGAGCCCAAGATGCCGTTGTCCTAGGAAAGGCTAGTTTTGCTTGGCAGAAGCCAGGGAACTCTACTGGGAAGCTGTGGAACTGACAGCGCCGGATTAAAGCTAGAAAAGTTAGGAATAGAGAGATTCAATAGGAAGACACTAATCAAGAAAAGTGAGTACTAGTCCAATGGTAAGCCGGGGATGGAATGAGTACTCAGCTCAGGCAAAGGGCTTTATATAGCCAAGTCCCAGGCAATGAGAGCCGCTCATTTCGTCCAATCAGGTGTTTTTTTTTGTTTTGTATTTGTTGTTTTTTTTTGTTCTGTCCACGCGATTCCCTTCTTCGATTTCTTCTTTCCCACAAGAACCTTTATTTCCCTCAGTCTTTTCCTATATCTTTCTCCGTCCTGACAATCCTGGTCCGTTATTCCTGGTTTTTCAGTTTCTTCCTTTATCTGCTTGGTGTATCCCCTTGAGCTTTTGTATCCTCGGATTTTCTGGAATATTTCCTTGTTTAGTCTTTCCGGGGCCATTCTTACCATATGTCCGTGGAATTTCAGTCTCCTGATCCTTATGTCCGTTTCGAGGTCTTTTGTGTCTTTGTAGATTTCTTGGTTGGATCTTAGCCTGTATCCTTCTTGTGTCTTTTTGGGCCCGTAGATCCTTCTTAGGATTCTTCGTTCTATTCTCAGTAGTTTCTCTAGACTGGGGAGGCATGAGGTTTCCGTCCCATATAATATTACCGGTTTAACGACTGTGTTGTTGTGTCTTATTTTCGCTTTAGTGGACAGGTTTTTCTTGTTATATACGTTACTGGTTGCAAAACTAGTTTGGTGATTCTTTCTTTCATACTTTTTTTTTCCGAACCGTTGTTACATATAGTCTTTACATACAGGTGGGCTTTTATTAGGCCAATAAAAACTCTTTCCCTCCTTCCGCCGGATCTGGCAATTCCAGAGGTGGCCTGGGATCTGTAAATTAGTTCCGCGCGCTATTTATTTAAATAAACATTATTTACATTGATATATCAGCCAGAGTATGGTGAAACTCCGGGGTGAAAATGTTGGCACAACGCAAGTTTTGTAGTTGAAATGATCGATCATGAAAGTCCTTTCTGGTTTTCAAATAGTTTTGATACACCCTCGAATAGTTTTGTTTTGAGTAAAAGTTCCATTTCTTAGATAGATCAAATGATCACTTAGGGAAGGTGCAATGAAATCTATTTTTGCCGCAAAGCTGCCATTTATAGATGCTTACCGACACTACAAAACTATAAACATTTTAATTTTATGCCGTGCGTTGACGCCTGAAGAATGCTCGATTCTAAGAGTGACCTAGGCGTTAAGTGATTTCTTTCTCAACGGCCTCATTTTATGACTTTCCTTTATTGCTTCCCGACTATCCGTAAATAGAACTGAGGTGCTAAAATTCATAAAAACGAATCAACTATATGCAAATCAATAACAGATATAAAAATAAAACTAAACATTGATAAATAAATGTACAAGTTCATTACTCATCTAAATGTTTGGCTTTTTTTTTTTAATAGAATTTGTAGTAAGTTAGCGTAGGATTCATAAACATCTATATTGATTTCATTTAGATTATAGTTAAATGTTTATAAACTGATGCATCTTAATGTTCTGGCGGATAAGCAATGGTTTGGTTTATTAAAAAAACATGGTTTCAAATAACATAATTTGATGCCATTTTCCAGAGAGCATAAGATTTTTCTTTGAGATGAAAATTGTAATACTTGAAAGACACATTTGAATGCGTTTCATAAAAAATAACAAGTATTTATTTCAAATTCACTCAAAACGTATTATTCTAAAATAAATATTTCTGACCTTTCCTGTTTGAAAAAATTTCTTAATTTGTTGCGTGACCCGATTGCGAAAAAAACAGCAATGATTATTAGAATTTCGCAGCCGCGATCTAAAAGTAAATAAATGATAGTATTAATGAGGGAAGAGGTACTGACCATCCATCAATATTGCGTCATGGAATTATTTCCCCATGGGGGTTGTCTATCCTACTTTCCTAATGATGTAATTTAATTGAGAATATTCATAAATTGTAATTAGGTCCAATTATAAGTCACTTGTTACCTACCAGCTGGCAACAACCGCGATATTTTCCCTGGTGAAATACCGCGTGTTGTCATAACCTTTCATAAATATTTACCGTACAATTAAAAATCATAATTTACCCGTTATGAAAGTATGGTGAATAATAATGAAACTTATTTAAATGATCTGATTTTTGTTTCCAAAGCCCGAAAAGCTTTACTCTCACACATGTATATAGCCTGTTTCTCTTTGTTCTTCATTTTTTGGGCTTTTTTTCAACCAATTTGAATTTTCAATGGTACATGTTTCGCTGGGAAATGATTAGGTCCGGTGTTTCTTAAGTAACCCATTTATTTCCGTCCCTCAGAAACTCAGAAACTATTTTAAATTCCGGTTTTTTCCAACAGTGGAAAAGGCGAAATTAACATTGTCTGAGTCAATCTTAATAGATTGAACAATATCTTAGATTTTTTTTTCTTGTATGACAATTTTTAGTAACCAAGATATCAAATAAAGAAAAAAGATTTTGCATAGAAATTTAAAAAATAAAATACAATTCAGTCATAACCTGATCCATTATCATGCTAAAAGAGGATAAATTATGTTAAGTTCGTGTTTGGAGAATAAGCGTCACATCCACAACCATAATTGTCATTACCATCCCAAAAATCAATTACGGTAATGACAAAATTTTGGTAACGGAGTTGACATTTGTGGTATAAAGTAGTACTGTCAAAAGTAGAGTCAAATCAAATCTAAGTATCTAGTATTGTAGAGCCTGAAACAAGGATTTAAAGGAAATTTATTTGAAATTTTTAAATTCAGACACTCGTTCAATAATTAAGGTTATGGTAATGATGAAATAAATTGCGCTAACCTTAAAATCAACGTTCCTCCTTGGAGAATGCAACCAGACTAAATAGAATAGTACTGGCTAATCTTTCAACATGATTTTATTTGGTGAACATTAGCAAATAAATTAATTGGTGATGATAATGATCCTCGAATCGACTAGTTTACACACAAAAGTTGGTTTGTGGCCATCAAATTATTTCATTTTTACTTAACGTGAACACGTAGTAACGACAATTTTTCTAGCCAAACCCTTCTAGCCAAATATTGAATTTACATACCACAATATGGATCAACAAGTGTAACACCTCACGACTAGATGACAAATCTTAAATGTTAACTTAAAAATTTAAAAGAACTAATAATAATTATCATCAAATTGGGATTTCTGGACTCTCTCTAAAATCCAGTCGGTAGCTCTAGCAACTGGGTTACCGAGCCTTTTCAATATGAATTCTGTTAGGGTAAACTCTCTCAGTTATTGCAAGTTATGTACCCGATGGGCACAGAGGAATGCGGAGACACATGTCTTACCGGCTATCGCACTTGCTAACTTCATCCAACTTGTCGCTTCGTCTCAAACTGATGATCTATAAATGTGTCCTCCGGCCAGCTCTGCTGAACGGTGCCCCGCTATTTACCCACTTGACTGACAATACAGCTAAAAGTCTCCAACATTTCCAGAATGGGATCATTAGATAAGTGGTCAGACATACCTCTCTCGAAAGGTTATGAACGCCGATCTGCACCCACCGTGGATGAACTAACTCACCCCAGTGTTTAACACTATGATCTCACTACCATTCCCGTATAGATGGCAACAGACTGTCTTGGAAAATCAGACTAAGTTTTTGTTTGTTAAGATTTAAGTTTTAGTTTTTAGTTCTTATGATCCATAAAGTGAGCCTCATCAATTTATAGGCAATGTGTAATGTGCATAGTATTTAACCCATTACAATATTAAATTTCAAAAAATATATAAATGTAGGTTTAGGTACTAAAGATGTGATGAGCACGAAGTGCAATTGTTGTTGAATCTCTATGGGATATGAAAAAAAAAAGGGGGGGTTAAAATGTTAATTACATACAAATATTACATGCACAAATATAATATAAAAGAGTTGAATAGTTTATTGGGAGATAGGCGTGGTTTGATGAAAAACAGTTATCAGTCTTGTACTAGTACTATTATACATTTGATGTAAACCTAATGACTGTCCTTAAACGATTTCCTAACCAAGCCCTTGACTCACAGCTTAATACAGGCCCTGACAAGCAGCCCATCCAAATTTGCCAGAATACCGTACGGACAACTTCATTCGCCACACCTCCTGCAAACATCTCACAGTTCTAACCACTAAAAGTAAAGACTGTAACACTTTGAACAATTGTGAAGAGCAAACGACAGCGGCTGTGATGTTGCATAAATATAAAATGGCAGCTGAGATAAAATGTGCCACTTAGTTCCACTCTCTTGTAGAATTTCCTTCATGAATTATTTACAAGTATTCGGCCGTTGAGAGGAGAGTATCATATGTTCTCTTTTATTTCCTTCCCTCCTCAATACCCCATGGCCGTAAATTCTTAGCGGCTAGTCGATGAAAAGCAGGGCCGAGGTACATACAGATAATGGGCGCACTCCTAAATGATTGCCACTGTTCGTTCTGTCCTCCGTTAAAGTCTCCAGTCAGCAGTTCATTTCCACTCTGAGATTGATCCTTTATTGCCTGCTGGTCTTTGATGTTTATCTGCCCCGTCCCACTCACCTGTCCGTAACTATAATACTCTTTGCATAGATATGCCATCACACGATAACACGAGTGCTACACTGGTATCACACCTCTCTGCACCATACTATAAAAATATACTACATCAGTTCACCTTGACATGGATTTATTTTTAATCAAAGTAACTCTTTCTTTTTCAATTCACATTAAAGACAGAAAAAATAACAGAAACTTCTTGGAGGAACTACATTTTGATTAGTTTAATAAATATTTTTCAAAGGTTGATCTACAGTTCTCAAGTGCTTCTTCTAAGCTTTGAATTGAGAATGGTTGAAAATTAGAAAGACTCGAGTCAAGTTAAAAGATACGATACTACTCGTCGAACTTACAGACAAACAGATAGATACAAGATCTTTTACTTTCGGGCTTAGCATTTTATACGCCGGAGGCACATAAAGTTTTTGGATCCAGTGTTTAACACTATGACCCCACCACCCCTCCCGCATCGATGGCAACAGACTGTCAGGGAAAAATTAGGCTAAGAATTAGTATGTAAGTTAGTTTTAAGGTTGGTCAAAAAGGTGAGCCCCATCACCTTTATTAGTCAGTTTAGTCCAGTCACGTATAATGTGTATCATTATACTTGTTTATTCCAATATATAATTTTTATAAAATAACAAAACCTGTATATAATGTTATGTGTATACTCCTTTATTGTGCTATAATTACAATCTGCCTTTTATAAGGCAATAAGTAATAAGATAAATGCTATCATTCATACCATATTTACAGTTCATCATTCACTCGCTCATTCACACAATATTTACAGACAGCCCAGAGACCTCCCAAATCCACATGCGAAGAGAAAGCGGAGTCTTGGGAAGTCCCCCACGCTCCTCCGTCAGCCGCGTCACCGGATGCTAGCCAGTGGAGGCTGACCAAGAGCGCGAGAGCCACAGACGCTCAGGACATGATTGGAGAAACTGGCCATTGTCAGGACTCCCACTGTCACGCGCTTATAGTAGGTCACGAGGCCACTGCCGTTTCAGTCTCCGAGGAGGATTATAGGGATGAGTGGCGCAGTGCAATGACTGTGCTACAGGATTAGGGTGGTTGGAAAGGCTGCTGTTGGAAGGGATCAGTTCTAGAATGTAGGGTATATTAAGGTCGTTATGAAGGGTTTTGTTGCTGACATAATAAGGGGCATTTACTATTGTTCTCAGGACTTTGGATTGAAAGGATTGGATACGCTTGATGTTCGACTTTTTTGTGTATATAATGTAGTGACGGTACAGGAAATACAAAAATAATTTGTAAATAGATTAGCCTGAGGATGTATAATTGTATATAATTATCTGTGAATTTAATGGGGCTAGGAAGACAAAAAAACTGTGTTTACCACAATGACTTTCCCGCATCGATGGTAAACAGACTCAAGGAAAATTAAGTTAAAATCGGTGCCTTGGAGCTCCCTCCACTCCCCAATAAATCTTCGTGTTCAATCTGTTTTACTTATTTGAAAGGACGGTTTCAACTCCCTGCTTACTTGAGAATTATTTCCGAGACGCTTTGTCTAGGGAGTCAACTCAGCCTCATAAGGTAAAATGAGTAGCTAATCTAACCGAACGGTAGCAAATCCGGTCAGTAAACCTTTACAATAAAGCTATATTTGGTACGAGTACGTATCGTGCAGTGCATACCACGTGTTGAAATCTGTTACGCATACGATAAAACGAAATTGGCGCCAGATATCCGAACCTTGATATATAACCCGCGATAACTCCAGACAAAAGGTCATTAATTTTTTTTTTTATTTAGTTTTAAAAAAAGAGCTATTATGTACTGTATTTTTATCCTTGGTCTATCTGTTGAAATATTTAAAGTGCAATTTTAGTCACCACTATTTTTAGACCGGCATTTTTTTATTTCTTATCACTTCCTGTTGTCTTTAGCAATTTCTATCTCCTCTGTATTTGTACAAGTAATTATTAGTGATTTTCTTTTGTTTCAGGTATGATTCAAACTTCATTCATAACTCAATTCGAACATTTTAAGGTAATTAAGTATATATGTTTTTATTTTTTTTAATTCACATAGTCAGTAAAAAACGTTCAATTATTATTACTGTTTTAAAAAAATTTGTTTTTGTTTTATTTTTTTCACTTAATTAATTATTTCTATATTATTTACTCTCTGCTTCACTCAAACTTTGTTTTTATATATGTGTATAATAACATCATGGAACATTTGTAATAATTCGCTTTCTTGCTTTCACATTTTGACACTTTTCTCTAAACATAAACTTAAACTAATTAACTTTAATGAATCAATGAAGTTGCTATCGTCGTACAAAGCGAGTTTGGAAGACCTACCCTGTTTTCTTTGACAATAAGTAATTGTTATAATTGATCTCATTCATTTTCATTTAAAAATTTTAGGGAAAACCTTTTTTGAAACTATTTATCAATAATAATCAGAAGCTGGGTAATAGTAGTCAACTGTTTATCCTAGTTTCAAGTGAAGATGGACAAGTTTAAAAAGAGTAAAACGAATTCTTGATAAAAAAAATATGTATTTATTTCCAAATTGTTTTAGAAAGTTGTAATGAACATGACACTATATCTGTGTTGTATATATATCTATATATATAGTTTAAATTATAGCTTAGAGTAGTGAGCTTATCTTGAAGCGTTATCGGAAAGCAGCAAATTATTAACTAGCATGAAGTATCAAATTTAACTGTCATTTCTGCACATGAAATATTTTTAAAAACTACAGTTGCTGTAGAATATAAGGCAGAAGTAATTCAGTGTCGGCAGTGGACGAAATGTCAATTATTACAACTTTTTAATACAGTAATTAGTCTTCGTCTCCTTCGGTATCCTATAATTATAATGTCAAACGTATGTTACAGAATAGGTTTTTAGGATAATTAGTTAAAATGATATGTAAAATATCTCTTGGCCGACCTAGATTTCACCTTTCAACGCCTCGATATATTCTCCACTGACAGAAGCATCTCGACTGTGATAAGGTCATGTCGACTGCCGAATGAGTGCATCGCCTTCCAATTAACTTGTTCACTTGAATCACACTTGTTCTTATTACTGCCACAGGTCACAGTTGAGTCCTAGCACCCACTTGCAGCTCTCTGAGAACTTGAGAATGGCAGCATAGGTTTCGGAAATCGGTCCTTAAAAAATTAAAAAATAATTGCGAGAAAACACAAAGGTAGAACGTGTTATTTACTTAATATTACAACTCACAGCCACCTTACAGACCTTCCACCGATTTCTGTCTTACGGGCATAATCCATCCGGTCCAACAACTCCTTTTCTGAGACAGAAAATAGGTAAATAAATCGACTCGATCCATAATAATAATCAAAAATCTGTGTTCACTCATTTATTCATACAGTATGAAACAGCCCAGAAACATCCCAAATCCACATGGTTGTCACCTCCCTCGCATTAGAAAGAGGAAGCGGAGTCTTGGGAAGTCCTCCAAGCTCCTCCGTCAGCCGCGTCACCGTATACTAGCCAGTGGATGCTGACCAAGAGCGCGAGACCACAGATGCTCTGGAAATAATTGGAAACTGCCACTTTAGTCTCCCAGCAGGATTATGGGGATGTGTGGTGCAGTGTAATGACTGTGCTAGGGGATCAGGGTGGTTGGATAGGTTACTATGGAATTTCATGAACTTGGAAGGGATGAGTTCGAGAATGTAAGGTATATTAAGATCGTTATGGAGGGTTGTTGCTGGCGTAATTAGGGGCATTAACTATTGTTCTCGGGATTTTAGTTATTGATGTCCCCTCATAGCTCTAGGTTACTCTGGAATTTCATGAACTTGGAAGGGATGAGTTCGAGAATGTAAGGTATATTAAGATCGTTATGAAGGGGTTTGTTGCTGACGTAATAAGGGGCATTTACTATTGTTCTCGGGACTTTTGTTATTGATGTCCCCCATAGCTCTATTCCGTATGTCCCGATTGGCTTAAGTACATACAACTTTGTAAATAAGTAGTTTATTTTCTATTGAGAGATGGGATGTCCTTCGAAGTAGTCTGTACAGTTGTCCAAAGCGTCTGTTCAGTTCTTGTCTTATTAGCCTCGAGTGTGGGTCCAGGTCAGCCTTTAGTCCAAATGGAAGCCTAGATGGCTTACTGTCTCAGGAAAAGGGAAAAGGGAGGGGGGAAAAAAACTAGTGAACAGGACTTGCGGCAGAGGGTAAAGGTAAATTAGGAACATTTTCCGTAATTTTCTTTGATCCGCCATTGATTGCACCAATACTTGATTAGTAATTCGCTTGTGGGTTACATCGAGTATGACGTAGAATTTGACCATGTGATAGGTCGTGAGGTGCTCGCGTGCCACCCAAACTATTATTCCCCAGTGAGGTAGTCGACCTCATCTTCTCAGGTCGTGAGCCAGTTATCCTCAAGATCGCCCAGGAAATTCGCCGATTCGGCCCAGCAATGTCTTCTCGTTCCTTCGCCTCAAAATCTACAATAATAAAAAGCTGTTGGTCTAATGAACTAAAATGATTTCTTTTTTAAATATATATGTATATAAGTGGAATTAAGATGGAAAAATGAGATATATGAGTGATTTTTTAGATGATTTTGAAAAAAACTACTAATGGGTCTTTAACCATATTGAATAAATTAAGTTTATATCTTAAGCCTGTGGAATTTTCAGGAAATTTGTTCCGTGTACTTATTATAAAATAAGCTTTAAAAAGCAATATTGAATACACCTAATTTTTATTATTATATTATTTGATTTATCATTTTTAGAACATGTGTCGCAGAACATACATTCACAATTTTGTTTCTATTTCCTTAGCTTTACATTACGTCAGATTATTTTCCTACCATATTTATTTTTTACACATGATCAGTAGTTATATAACATTTTTGTTTTAATTTCTAGTAGTATGCTTATAGTAAGCAGTAGGATGTTCTAGTATCGAAGTTAAGTGCTATTTGAGTGAGTTCGGGACTCGAATCCATGAACTTGCCAATAACCATTAGAGTGCTCTGCCAAATGAACTACCCAGTACGAGGATATTCCCATCTATCTTCGGCCAGATTCTGGCTACCAGTGCATGTAGGTTGATATCAAAAACACAATGTGTCCTATTTTTATAATCATAATATAATATATATAATATACATAATATAATTAATATCTTAATGTTTCGTGGGTAAATAATTCTTAATAACAAGTTTACTGACCTTAAGAAGTAAATGTCGTGGAAGAAGAAGGAAGGGTGTTTTAGTTTTCTAGATTGGAAACCTGCTTTTTTATTTGTATGACATAAATGATTGCCGAGGTTTATGGGCTTCAGACATGATGGTGAGTAACCTTGATGAAAGAAGTGCTTTCCCACCGTTCTTGAAGTCTATCAAAAACATATGCACGTGTGGTATCATGTGCGTGACTGTCAACTTCCTTTCTCAATAATAATGACATTAAACATTATTGTGAAGGCTTTGTAGATAGCAGTATGTAGCCGCAGGTAAAAAGCTTATTACACTCTCGATAACCCAACTTATACCGTACGACCGGATTGTCTATTAACAATCATTTTACTTCTGTTTTGCCCTGATTTGATTAAAATCGGGAAAACAAAACATTAAAATGATTTGAACCTAAAAAAAAAAGATTTAGGTGGCAACTCAGTGGTGGTTCCTCATTGTGTAGCTATTTTGTTGTATCCAGCGGGGATTGCCTGGATATCGAATACTGGTTATATATTTAATCTATGGGATATTCTATTATATAAGTATGAATTCATAAAGCATAAATATTAATGATTAATATAAAAATTAATTATTCCCTTATTTATTTAACTTATTCACAAATATCCTGCAAAAATCCATCCATACTTCTCGGGTGAGTAAAAATATGACAAGTTAGTTTGCCAGATTTATTTTTCAGGCTGAAGACAAGATAGCTTGACATATAATATCATAATTATAATTTTAAGTAAGGATCCCCGATCTCATCCATGGTGCAATATATCAAGGTTCTAACTTGGGCAGGCTAGCTCACTTGGCCAAGCACCCGACCGGATATTCGGGAGGACCCGGATTCCATTCCCGATTTTTCTAGTATATATAGATATTTTTTTTTTCCATTGGCAATCGTCTGAACTGTGCCTGAATTCTGATCGTGCGCGAGTTCTAATGAAGCCTTACAAGATAGCCTTTCGAAAGGTTTTAACCATTCCACACTAGTGCATTAGACACTATAACTGTCTAGTTTACATATAGTGTTGCCCAGTATCAGCTACCCTGTAACAGCCTGGCCTAATGAAGATCTAAGGTCCGAATAGAGCATGTATACCTCAGTATATACTACATACTATACACAGGTAGTATATACTTGACTAGTACTAAATAGTTGGCTAGTTAGAAGCACGCACAATGGCCCAGACAGTTACTCAACAACGGGCTATCTGATTTTTCACGCATTCCCTTCTCTGTTCACACGAGCCCTTGTTACCTAAGATCTTGTCTATAATTTTATTATTCTATTTGTGGAATAAAACCTAATTCATTATACATCTTACTCTTATCCAGTTAAAGGTTAAAGGTCCATTCCACTTTATTCGCCAAAAAACCAACCAGTAGCATCATCAGAGAGAATAAACACGTAATTTTTAATATTTTTACTCTTTGGCAAGTTGCTACTATATATATATATATATATACATAGTTCCTCCTGAGCCGTCATGTCATGTCATGTCATATAAGTCTTGTCTGAAATGTTAGTCCAAGTATTTGAGGATTCGGATGAGCCTATAATTTTTGATAGAATTGTCTTTACAGTCTTCATGTATGTACTTGTCTGTTAAGTCTTTGTGTAAGGTTGTATTTCTCACATGGTTCAGTGCACCAGTAATAATCTCGAAGTTGTTTTGTCGGAAATATTTTTATCTGTTCTCCATTTACCCAAGTAAAGTAAAGCAAGTGGTTTAGCAGTTTTAACCTTTGATATAAACTTGTTTACCGAGTTAGTAATTTCGTTAGCCATTTATGATGTGTGAAAATGAAACTGAGTGACTTAAAATTAAACACTTAAACTATTATATGAGTAATCTATAACTAAATTATCGTCTAGGACGTGTCGGACATGTCTCAAACAGACCCGGCTGGTATCCGGTCAACCATTGCCTTATTTCCTTTGTGTAAGCATTTTGAATACAAAAAAATAATTTATTACCTTATATATATATATATATTTACAACTACTTCGCATGACACTAACTTTGTGGCCTGGGAACTATTCTTGAAATCACGGGATTACACCTTGTTCAATAATAACCCCGATACTCTTAATTCTATTGAACAATACTTCTTCAGTTCGGCAACATCTATCCTGGCTATACTACTTCCTTGATAGGTAAGTGAAGAGGCTCCCTTCCTCCACCAGAGGAATACTCCGCACTTTTAAAGAATTTATTTAGTTTTAGAATGTCCACCATTTCGGCCTAAGGCTATTCAAGAAGTGAAGAGTCATGCGGAACCCATTACTTGATCAAGTCACGCTTCCTCAATGCTTCGCGGTAAAGTTTCTTTACTAGTTTCGTATGCGTAATTACTAATTAAACGCTCAGGGTCATTTATGTCCAATTTAAAATTACGATATGAATCATTATATACATATTCACCACAACCCATTGACATAGAGTCTGCCTGTGATTTTTCCTGGGTCGTTGGTGTCCAAGACATTCGGTAAACATGTGGACAACTGTAAATCGCTGGAGGGCCTAGGGATGTTTGTGGGTGAGGATAGTGTCTTCCTCATGGTATCCTGTAAGCCATAAGAAGAGAACCCGACAACCATATTTTCCAATTTTTATTTTTAGTATATCTGAGTCTGTACAGACTACTTCGAAGGACATCCTATCTCTCAGTAGAAAACAAATTACTAACTTACAAAGTTAGACTTAAACCAATCTGGACATACGGTATATAGCTATGGGGGACAGCAAAAAAGTCGAACATCAAGTGTATCCAATCCTTTCAATCAAAAGTCCTGAGAACAATAGTAAATGCCCCTTATTACGTCAGCAAAAAAATACTTCATAACGATCTTAATATACGTTATATTACGAACTCGTCCCTTCCAAGTTCATAAAATTCCATAGTAACCTATCCAACCACCTTAATAATCCTCCTCGGAGACTAAAACGGCAGTGGCCTCGTGACCTGCTATAAATGCGTGTCAGTGAGAGTCCTGGCAATGGCCAGATTCCCCAATCATGTCCTGAGCGTATGTGGCTCTCGCGCTCTTGGCCAGTCTCCGCTGACTCGTATCCGGTGACACCGTTTGTAGAGGAACCTGGGGGAAATTTCCAAGACTCCGCTTTCCCTCTTGCATGCGAGGGAGGTGAGAACCATGTGGATTTGGGAGGTCTCTGGGCTGTTTGAAAAATTGTAAATATGGTATGAATGAGATCATTATCACAATTATTTATCGCCCAATAAAGCAGATTGTATTTTATCCTAATAAAGCTGTTTAATAATAATGTGTAAGAGGATCTCATTGGCTCTGATTTGCGGAGAATAAATTTCGCAATCTGAACTAATAACATCCTTCTTTCAGACCCACGCCAATGAGCCTTTTTCAACAGCGTAGAGTTTTCTAATAAGAACAGGTTAAAAAAAAAACATCAAGGAGAAACGATATTCCATTATAATTAAACATGTGACTACCGGCGCATAGAACGCAGCCTATTGGCTAGAAGAAAGGCGGGTGACTGGCTAGGTCTAATAAGCCTATAGTGTGACAGATCGAAGGCCAATCAGAGAGCAGAGACCGAAGCGAATGAGCCAATGGGTGGAGGCGACACAACAGCCCCATTATCCCGCACTTTCCCAGGCCGCGCTAACGAGCCTGGGCACACACACGGGGAGGCTAACTAATTCCAGCAGTGCTAGGATCGTGCCCGATCTCTCGGCGGGCCTGTCTCCACTTGTCACCGGATCGGCTCTCAATTGATATAATTACGGATCATTCTCCTTGGAAAGGACACGACTGGTTACGAAAGCCCTGTCGAAACTGAAAGTCATCTACTTCTCTTCATCTCTAATTGTCTACAACAGCCTTTCAAATAATAGATACGGAGGATTAATCTCTTTGGAGTAGTCTTGGTTATTTTGTTTCTTCTAGTATCTCTAATGACATAGTTTTCTCTCGATATGTAGATCATTTTCAGGGCTATCGTGTTTTGTCACCACTTCATAATTTGAAGCTCTCAGGCTGGAATTCCTAGAACTTATCCAATCAAAAAGAAAAGAAAAAAAACCATTAAATCATAGTTGCGTTCTTCGTATTTCTAGAAACATATGACTAATAAAAGGGGCCATTCAAGACAAAATTACAATTGACAGAAGAGATCCTACCTCCATGAAGTACAAAGTACAAAGAGGAACAGAATACATGGAAGGGACATTTAGAGGAGTGCAAGTGGTACGTGGTAAGTAATTTCCCCTGGGTCGTGGAAACAAATTACTAATTTACAAAGTTATACTTAAGCCAATCTGGACGTATGGAATAGAGCTATGGGGGACAGTAAAAAAGTCGAACATCAAGGGTATCCAAGTCTTTCAATCAAAAGTCCTGAGATCAATAGTAAATGCCCCATATTACGTCATTAACAAAACCCTTCATGAAAGTCTTAATATACCTTACATTCGTGAACTCATCCCCAAGTTCATGTTATTTCATAGTAACCTACCCAACCGCCCTAATCCCCTAGCAGTGATTGCACTGCACCACTCATCCCTATAATCCTCTTCGGAGCCTCGTGACCTGCTATAAATGCGTGACTACAAGTCACATAAGGAGAAGAACAGACTGGGCAGAACCTCTTAAGGGCTAATACACGCATTGCACATAGTCTGAAAGCGACCAAAGGCGAATTATTATGGCCACCAAACCCCCAATGGTTCCCTGATAACAAATTGATCATAGGTGAATCTCTTAAGGTCGACCAAGCATGCTCAGAGGAAAGACTTGAAAGTATTAAAGAGCGTTAGACTCGATCTCATTACATAGTAGTGGGCCGAAGGATATGTTGTATGAGGATCTAATATATTTTTTCCGTACAAAAACAGATGATGACTTGAGCAGATGAGTATGTTTGACCAAGCTGAATGTCTGGAGGTAGGGGAGAATGTTTGTCGGAGGATACCAAGGGGGATGGCCCCTGTTTTGAGGAATCGCCTGGACATATGCTAGATCGATAGCACCACTTAACCTTAATCTACTACTAAAGTATTTGAAAAAAGAAATGAAATATCCTAAATATGAAACGTTTATCGCTAATAAGCAAGGACTATGTAGATTGGCTGCGGTGAAATGCCTGAACTCCGGGCCGGCGAGATGGCGTATGGGCCCTTGTACCTTTCTTCTTCCAGTTTGTTTTTTTCCTCAATGTTCTTTCTTCTGCCCAAGACGGAGGGTGAAGACGCATTTCTGAGAATTCTTCCAAGCAGGACATAATGAATGCTATCCTCTCTAGAAAAAAAGATCCGTTTAAACACTTGAGTCCCAAAGACAAAAGAGGGAGATCATTGTGTTGTCAGCCTTCTCAGAGCATTGTCCTCTGCATATTATCTCTTTAGAACAATGTCTGATGAAAAAGTTTAAAAGCTCTTAATTACACAGGATATTTTCATTATGTAACGAAAAATTATTAGATTTTTCTTCTTTTCAGTTTTTTTTTTAAAGTTAATACTGCAGAGTCACGCTGAAAACTTTTCTCGTCCATTGTTATGCCAGAGTATCGTTGGACTTGTCAGTCTCTGGTCCATTGTCTTTGCCTCACTGGCGAGGTAATTGTGTTCGTGATAATGGTAACGCAGGGGCAGTCAGTGGTTGTTTTATTCTACTTAACAAAACCCTTCATAACGATCTATATGAGCTACATTCTTGAACTCATCCCTTCCAAGTTCATGTAATTCCATAGTAACCTATTCAACCACCCTAATCCACTAGCAAAGTCGTTATGAATAGACTTCCAATGGTCTGTCAATGGATGTATATATTTCGAACAAACAATAAAAAGTTACGTCTATTTTATTGTTTTGTTACTAGGCTTATTATTATGTCGCAATTTTTCTTCAATTTTATTTATTGCTATATAGATCGTGACAAAACCTCAGGGAATAAAAATCATCTTGAAGACTGAGAGAAGATCTGAGAGAGAGAGAGGGAGGGAGAGGGAGAGAGAGAGGGAGGTAGGGAGAGAGAGAGAGGGAGGGAGGGAGAGAGAGAGAGAGAGAGAGAGAATTTCTTTAATTCATTTCGTGTTACATACAACTGAAAACATAAAGATAAAATTAATAAGTAAAACTGAAATATCCACTTGTTGTATGTATAACAAAAAAATAAACAAAATACCTAAGACTAATACATAATCTAAACAAAATTACAAACGTAAAAAAATCTGAGAAATACTTACTCCACCCTAGAATACTCACGAAAAATACTTATAAAATATACTAAAAAAAACTCGTGTAATTTTTAAAATTGAATTTGTACTAAGCGAATACTACTAGTACTTCAAAAAGTACTCGAAATATTTTAAAAAATCTCAAAATTTTCTCTTACATCATTGATTTATTCTTATGGATATTGAAATAAATAACGGAAAAACTTGACTTTTCACCTCGTTTGAATCTATTTCGTATTCGTCCCGATACCAAACGTATCTGATACAAATAATTTAAACAGAATATTTGTTGTATCTGCCTTTAAAATTTCAGTTGTCTGTCAGTTTGTCTCCTCTTTGAGGTGGTAAACTATTGTCATAAAGCTTTATGTCACTTGTCAGATAGCAAACAGCTGATTCAGAACGTGTGTGTAAAGCAGAAGGTTGTTAAGGTATGGTTTTATAGCTGGCAATTCTCGGAATCCTTGTTTGCCACGGAATGGGAACAAGCCGATTTAAAAATCCAAACCTATCATTAAGTGTAGTTGGCTGGAGTAAACAAGGTAGTATAGGTCTCAGCAGTATAGTTTGCAACTGTAGTTATTGTAGTAATACTTTGCGGGAAACTTTATATAGACTTTTTCCTCGGTTTTACTGCAAAAGTTTTTTGAAAATTATTATTAAATGACAGATCTTAATACTTGTAAAAAAAAAAAAAATTAGAGCCCTTCATTTCACCAACCTTCGAGAATAGATTCAGGAAAGGGCACACTTTTTGTTTTTTCATTAATTTGCAGCCACAAAGTTATAATTTCTAGATACGCAATTCAAGGTCGATTCTACAAAAGCATACATCAAAAATTGATGAGGGCAAAGCAAAGACATTACCACCACAAAAGGAATTAAAACAATTCGTGATAAAATTTCTTTAAGAGTACGAATCAAGCTTTTAATGTCGTTTCTTTTGTTTTATTATGTTAATTTTTTAGCTATTTACATTTGTATTCATTTTTGATAAGGTGATTTTGAACGACTTAAATGTTATTAGTTTAATTTTACTAAAGGCAAATATTGCAAGTTATTTTTTGCCCAGGAATTTAAGAAACTGAGGAGGGTTAGCTACATTCATATTGTCTATGATAGTATTCCTAGTGACACGTTATTTTAGTTAAAGGATTTTAGCTACAAGTGAAACTTACAAAGTCAAAATGATCGATTTATCCAGCTTTTCTTGACCACAAATAATATTATTTTGACTGGTGAACCCCTCTGAGCAATATCCTTATTTATTTTATATTTTGTTCCAACGTTTTGTAATAACACTAACCATGACTCTACTGTTAAGTACAGACTACTTCAAAGGACATCCTATCTCTCAATAGAAAATAAATTACTAATCTACAAAGTTGTACTTAAGCCAATCTGGACCTACGGAATAGAACTATGGGGGACAGAAAACCAAGTCGACCATCAAGCGTATCCAATCCTTTCAATCAAAAGTCCCGAGAACAATAGTAAATGCACCTTATTACGTCAGCAACAAAACCCTTCACAATGATCCGAATATACCCTATATTCTTGAACTCATCCCTTCCAAGTTCATAAAATTCCATAGTAACCTCTCCAACCACCCTAATCCCGTAGCACAGTCATTGCACTGCACCACTCATCCCTATAATCCTCCTCGGAGATTAAAATGGCAGTAGCCTCGTGACCTGCTATAAACACTATTAAGTACTAAAATAAAATAAGCATATGAGAATCAAGACTGTGGTTCATGGTTAACAAAAAAACGCCAATGCTTTAACACAATTTGATAAAATAATGTCAGTAACAAGAAGTAAAACGAAAGAATCTTTGATGAGTGTTTTAAGGAAATCACCATATTGTGGCTTTATTATCATATTGGGGCCTTTCTGCCCCTAAGATGTATTTTAAACTACAGAGAGAGGTACACTACAGACAAGCATTTTGAAGCTTTGTACCTCATTGAAGTAGGCAAGAAAATATAGGTTGCAAATAAGCCACCACATATAATAAATAGTTTAAGCGATATGTGAGATAAAATTATAGTAAGTGAACATGTTCTAGTGCCTGTGGCCTTTTATAAAGCCTGGATTCCAGACACGTCGTAGTTTAATTGACTTATTAGCTTTTAATAACAAGCCCTGGCAAAGTACAAATCAGACACTAATAGCAGCTCGCCTAACCTGTACCACTGGGAGGTTACGCCTTATGACAGGGAATTATGCAAAAATATTTAATAGGCCGATTGAATGGTTTTAAAATGCGAGGAATTAATAAATTAATACTCGGCCTGTATAGAGAAATAGCCATTGCCGTTTATAAAATGATTCCTTTTATAGGACAGTATATACTTGCAAGGCTTATTACATATTCAATATTTCTTGTAGATTTTCGTTAGTTTAGCCTTAACCACTCATCCCTATAATCCTCCTCCTCGGAGACTAAAACGGCAGTGGCCTCGTGACCTGCTATAAATGCGTGACAGTGGTAGTTCTGGCAATGGCCAGTTTCTCCAATCGTGTCCTGAGCGTATGTGGCTCTCGCGTTCTTCGTCAGCTTCCACTGGCTAGTATACGGTGACGCGGCTGACGGAGGAGCGGGGGGGGGGACTTCCCAAGACTTCGCTTCCTCTTTCGCATGCGAAGGAGGTGACAAACACGTGTATTTGGGAGGCCTCTGGGCTGTTGGTAAATACTGTATGAATGAGCGAGTCAATGATGAATTTTAAACATGGTATGAATGAGGTCATTTATCACAATTAGTTATTGCCTGATAAGGCAGATTGTAATTTTAGCACAATAAAGAAGTCTAATGCCATAAAAAATAGTTTAAAGATAAAAATTAATCAGTTTTTCTTGCCATAAATTGAGCAGAAAACCGTTCTCTATAATTATGAGGAGAGTGCACTTAATCCAAACACTCGAAGATTTTTTTACAATTATTTATCTCTTTGGCATTAGCTGGATTCGAATCACATAATATAGTGTTCCCTGTCTTTGTGCATCCCCTGTTTCATTCCATTAAACGTTGCAAGTCGTCGGTTTTGCCAGAAAAACCAGAATATCCTACTGACTAGAGTACTAAGTAGATGATCAAATGAAGAAGGTACAATATTTCTTAGAAATGTAAGTATAAACCTTCAATGCATAAGTTGTGGGCATCTCTTAATTACGAATAATTAGAAGTTCCCCTCTTCTCGGCCCAGAAAATATCTATATATGTTTCGATATTATAATAATAAAGCTTATGACGTCAGTCAGAGAGGGGGAGAAGCTAGTGGGGGGAACAGCCGCAGGTGGGGGGATCATCCCCACCACAGCTGGCCTGCCTGTATAAGCAGCGAGACTGGCTCAAGTTGGCAGAACGAACAGGACCGTCACTTGGAACACTTCTTTCTCTCTCTGCACTGGCGCTTGCTGCTCTACTCAAAACATGGCCTTTTTATTCAACTACCTCTGCATCTCCTCTCTCCTAGCCTTGGTATGTTTTAGTCCGGCGTTGTAAGACCCCACGCCTTCCTAGTGGGAATCTCTGGCTTCGTCTCGCTAAAACTAGCACCTCCTTGGAAGAGATCTCTCCCTCGCGGAAGACGGTTGCCGTGGCCCTCCAAACATGACCTAGTAGGGTCTCCCACGGCAATCCAGTATGCTTCTCTCCGGTTCACACCCGCCTTTGGGATCCGGACGGTTATCGCCTATCCTTAGATACCTAGTGTGAATTCGTGGTCATTCCAAGACCACACAAACTACCTACAAACCTACCCTGTTCCTCTTCTCCTGAACATAGTGCTATGTCGGGGCACACCTTCTAAGATCTTATGGCAGATCAAAACGAATCAAGCTGCCCGCCGACTAGGCCGCCAGCTAGGGTGAAAGACCACAGGTCCACCCTTATCTTTGTTGTCGTTCGCCGGACGGCGGCTAGAGGTTGTAGTGACCCACCCACTTTAGGGATATTTGACATCTAACCCGACACATACAAAAATACTTATAAAAACTTCAGGATTTTGAATTGTTTATAAGACAAAGGAATTGCGAAAATCTGAATTACATTAACACACCTAAATAAGTATTTAAGATTTTAACTATCATAGAAACAAATGAGAATATTTTGGGGTCACAATGAGACGAGTGAAATAAAGATTATTACAACATATGATCAAGACCAAGGTCGAAGAAAAAGATTTGAGTTATAAAATATGTGAATTTGGTGTGGTAGTTCAAACAGAGAATTTAGTAACCGACTTTCTGAATGCAGACAAAATAAATATGTTTCTAGCGATTTAATCTGATATTGCCGTAAATTTTGCAGATTTTGTCTATGCTCGTGAGTTTTATAGCGTGCTCTGCTTTGGGTACCAACACAGTGACAACTAATTACAAGCGATAAACAATAAATCGCTATTTACTTATTAATTACAATAAATTTACTAAAAGAGGACTTCCACATAGTCTTCTGTGAGTTTTAATGGTGTCAAGGCTACGGTTTAAAAATCTTTAGATGTATAATTCTAACCAAGAAAATTCTTATTATAGTGTTTGTTTGAAATGAATTTCTTGAAAGTTATCCTTGTGTGATTATAGCATATAAACGGTCGTATATTTTGCCACCGTACCCCTGGTTCAGTGTAATGAGATTGAGTAAATAAATCATGCATCATGCAGCATGCCTGTGTGCAATGAAGCACAGACATGTACACGGCCTCCTCACCGACCTGTTCCCAGACATGCACTGTTGCAACAGTCTATATGCTAACTAACTACATTCAATGCGGTGCACTTTCCAATCCGATCATTATCCCTCTATCATCTCATTATCGTCTATGCCATATTTCATATCATGTTCATGTTTAATAGATAGCAGAAATATTAAACATATACATTTGTATACCGGTGATTTATCCAGTCCAACCGTGTTCTAGATCTGTACAAAATCCACTTGTTTCAATAAGATAAAAGCCGCGTCCATTCACGACTGTCACAAGTTGCCCACGTGCCATTATTCACTCAATCTATAATTCATTTAAGAAAGTTCATAACCATATTTTGACAATCCAAATGCTCCCTTTTACCACACTGAGCTTAGCATACTCACTGTCCTCGGAAGGACACATTCCCTCTGTTAAATGATCATGCAAAACATCTACACTCCTCTTGTAAGATACAAATTTAGCAATTGAACAGCGGGGGGAACTCCCAAACCCATTCTCCTCTCTCCCGACACTCCCACAGAGATTTGTACGTGTATTGTGTATATTGATATTATAAATACTCTTTAGAGGAAAAAGTAAATGTAATATAACGGCTGCCCTCATACCAGGGTAAAAAGACAAGAACTAAACAGACGCTTTGGACAACTGTACAGACTACTTCGAAGGACATCAAACAAAAAATTACTAATCTACAAAGTTATACTTAAGTCAATCTGGACATACGGAATAGAGGGGGGGGCTGTGGGGGGTATAAAAAAAGTCGAACATCCAATCCTTTCAATCAAAAGTCCTGAGAACAATAGTAAATGCCCCTCATTACGTCAGGAACAAACCCCTTCATAACGATCTTAATATACCCTACATTCTTAAACTCGTCCCTTCCAAGTTCATGAAATTTTATAGCAACCTATCCAGCCACCCTGATCCCGTAGCACAGTCATTGCACGGCACCACTCATCCCTATAATCCTCCTCGGAGACTGAAACGGCATTGTTCTCGTGACCTGCTATAAAGGCGTGACATTCGGAGTCCTGGAAATGGCCAGTTTCCCCAATCATGTCCTGAGCGTCTGTGGCTCCCGCGTTCTTGGCCGTCCTCCGTTAACACTTATCCAGTGACGGGGCTGACGGAGAAGGGTGGGAGACTTCCCAAAACTCCGCTTCCTTCTTCACACGCGAGGGAGGTGACAACCATGTGGACTTGGGAGGCCCCTTGACTTTTTGTAAATACCGTATGAATGCAGATTGTAAATATTGTATGAATGAGAACATTTAACACAATTACTTGTTGCCCAATAAGGCAGATTGTAATTTTAGCAAAATAAAGAATTTTCAATTAAAAAAAAAATATATATTTATTGCATATATGGTTTCAATGATATCACAATCACCTGTTTTCCTGTTAGGACATATTGTATAAGGATCTGGAGACCAAATCCCAACATGAGTTAAGCAGCCCGAACTACAAAGTGGTTGGTCATTTCTGGTCTGTTGGTAACTGTGTCTTGTTATTATTGTTTTGGTATTGCTCTTGTTTTTTCAACAATAAGCGAACCGGCGGGACCGGAGCGGCGCGCAATTGACTGACCCGCTCCCACTCCACCTGGAGAATGTTGCTGAAAGGCGACAGATGCTCTTTGAACAATCCGCACTAACTTCGCCGACGCCGACACTCTCGCACTCAAGAATCCCCAATCCTTGGATTCCTGGGGGCGCAATTAAGGACTCCAGGACTCGTGAGAGGGACTCGGCCGTAAATGCCTGAATTCTATTTGTTCTGAAAGTTCTGTTGTTAGTCGGCCCCCTAGCACGAAGCACGCTCTGGAAAAATGGAGTCGACCAGGCTTGGGGTTGGCGGTGCATTCCTTCCAAGTCCCTAATTGCATTCCTCGGCCAGAGTTTTTTTTCTATACTCTCACTGGAGGAACTCAACTTGTTCAGGTGTTGGCGTTTTGTTTAGTTATTTATTTTCGTCAATTGTTTCTGACCTTTCTAACAGCCTTCACAGAGGCTTATAAAGATCCTGCGCAGGCGCCTAGAAATAAAGTTGTGATGTTTCCAAAAGGAATCGCTCTCACCCCACTTTTATATCCTAAACATTGGAGAGGAAAGATCGATTTGAATGTACTAGGCAGAAAGATAGGATTTTAGCTAAGTATATTACTTTATCATTACAAAAGAACAACCATCAGGAACAATCTATTTCTTAGAAGTTAGTTTAGTAGTCGTTTTGTTTTTTAGTAGATATTTTAGTTTTACACATCACTCTAATACATAAAATAGTTTTTTCCTTCTTCCATTTAGGTCAACTAAAAATATTAATAAGCAATAATATGTACGAATACGGCCTTTTCGGGCCAGAAACGTGGTTCTGCCAGTTTCCTTAGCTGATATATATAAAAATAGTTTTTTCAAGAAGGTTCTTCCACTTGGCGCTGATAAGAGCGTAAAAACCAATTGGTTATAAACCCAGTGGTCCGTATTTCAACAAAGAGCCTGTCTATCGAGAATAACAAATACGTATGAATAATAATTATGAAAGTGCCAAAATTTCGAGATAGGAGTACTCGTCTACAGATGCGGTCTTGTCAATTATGTACTCGAGCTCGTGTAACGTAACAACAAAACATTCTCTCTAACAATCGTTCTGACACACCTCCCTCGAATGATAAAGAGGAAGCGGAGTCTTGGGAAGTCCCCCACGCTCCTCCGTTAGCCGCGTCACTGGATAAGATCCAGCGGAGACTGACCAAGAGGGTGAGAGCCACAGATGCTCAGGACATGATTGGAGAAACTGCCCATTGTTAGGAATTTAATTGATGGATAGATAGTGATGAAATTCTTTACAACCTTAATTTCGCAGTACTGAATCAGTAGATGTAAAAATAATAATTTGTAGAGATGGGTTGTATTTTTTACTGTTGTTATTTATAGAATAATATGAGTCAGATCCGTTTCCTAGACAAGCCTTTTACTCTTCGACCCCTTCCATGTACCACTACAAGAGAGACATAACAACAGCCATCACCTATGGACGGGAAATTGAAACGGCCCAGCGATTACATCCAATCTCTCATATACGAGGCTGGAACCGGTCTGAGAGCTAAGAGAATCTACTGATTCCTATTAACTATTACCTGTGTTTGAAGTTGTTATTGTGTGTATTGTAGTCCCCCCCCCCCACATCGTACCCCGGAAATAATATGATAGTTTTCATAGCTACGAGAGTAGGCGTCAGATCTAGTCTCCAATGGTGTGTTCCGTTAATAGATTCCTGCCCTAGACCTGTGGTCTATTATAATCAATTAATATTTTTAAAAGGTCTTTTAGTATTCAGAGGCTGTGGCTACAATGAATGCTAGTCCGCCTTTCGAATTAACTCCACACTTTTTCACATCTTGTTAACTTTTTCCTCCGACCCTGGAGATATGATCGTCAGACCGTTCGCTCCTAGACTTCTGTAGAGGCACTGACTAGAATCCTAACGATTTCCGAATATTTCTCAGCGGACGGTTCGCTACCTACACGGATTAATGAACTCGCATTCCACACGTGTGACCCACCTGCTCTCTTTTCCCATCCTAGGCCAGCTGGAGATATGAATTAATTCCCGAATAGATTTCTAGTTCTAATAGAAAGTTTTAATATGACTAGTTAATGGAGTATAAATTTTAGTTTTAATAAGGTCGTTTCAATTATTTATTAAAACTTAAAGTAGGTTACCGGTGAAAAATAGTTCGTAAATTCAATTCTCGTTAGTTTTGAACTTTTAAAAATAACAGCTTTGTTTTCCATCTAATGTCCAATATCTCCGAGAGAGCGAAAACATCGCTCTAACCTAAAACTCCAACTGAAGTAATTTAAAAATAAAAAAGGTAAATGTTACAGAAAGGAGATCGAACTTTTAATTTATTTCCACCTCCATAACTATTTTTATTGTTTACTTAGGCCCCAATAAGTAGCCCGGGGAATTGATTACAATTTAATATATATAAATAAAACATACATATATTATAAAAATACAAAACATAACAGTTAAAATTGAATAGTACTTACGACATTTCTACTTGCTGTGTTATTTTCTAAGATTGTTGTTATAAATTAATAAATATTTATTTATTAAATAATCCTACTTCCCATTATTATATCTCAAGAAAACATTTACACGATAGCTAACATTTCAGATCGATTGGCTTATGTTTACAATTTTCCCGGACCCGTTTGAAAGTAAAGCCTTCCTTTTTGGCCTCGGCAATACTTATACATGTTCCTAACTTATTGCATAAAAGAAAGAAATCTTAAAATTAGTTTAAATAACAGTGCCAACGACTTGAGAAGGAAGTATACATACGGCCTTAATTTATTAGGATTCATGGCTGCTGAACTCGAACACTAGATACCATTAGGAAGTGGAAGGCCCTTTAAGAAACGTATTCCTGAGATTATCATACCTTTAGGCCCTTATCGTTATAATCAGTTCATTTCTGAATCGACTGATTCTATATATACTATGCACTATATACTAAACACTATACATACACACCTGTGCTGCTTTATGAACTTGAGTTTGCTCATCTGACAACCCGTCATTAGACAGAAACTACCCGCCCACAGGCGCAGATTGTGGTCATCTATGATAGGGCCTGTACACTGTACACTGTACTAGGAGGAGGGCTCGATAATGAGACATGGCGTGTCTTTTAGTTCGAACCCATTGCCTCTTGTGATCATCTACTAAATATATAATAACATCTTCACTGTCCATTTCAAATAATTCCTAGTCCCTTCAGACTATTAGAAAGAAATTTTTCTAATTTTGCTGAGTGAGCCCTTAGGGCAAATGTCACGAGAGTTTCGAACGGGTGTTAAATATTAGTAACTGTTCTCACTTCAAATTTTGTGTTTGGGTGTTGCATGTTGTCACAGAGTGTGCACAATATCCGGCTATATTTATTTTTATTATACTTTCATGTAATAATTGCGATGTTTCGGGCTCATTCAGTCCAAAAAAATTTTTACTTTTTATTTATTGACCATTTTTAAATGTTAGTATTAATTATTCAATTTCAACAATACGACGTGGATTCCCATCATCATGGGCTCAATGCGGACGAAACGTCGAAATTATTATGTGAAATACTTTATTTATAGGCATCCTTCAAAATAATGAGTATTATTAAAATCAATAAGATATAACATTTTTTTTACAAACATTATAAATTTCTACGTAAATATATTATTATGTACTATGTTAGTTATTTACTCTGTATTTTTACTATTTCGTAAAAAAAAAAATATATACATATATATATATATATATATATATAAGGCTACTAGGGTTTAATTCTTGGCCATACTTTTTCCATGGCTTTAATATTAACACAACCACTAGCTCATACCAGAGCCGTTAGGAAGATTTATAAGACATTAAGATGGCAAAATGTGACCGTGAGCAGTGCTATTTTCAGAGACATCATTGAATAAATAAGCTTATATTTTAGCACGGGAGTGCCTGGCTTAAAATAGTCATGCTTGGGGATCGTGCTTAAGCACTCAAGATAAGAGAGGACAAAAAAAAATCTCTACTTGGAGCATGACCGGAAATGCCCCGTTGCTGAGTAATTCTTGTTTGACGAAGGCCCTCAAAAGGAAATTTTTACTTGTTTATTGAGGAATACTTGTCATTTATAATTGTATAATCTACAGTATAAAATCTAACTCCCATATTACGTGAGCAACATAACCCTTCATAATGATCTTAATATACCCTACATTCTTGAACTCTTCCAAATTCATGAAATTCCATAATAACCTATCCAACCACCTTAATCCCACTGTCATTACACTGCACTACTCATCCCTATAATCCTCCTCGGACTCTGAGACTCGGAGACTGAAACGGCAGTGGCCTCGTGACCTGCTATAAAGGCGTGACAGTGGGAGTCCTGGAAATGGACAGTTTCTCCAATCATGTCCTGAGCGTCTGTGGCTCCCGCGCTCTTGGTCGTCCTCCGTTGACACTTATCCAGTGACGTGGCTGACGGAGAAGGGTGGGAGGTGACAACCATGTGGACTTGGAAGTCTCTGGGCTGTTTGTAAATACTCTATGAATGAGCGAGTCAATGATGAATTTTAAACATGGTATGAATGAGATCATTTATTACAATTACTTAATATCTAATAAGGCAAATTGTAATTTTAGCACAATAAAGTTTTTTTATAATCTAAGAAAAAAAACATTTATGTCCACTAAACTATAACCCTCCTCAGAGGATGTCTTCCGAGTCCACGGCTAGTGGACTGCCGCTTTTGAATACGTCGATAGACAGACTCTTACAAAGGGCCTGTACAGATACAAATTGGTCTTTAACAGGGTCCAAGATGAGACCCATCCCTCGCCTAATAAGTCCTCCCAGACTGTTGAGCCTATAAGCGCCCACACTAAACTATAACCCTCCTCAGAGGATGTCTTCCGAGTCCACGGATATTGGACTGCCGCTTTTGAATACGTCGATAGACAGACTCTTACAAAGGGCCTGTACAGATACAAATTGGTCTTTAACAGGGTCCAAGATGAGACCCATCCCTCGCCTAATAAGTCCTCCCAGACTGTTGAGCCTATAAGCGCCCACACTAAACTATAACCCTCCTCAGAGGATGTCTTCCGAGTCCACGGATATTGGACTGCCGCTTTTGAATACGTCGATAGACAGACTCTTACAAAGGGCCTGTACAGATACAAATTGGTCTTTAACAGGGTCCAAGATGAGACCCATCCCTCGCCTAATAAGTCCTCCCAGACTGTTGAGCCTATAAGCGCCCACACTAAACTATAACCCTCCTCAGAGGATGTCTTCCGAGTCCACGGATATTGGACTGCCGCTTTTGAATACGTCGATAGACAGACTCTTACAAAGGGCCTGTACAGATACAAATTGGTCTTTAACAGGGTCCAAGATGAGACCCATCCCTCGCCTAATAAGTCCTCCCAGACTGTTGAGCCTATAAGCGCCCACACTAAACTATAACCCTCCTCAGAGGATGTCTTCCGAGTCCACGGATATTGGACTGCCGCTTTTGAATACGTCGATAGACAGACTCTTACAAAGGGCCTGTACAGATACAAATTGGTCTTTAACAGGGTCCAAGATGAGACCCATCCCTCGCCTAATAAGTCCTCCCAGACTGTTGAGCCTATAAGCGCCCACACTAAACTATAACCCTCCTCAGAGGATGTCTTCCGAGTCCACGGATAGTGGACTGCCGCTTTTGAATACGTCGATAGACAGACTCTTACAAAGGGCCTGTACAGATACAAATTGGTCTTTAACAGGGTCCAAGATGAGACCCATCCCTCGCCTAATAAGTCCTCCCAGACTGTTGAGCCTATAAGCGCCCACACTAAACTATAACCCTCCTCAGAGGATGTCTTCCGAGTCCACGGATAGTGGACTGCCGCTTTTGAATACGTCGATAGACAGACTCTTACAAAGGGCCTGTACAGATACAAATTGGTCTTTAACAGGGTCCAAGATGAGACCCATCCCTCGCCTAATAAGTCCTCCCAGACTGTTGAGCCTATAAGCGCCCACACTAAACTATAACCCTCCTCAGGGGATGTCTTCCGAGTCCACGGATAGTGGACTGCCGCTTTTGAATACGTCGATAGACAGACTCTTACAAAGGGCCTGTACAGATACAAATTGGTCTTTAACAGGGTCCAAGATGAGACCCATCCCTCGCCTAATAAGTCCTCCCAGACTGTTGAGCCTATAAGCGCCCACACTAAACTATAACCCTCCTCAGAGGATGTCTTCCGAGTCCACGGATAGTGGACTGCCGCTTTTGAATACGTCGATAGACAGACTCTTACAAAGGGCCTGTACAGATACAAATTGGTCTTTAACAGGGTCCAAGATGAGACCCATCCCTCGCCTAATAAGTCCTCCCAGACTGTTGAGCCTATAAGCGCCCACACTAAACTATAACCCTCCTCAGAGGATGTCTTCCGAGTCCCCGGATAGTGGACTGCCGCTTTTGAATACGTTGGCCCGGATTCGGCTCCCTGTAATCCGAGTATAATTTATTGTTGGCGTGTGGGTGTCACGGGTCGCCCCTTCCAACTCTATCTGGTTACTACAGGAAGCAATAATGAAGCCATATGTTGTGCCTTGGAAATTACTTTATTGTTCATTACTATTTTGTGTATTTATACGGTATATTAATATATAATTGTATAACACTCACATTGACTTTATTATGTAACATAGTAAAATAAAGCACCTATAAATTTTAAGGGCCGCTAACAATTATTTTTCTCGTTATAGTTTTTTTTCTATACATAAATTCATATTTGAGTTTAAAATGCACTCGTTCTATTACTCGGTTTAGTTGAGAAGCCCTCTGACTTCGGGGAAATGTCCAAATAGGAGAAGGGAAATTTAAATCTCTTATGCCCCCAACATAAATAATATATAACTTCTAGAAATGGCAGTCTATAGAAAATGGTAGTCTTTAGTGATTCGCAATTAAAGTGGACAGTTGAAAGACCACCCAGTCGATTTTTTTCCTAATCGCTCTGAAATAGTAGAAATCAGAAAATAAAATCCAGGCTATTAACATTAAAAAGTGTTTACAAAAATAAAAAATAGATAATTACAGGGAAACCTGCAGGGATTAGTTTTGCTTCTGAGGAAGGTATGTGAGTGTAAGGTTACTTTATAGTCTATCGTGTTATGCTTACATTTTGTTCATCTCATTTATTTATTTTATGAAATAATTTTGACTTTATTACTATCCGTAGGAGACTTGTTCCCAGCGTAGCATTTTCTTTTTTCTTCTATCTATCTATCTAGCTACCATTCGGGGCAGTAAGTGATTCGTCAAGCAACTCCTCTACAGGAGAAGATTTGACCCAAAAGGCTTCCTTTCAAATAAGTAAGTAAGGACGAATCGTCTTTCCTATGTGTTTTATATGTTAATTTATTGATCCACAACCTGTGAGGATATCCAGTGAGCACTCTTCAGAAGTAGACAGTCTTTGTAACAGTGGGTGGGGTGTCTGTGTAGTTTGTCGTCAATGTTTCTGTATAATATTATAATGTAACAAATAAATGAGATGAACAAAATGTAAGCATAACACGATAGACCATAATGTAACCTTACACTCACATACCTTTCTCAGAAGCAAAACTAATCCCTGCAGGTTTCCCTGTAATTATCTATTTTTTATTTTTGTAAAAGAGCTTTAAAGTTAATAGCCTGGATTTTATTTTCTAATTTCTACTTTGGAGCGTTTAACGGTTAGAGGGTAATCCAACTGGCTGGACTTTCAACTGTCCACTTTAATTGCGAATCACTAAAGACTACCATTCTCTATAGACTGCCATTTCTAGAAGTTATATATTATTTATGTTGGTGGCATAGGAGATTTAAATTTTCTATCACCTTTTTGGACATTTCCCCGAAGTCAGAGGGCTGAACTAAACCGAGTAATAGAACGAGTGTATTTCAAACTCAAATATGAATTTATGTATAGAAAAAAAACTAGGAAATAAAAAAATAATTTTTAATGGCCCTTAAAAATTAATTTTCTATGTCTTTATGGGTGCTTTATTATACCATGTTATATAATAAAGTCAATGTGAGTCGTATCATGTAGTCTCGAGATGGTAGTAGTGGCCTAAATTCATCGATTCATTCTTATTTTTATAAATATATTGTGTATTTTCTGGGGTTTAAGGAAGTGACCAGTACAGGATGGCGATGCATTTTATAACCTTTTCCGCCGTTTAGATGATAGGCGGCAGTATAGATATATATGATGATAGCATAGACAGCAGATAGTATATGATAAATAGTATGATATGATAGATATTATATGATGATAGTATAGATGATATGTGATATAGGCGGCAGTTTGTTGCAGAGGACTTTGATTGATTGATGCTTGGTGTAAAGGTTAAGCCTTGGTTTAAACTCTAAGCCTAAGTACTTAACTTGTACCTTTTAAGTTCACTATTAATTTGGGCATAAGTTCATTCGCTACTTTTTTACTCGGTACCATAAACTACTATCCAGTTCCTCCAAAGGACACTAGTCTGCGAAAGGACAACCCTTCGAGGACCACGATGAATGATGAGAAGTGGATCGCACTGTGTCGGCGAGTCGCGTGGGCGCTGTGCTGAGCGATGACCGTACGTTGCTCGATCGTGCCCTCCCGAAGAGGTCCTTCATCCTGTAGGACTCCGATGTTGGACCCACACCTACGGGGTCGACCTCGAACCGCAGTCACTGGCTCATTGTCTGAGCAACGGTATTGGAGTCGCAGTTTTGGATCGCAAAAGCTGTTATTTTTGAAGAACAATTTTCTCAGAAAGAAAACCTAAAAAAACCCTTAAAATCAATTCATTTCCAATATTTACACCATAAATATACTTTGGCAATACATATAAACGTCGAGACACATCTGAAGACTATTAGTACTTGGAATAATATTTTACAACGTTTCGACTTTCTATAAGTTTTTTGCTATGTATTCTTTAGTAGCTATAATTTGTTACTAATTATTACAAATCATCTTTAACACCCCACCCTCAGGACCTGATCCAGACAAACATACTATGCCACAAATCTTGTCCATGAATAAACTTGAGGAAAATATTAAAAGTCAGGATGGCCATCATAACTTGATGGTCATCAATTGAAATTCGCCCAATATAATAATAATAATTCAACTTCAAATTGTCAAAATTTGAAAGATAATATAGAAATTAATGATATAGTGTACAACATTAATTGGAAATACTGTAAAGTCAAATGTTATATTGTTGAAACCTTACAATCATATTATCTCTGCATAGAACCAATTATAGAAATCCGATGAATTTAAATGTCACAGGTTTAGCCATCCATTGTATTATTCAACAGTATTCTTTTGACTTAGACTCGCGCAAAAATGATTGAAAAATAAGATAATAACAGATCAAGTAAACTTTGAGAATTCATTCACATAAACTATTTATAAAATATAAAAAATAGAGTGACTTTAAAACAGATGCAAAAGCTTAGAACAGTTGGGGCTTGTCAGAGTGAACATATGAAACAGAACTTTGAACTGATAAAACATGATAAGTACAGTTTCGACTTTTTCCTTAGATAATACTGACATGGACTAGTCAAAATATCTCGTCGATTTCATAGCTAGGAAATACATTTAGTATTTATTAATATTGTTTTAGTTTGAACGGCACAACTCGTGAGCATTAAATATTTGTTTTACATATGGTCTAATATTGTTGTTTTAAGATGAAAAACAAATGTTTACATTATACCAAGATATTTTCTTCTAGTTTAGTAGATGTCCGATAATGGGCTCGTTACACAAATTATTACTGAATAAAAAATTGTGTTGATCAGAAAGATAAAATTACAATCTTCCTTATTAGGAATTTTTATAAATGTTCTCATTCATACCATATTTATAATTTTCATTCACTCGCTCATTCGTACAGTATTTACAAACAGACCAGAGACCTCTCTAATCAACATGGTTGTCAACTCCCTCGCAGACAAAAGAAGAAACGAAGTCTTGGAAAGTCATCCGAAACTGAACATTGCCAGGACTCCCACTGTCACGCATATATAGCAGGTCACGAGGCCACTGCCGTGGCCTCCTCCACTCCGAGGAGGATTATAGGAATGAGTGGTGCAGTGCAATGACTGTGCTAGGGGATTAAGGTGGTTGGATAGGTTACTATGGAATTTCATAAAGGGATTTGGAAGGGATGAGTTCAAGATTGTAAGGTATATAAAGATCGTTATGAAGGGTTATGTTGCAGATGTAATAAGGGGCATTGACTATTGTTCTCAGAAGGATATTATACAGACATTTTTAAAACTTATTATCTACTTGTACATCCTTCAATACATTCAACTCTCCCAACAAAAACTTGCAACTCATTTTTATACTGAGGGATTAAGTGGAACTGAGGGTTTATTTACAACAACATGTTAACGATCCCTTTTCGGCTGCCGTTGATTTTGGACAATTATGTAGCATAGCGTTGTCCGGAGAGGCCATTAGCCGAAGATGCCAAGTAAACTGCAGCGTGGCGATTAACTTCCATTACCGAAGGTTGGCTGCCCTGCCATCGCTGAAGGAATTGGCCAATTTAGCTCGTTAGGGTTCTGTTCCCATACCACGCTCGGGAATTTCGCACTAATGCTCCAGCAAGCCTATAATGTTTGAATTACTTATATAGATGACTTATTAGCAATTGTAGATTCCAGTTACAATTTGAAAATTATATGCTTATTTGATGAAGGCAAGAGAGAGTGGAGTATAGCTCTCGTACAAGTCCACTGATGACTAAATCAACTATAGATCGCCTGATGAAGTGACAATTGGCATTCATGAAACGTGCCAGCCTTCATGAGTGCCTGGGGGCAGTCACCGCCTACCGGAAGTGTCCTATCTGGACCTAGCTCATCAACTCCTTCTTCGTCCCTTTAGGGTATCTTTAGCTCTTCCGGTCCTTCGTCAACAAGGATGCGTTGTCTGCTAACCTCCTTGGATATATCCATGTGATGGCTCAATTAGTTAATGCCATTCGACTATTGCATAAGTCTCATTATTATTGTATAATATGTTAATAATTATCTAATCTCATTATTATAAATGACAGCGGTTATTGATTAAAGAGAGAAAAAAGTAGTGACATAGCCGGTGAATGCAAACCCAGGACTTCCGTTTCACTACATTTCTCTTTTATGAATAATCTAAATAATTTTAGGCTTCGTAACAGTTTCACATTTAAAAATGATTTTAATTGGCCCCAGTAGATCACAATAATTAGTTAAGCCTAAGCTAGAAAAAAAATAAAAGTTATCTAAAAACAAGTATCTCTGATACGTAGGCATTCGGTTGAAAAACTGCTTCTTCGCGAGAGCACATGTGACTTTACCTCATTAATAGGCTCAGGCTTACAAATCATTTATGCTTTGTTCGATAAGTCATCGTCTAGATTAAAATGCCTGGAAGTGTGTAAAATATTAATAAAAAAATTAAATTCTCGTATCATTTTTACGAAGATGATTCCGAAACAAAAAATGAAATGGGATTATTTTCATCTACACCATCGAATATAATGTTCATTGATATAAATGGGTAGAACAGTCTGTCGGGGGATTGGGACACCCCTTTCCTGAAGGTACAGGCATCCGTAAAAAGTTTGAGATCCCCAACATCACAGAAGCTATAAGAAAGAGAGATGCTTTCATCTGCTTAAGCCTGTATAAGTGTTCAGATGTGAAGGTGTGTGGGGGGGGGGGGCTGTGGTTGTGTAAAATTCAGAGACATAGACTTATCAGATATATCAACCTATAGGAGATGAAAAAGTGACTCTTTCATATTTCTAGACCAAGGGAAATTACGCTAGACATCGTCCATAAGTCCCATGCCATTATCTATGTACAACTTGTCCATCGCAAGCGAACTGAGGACCGAACTTTACCTTCGGACGGCTATGACACCTAGATGGTGGATGTAAAAGACACCTCGAGGTAGAGGGACTTAAGCGGCTTACTGTAAGCAGATTAGTTCTCATGCTGTTGACGGCGATCCAATAGCCGGCTAAAATATGACAAGTTTACTTTCTCCGAAGCAGCAATAACAGTTTTATTGCTTTATAGTTTCTCTTTTCCGTCGTTAAACTCTTTTTCTCTTAAATGATTTTTTTTTCATATTAACAATTTCCAAGTCCGCTTAAGGATTCCTGTAAGCAATAAATGCTTACAAAGCATCGCAATACAAAATCAATCTTGAATTGGTAGATAAACGATAAATATACTTAACAATTAAAATAATCTTTTCATTTATGCCTTTCACATTGGCAAACTAGTAATTGCACTGCACCACTCATTCCTACAATCCTCCTCAGAGACTGAAACGGCAGTGGCCTCGTGACTTGCTATAAATGCGTGACAGTGGAATTCCTGGAAATGGCCACTTTCTCCAATCATTTCCTGAGCGTCTGTGACTCTCGCAATCTTCGTCAGCCTCCACTGGCTCGTACCCGGTGACGCGGCTGACGGAGGAGCGTGGGGGACTTCCCAAGACTCCTCCTCCTCTTTCGCATGTGAGGGAGGTGACAACCATGTGGATTTGGGAGGCCTCTGGCCTGGTTGTTAATACTGTATGAATGAGCGAGTGAATGAAAACATTTATAACAATTACTTATTGCCCATTGAGGCAGATTAAATTAAAATTTGGTAGATCGTTAACTCTTGTAGGGTAACCTGTTATTTGCCTGTTTCATTTCCCTGTTATTGATAATAATTAATCACAACACTAAGATTAATTGTGTTTCTCAAACTTCTTCTTCCTGCGTTGTCTGATTACATATTTTTCTATAACTGTTTCTCCATGTGTATTCATATTGCCCTCATACATATTTAGTCGACAGTATTTCCTCATTTTGATAAATATCAGAATGAAAAATGACACCCATGGATAAATAACCTCAGGAAAGAATCAATTGTTTAATTCGACAATATAATTTCATTACATGCTTGGTTAGTTGAAAATAACTTAAGTTACTTCACCCATTAATTCCGCTTTATCGCCTGTTTGTGAGAGAGAAAGCATAGCGAATCACTGACGGGTAATGGTCATATTTATGTATGCGTATATCATTGATAGTTTCCTTTATGGATGTTGCAAACTATAATCGGATTCTACAAGGACACAATGGATTATTGTGCGTGTCTCACCATAGAAAGTGGCCTGCCTTTGTCACTGCAGTTCCCCTCAAACAGTTTTCACTTTTACTGAAAGGTGACTGGTAGGTACCGCGATACTTATAATTTTAGTTCCTTGTCAGGAAAACGGGTACCGCATCCTTTAGTCATCTACTAATAGTCCTTCATTCGAAGCACTCAACTTGACACTAACATTTCCACTTGTTTATGATATTACAATCAGCCTCATTTGGCAATAATTAATTGTGATAAATGATCTCATTCATAACATATTTACAATTTTCATTCACTCGCTAATTCATACAGTATTTACAAACAGTCCAGAGACCTCCCAAGTCCACATGGTTATCACCTCCCTCGCTCCTCCGTCAGCCGCGTCACTGGATAAGAGCCAGCGGAGGTCAGCCTCCGTATTGATCAGTCAACCGTTGATCAGTCAAGAGCGCGAGAGCCACAGACGCTCAGGACATGATTCTAGAAACTGACCATTGCCAGGACTCCCACGGAGGCCACTGCCGTTTTAGTCTCCGAGGAGGATTATAGGGATGATTGATGCAGTGCAATGTCTCTGCGCTAGGGGATTAGGGTGGTTGGATAGGTTACTATGGATTTTTTATAAACTTGGAAGGGATGAGTTCCAGAATGTAGGGTATATTAAGATCATTGACATTGGCGAGTTAAAAATAAAATATATTTAGGTCCTCCTTTGCTTGGTGAATAAAGAAGAAACCTTTAACTATTTCAAGTAAGATATAACCTAGTTTTGCATCGAATTTACAGTTGATGACCAAAAGCAGCAAAAAAAAGTATATTATTTACAAATGGCAGACCTTAATAAAGTTTAGTCATTTGGGCTATTCGAGGGCAGTTATTGTAGTTCACCTTTAGCATTATATCATTAAATAAAGTTACTCCTAGAGTGACTTGAACTCTGAAGGTCTTGTACCATCCGAAAATAATAGTCAATCTTTGATGAGTACTTGGGACATCAACAGTTTGCAGTTTGTATCTATGAATTCTTCATATTTATTTTCCAGGGTATTGTTGTTTGATAAGAGACGTTTACATTAAATAAAGTTTGAGCCTTTTCCTTCATTCAGGCATCTTCAAGGACTAATAATAATTATGAAAAACAAGATATGTATAATTACATTAATGAAAGAAATATGTATACTAATAACTATACAACATAATTTGGAAAGTTATGATATGTAATATAACAAGATAAGACCAAATCTTGTCAAATAACAAACCTGAGATATGTGTTTATAAACATGATGATTAACTTTTTAGATTCCTTCAGTATATTTGTCATAAAATTCGTTTGGCCTAATTTAAGTGAAATTTTGCTCTAGCCCTCTGACAGTGAGAACGATGTGTCTTTGACCTGGCCTAGAGATCACCTTTCACAGAGTGATCTTCCAGTTGTTTGCTAGCCTGGAGTAGATTGGCACAAGCACAGACACTATGACTCATAGCCCAAGATGATTTATTGAACCATTGGCACGAGAGTGGCTATATGACCGATATGGTGCTTATAGATCATACCTCCGCGCACTTGCTCTAACCACTGATTGCCTCCAACGGACAATCACGTATGCGGCGTTCAAGTCACTTATATGCACTGAGATCACACTTGGATGGTTAGACCATACCCAGGCATGGCGGTGCCCTTTTTAAAGCAATTACGTCAAATTTCGGAATAGGTCTGAGATCGACAGACAGGCACTGTTTTTTTTTTTTTGTTGACCTGAAACAGGTAGTGACTGGCCAACGCTGCAAGGGCTTACCACCCTGTTTTTTTCAAGTATCCCTCAGCCCCTACCATAGGCTAGTTGAAAAATATGGTGTCATCTCCACTATTTAAGAATCCATCTTCATCATTTATTGAGTATTGAACCCTTGCAATTCTGTACGATGTAATTATAACGTTTGTTTTTTTTTTTTGTCTGCAACCTTTCAAAATCCGTGTTTAGATTCGATGTCTTTGGATAGAGATTGTAGTTCCACAAGTAAAAGTACTCAAGTGAACGAATAAATAATTAAAAGCACAGAGATTTCATTGGAAAATGCTCAGTCCTAATTACAAATGATTTGAAAATTTTCGATTTTGTGATTCTTTTCCTTCTATTACAAACTCTCCTAATGCTTAAAGTTAAACTTTATCTGTTCATTATCTCCCTCAAATATAACAATGTTTGTTTCAATATTTTGCTGTTTGTTCTTAACTCATTATCTGCATAGCCTCTTTATTACTTATAAGCTTACCAGCCTGTGTAGTGTTATTTATTTTGTCTGAGAATAAAGTGTTTGTCTTTTCATTATTACTAATTAAGAGCCACGGGTAAAGTTATGCAGGCCATTAGCAAGTGCAGGGTAGCCCACTAGAGCTACCGACTATGTTTATTTAGGAAGTCCTGGGTTAAGTATTTCTAGTTGGGTAATTATTGTGAATAATTACTAAGTTTTAAGCCACATAATCTATTAAAAAATACATATCAAAGAATCGATTAAAATGTTGTTTATTTTTGAATATGTACATTATTTAAGTTTTCGGTACATAAAAAAGACAAACTTAGTCAGAAAAAAGACCGGAACTACTGTTTCTAAAATTTTAAAACGTATTTCAATGCCGCTTCGTATCGATTTAGGATCCATTTGCTCTGCAATGAAATTTTCATAATATCAAAAAAGCAATAATGTCTATATAGACTTCAGTATACCGCCTCTAATGAAGATTTAAGAAACACTTCATACACTCACCAGTTATCTCAGACAACATAAGCTACGATTGAAAAAAACACCACTCCTCATGCTACAGATTTACGTTCTTCGTGAGTTAGCTATGTAGTGCATGTGTAAAATATATGATATATTTCCCACCAAGTAATGTATCGGCCAAGGACAATTTATTTATTTGTATTGTTATTATAATTTTTGTATAATAAACATCAGCTCTGAATTGAATCAGTTTCACCCCGGAGTCCGTGAATTAAAAATTTATCGTACTTAAAACATTGGACACATTACTAATGGCATTCATTTTTTTTTTTTTTTTTTTAAATAAATAGTTTTAATCGCATTTTTTCAAAACTGATCGAAGCTTTGAATATCATCCTCACGAACAAATTACAAAAACGTATCCTTTGATCAATCTGGAGTTTATTGTCGACCAAGCTTACGATTTGTTTAGTAAAAACTGCATTATTAACTAAATTAGTGAAGTATTCTTAGAACAGTGACTCTTAAGGTCCATTTAAACCGAAAATCATAGTATCATAGAATTAAAAAGTGACAAATATTGGCATATGTTGTTTTGAATTGTTGGTAGAATTTTGTTGCTTTCACAAGAAGTTCAGCTTACCTTGTACACTTTGTAGAATGGGTAGTCTATGAAACAAATGTTCAATCGTGAGTGAGATATGCCTGTTCGGAGGCCTTAGGTTTAATAGGATGAAGGTGTGCTGTTTGTTGTTTTTTCTTTTCAGTTGTTGACTCGGAACAGCCAGTAATTCTAGGTTAGCTAAATAGTTTTCACAGGAGATACAAGTATAATTTTCTTCAACATTTGATATTCAAAACAATACACTTGTACGTATTACGTCGGATTTGCAAGACAGTTATAGGCTTGGCTGTGCATGGATGTGTGCACTACCTGGGATATGGACATATTGGACTATCTTCTTCTCCCTTGAGCTCAGTCTTCCAAGAAGAGGCTGCCACTCTGCCCCCGCAGACGCCATAAGACACTGCTACTAGGAGGACTGTTGACAGTATTGTGCAAGGGCGCACTCGCACAAAGAGAAGAGATCACACAGTTATGAATGGGAGAGGAGCCTGTGAGTCAGCGTGGGCTCAATGGGCGAAGGAGCCCACACCGAGTGGGGGAGAGGGCGCTATCAGTCCGTGCTCAGTGCTCCTTGCGGCAACATGCCTCAGCCGGTGCAGGCCAGGGCCAGGCCCACAAACAGTCGCAGCTTTAGTGTTCTCGGTCAGTAGCAGTGCTCATATATTTTTATATAATATACAATATGGTCTATGTATTCAGTGCCCGTGGTGGTCCGCTACTTTAGTCACTATACATTCTGACAGCACTTATGCTCGTCAGGAAAGTTGTATATTGTATCTGACCATCAGCTGTTCTTTATTTATGAGTGTGTAAACTTCAGTGCGCGATCCCTAAAAAGATGTACCGGTTAGGAATGCCAAAAAATGTACCCCGCCATAAAATGTCCGCCTGTGTGAAGAAGATAGTCGGATATGTCCATATCCCTACTAGTGCACACATGCAAGCCTATAACTGCCTTGCAAAGCCGACGTAATACGTACAAGTGTATTGTTTTCAATTTGAAATTTTGAAGAAAATTATACTTGTATATGGTGTGAAAACTATTTAGCTAACCTAGCTCCACAAACAATGTGCAGTGTGTCTGACAGACAAAAAAGCGATATTTCTCCCTCCGTATAGATATTCTAAAAATGTCTTAAAATCGGTATTTAAACTGAGTTGTGTGTCTGACAGTGCACGACATAGAAATGGATTACGCCGGATCAACGAAGTGTCTCGGCCAAATGTAAAACATTAAAACTATACAAGAGTTCTGTTTATCATAAAATTATTGCTCAGTTGGTTTATGATAGTGAGTTTACTTTAAACACAACTTAACTTAAACTAAAAGGTGCGTTTTAAGAAACGTTGAGGGGTAGCAGAGTGGAAGCGACTCATTAGGTTTTTTTTTTTAAAGTTAAGTCGGGTTTTTTTTGTTTTGGTTTTTTTGGTCATTTGAAACCGCTGAGTTAATTTTACGGTTACTTTCGTTTCTCGTCATTTGTTCTCGATAATGTTTATTACTTCGTGATGTGTTCAATTGTGAACAGTCTGACTCATTTCCTCGAACACAGACCTTGCACCACTGTCTTCAGGAATGGATTGATCTTAACGAATTCCCGCCTTCATTCTTCCAAAACTTCATTCATTCTGGGGTCGACAAAACCCTTGAGGTGTCTTGAGGTGTGAGGATATTTTTTTAACGCACACTGCTGGCATGTTTTTCACTCAAAGAATTGGAGTGCTCAACTTGTCAATCAAGCCGGATTATCGTGAGATAGCATTGTAGTTGTGTATGCCCTCTGGACGATTTGGAATGTGGAAAAATCAGTTTTAAGAAACATTAACCTCATATGATAAAATAAATAAAGGATGTATAATGAATATTTCACTAAATCACATACCTGGAAAAACACATGGTGACCAGCGGAGCCGCAAACGGACAGGACGTAAGTAAAGTGGGTGTTACGCGCTAAAAACGTTCTCAGACTGAAGCATTCAAGAGTGACTCAGGGGACGTTACACCACGTGTCACCTGCGAATCGTGAACATTGGGATTTTTATTTCTGTAATTGCAACTTGCCCTTGTAGTCTTACCCCAATAGAGTAATTGCAACTTACCCTTGTAGTCTTACCCCAAAAGAGTAACATCTTTGGCTGTAATTGTATACCTGTATATTATTATTGATTAATTACGAAATTCTTGCTCGTTTTACTACTTACAAATGTCACTTGCAAAGTTGTTGATTTTTCAAAAACGAAAACCTGATAAATCTTGAACTATGTTATTTACAAGTTTGTCGGCAGATGTAGCGACAATTTTCAACCCTGCGGGAAAAAAACTTATCGGGCAAACATATTTTAAAGACAGTTTCAATAAATTTTAGCCATTGCAAAATCCCAGCCCACAGTAGTGTACTGCTTGATTGGCTAAGGCGACTCGACCAGATGTGAACCAGAGGGTACTCACCACGGCCAGAACACTGACATGATTTTACAGCGAACTCTAAAAATTCTCTCTTGGCTTAGAATGACGCTTATAATCAGAATATTTTGAAAATAAAAATGCCTAATATTATAAAGAGTAGATGCGCTGACATTTATCATGTTGCGCCTGCTACGAGGTCACTGGTCCATTGATCCACTTGTGCTAACGGTGCCAGATGCAGGTCGTCTCCATCACACAGCCACTCTGTGTGTAATTACATACCTTTCTGCCATGCGTGTTCTGTGTGGTACGGTTCTGCATAGTGCATGAGGTATATGCTAAGGTCTTCTCGATTCAGTGACATATGCCATGTACAACACCGTCGCCATTTTTATTTCATTATAAAACTAAACTCGAGATGTAAATCTGTGATGTTTCGGTCATGGTCGTGGGTCTAGAATGTTACAAAATTTTAAATTGCATACATAACTGTACTTATTAAGTTCATATTTAAACAAAAATACTTGGTATGAAAACTTCTTGTTGAGTTAGAAGGGATTTAAAATATGGACAGATTCGATTTTAATTTAAGGTAGATAGTGATAAAAAAATATGTTTAAAAATAAAACTCCATTTTATTCGTTAAGCAACTTCTATCACTCCAAAATCGTCTTTTCACCAAATAAAAAAAAAAATTAGATATCATTAGTTAAATAATCTTTGTAGAGGGAAGTCTTTTAAAAGAAAAGCTTTATTATGAAGTACAAGCAAAACACTGGTATATACAAATATTAAGAGTTACGTTACTGGGTGGAAGGTCTAGGGACGAGTGGGGTCTGGGGCTAAAGCTGAGACATATATGTATAAGAAAAGGATAAGATTCTGGGAAGCAGGGAGGTCTTGGAGGGATGCGGTTGCTTACTTAAAAATAACAGGGAACCATCAGTGACTTCCATGAAGTCACGAGGCAGGTATACAGTTCTGCTCAAGCACCTTCTACTTGTTCTTAGCAAGATTATAAATATTATATATAAAGCAAGCATTATAAAACTTAAGATACTGACCCCCTATAAAACCGTAAAATCGAAAACCTTGTTTTCATTTTCTGAATTATGTGTTCTTGATCGTGAGAACAGATATTTGTTTTATCTTGAAGATCTTCTGATCTGTGACGTATGAAATGTTATGCGTGTGCGCGAATAACAAGTGCACGATTATACATTTCCCCCCACCCTGTTTCAGTTAGGTGGTTTCTTGTAAATATTCCTAGTTGCGTCGTGGGTTAGGAGCTGAATCTTCAATGATTCATAGATTTACCAATAGTTAAAAATAGTTATGAATTTTTGCTATTGGCATATGTGTCATGGGGTCGGTTATGCGACAGAGGAAAACCCATAATAAATTATTCATTGGCTACAGTCCAATGTTGACTTGAGCGAATGGAAGAATTTCTGTGACCGAAGGGTGAGGTTTTACTTGGAAACGGTACGTAGGAAATGTCTTCCGGCAGAAATTGTACGTTTATGTAATAAGCTATGCTAATGGTGGCTAAATATAATACAAACATTAATGTAGAAATAATCAAAGGTTTTGTAGATGTACAAATGTACTCCTGTGTAAGGTGACTTTCTGCTTAATATCAGATGCACACAAGGCGAACCGTCTTCGGAAACGAACGGTCAATAACTCGATATATTTAGTCAAACGATAGTATTGGCCCTCACAGTGCTTTCGTTATTGATAATTTTGCAATTGTCTGCATTGAATAACATTGCAAAAATCAAATTTTATTGAGTTTTAATGACTTCCTTAGTAGTAGAGCTTCGACAGATATTGCATATTACTTATTATTCATGATGTCATAATGTTTAAGTTATTATCTCACTCAATCTGATAATGTTTTTTATTACTGATAATTAATTCGCTAGTTATTATTCATGATTCAGTATTTTCCACTGAGATGGTTTAATTTATAGCACCGTACACTTATCACACATTTTAAGTAGTGATTATTAATTGTGTTTTATAAGGTGTTTCTTTGCGGGGGGTGGGGGAGGGCTTTTAACCCAAACTCAGGTCTCGAGGTCTTAAGAGTCGCTTTGCATTCCCGGGACGTGAATATAGATCATTAGCATACGGATCAGGATGGCCAGGGTGATGGGAATGGAAGTTCTGGTACTGGGAGATGGCTAGGTTTCGAATGAATGGGATGTCGAGGGCGTGAAGGGTATGGTTGTTGACATGGAAGGAAGCATCTTGGGGATGAATATGAAAAAGAAATGTAAAGTTTCTTGCTTAAACAAAAGAGAATCGCAAGTACCAGTACAAACAGGTTAGCGGGTGAAAACATTGATTTTAAATGGGATTTTGAAAAAAGGAAAAGTGTTAACCATAACATATAACATATTATGTAGAATACTTTTACGAAATAAACACTTAATGTGTTCCGCAAATTAATTCTTATTTTAATATCCAATACACCAGTAGCTCAATGGTGTCCAGGATTTTTTAATTATTTTATTATTAGTACAATCATTAAATAAATTAATTTTTTTTCTGTTTTGTTTTTCAGGTACGTTACCAAGGTTGAATATTATTTCTTCAGCGCTAACAGCTCTTTGGAGGTATCGTTGTTAATTGTTAATCACTTAATAACCTGGTCCAATATAAATATTTATATGAGTAGTAATTAATTACTTCTAACCAGTACCGTAGCTTTTATTACTTTTGCTTCAATGATTTCTCTTTGAAGTTTTCCTCGTACTGTGAGATTGTACTTTTAAGAAGGAGTATATTTAAAGTTAAGAAATAAACTGGCAAGGTTGTACACAAACTAATACCCAGCCACTTACGTAACGTTAGGAAATACCTTCGTGTCAAGTTCTATCTTAAGCAAATTAACATCCTACACCGTAAGCGTATTCGGATTTGCAAATCTATCTTCCCCCCCCCCGATTATCTTGTACTATTGCAGTTAATTAATATTTCCATCCGGTTTTGTTATCAGTGTTTTCTTCTCGGTCGGAGCCTTTTAAAATGTGAGTTGTCTCTTTTGACTGTTTTGAACAGTTCGCCTCAAATGTTGATAGTGACTGCCTATTTTTAAGAATCCTAGATATGCACTGTCCGTGCTGATAAAGCATGGAGCCCGGACTCCTTTTTGCTGACACAGATACACTCTTCTCAATATCCTATCGGCTTCCCAGATGTCTGTATTAGGGATAAACATTTTATCATTTTATATTACAGTTAAATAATCTTAGTAGAGGAGAGTCTTTTGAAAGAAAATAAAGAAAAGCTTTATTATGAAGTACAAGCAGAACAGTGGTGTGTAGAAATATTAGCAGTTACGTTACTACATACTGGGTGGAATGTCCGTGGGGTCTGGGGCTAAAACTGAGACATATTTGTATAAGAAAAGGATAAGATTCTGGGAAGTAGGGAGATATTGAAGGGATGTGTTTGCTTACTTAAAAATAACAGGGAACCATCAGTGACTTCCATGAAGTCACGAGGGAGGTATGCAGTTCTGCTCAAGCCCCTTCTACTTTTAGCATTATACATAATATTCTTAGCATTATGAAACTGATGAACCAGTGGACGGTATCATTGACCATGTTAAAATAAATCCTGAAAGTACCTAGTCTTAATGTACTTGAATGTTCGTAGAATCAAGATTGGGTTCATAGCCCGTTACGATTTATCTATGCAATATCCCATTGCACTAAATGCTTGCACAGTAGGTTAATAGCTCCCCCGTTCCAGATATCTTTGAAATATCCTTCGCCTCCGATGACAGATGTACCCGTATTAGACATAGAGTACCTCATCATCGTTTGTGCTCTCTCTCTCTCTCTCTCTCTCTCTCTCTCTCTCTCTCTCTCTCTCTCTCTCTCTCTCTCTCTCTCTCTCTCTCTCTCTCTCTCTCTCTCTCTCCCTCTCTCTGTGTGCTCTGTAGTAATGTTCTTTCGAGATGTGGGTCGGAGAAAACATACCATTCCTTATAATCCTTTTCCTCCCATCACTATTTAATATCCTGTTTGCCTCTTTAATTAGCAGGCATTAAAAAGAATGTTTCACCACACACTTCTGCGTGGGTTCTCATCTGCGTTAGATCTGTGTGAGGTAATTGCATTAGGCGATTGCTGAGGGGATCGTTAAACGTTTTATTGTTGAAAACTTGTAAGAACTAAGCTGCTATAAAATACAATTTACCGTTGTGTTTTGTCTTGTACGGCTTGTGCCCTGAGCCTCTTAGCAGCTGATAATGCGTATTTTTAGATAGCGCCAATCCATTTACGAAAGAGATAAGTTTTTTTTTCTTTCTTTAAAACAATCTTTTCGACCTCTTACATAAGCAATATCGCGTTCAAACTCGAACTAATAGGCTTCTTTGTATATTTTGTTTTGTGATTATTTGCAACTATTTGTTATTGGTTTTTTTTATTACACTCCTAGTACAGGTAGATAATACAAAAAAACCCTACCAAAAAAATTGGTCCTTGGTAAAAATGTTTGGTTTGTAATGAGATGTCTGGGGAAGGGTGTTTTTTTGGGGGGGGAAGAGGAGGGGGGAGTGTTTTTTTTACTCTGGATTTAATGGAAAACAAAGAACAAAGGAAGATACAACCACCCAAAAGTTATAAAAAGTATACTTGTTTTTGTATACGAAAATTACGATTTACCATTGAATGTTTATTGTAACATTATTTTCTATATAATAAATTGAAATACCAAAGATGAAAAAAATTGTTTTCAATCATTTTGTAAAAGATTACCCTTTGCAATGTAATAAATTCAAATGACGAGTAATAAATTATTACCTTAACTCTGCGCTAGAGCACAATTAATAAATTTTTCAAGTATGTTTATGTTCAATTAATGTACGACTCATATTTTTATTTATGGACAAGTTCAGCGAAGGGATACCGTTCTCACCTGTTGAAACAAATTCAACACTCTATAAATCTATATAAAAAAACTTTAAAAATATTGGACTTCTGTCCAACGTTTCTTCATTGAGCTGTCTTAGGAGTCACTCGAATTCCCGGACACCAGCTTACTCAACTGACACCGCGTGTGTACAATGAAGTAATTTTCCGAGAACTCTCTTTTTAGCTAGGATTGCGCAAGTGCTTACACACGAGTCAGCTAAGTTTCAGAAAGTTTTGTTCGTGAGAACCTCCTGGTTTCTGTTTTGTTTTTTTCTTTAATATTTGGATAACACAGGAGTAAGTCCTTATATTCAACTGGCTATTTGATCTCGTCCACGATGAATGACGCAAATAGAACATATTATTATTAAATGTAAATAGTAAATACTAACTCATTGATCGTCAATGCTAAAATTGTATCGGGCTTTGATTTCGAAACCCCTACATTTTTAATTAGTCCCCCAGTCTTCATAATTGACTGGATCTGGATTAATCCATTATTATTATTACTATGCAACATCAAAGAGAATAAAAACAACTTTATCAATCACACATTATTGAAGATTAATCAAACTGTTTATAGGACTTTATCAATAAATAAATATTTATCGAAAACTCCAAAAAATAAATAATTTACTTTCGAAATATTTTTTTGATACTTACCTATAAAAAACTTGTATTTGAGTTGTTTTTTTTCCATTAATTGTGTTATTATTATAATCTGAGTTAATTATAAGCCGTGTGTGTATGAGTGGAAGAATTTGTTTATGGTTTTGGGTTAGGGTTGTTAAATCAGTGAACATCCTCTGCCCTCTCACACAAGGATATTGACTATTTATTGTAATTATTTCAATTTTGTTGTGATTCTTGTATTGATAAAATTGTAGGCAGACCAATCTTCTTTCAATTAATTACTTTGTCGAAAGGTTGTCTATTAATAAATTTGATGAAAACTTAAAAACTCTCTTTCATGAACCTGAGCCGATCTCCCGAAAAACTCTTCAACTCATTTGAGTTAGCTCCTTCTATAATTGATCGGAGGATATCCTTGGATGGACGCCACACCTTCGCCGGTTGCCGAATCTATTAGCGACGAATGAACTGCCCGTCGGCGGAGAGACCTATACAGTACCGGCCCTATCTCAGACAGGCTGTCCACCTACTCTGCCTCCGCGATCATAACATTTGGGTTTCACTGCCTTCTATAATGGCTTGCATCATGGACGTACACATTAACAGGCACGGCTCCCTAAGTGGTTATTGGGGTAAATAAACATGTGCTCATTACATAATGCCGCCTTCCACTGACATACATTTCTAAATATGGCTTCTGCCTGCCTGTCTGTCTCCAGGCCATTAACTAGTTACGACTTTTCCTTTTATTATGATGAAATAAAGCTGTCAGTATGGCGTTAAATATGTGTTTATGGCAGGTGATTCAATTTCGCGAAGGCTGTAAATGACCCGGTTTGGCTTTTGTACTCAATACTGTAATATTTTATTGTTTGCTTCATATTCCTTCGAATGTTTTCATGAGGAGATATTTCAACTCTCTTGGGTTAGTTACGATTTTTCAGAACTTTGAAAGTAAATTATTTTTCGTAGTACGTGTCTATAATACAAAACAGAGTGGTCAGTTGAACGTAAAATGACCCCTAAGATAAAATGTCTTTCTACATCCCAGGCGGACTTGTTCCCCTCGCTGAAAGTAGATCTTAAACCGAAAGGTACCGTAGGAACTGATACTTACAGTAGAAAACGTTTGTCGCTTACTTAAAAAAATTAGTGACATTCAAGTGGAGTGAAAAATCGAGATGAAGCTACCCTACAATCGTTGTTGCCCTCTGTCAATGACTACAACTCTGATTTGTTGTATACCCTTCGTTATTGGGCGTCGTCTGGGTCGCTTGCCTTAGTATCCAGCTTCCATCACATCCTTTAAGAGGCTGTTCACTTCCATTCTATGGACCCAACTTAAGTTGAAGTGATCAAATATGTGAAATGTGGGTAAACGGGAGTTCACTAGTTATTTTATTTTGTAAAATCTGCTCAAAATTCAAATTTTGGTGGGTATATAAAACATATTTTTTGATAAATTTGTTTGGGAGGGGGTGTATATCCCCTGACCCTGCTCTTGCGTGGGCCACTGTGTTATTTACATCGTGCAAGCAAATTTTTCGCAACCATGTTTGACACAGTGGCATGTCATTTTGTATGGTTCGGTTCGATGCCGCCAGATGATATTGAAAATTAAAACAACCATATCATAAGCAACAAATGGTCGTTAATTAATTAACTACGTTCTAATTAACTTGCAACAGTTTTCTTCATTTCCTTTTGTAGGTTCTTAATCTAGAACTCCCTCAATTCTTCATATTCTAATGATATTTGAATAAATGAAGTATACATTTGTATTTATTATAATGTACAAACTTGGATAAAAATTAAGACATTCGTGAAAATTAATTTAACCTTTTTTAAAATACCGTTTGGAGATATGTATCTTATTAGCTATGGCTGCTTCAAACATCTGTAAGGGCAGAAGCCGGCCACAGAAGATGTAGAAGGCAATGGCTCGGAACAGACACGGCCGCCTCGATCCTTGAACCGTGAACGAGCCGGCGCTTCCTGTATACAGGGGGCCGTTCATATCTACATGGCACTGGCGGTCCCTCCTCAGCCCTGGTTATCTTCAATCATCTCTTCTAATTGGATAAGTAATTGTAATAAATCGGAGCGACATAAAAAAATAAAACGTCTGCTTCAGGGGTTAATTTATAATAATTATATTTTGGAATATGCCTTATCATTAATAAATCTCATGTAATTCATCAATTATTAAGATTCGACGCCATTCGTTTCCGAACGATTCACCGCTTAATGTATCGTTTAAAAACCGTTGATACAACTATTTGGAAAACATATTAAATAGTTTCCATCTAACTAGAGTTGTTATGATTTATGGGGTCAGGGGATTGGACAGTGAATGAATTAAATACAGGAACAATCTAGGAGGCCATGACATAAGAACACTTGTTTCATACTTTTGTCTGTTGGCAGTTAGCAATGGAGAAAGAATCAGATCTCTACATGGGAAGGAGGAGGTTGTTAAAACAGGGAGTATGGTTATCAAATGTGAAGAACGGGATGTACTGTTATTGGGATGTTGGTAAAAAGCGCGTAATGTTGATGTAAGCAGCAATATTTTGAAGATTATACAATGGCCTGCTGAGTGCAGTGTACACCGATATTGAACCAAATGGATTAAATACCACAAAAAGTACAAAGACAAAACTGTAAGATTTTAAAATGTAAATAATAAATACATTTTTGAGAAACGTTAATAGTTTTATTTTTCTTCAATTAAAGTCTCATTTTAGCTCAAACACTTTTTTTTTTTTTTTAACAAAAGAGAAGCTATCATAAAATGTTCATCCGATTAAATATTATATAACTCACCGGAGCAGAATTGGTTTTGTTATACTCATCAACCTGCAGGATGGTTGGAAGGTCCCATCAAACAGCTATTAAGTTGAAGTTCATTATCGTCCTATATTACACGGTGGGATATTATTGATGCGCTAAACGCCTCTTTGCAAGAAGACTTTAATGCTGGGAACTTCATCTGATGAAGCCCCCTTTTCCAGTCGTGAGCGCTCCTTCACATCGATTTATTTCGGAATGCAGTGTCTGTGTCGGCCCTAGCTTCTTTCGGCGGAACGAATCTCTAATGGCCTCTGGATGTTCCTTAAGACTTTTTATATGTGTGTACGATGAAAGGAAACTTCGTACTCCGTACACCGCAGGAGTTCCTTCCTATGACAGCCTAAGTAAATGTGAAGCACCCTGAAGATGACAGATTGTTTCAAATACCTTTCACAATAAAAAAGTTTCATAATCTTCTATTCACACCTAGGTCGCTGTAGAATCTAATTTAATTATTACCTTGACGACCGAGCAACGGAAGGACGAAAATTAAGCAAACAGAAAATCCACAATCTATCAAGTACTATTGCAGTAAGTGTTGTAGCTTGGGAAAGTTCTAGCATTTTGTTACTTAGCTCCATGGCATTTAGGCATTTAGTTAAATGGAGCTGGAGTACTGTTTGCCCCTTGCTTCCAAGCTGTTATCTTCTTCAGTAATTACTTCTGCAAAGGAGAAGATCACTCCTGAGGACTGTTCGCTAATGGTCCGGCCACACATGCGGCAAGCTATGGGAGCTATGTCTGCAAGAAATAGTTTCCTGCAACTATTTAGTAACTAAATGGCCACTGGAATAGTTTTTTTATAGTAACTACTTGTATTTAAACTCCGTACTACATATCTTTGTAGATTGGAACTTAATGTTTCAACGGGCGTCCGGAGAAAATTTCTATGAACAAATGCATATTATACCACAGTAAAGCTTTGAACAAACTAAAGTCTGTCAGCTGTTCGCTTATTTCCAATTAACTCCTTTACATTGGGACTAGTCTAACTGCTACCAGTGCTACCGTATTAATAAAGGGTGTACCAGAATTAACGCAAGATTTGATTTAAATAGACAACACAGTTTTTAGTATTTTTTTATTGAATTATAAAGTAAATAGGATAGGGCTATTTATGGAATAACACATCGGGCAAATGGCCTCCACGACTTTGCTGGCACATACGCACTCTTTTGTCGAAATTTTCCATGACCATTTGGCATAAATGTGATTGAATTTCGTTGATGCAGCGTTGAATTTCCTCTTTTAATGCACGGGTGGATGTGGGCTTGTTGACATACACCTTTGATTTCAAATAACTCCATAAAAAGAAATCTAAAGGTGTTAAATCACACGATCTAGGGGGCCAATTCTGAATCACCGAAACGAGAGAGTACACACCCTGGAAATGTCTCATGCAGTATTTGAATTGTTTCATGGGCTGTATGGCATGTGGCACCATCTTGTTGAAACCACATATTTGCCACATCAATATCATCCAATTTGGGCACAAAGATCGGTGTTTACGACGCCGAATTGATGTTCCTGGATTTTCAACAACACTCTCACGCACTGCTTCGATATTGACAATTGAACGGCTTGTTTTTGGACGACCAGTGTGTTTAGTGTCTCCAACTGTTCCATTCTCCCTATTTTTTTCAATTATTCTCTTCACGGTTGATTCTGAAACACTATTCCGACAATATCGAACTGCGGCCGCCAAACGTTCATTATTTTTGAGATAATATTCAACAATAATGACACTTTGTTCCATGGTGTAACGCTCCATTTTTACCTACCCTAAACTGTCAGCTGTCAAATTGTTTTTTTTTTAGGGTGCCAGCACTTTACTGCACAAATAGCGCCAAATTCAAACCTTCCGTTAATTCTGGGGCACCCTTTACTTCGAAGCCCCTTCGAACTCGACATAAATTCTAGCAGAGTAAACCGTTAGAGACATGTACTTATTTGAACCAGATCAGGTCTCGTGGTCTTAACCTGTAAGCAAAAAAAGTCATTTTTAGACTCTCTGCAATGAATTTTAGATTTCGTTCGACCTTAAGAGCGAAGAAATATATTCCCAGCTCTAATAGCGTTTATTTTTCCAAATGGAATATTAAACACTTTTATGCAGCTACATATTTAAATATTTTTATAGCTACATGAAACACTACTAGGTCGGCATACCAATAAAAATATTTCCTCGAATCTATGATTGTTGTAAATAAGTGTAAAGAAAGTAGCTGTGCTTTGCATATTGGACAACTGTACTTTTACTACTGAATCGTTGCCGAACGACGGTACAGACCTCTGGCCTCCTCTAGATAGCCGTAGCCACCGAACCTCACTGCTACTTAGCACCTGTATCTAATAGCTCTGTGGAACACCGAGTCGATATGGTCGCTATAATCGATTCCATTCATTCATAAATAACCACTTGTGAGATGGTAGGGGATTAGTTCATTAAGAAATTTGATCTTTTTTTGACCTAATCCAAGCCTATACTGCTCGTGTTTATAAATAAAAGAATAAGAAAGTATTGCTGGAACTTATCCGGTGTAATTGTCGTCTTTTGAGAGATTCTGCCTACTCCTACTATTGCCGAACATGTTACACAACCCCATTGTTCCATGGTGATGTTTGCCGTCGGGAATTTGTGTTGCCATCATCCGCAGAAATAGTCGGTACAGTAAGACTTCAAAGCCTCTATGAGTTTGTACTTATGATGATAGTAGTTATTAGTTGTGTTATACTAATGCCCTTCATTTTTTTTTATACATTACTACAAAAACATTTTAGAGTTTTATAAGTTTGTTTGTATATTCCTGTCAGGCACTTCTTGAGTATAATAACAGTCAGTTTAATCTGCGGATGACTTATTAGCCAGAAGCTACCACGCTCGAAATTCATGACTACTGCTTTTGCTCTGTGCCGGGCAAGATGGTACCCCTGTCCAAACCGAACTTCTTCGAAATATCCTTTTCATCTCGTTGAAGTATAGCTTCCGCCTCGGTTTAAATATCTGTCAATAATTAAAAATGATTTTTTTTGTATCATTATTGTATCCCTTGTTTGATATGAGGATTTAAAAGGCATACCGACCCCGTTACTGTTTGATATCGCGTTGGCGTACTCCCGTGCTAAGGGAGTTCCGTTTTGGAGAAAGCTCTTTGGATGTGGCAATCTCGCCTACTTGGCCGGTCGCCTACTCGATCGCATTGTTCACGAATGATTAACTATTTATGAATAATGTCTAAATGGAGATATATGACGTATGTTCTGTCTATCCACATGTCAGAAGACCGAACCTCTGTTCGTTTTTTCGGCTGTCGAATCGCTGGCTACTGTGAGAATTAATTCGTATATAATTGGCGGATCTATGATGTTTCGTATAATTAATTTTCATCATGATGGAGTGGGTTTTTTTTTGTGTGTGTTTTCATCCAAACAGAACGTTGAAACCCACGCATGGCTTACAATGCCCTACAAAGTTTGGCCAAATGAACTAATATAGGTGACTAATGTTTTTTACTCTAGTTTATGGACACTTGAGCCTGTCCAGTTTCTTTTAAATAATTGAAAGTCGAAAGTTAAATAATTTTTGTAGGGGAGAGTCAGAAAAGCTTTATTATGAAGTACAAACAAAACACTGGTATATACAAACATTAAGAGTTAAGTTACTACATACTGGGTGGAATGTCTAGCCACAAGTGGGGTCTGGGGCTAAAGCTGAGACATATATGTATAAGAAAAGGATAAGATTCTGGGAAGTAGATGCTTTTGAAAGAGGTTGGGTTACATAAGTCAGTTTGTGGTTAAAATTTATAACATGAATACATTACAAGGTGATGGGGCTCACCTTCAGTTTAAAAAGTGGGAGAAAAACTTACAAACTAAAACCTTAACCTAGAACCTAAGACTAAATCGTTCCAGCCGCGACAGCGTCCTGCCATCGATGGGGGAACGGAGCGGGGGTTATCGTGTTAAACACCGGGTTTGTCAAATATTGCAGGGAGTCGAAAAATCTGATATGTCTACGTTGGATTACTTCATCCACCCTAGGCAGCTCAATGATATCGTGAAGCTCACTGTTGCTCCGCTGCTCGAATGAAGTATTTCTGACCACTTTCATCAGTATACCGTTTTGAAATTGTTGGAGTCGCCGAGTTTTTGTATACGTCAGATAACGAAATAGTGGTGCACCATACAGCAGAGTAGGCATGAGTATGCTCTTGTAGATCAGTAGCTTCAGACTCAGTGATAGATTGGGGGAAGTCAATAAATGCGTAAGCCGGTAAGACTTCGTGCGAGTATGCTTCAACTTCTTTGCAAAATGGTTACTAAAATGGAGGTGTCTGTCCATTTTAATCCCCAGATATACTAGGTTGTTGGCTGGTGAATTTTCCTCACTTCCTACTATGAACTAGTATGTAGTGAAAATTTTTCCTTTTGAAAAGAGAAAATTACGCAGTCAGTCTTACCCGCGTTTACAGAGATATTGAGTCTCGCCAATCTCTCACGGATCTGGTTAAAGGCTACTTCAGCCTGAGTAGAGTAGATAAAATTGCCAGAACATGAAATATTACTTGTGGCTTACCAAGATCTTGAGAGCCACAGACGCTCAGGGCATGATTAGATGAACTGGTCATTGGCAGTATCCCCACTGTCACGTATATTCATCAGCAGGATTCGTTCAATAAAAGTATTTCTTTATTTGCTCTTGTTTATATTTGAAAACCATGTTATTTTCACTGTTGCCTGTGACTTCGAGGCCCACAATGGTGACTAGATGAGGCGGATTATACACACTGCGACTCCTGTGAGCCTTAAAACCGCCAAGAGCCCGTCGGAGCCGACAGTATGTTGCGCGCAGAGTTACACCTCATGTGGCCGGGCTCTGCTGCCCTCACGAAGCTATCTCTAAACATACTCCTTTCCTTCTAAACAAATTCTTTTTCCTATTTATTATTGCTCGGCTCACAATTACAACTCACCAGTACAGCACTTATCAGTATTTATAAAATGTGTCCTTTTTCTGCCGGTAAAATTTCAGACAGCCAACTCCAGCGTGATTGTTAGTACTGCGAGCCGGTGGTACTTCTGGGTAGAAAGCACGCCTGCACCTTCCATAACAATGAAGGCACGCCTCACCAATTTAATTAACTTGTCACGACTTGCCTTTACAAGGAAAACTGGTGTTTGTTTTGTTTTTCTTCTTGAATTCTTTATTAGCGTGTTAATCAGCTCTACATATTCAAAAATGCCTTAGGACGCATTTACCCTTTTAGACTTATCGACGACCATTCGCCCAAGTGCGTTTTTCTCCACTCATACTATCAACACTTTCTGCCCGGTAGTAATTTGCAGAAAATAAAACTTGAGCGACAAAGCGGCCTTGGCAAAGCTAAGTGACGGCAAGTCAATGTAACTAGATGCTAAAAAAAGATTCTTAGCTCACACGTTGGTAAGTGCTGTTCGAGTGAAATCACGATTTCTTTATCAGATAATCGATTAATAATTTAATTACATAGCTCTGCGGTTGGCTGAGTGGATCGTTAACGACCGTGATCGGCGTCAGTTGTGGCGCCTAATTAATTGTCTGCCCATTAGCGATAATGCGACGTCCCTTCTTCCTCTGTCGTGTTTACAGTTTGGTCATTTCGTACTAATGTTTCCATTGCTGATTTTTTTATATGAGCAGTTTTCAATTTTATATATAGCGAAATTGCTGGACAGCTATTTGGTACCAGGGTTTCGGGAATCAAACAATTTCGGTACGATTTTGTAAAGCAGTCGTGCATAAAATCTTTGTTTTTTTTTTAATAGGTTGCCTGATATTTGATTCATTTTTAATGAATGAAATTATCATTAATGGTTTTCAGATTCTTTGCTATAGCACTTATATATCTCGTTTCTAAGGGGAGTAAACCCCACATCAGTTCCCTCATTCAGGGGGAAATACTTCCACTGTACCTTCCTCTATGAAATCTTATCGACTAACACCCATTTCATTAAGTTAACTCCTACATCCCTTCTCTCCACACAAAATCTCGGTTATCCGACCCCTACCCCTTGTTAAAAGATTCGAATCCTTCAGTTAAATAATCTTTGTAGAGGAGAGTCTTTTAAGAGAAAAGAAAGAAAAGGTTTATTATGAAGTACAGTCAAAACACTGGTATATACAAATATTAAGAGTTACGTTGCTACATACTGGGTGGAAGGTCTAAGGACGAGTGGGGTCTGGGGCTAAAGCTGAGACATATATGAATAAGAAAAGGATAAGATTCTGGGAAGTAGGGAAGTCTTGGAGGGATGCAGTTGCCTACTTAAAAATAACAGGTAACCATCAGTGAATTTCAAGTCACGAGGCAGTTAAACAGTAAAACTTGCTTCTACTTTTAGCATTATAATATTCTTAGCATTATATGACTCTTCGATCAATCCTTTTTCTTTCATTGGATGCCTGCACCCTTTATAGCACTGTACCTCCCTTATGTTTCCCCTCTTTTTACAAACTTCTCTTTATAAATGTATATTCTTTCCCCTCAATCCAACTATTTTGAGACATATTAAGACTTTATTTTTCTGTTTGGTTTGGTCATAAAACATAATTAGTTTGTACTATGATGCGCATTCGTTCCTGTGGCCTAGTTATTTTTAGGGAACCAATGCCCCAGAATAAAGGTTATTTTTCATATTCGGAATACCCCAGGAAATGCCTAGAGTTATAGCTAAGACAGACAGCCTGGCACCGCCTCACAGACTGCCTGGGACCAGTTATCCTTGAATGTATCACAATTTCAGCCCACACAGGCCAATCAATTAGTTCTATATGATAATATATGTATGCTGCCTACGTATATGCAGTCTTTTATAGTTTTCCATATAATTTATAATTGTTTGCGTATAATTGTTCCCTCCCCTTGGACTAGTTCATACAAAAAGATCTGACAATGAAAATAAACCCGCCATTGATGAACAAATCGTTCAATTTCTCTAAATGGAAGTTACGACGAGAAATAATGGATCGAATAATGTGAAGAAACCGAGCTTAAATCGTTTGAGGAACGCATCTATATCTCCTTGCAGGGCTCCACCGGTCATGTGAATATTGTGCTAACATCTCGCTCACTTTAAAACATGCCAAAAATACGTAAAAAAAAACTAAGTCCCATTGACTCAAGCAAGCGAAGCAATAAACACCATCCAGTGGCTAACAGAGATGAAGATTGTCAACGATTTATAAAGCCAAGGTTCCGAAGGTTTGACTGTTGCTCAGAAATAATGAATGACAGTAATAACTTGCTTTGTTTCGCACTTTGACGCTGTCCTACTTTTCAATCAGATCACTATTTCCTCTTCTCTGACTTCCTCCTTCGTGGTTTTTGTTTTGGAAGAGCCCCAGTGCGCTCCTAACCGTTGCACGATTGGCGAGGGTACCAGCGCCTCCTGTGATAAGGAGATCGGAGTACGGGGCATTTATCCTTAATACAGGATGGGAAATCATCAATTCATGTGCCCAAGGCTGCAACTTCCTCGTACCTCCAAGAGTACCTGACCGCTAACACCTCTAATTGTATAGAAGGAATTACAAACAAAAAAAACCTGATTTGAATGTATCCGAGGCAGTAGTTGTTATGTAATTCGCTGTTTTCTCTCTTAAGTTATTTTATTTTTCATTTGAGCGTTGGAATCCAGCTCACCTTGCCTGGCCCCGGATGGGGGAAACATAAATGCTCCATAACATTTAAAAGTGTCTGTGTTGATATTCTCACGCAGGCGACACTTATGGAAATCAGGTTGGGTTCGAAGGGACAGATGTTTTCTCGTCGGTAAATCATTGCTGATTTGCACCTGAGTCGGACATCAAGCACTTGATGCATTGCCTCGCTGCAATTGTATTTCGAAGGAAATGTTTCTCTCTCTCGTTATAAACTTACATTTATTCTAACTTAAAGGAAGATTAATCAAACTGTTTATAGGACTCTCACACTAGGCTAATAATTTTTTATTGTAATTATTTAAATTTTATTATGTTTTCAATTGCATAAATAAAACTGTAGATAGAAACTGGGGACAGACAAAAGTTGTTTCAATTGATTAGTTTGTCGACAGTTATATAATGTTAATTGTAGAAGCTAGTGTATACCTGCCTCGTGACTTCATTGTAGTCACTGATATTTTTAAGTAAGCAACCTAGCTCCCTATTCCCGGAACTACCCTACCCTTATACATATGTGTCTCAGCTTAAGCCTCAGACCACACTCGTCCCTAACACCCGACCCACTATGTAGTAACGTAACTCTTAATATTTGTATATACCAGTGTTTTACTTGTACTTCATAATAAAGCTTTTCTTTCATCTCTTTTAAAATACTCTCCTCTACAAAGATAATTTAATTGACGTTAAACGTTAAACTGATCTCCAAACAAACTCGTTTTTAGAAATATGACTGTCTTAAATATTATGGATCTCGTTTATTGCAAATATGATAGGTATTAGTGAAGTGTTAATATTATAAATAGGTCATGGCGCATTGTAAATATTACAGGCATTGACTTGTCGCCTAGACAATAGTGGCCCTGAAAACAGTTCTTCTTTTGCTGTAACATTTAGGAAATTTTAATTTCTAGTTGATCTTGGCGTGATTCCTGATGGAACTTACGGGCAGCGAATAAGGAGGTGATCTGGTCAGAACCAACAATCGTGCAACTTACTTGAACAGCATATGTTGCTGTTGTCCTGACCTCGCTGGTTGGAAAAGTCCCTTTTCCTCCCCGATCCGATAATACTGGCTATCTGGGATGAGATCTGTTCAGTCCCGATTTATCCTGCGTTCCCACCAGACAGGCTAACTTACTATTGAGTAAGAACAGCAGCGGTCAGCATGCGCAGATGCATTCTTGCGACATAGGGCCCTTGGCCTCTCCGTGCCCTGGCGACACCGTGACACCTACAAGGTCTGCCGGCAGGTTCCGTTCACTTTAGGTACACAGAGTAAATACCTGCCAATATTCAATTAGCACTCACAACTTCCTTATACAAGTAAGAATAAGTTTCAGTTTGTGATTGACTTCTCGATTGAACTAAAGTTAACTAATATTATTTTCCCAAAGTATTGTTCCTTTAAAAGGGACTTACTTTATTCACTGTAAATATACCTTGAGCCACTGCATAATATTTTTACTGTCGACTGAATCATATACACTGTCAATGATCTTATATATTTTTATTTATAGTAGCAACGAACTTACTAAGGAATTTTGGAAAAAGTATAAAAAATTACAATGAGCTGGGTAAGGAATAATAACCTATTTTGATAGAAATCAGAAACCTGTTAATTGTAATACTCCCAAATGTGCTTATCTTCGATCAAACAACAACACACTGGAAAATTATCCATTAAAACTCGCATCTATTTTCCAAATCATTTAATTAAGTTTAAATACATCAAATTTATTAACTATTTTCTGTTTAATCATTGTTCATTTATGCTCAATAAATTTAACATATTTTTGGCATTAATGTTATGTTACCAATCCAATTTAGTACATTCATAAAAATATTAATTATGTCATTGTTTACAACAACTCTCTCAGGTTTGTTGTATATTACTCAAGGAGTAAAGCCTAACGAACTATAAATAGGTGAAAAAAAAAACAACTAAAATTAATCAAAAATATTCTCAAAATCTTTAAACGTTTGCGATCCTAATCTGTCCTGTGAATTCCGTTGGCGATAACAATGCCTTTCCTTGCATTTTTAGTTTCAATTTGAATCTACTATTATTTAATCCAGTTTATTAATTTATTAAAACCACTCGTTGTGGTATAATTTTCAGTTCTGCACAACACTGGTTTTACAGAGGTCTCAAATCCTGTGAACAAGGTTTCATTTTGAGACAGTTTATATTAGCCCAGGACAAGTTCGGGACCTTGCTGTAAAAATAAATAATGCGATATAAGGAATGCGACATAGAGAAGTATTCGACATTACACTGATAGCAAAGGGGTATTTTTTATCTAAGTTTTTTCCAGCGTGGGCTGGTATTGGATTTACGACGGACAGGGCCTACCCGCTATTGATTTAATACCAGCCCAGGGGACAGATATCGTATTCTCCAGCCAGGAGCAAGGCCCCTACGGGAGATATTCTGTTACGTCTGGAAGATGGAGAGTATCCAGTTATTTCTTTCCAGCTACCTCAACCTAGGCTGCGTTTAAGCATGACTTATCCGGAATCAAGCTGTGTTAGTTTCAAAGTTTTCCTTTTCAAAAATCAATTTGAAAAAAAAAAACAGCGTGCCAATGAAGTTTTCGAATTTACCTTAAAGTAATGAAATGGACAACTTTTAACTATTTTTCGTGAATAACTTGTGCTTTGGATAGATGTTTATATAAGCTCATGATATATAGTGAGATAAGATAACTAATCACGTTTCACGGAAATCGAAGCATGTTAGTATGCTGCTCATCTAATTGGGGGGGGGGGGGGTCCATTTCAAATTTCAAGTCTTGTAAGTTGAAAATTGGGCCCTCGAGGATCAGAACAGTAAGACGGATAGCCACAGTAATGAAAACATAAAAGCGTCTGGTTTTCACAAAACCCAATGAAATCTAAAAAGCAACAATAAATATTTATAAATAATATTAGGACTAAATACCGCATCGAAAATTTCTGATTTACAAACGATTTATTAAAATATTTCATTTATTACGTTGACAATCTAAGAGTGTCCTCGGTGCCAGCCATTGAGTAGATTGTGTCGTTACACTAAGCAAATGATGGGTTTTATTTAAATAGACCGATACTTACTTGTGTATCGATACACTAACATGTTTCGTATACAACTGTATCCGAATACATAAAACTGTAATGCAATAAATAAAGGATGAATCTTTTCTAAGGATACATATATCCTTTATATATTAACCTCACTTACCCGCAAACACCACGCTGTTACGCTCTAGTTGAATAATTACAATATTTGTATTGTCGGGATGCCATCTAACTATAACTATTCAACTACTGACATATTTGATTCCTATACCAAATGATGGGCGTATTGCTTTCGCGTTAAGTTATACCGAATTAAAACACAATAAATTTTCTAATGACCAAAAATAATTTACCTTTATAAATTAATATGGTGATAAAATGGAAGGAATTCATTTATATAAAATTGAGATTTATATCCACAGTATTTTATTCCTAATATTTAAAAATGTCTTACTGTAGAAATATTACTTAATATTTATAAAATGGCGGAAATATTACAGAGATCTTACAAGCTTAGCTACAAATGTTTTCTCCGAGACCAGTCCTCAGCTCTAGGTTTTGTCAAAGCCATAACCAGATCCTCCGGCCCAAAACCTAGTTCCCTCCAGAAGAGATGGTAAGAAAGTGCCTTGGGCTGTTTCTATTTCGTTCTACTGGACCAGGCTCTTCCCATTAGCAACATGGTATTCCATTCTGGTCTTTTGTGTTTAAGAGAAAATTACTTCACACCAGGTTGTAAAGAGGTTAGGACGTGTCCCAGAACACTATCCCGGGCTGCTAAGTCCCGGATCCCTTCTGACACTCCTTCTTTTGACAGGAAAAACAGAAGGTTGTAACCTGCCCTTCAAAAACACATCTACACCTGTTAGTCGACCTCATGCTCACTTTCACATCACAGATTCTATCTCTTGATATTTCATATAATTTTACATTACATTCGCCAAGTGGGGGGGGGGGGTAGAACATATAACAGCTTGGGGGGGGGCGTGAGCTAATTATACATTTTCCTGTGCACATACGTTCTGGTGTAAGTTATTCTTAGATTGGGATGTATACTGCATATAATTTTTTAGGTACTTCCAAGGACATCCCATCTCTCAAAAGAAAATCAATTACTAGTTTACAAAGTTATACTTAAGCCAATCTGGACATACGGAATAGAGCTATGGGGGACAGCAAAAAAGTCGAACATCAAGCATATACAATCCTTTCAATCAAAAGTCCTGAGAACAATAGTAAATGCCCCTTATTACGTCAACAACAAAACCCTTCATAACGATCTTAATATACCCTACATTCTTGAACTCATCCCTTCCAAATTGATGAAATTCCATAGTAACCTATCCAACCACTCTAATCCCGTAGCACAGTCATTTCACTGCACCACTCATCCCTATAATCCTCCTCGGAAACTAAAACGGCAGTTGCCTCGTGACCTGCTATAAATACGTGACAGTGGGAGTCCTGGCAATGGTCAGTTTCTCCAATCATGTCCTAAGCGTATGTGGGTATCGCGTTCTTCGTCAGCCTCCACTGGCTCGTATCCGGTGACGCGGCTGACCGAGGAGCGAGGGGGACTTCCCAAGAGTGATGGAAATTTGTAAATATGGAATGAATGAAAACATTTATCACAATTACTTATTGCCAAATGATGCAGATTGTAATTTTATCATAATAAAGTTATTTTATAAGTAATTTTTGAGGTGTGTCTTGCATATTGACTTGCATATAAGAGCACAGCAAACAGATGGCAGCCGCTTTTAAGTCTTCTCCATGTTCTCGCTACTAGTAGTTACCTTATTTGCAAATAAAGAGAGCTTGATGAGGTGACGCTTCCTCGGGTTAGGTGGACTTAGTCATCCCGTTAAAACTCTCTCCCTGGAGAACTGATATATCCGGTGGATTTTTTCCTTAGCTGGAGTTAAGATTCCAGTGGGGCTATCTGCTGCCCTATAAGGGCACAACTCCTCGGACCTGCTTCTTCTTCGCTGCTACAGGGGAGCCAGCCACCACTCCAAAAGGCGATGCGTTTTTGTATTTTCGACGGCCAAACGACACGACACTTATTAACTAATGGAAATGATCCCGTCGCGTAATATTGACCATATCAGATGGGAAAATCTGGGTTCTTTTTTTCTTTCATTTCTGAAAATATTATGGCGTTTTCATTTCAAGTCGGATTTTTTTGTTTTTTTCAGTCGAAACTGGCGGCAACTTCTAAGCCGAACATTATCTCGCAGATGATAAATTATCTTACACGAAGCGCCACAATTTTTTTTTTCTTGGCTTAGACGCCAGGACTTGATAGCTACAGATTTTGTAGCCACATCTCGAACAACTTCCTCAATTTATTAGATAACACATGTATTAAATACACAATTCAAACCTATTTAATTTTTTTAAACAAGGATATAAATTATACGGTAGTAAATTGTAACAAATAAAAATAAAACCAAAAAGATGATAGTAATATAAATATATATATAAATTTCTTTATTGTGATGAAATATATTTATTGCATTGTAATTCTTCATTCATACAGTATTTACAAATAGCTCAGAGACCGCCCAAATCCACCTGGTTGTCATCTCCCTCGCGTGTTAAAGAGAAAGCTGAGTCTTGGGAAGTCCCCCACGCTCCTCCATCAGCCGAATCACCGGATACAAGCCATGGAGGCTGACGAAGAGCGCGAGAGCCACATACGCTCAGGATATGATTGGAGAAACTGGCCGTTGCCAGGACTCACACTATAGCAGGTCACGGAGGCCATTGCCGTTTTAGTCTCCGAGGAGGATTATAGGGATGAGTGGTGCCATGCGATGACTAAGGTAGGGGATTAGGGTGGTCGGATATATGGAATTTCATGAACTTGGAAGGGATGAGTATATTCAGATAAAAATATATAGGGTATATTCAGATCATTGTGAAGGGTTTTGTTGCTGACGTAATAAGGGGCATTGACTATTGTTCTCAGGACTTTTGATTGAAAGGATTGGATACGCTTGATGTTCGACTTGGTAAGTTAGTAATTTATTTTCTATTGAGAGATGGCAAATTAGTAATTTATTTTCTATCTCCTTCGAAGTAGTCTGTACAGTTGTCCAAAGCGTCTGTATAGTTCTTGTATTTTTAACCTCGTGTGTGAGTTCCATAATATAAATATAACATACAAAAACAATAACGAATAATCATAAAAAAACCGAAATATAAAGGCAAATATATTTCGTGACATTAAATGAGGAGGAACAATATGAATTGACTTTTTGATGGTAAACATTTTATTTTATTCTTTATTAACCATTATTTGCCAATTACTGGGGTGTTGAAAAAATAAATAAATATCATAATTTTAAATCTTATTCCGGCAGCCCTGGAATAATGATACAAGAAAACATAAAATCTTTTTAGTGACATATTTATATGAAACATCTGTGTCCATTAAACTAATTATTAAAATCATACTAAAACCTTAATTGCAAGCTTGATTAACTTTTTGTTTTTCTTTCAGCACATTCTAAATAAATTGCAATAAGTATTGCAATGTCATCGTGTGCATGACTACAAGTAGAAAAACATGTGGAGTTATTAGCTTGGCAACTGGGAATGGAAAAGCCAGCGACATACCTGTCCTGTGCGGTCATTCCTTGTAAATAATTAATTCCTCATGTCTGTGCTTTCATAGCCAAGGTTCCTTACCGTAGTAGAGGAAATCACCTTTGACTACATACATTATACATATGTAGGAGTGTTGGTTTTCGTGAATAAGATCCAATGGTATTCCAGGTCGAAATTAATAGTTGTTTTTTTCGTTTACCGTTTTCTACCGATTCGTAATAAGAAGTTACTATGAGATGCCGAAAGCACTTTTTACGTTTAGGAATACTCCCAGAGACCGTTCGTTGTTTCAGAAACTTTTGTCGACTTTGTTATAGTAATTATATAAAAATGCCCTCTGATCCAATACACTATCTGTTAACCCAACAAATATGAAAATTTTTTTTTATGTCTCAAATGTTACAAAAGGAAGTATTGAGACAAGTTCTCCCTCGACCCCCCCCCCCCTATCCCTGTGGCGTTATCTATAAATACACTGCTAGTTAGATAACAGATGTGTGCTCTAGGTGATCTACAAACACCATCAGGCTCCAATGAACCACGTTTACCCACTCTGATCCAGACTGGAATATCATTTAGACGTTTCTCCCAATGACGGTAGCTTCCGGGATGTAGCTCATGCCTTGCTGGCGAAGATCTAACACCACCGAGGAGACAGTTGGTACTACTCGTGAAGAAGAGGAAGTGGCGGACCACTTGAGTATGCAAATGGAGAGACAGGCTAGGTGTGTGGGCGTAGGGAACAGGTGGACCTCTGCTACCTCCATCTTTTCACTTCATTCACAACTTGCACCATTCACCTTCCATTCGCGAAGGTTTCTTCTTTTTAGTCTATCTGTCGCAGATAATTTATCGCTTGCTTTAGATATATATATGTTATCAGCACAGAAAACTAATACTACTAAAACAGAGAAAGTGATAAAGGTATCCTTTATGTTATGAAGAATATACAACTACAAAAAATATATGAGTCTTACACGACTTATGAGTTTACGTTTTGTTATTAAATGACATTCTTCCTCTCTTATCTAATTTAACATTCCGAACAAGATAAGGAGGTGTGTCTCAACAGCTCTTTCCCTAGGCAAACAAAAGGATTGTAATAACTTAGTGTTATTAGTATCAAATGACGATTATATTACTAATCTTAGTACTCATGCCATTGATCTCATATTCAGATTTATTTTTATCAGTGTTTATATTCAATGTCGCGTCAACTGCACTGGTTATTGACGACTAAGAACAGGTAGAAGGGGACCAGATCGTATACCTGCCTCGTGACTTGATGGAAGTCACTGATGGTTCCTGTTATTTTTAAGTAAGCAACCGCATCCCTCCAAGACCTCCCTACTTCCCAGCACCTTATCCTTTTCTTATACATATATGTCTCAGCTTTAGCCCCAGACCCCACTTGTGCCTAGACCTTCCACCCAGTATGTAGTAAGTTAACTCTTAATATTTGTATATACCAGTGTTTTTGCTTGTACCTCATAATAAAGCATTTCTTTTAAAAGACTGTCCTCTACAAAGATTATTTAACTGACGACTCGTGGGTTTATAAATCATTTATATCGTTATTCTTCCGCTCCTTTACATATTTTTGGCATGTGAACAAATGTTTTAATGTGAGTGAGATGTACAACATGCACAAGTAGGCCTGTGGAGTCCTGCAAGGGGATGTAGACGCGTCAACTTGGTGTGGCCAATCCTCAGTATCCTTGTCACTAGGGCGGATCGATAGTGTAAAGTGGTTTCGATATATCGATATTTTTACAAATCAATAGTCCCTTGAACTATCGATAGTTCTCTTTTCGCGTTGTTTAGATTCCTAGGACTGTTGATTTTGGCGTACGAAATTCCTCCCTGCAATTGACCCATAATGGGAAGAGACATTCGTAATACGTTTGGTTGGAATACACTCCTTTACAACCAAATGTTCTTTTTTTTTTCATATAAAATTTAATTTTGACAATTGCTCTTTTTTATCTTTTCAAAAAAAAATCTACTCACAAATAATTAAGTTGGCAATAAATTATTTATCAACAGCATCTTCTGCTACCTGTAGCATTTGTCTACTTATCCCTAAGTCCCTAGATAAATAATTCTGTTTGAAATGTGAATTACCAACTATCGATACTGTTAATAGTTTTCCAAACGTACTGTAGACTATCGACTTATTAAGGAGTTAAGGCACTTGATAATGAATTTAGGCTTCTTTTGCAGTTTTTGTCATTCACTGGTTTGTCACCTGTAACTTGCTGGACTAACCCTTGCTCTATTTGAAGACAGAACTCTTGAATGAAAAGAAGAAGTTTAGGATGATACAGAACCGCTAGGCTGGGATATTAGTCGGGTCGGCGCGTGGGAGTGCAGCCACTGGGCTGGGACCTCACCACGTTCCCTCCCCTTCTATTACAAACATTTTCGATTTCTTAATGGTTTTTTTCTTTTTAATTATTACCTGTTCCTGCTTATCTATATCTCAATCGTCTTGTTATTTATACCTGGTTAGGTAGTACCTAACAAACTATGCTTTAATGAAGTCGTGCTTAGGTCTGAAGTTAAATTTATTTCACAAGTCGTTTAATCAAAGTTTCCATTACACCTTCTGAAATCCCGCTGTACCGATGTATATATATCACCCGTGGAGGACAGAAAGAGTCGAAAGTTTAATTGAGAACTATATCATATGCGCATTGATAGATTAATTATATGCACCCGCTCAGCTCCTTGTAGGCTCAGTAATAACATAATTATAGATTACTTCTTGGTTTATCACAATCCAAAAATAGATGATTGGTAAAATTGTGAGGTTACGTATTTTTACAGAAATATTTACACAGCCAATCGAGCAGAGATATCAATCACACAAAAGCTAAATCCAGTTTAAGGACATTTTTTCACAGCCATCAATGGCCTGGAAGATCTTCTGATATCGATAATGTCATCAAATGTTCGTAGAGAAATTCCACTGTTTTGAGGTTGGCAAGAAAGCAATTTCGGTTTTTAGTGTGAAATAAAACATAATTTTTTCTACACAAAAAATTAACTTTAATCAGTGAAACATCTTCCATTCTGTTCGATGACCTTTTGCCATCTTTCTGGTAACTTCATGATCCCGCGCTCTTAGAATTTCTGGTCCTTATCAGCAAAAACTCAACCAAGTGCGATTTGAGGTCATCGTTATTACTGAAATTTTTACCATTTAAGAGGTTTCATAAACTTGGAAATAAATGATAATCCGATGGTGCAAGGTCGGGGCTGTATGGGAGATGCGACATTACTTCCCTTCCAAGCTCCAATAGTTTCGTACGTGTTGCTAAAGATGTGTGAGGCCTCGCATTGTCGTGGTGGAACCCAAATATCGAGCTTCTTTACAAGTCCAAGACGTCTTCTATGATTTGGAATTATTATATGTGATCCATTTAAGTGTTTTGCAATCTCTCGCACAGTTATATGACTATAATGATTCGATTCAACTATGACAGTTTATCATCCACCTCAGATGGTCGACCAGGACGTTGGTCATCTTTCAGCGATAAATTTCCAGAACGAAATTTTTGGCACGTGCGTTCTGTTAAATCAACACCATAAACATCATATATCTCTTTGTGAGTCTCAGACGCTTTCTTGCCTTTATGAAAATAATTAAGTAAAATGTGTCGAAAATTTTTTTCTATGGAATTTCTTTCTATAGCAACCTCAAGGTATCGACTACCAAATCTCAAAAGAAAAAAAATTCTAGCATTGACAAAAGAATAACGAAACAAACATAACGCTATCTAATGGTGCAAACCTTAATTAATTTATCAGGCTGTTTGAAAATAAGTTTTTTTTCTCGAAATGTCTGTTTGAGCGACCACTTATAATTTACTTACGACCACTGTAATAATATTATAAAATACATTTTAAAACTATACTTTTAATATTGTTAGTATTATTGTCATTTCTACTTTATTCTACTGTAATTAATTACTCACACGTATATAATGCGTGCGCCCGACCGCCTGGTGAGCTGTGATCTCTCAATCATTCGTGACATGCGGTCGGTAAAGTATGGATACATCGTAATACCCCCTCTATGATTTATGCCGTTATTAAGACCTAGATTATACTTGCTAATTGCTGCCGGATTTTCGAAAGGGGGCCCTTCCACTAATCGCTTCCTAATACTCTCTTCAAATAAAAATACGATCACAGGATACTTTCCAAACATTCATTACGAACATATGGTCAGTCAGTTGAGCTCCTGGCAGGGGAGGAAAAAACCTTTATTGAAACTATCTCTCGCCGATAACGTATTATTAAATTTTATTGGAACACCGCGTGGGTGGTCGGTGGTCGCACTAGAGTAAATATCGACAGTGATTACATCGCTAATTAACGTCTCTACCGACACAGCTCCTATCTTTAGTACGCTATTTAGATAAAAAAAAATGTAATTAATTCTAATGGAGAGTGGGGATGTTCATTGATGATAGCAATACCTTGGTACACCCGGTGGCCTAAATTGAATGCTTATATCGAGTCATTTTTCGGTTGGAAATAACCCAGGAATTTTTTTCTCTGTAATAATCACCATATAACAACATTATTTGATGAAGTGTTCAATGACAATTAATAACTTGATCATAATATGACAGTTTACAGGTGAAATGTTTAAGAAAAATTGCAGGTTTTGGTTTTGTATCATGGTCTTCGAGTTTGATTTGTTCTTCCTCCTTGTGTTCTTTTGCCTTTAAATTCCACAATGTCGGCATACCCTACAAGCAAACAAACAAAAATTATTATTATATTAGAATACATTGCTATGTACAGCTGCACATGCCCATGTGGACCTGGGAGGCCTCTGGGCTGTTTGTAAATACTGAATGAATGAGCAAGTGAATGAAAATTGTAAATATGGTATGAATGAAAACATTGATCAGAATTACTTATTGCCCAATGAGGCAGATTGTAATTTTATCATAATAAAGCTGTGAAAAAAAAAGCTGTAGCTGTATTCTGTAGTTTCAACATCCCCTAAGTAAGCGTTATTGGTTCATAACTATTGCTAATATCAAATATTTCTTATTTATTTACTCATACCTACTGCTTATTACTCATACTCCAACATTAATACAATAAATACATACAAAATCTGCCCAGGAGCATTATATACCCGCGTCGATTTCCCCACACGAAACTGGTGTGAAATTGAGGACAAGAAACCTCTCCCTACCACACTCTCCGACCACGAAGACCTGAAAGAGGGCAAGAGAGCCGCAGATGCTCAAGACATGACTGGTGGTGGTAGCCAGTGGGTGTATTGCTCTTAAACAAACAACTTTTACTCCAAAAAACAACTACTATAATACATCTAATGCATTGAAGTCCTTTCAAAATCAACCAAAGCTTTTCTAATGTTGCAGAGCGAACCTTAAAAACTCATTTTTTGTCACAAACAAGTGTTATTGGTTTTACATTGTCAGTTAGAGGAGGACCTTAAGAGGTCCAATAATGATCAAACCCGAAAAAAAAAGATGATAGCAGGTCACGAGGTTTTTTGCCCCATATTATCTTTAATAAATTCTGTCTTCTAACGTGAATATAACTAATAAAATTGTCTGGAATTGTCAAGCCTACAGCAGTAACAAGTGTTTGCGGTATTAATAAAAACTATTATTATCGTTTATAAATTTATCTAATATAACCTCATTTATAAAAATACACAAATGGCCATGGATTCACCAGTCTGACCCTTGATGATACTTAACTCACGGTTTGAGTCTCATAATAGGCCAAATCTTAGCTAATTTTAATTAAATTGGTTATCAAGAAGTGCAACCAGTCTTATTAAGCTCACAAAAAATATAGGCCAGTGTTTTGAAATTTAGATTCTGAAACACTAAAAAAAAAAGTTATAAGTTTTGTTTTGAAGATTTGTGGGTTCAGGTATCCAACCAGAACGGAAAGATAGTTAAGAAAGCCAAAACACAAGTAATGAGGTTCAAGGTAATGTTATAATTTAAGATTTATTTAAAAGTATTTTAAAACTTGTTGCACGTTACTGTTGAATACATTGTATTTGTCATAACTTGCTGGTTGCTAAGGACAAATAGAATTCTTTAACCATCTAATATATGAAGTAAAAAATAAAGTGAAAATGCATGTGTATTTTGTGAGCTTCCGACAAAATAAGTGAAGATATCGCCATTTATTTAGTATGAATATAGTTAGCAGCCAACAAAATATTACAGGACATGCTTGTTTTACAGTCTTTGAAGCTAGGCAATGTTCTGAGGGGATCTAACTCAAAAGTACTCGTTGCTTATTTTAGAATACAAAAAAAAAAAACTTGGTCATTAAATGGTTAAATAGCGCATGTAGTTGGTTGGAGTGAACCCTCCAAGTACACCGTTAGCCCTAACTGGGCCTGGGGTATTTAATCGAAGGCTATTTACGATCTTATAGCCGGCAGGCGGCTAAATACTTTTAGTTCGTTATAAAGATTGTCGCCCTGGAGCTGAGGAAGTTGTAAATTACCTCAGGCTTTACGGCCTATTTTAATCTCTAAGGTTGTTATCTCAAAATACGTCTTATGAGGCGTACTTGTATTGCTTCATTGATCAACCCAGTCCGGTACGTGATATTCCTAAATTTTAATTATATTATTATTTTTTTTTTGTGGATTTTCTATTGCAGAATTGTGCTTAAAAGGTTTGAGACGACAACAACAACTTTATTATGACATAATTACAGTCTTCCTCATTGGGCAGTAACTGTGATAAATGATCTCATTCATACAATATTTACAATTTTCATTCACTCGCTCATTCATAAGTATTTACAAACAGCCCAGAGATCTCCCAAGTCCACATGGTTGTCACCTCCCTCGCGTGTGAAAGAGGAAGCAGAGTTTTGGAAAGTCCCCCACGCTCCTCCGTCAACCGCGTTACTGGATCAGCGGAGGCTGACCAAGAGCGCGAGATACAAGGTTTGAAACGAAATGACACTTGTGGGGTTTCAAGCGCCGAAAAATAACACAATTCACACTCCGGTACTTATGTTCATAATATCATGGGGTCACAAGTGAAACCGAGCAAGTCAAAATTATCGGATTCGGACTTTCAGCTTTTCTCGACTACAAAAAAGGAGATATTTCAATCTGTGATACATATCATTTCATATGTTTATTAATTCGTATTTCGTCAAAGTTCTGTAATGACACTAAGCATTAAATAATAAGCTTATGAGAGCCAAGAATGAACCAATATTGGTTGGCAAATAAAAACGCCAGTGCTATAACTTAATTTGATAGAATAATGGCAGTAAGTTAAAAGGAAAAACTTTGATCAATGGTTTCTCAAAATCACCTCTTTTTTTTTTTTTTCACTTAGTGCGTTTCACTTGTGTGAGTTAACAACTCATTAAATTTTACCTGCAATATTATTTTCAATCGTATGGGCGTTATACTTTTGTTTTTCACTTTCTTCAAAAGATTCAAAGCAAAACTTTATTCACTTTGACTAGAACAACGTAGGATTAATCGCATATTCTTACTAGTTGAAAACAATTACCAGGGTTTTTATACTGTACATTGAGCTGTATAATATGAATTGCCACACCGGGGAATTAGAAAAGAAATTTGCTTACCTCGGTCTATCACCTCTGCCAACAATGTTCCTCTTACTTCTCGTTGATGCGGCTCAGCACACGACTGCTTGACACCATCTTCAAGCTCTATAATAACGTTAATAAAACGGGAAAACAACAACACGTCGCGAATAAGGTTCCTGATGTGTATCACTAAATAGGTTTAATTACAGCGACAAGATGGCTACAACACCGGCGACTCACACCTCGACTAGCTTTTGTCATCTCTCTACACTCCACCAGCCGGCATGTGACCTGAACCAAAATGACTTCGCTTTTGAGTGAACAATTATCATTTACTTTTTATTGATATTTTATTTTTCTCCTAAATAATACCACAGATAGACATAAGAGGTAGGGATCTGAAAGTGGCTAGATAGATAATACATTTAAATACATAGAACATCTAACCGTAGAAGATCTCTATAAATTATCATATTAATCACTTGCAGGTCGTTAGCTGTTTGCTGCGCTCTGGTCACCTTCTATAAATTAAAAACACAAATTGATTGTATGAATCGACAATTAGTAATCGACCTGTCTCTGATTTAATGCCTACTATTAGAAATTTCATTCGAACGTATACATGCGTCTTATGAAATATGTGTCTATACAACTCGACCACATGTCTGAAAAACTTTAAATAACTGTGCATTATGATTCTTAATTAATTAATTAACCCACTAAATTAATTAATTAATATGCCCACGATTTAAAAGAAAGCCTGATACGTTATCTAACCTTCAACACTACAACACCATATATTGTAGTTGTTTTTTTTTTGCCCCTCTCGTAAAATGATTGAAAATGGTTGTAGTGGGTTATGACTCCTAAAGCCTCATAAATACACATTAATAGAAACATTCTTTACAGGCACAAGCTCATCAGACGATCCCGATTAATCCCGGTATCCATGACAAACCTTACTGGCGAGTGAGCACTCCTTACAGAACGATATAAAAAAAAAAATAGCATGAAGCTAAATAGTGAAACATGTAAATAAAATATGCAATTCTCAAACAATATGCAAGAAAAAATTAAACGAATTTGTTACAACCATTACAAAATTTTTTCAATTTTTTTTTTGTATCCTGAATTGGTGTTTGAAAACGGAAGCGCCTACTTCAATTCAGTGATAAAATCAGCTCAATATAATTCCTCGTATTTCTTTGGAGATAATTAGAGAAAAAAATCTTATCAAATTGAATCAATATTACTCCATTATTACTGAACGTTTTTTTTATCCACGTCGTCATATCTGAAAATATCTGTGTGTAAAATAAGAGGATTTGAGAATTATGTGTTCTAGAATGTTCTAGTGTTTAGTGGAGTATTATTAGAGTGAGTCGTCAGCTGAATATTTTCATTAGTATGCAGTTTCGCCTCTCTTGGAAAGTTCACGGCAGTGAATTTGAGAAGGAGTACGCTTACGCTGGAGACTGAAATGTTAATTAACTTTTTCCCTTTAAATAAACGTAGCTACGTGACACCGAGGCGAAGACATAGCAGCTAATTTGGCCATGAGTAAACAAGAATTATTCCCAATATATATTCCCCAGGAACCAGTCTCCTCCATTCCACTCCATCCCCCATCACATCTCCCTGGAGTACGGACTTTCCAAAGGCGGTGAAGCCGTTAATGAATAAATAAATTAAGATACAACTTTCCAAATGTACCGTTATACAGTCCTAGCATAAACAGTATTTAAATAATTATTTGTTTATGGGAGAAACAAAACTAACCAAGGGACCAATGCCTTCTATTGTTTTCTGATTAGTAAAGCGAACCCCATGGGTAAGGGAAGCCCTTACAAGAGTCGAAGGGTTTGTTCGGAGTTCAGTCAAATTTATTCAGTTCTACGAAATTAATTATAGAAGTATTGAACTGTCAACATCACCTTCCAAGTACCTGGTGCAGCCATATATCATATGTCGAAACTTTGACCATTGACAAATTTGACAAAAACCTAACAATTAGACTCATTTATAACTATCGGAAATATTTAAATACCAGTTTACACGGTGTAACTACCTGACTAGTTCTAAGGATTGTCAATCCACATTTCAAGCAATTTGTATTGAGTAACTCCACATGTCAAAATACTGACAACTCCATAAAACAAACTGAATTAATCAAAGTAAATTTAAATTTAAACTAAAACTAAAAAAAAAATAATATAAAAAAAAATAGTTTAATTGGAATGAAATTGATGATACGATAAATGGGCTGCTATCAGTGTGAAACAAATGCTAGCGACGGCTTATCATCACCAACGAAATAAACAGGACGTATTAACATTATCATTTATTTCAATGCACATTTAATAAAGTTATAATTTAAACTTTTGAGATTATTTGGCGAATATATTATAAATAATCGTAGCAACTCATTTCCTGATTTTTATAATAAGTAATATGTGTGTGTGTGTGTGGGGGGGGGGGGCATTTAATGGACTATAATTTTAAAAAGTCATATCATAATCATTTTCACAGGTCTGTTCTGTCTTTTTGATTAAAGTTTTTTTGTATGCGGGTAAGTAATTTGTATGTTACTGGTTCATATTGCGAACAAACCGAGACACAACTACTCGAGCAGACCAGCTCAGTTGCTAAAGCCCCCGACTGGATATTGCGGAAGTCCCTGGCACGACACCTGCCCTTGTGTTATTTATTTGGCTTCTAGTAATTATTAATAAAATTAGGATTTTGTATCGCAACTAATTTAGACAATGTATTTTTTGTCGATGAACTCAATCTATTGTCAAATTCGATAGCCCCAATCATCACTCTTGACCAATTTGTATTTATTGCTGTTAACCTTTTAATCCGATCATCGATCGATTGATAATACAATCAAACATGCCCAATCTAGTAAGCATTTTTATTTGTTTTCTCCTGTCAAGCTCTCTCTGCAATGGATATCCTTTGGCTGTCCTCCATGTTCATATCCACTGGACTCGAAACCGCATCTTCCGTTAAGGAGATCCAGTGTCCGATAACACTCACTGTCCCATGACTAGAGCCTGTCCTTTGTCGTCCTCAAACACCTGTGCCATTGGAACTATATCTCAAACTTCTAAAAGCTAGATTATATTTTGTGTGCAGGATAAAAACAATTAACCGTGGTGTTTTCCGAAGGAACGAGGGATCTCTAAGATTGTCTTAAGAATTGATTATTGCATCACTGACATGATAACCGGAACGTCAAGATTGCTCCCCTATGAGAAATACATATAGGATTAAGATATGCATGTGCTATAGGGACAGTCAAAACATCATTAATCCGAAGTAGTTGACCAGAAAAATGATTGTCTGGTCGTCACGAGGGGGTGCCTAGTTACCCTAGCCCTAGTGATGAAGTTGTTCAGGCTATGACCTGGACAATTGCTTCATGACGGGTCTTACTACTGTACCATCTGACTCCATATTTGATAGGTATGTGCCCCGACAGTGCATTGTGTTCAGGAGAAGAGGTATAGGGTAGGTATTATAGGTGGTTTATGTGGTCTTGGAATTACCACGAATTCACACTCTGAGGGTAGGCGAAAACCGTCCGGATCCCAAAGGTGAGTGTGAACCGGAGAAAGGCAGTCTGGATCACTGGGGGAGACGCTACTGGGTAATGTTTCTAGGGCCCCAGGTGACCGTCGTCCGCAAGGAAGAGATCTCTTCTAAGGAGGTGCTAGTTTTAGCGAGACAAAGGCAGAGAATCCCACGAGGAAGGTGTGGGTTCTGACGAGGCCGGACTAAAACATAGCGAGGTTAGGAAAGAGAGATGCAGATGTTTTCATAATATAAGAACGCTAAATCTTAAAACATCAGTGCATCTGCAAGTACCGTAGAGCCGTAGTTAGAATGACTTATTGGCTAAAACTAGGGGGTATATATTGCCCCCAAGTAGCCAACGGGCCGGGGTTTTATTCTGGCCAATTGCGTCCAGCCAATAGGGCGAGGTTCTATTCTGACCAACCGCATCGCAGGGTTGGATGACGCTTGAATGTTCTAGACCAGGACTGATCCAGTCCCAGGCTACCTGATTCCCTCTGCAGGGGCCACTGAAGTAGTGTTTTGCAGCTGCCTCATTTATTTTTTACAATATTTATGATAATATTAATGACTTATGGTTTGGTATTATTATTTACATTTGTTTAAATGTACAACATATTATAAGCAATTTACAATATATACACAATAGAGTATAGGGTGATTTATCTTATATAGTTAGCGGTCTCTACAATGATATTCAGTTTTTCTGGGGAACCTTCCACGTTTGAATTGAAGGCAACGAAGATCCTGAGAAATCTGCAATACAAGCCGCCATTGATGGACAACTATCTTTTCCATAATCTGTAGATAGCTGAGAAGAGGTAGAGTGTTAACGAGACAGAAAATTGGCTTCTCCAAGGTGACGAACATTCCCATTCGTTCCTGTAGCCAGAATACTTAAATGGACGGGGAGGAATAACGACCTGAAACTATTCAACGCCATTTACTTTTGCATCGAACACCATCCAGGAGCTGAGAGAGATCAAGATCTTTGATTTACAAAGCCAGGAGTCGTTGAAGTTATTGCTGACGGCGATCGGTTGATGTTAGTTACACAAGTTACATAACATCTTTTACGATCCTGCATATGTTTCTATCCAGTTCCTTGATACCTATCTAAATAATGCCACGAACTATCGATCTAAGACAGTGTGAAGGCCTGTGACTAGGGCAGATGCGCCGAACACCGCATTACCGTGGGTTCATCGCCGAGCCATTGTCATCCTGATTGGTACCAGTCACTGATTGATGGTGAGTCCATCTGATGCGTGCCTTGTCCTCGCTCGTCTTCTTCATCAGTTTTTTGCCTCCGTTCCTCTCCGGCATGTTCTTCGTCGCCGCGTAGGATGCTATTACCTGTAGTCTGAGTCCTTTTGTCCCTTTTCAGGGAGCTATCTCTCGCCCATCTCTAATGCCCGGTGTGAAATGACTTTTACTCCGAGTCTTATTTGCTTCGTCGTAGAGATGTAATAATAGTGCCATTGCTGTTTCAAGTCTGGTTTGTTTATTTGGGTGAACTGGACAGCCAGCCCCTGTCCAGCTCACCGTGATTCTTTGATAATGGCATTTGTACGCCATAAGAGCACTCTCTGGATAATAATTGAAACTTCTTTATTGTGATAAAATTACAATCTGCTTCATTGGGCAATAATTAGTTGTGATAAATGTTTTCATTCATACCATATTTACAATTTTCATTCACTCGCTCATTCATACAGTATTTACAAACAGCCCAGAGACCTACGAAGTCCACATGGTTGTAACCTCCCGCGCATGCGAAAGAGGAAACGGAATCTTGGCAGGACTGACGCTATTAGATGATTGGAGAAACTGACCATTGCAAGGACTCTCACTGTCACGCATTTATAGCAGGTCACTGCCGTTGCAGTCTCCGAGGAGGATTATAGGGATGTGTGGTGCAGTGCAATGACTGTGCTAGGGGATCAGGGTGGTTGGATAGGTTACTATGGAATTTTATGAACTTGCAAGGGATGAGTTCAAGAATGTAAGGTATACTAAGATCGTTATGAAGGGTTTTTTTGCTGACGTAAGGGGCATTTGTTATTGGCTAGATAAATAAATTATAATCCATAAATAATACAAAACCACGTTTTTTAAGAAGTCAACATCGTCTGTCATGTGACACCAAGACATGCTGCAGGCACACATGTTGAAACGTTGTCAATTTGTAAACATAAATAACATAACTTATCCACACTCTTTCACCGACCTTACAATCTCCACACATACAAAATAAACTATTTACCAGTTCTAAAACCAGATATTTATCTAGTTTTCAATTATTCTATATAACTAACCTGCGAACAGGAACAGATAAATTATTATATCTCGGGTATTGAAAATCGACTAGATTCCATTTAACTTAATAATGTCTTCTCGTTCCATGTAGGTAAGTAAGTATACGTTGTTAAATGTCACCTTTCCATATAAGCGAATATTGTAACGTTCTACGAAATGGAGACTGCCAAACCGTAAACATATTTGTAAACACCATGTAGTACTACTTCCATAATAGTTTCGTCGTAAATTGTAAATTTATAATGTGCTCTGTGATAACATTGAAGAAAACTATTAAAATAACTACACTAAGACCAGTTATTATGACTATGTTTTGCCATATTACGTGTGCACTTATCGTGGCTTAGCCAACCTACGTCTGCACCGTTATCTCTAACATTAATTTGTATCTTATTTTTTATATTAATTAATAATAAGGGAACCTCATCTCATAGTTTCTTGCAAGGCCATGTTTGTGCTTAGTTTACTGACTTATAAGAATAATTACAACAATTACAGACTAACTTTTTTTATGACATTCATAGTTAATATGATAAAAGGTGAATGAATAGTGCTTTAAGTGCCATGAGTAGTTATCATATTTGCGAAAGGCTTTAAAATCCTTTTTAAGTCGGTTTTTTACTTACCTGTTTGAAAGCATAGCTACCCTGGGCTGAGAAAGCTTGCCCCAGCAACCTGTAGGCTATGGCGTTTATACAGCTGAGAGTCTGGAGATTGGAATACCCTGTCGTTGCGCAATCTAGCTGTCTATCTTAAGTAGGTACTTGACACTTTGCTGCGCTGGAGAAAACCCGCTGGTTTGAGCGTGATATGACTAAATTATCGCGTTAGCAGAGAAGAAAAAAAAACAAAAAAACACCGTTAGCCTAGGAACGGGGTACGTCCTTATGTAGAGCTTGAACCTCACCTTCAATGTGCTCCGATAGTACAGGTTCTAGAGTATTCTAGCCGGTACCATATGCTTTCAGTTATAAATATTTGACATAAAATGTGTGCTGGCTACAGGCTAAAAATTCCGTTGTGGGAGTATCATTTTATTTTTACTTTGTATTACTCTCACGCTCTTGGTCAGCCTCCGATTCTTGAACTCATCCCTTCCAATTTCATGAAATACCATAGTAACCTATCCAACCACCCTAATCCCGTAGCACAGTCATTGCACTTCACCACTCATGTCTATAATCATTCTCGGGGACTAAAGCGGCAGTGGCCTCGTGAACTTCTAAAAATGCGTAACAGTGGGAGTCCTGACAATTGCCAGGTTCTCCAATCATGTCCTAAGCGTATGTGGCTCTCGTGCTCTTCGTCAGCCTCCACTGGCTCGTATCCGGTGACGTGGCTAACGGAGGAGCGTGGGGGACTTCCCAAGACTCCACTTCCTCTTTCGCGTGCGAGGGAGGTTACAACCACGTGGATTTGGGAGGTTTCTGGGCTCTTTGTAAATACTGTATAAATGAGCGAGTGAATGAAAATTGTAAATATGGTATGAATGAGATCATTTATCACAATTACTTATTACAACCAAATGAAGCACAATGAATGAACAAAATGAAGCAGATTGTAATTTTATCATAATAAAGTTGTTGTTGAATTAAAAAAATCTTTTGTATTAGAAGTCCTTGAGGAACTCCTGTAACAAGATTTTAGAAGGAACCAGTCGCTTAAATCATTTTAACTTCTATTAAACTGCGCTTTCTTAATACTTCATCGTTATGAAGTACGAACTCGTATCGTTACGTACAAAACCCATTTTATCCTTTTCATTATTCTTCTAACCAACTGGATGCTTCTTTGAGCAACTTGACTTTTGATTTAATTGAGCAACTATTCCATAGAAATTTCTGTCATTAATTGTTGAATGACTAAAAAGTTACTTAAATTGTCATCTCTACCCTAAAATGGTGTTCAACAACTTCTACTGTCATATCTTCTGTACGTTTGGTCTTTTTGTACTTTTTGAAGTGACACCTTCTAGACCACCTGTAGGATCCGATGACACTGCGAAACCTCTGAAAAAATTATTGTTAATCGCAGTTTAGCCATCTTATCTGCTGCTCCGTTTTCACAACCGTGGACAATCGCTTGTCTGGCCACTATTAGCTCGACAGAGACAGCTGTCAATGACAAATGAAGACAAACGATAGCTGCTACGCCGAGACGAGAACACGAGCTGGGATACGACCATCACGTACACAACGCGAAATCGGTTCATCAATAGCATGAGTATAGTGTTCATCACAATCACGGCTAACAATTTGTCCATTGTCGGATTGATTGAATCAATTCGTTATCGGAGAGGTTATGTCCCGTTAATGAGAGCCGGTAATGACCGTCAGAAGGAACTGGTTCTGGGTCTGCCGCTCCGGCCAATGGCGTTAGCCCATCAACTTTTGGCCGGTTGTAACGGCTGCTCTCATTGGTCCGGTTGTAGTGGGTGTGCGTGTATGTGTGTGTGTTTGTAACATGGGCGGTCCTTGGCATTTGAGAGGTATCTCTCCGTTGAAATTATTGGGTCAGGAGGTCGTCTTCAGTTTTTGGCTAAATTACAAGGTAGCCACTCCAGCATGTTATAAGCCCGCTAATGGCAATGACTCGTGCGTGTAATTAATGTCCATACTCGCCTCACTATGGTGGAATTAGTAAAAATTATACACTTCTATATATAATCATATATGCTGCTTCTTGATTTGCAGCCGCGACTAAATTAGCGCTGTAATTTATTCATCATGATTTGTCGATGTACATTATTTTCCTTATAAACACGTTTTAGAGACGTTGGGAAATAATGGACTGGTACGAGAAGGCATGTCACGGCCGTGCTTTGTATAGTACACTTCTTGCAGTAGAAATAGAATGCTAGAACAATCCCAAAGTGTTAAGATGACGACCAAAATATAGAACAAGAGTGGCCAAAGAGAGCACGGAATAAGATGAGGTAGGACATAGATAGTACAATAAAAGTTATTCGTAAAATTAACATGGGACAATAGTATGGGTTCGTTTTCAATTTTTACGACTTATAAACCCTAGTATGTTGGTTATCTACGGGTTGTCACCCTTCTTTCACATCCAAGATATGCCTAAGACAGTAAATATTTGATCGGGAGTCAACTGTCCCGTGTGAGATGCTCACTTGTTATTCAGACTCAATAGGGTACAGGAACTGGAATTAGACAAGTCAAATCAACAATATCATTGAATGGCGAATACAACCATGAAAGTATTTATATTAACTCATTACATATCTGTCACTATTTTCATTTGTCTTAAATTGAAGGCTTATTTTGAACTGAAAGGAATAGATTTAAGTGCTCGCAGCTCATTCTATAATGCTATTGTTGCCGGTGTGAGCTTTACCGTACTTTCTATAACCCCCCTATGCCTGTTGGGATGTGTTAGCAACGGTCCGGCCTAAGAAATATCACAGCCTGAGATCGGCTAGCGGGAGAACACGCAACTGAGTCTGCAGCTCTCTGTGCGAATAGCCTCGGACATAACTGTACAGAAAGTGGGGAAGGGAAAGGCGCACGCTCGACCACACAGTAGAAATAAATCAGTGAGCACAGACAGTCCTGGGTTCATCGCCGGAGATGCTAACAATATCTCAAGTCTGCGCCGGCATAATGTGGATCCGTGGACTGCCAGCTATAACGGTACGCCGCTAGCACAGGCAACTCATCTTTCCTGCAGCTGTCATATGGAACAGAATAGAACAGGCAAAACTGAAAGCAGGTGAACAGGCTATTGTTATTGATTTTATAATCAAATGATTTTGGCGCAGTATTATAACTCTAAGACTATCGAACAGCCTAATAGTGTGTACTGTTGAGGAGAAAAGCAGTCTTATATATGCCTAATTTTCAAAACAGAAAAAATAGGTGGTGAGGAAAAAAAAACAGTTTTGGGAAGAACTGTCCGACACCTTATTACAGGAGAATGTTTTAATTTTATTCGTTATACTGCGTGAAAAACCTTCCATATGAATAGCGATATGCTGAATATAAACGAATACAATACTAGCCAATAGAACATTATTAGTACGGCGACAAAAAGCTATGTAGAATGTAAGGATGAAGCATGTCGAAGGAGAGAGAGAATCCCAGCGTGGCGGAGTGAGTAAGAAAGGAACGGTCGAATGCTTCAGCTATATACTTTTATTTTTTTTTCTTAATAAATGTTGCCTATTATCTGATCACTCAGCCATGTGCGGCTGACCAGAGTTACCTCTCAGACTAATATATAAGCAGGCGTGAAAGCTCCCCAGCTACGGATTCCCCGATCGTCTTCAAGGTGCTTCATCGGCTCATCGCCATTTTCATCACCTCATTTGGGTCCGCCGAACCGGCACCAGGTGCTATGGTCTCTAATTGAGAAGCTCGTCAACTTATTAATGTTTTACGGTACTCGAATTCTTTCCAGTAAGGTGACTTGACTACCTTACTGTCAATATAATGTAAAGGTCATAAGGACCGGGTCTTGTTTTCCTAAGGATTGGAACTTTGGGAGATTGTAAATATTGGTAAGGCGATGAGAATTGATGGGTTGAACCAAGGAAGTATTTAGACAAAATCTCTCTGGCTGGATAAATGAAGAAAGACGTGGCTGCCTGGAAGACTTTGTATAGAATCAGACCTAACGGTGTAGAATCGATTTTTGAGTCAAACTGGTATCGATTCTAATAAATGCTTCGACGACTAGCTGCACTGATTCCATGCTGTCTATTATCCTAAATTAGACTAGTGGACCCAGCAGTCCTGGAATGTTCCTTTTAACCTCACATAGCAGGAAGATAGACAAGTCCCAATAATTCCTCTAAAGTATATAATTACTCAGTTAAAGAACGAAAACACTCCTTTCCTAGCGATCTAACGACTGGGCCCCCTTAAAGACCCTAACGGTGCTGTTGTGGCTGCGAACACACTGGATTAGGTTCGATTTCTCCTTAAGACAGAACAACAAACTGACCAGAAGCCTAAGTCACCTTTTCTAACGATGATTGTCTCTTTGTCTCTAATAGGCCTACTTCTTCTTTGTGGTCATACAGCTTCCGCCCTCAATCCATCTGTTATTGTCAGTTTGTTAGAACAGGGTGGAAATGTTTCAAAGGTTTTTTTTTTAGAATGTCACGAGTAAATCATCATAATCACTGTGACTGTAAACAGCTTTAGTAACTCGAGTCAAATGTAAGAATGTTTTAATTAGAGGAATGCATGTGTGCGTCTAAGGAAAGATTTAGACCCTTCTGGAGATGAGCCACGCCACCTGAAACTCTTAAGGCCTTGTTTTCTTTGGGAAATTTCTCTATAACCTAGCGCCTAGGCTAATGGTTGAAAACCATTGAAAACGTTTGTGCATTACACGCCCTAAACTACATGCAGCCCCAAATGTGTAACACTGGTTTTTTGGGTTTTTTTTTTTTTCCTCCTTAGCACTCAGATTTTTAAGATTTATTTGAGTATCCTTTTACTAGGAGTACCTGTTGGAAGGTGGAGTGAGGGAATAACTACCGTGATTAATTCAATAACTATTAGAACATATCGATTATACCGGGATCGAGTCATTCAAACAGAAATTCTCCATATTTTGTCACTTGACTAAAATAAAACTTTAGTTTTGCACGTTATCATTTCATGATGATGGAATAGCAATAATATTCAGGCTCAGGACGTGTTTAAAAATACTTGTGTACATAAAAATATGATATTGATAATGACGAATGAAATTGAACCAATGAAGATGAAATATACATTGAGGTTAGGCGGGTTACCGGAAGTGGTCTAGTTCGGTTATGAGGCAAGCCCAAATATCGCCTTGTGATGTACTTAAGGAAAGCTCTGTACGTATATGGCCTGCTTCTTTAATGCCTTCTATAATAATTTTACGGCCAGTTCATATCAGATAAATAATATTATATATTGCCTTTTCGAAACATTCAGGTAGACTAGACTTTACCCGGATTATAAAACAGCTTTCACTCCCATGGGAGGAAATGTTATTACAAAAAGGATATATTATTTTTTTTTTTCTAATCCGATATAATGCTGATAATTGAACGAACGGTGTTTCGAAAATATTAATTTCATATACTTAATTTGTTACATGAGACACGGCCCGGGAAGGTAATTGAGCAGGGTTGTAGCAAACAGACATTAGATTATGAAGAGCGAGGCCACACTTATATCCTACACGTGGTGTCATATCTCTATGTAACTTGTCGCCTTAGAGAATTTAGGTTATTCAGATGGATTGTTTGCTGTCAGGTATCCCGACCTATTATAATATGAGCACTGAAAGTTAGGTTAGATCATATCGGTAGCGTCCCACCTCTTCTGTCATACAATCAAGTGATTACACTTAGTAATAACGATAATCATATCAAAACTACAAGTTTCGACTTTTTATTTATTAACGGATCCTTATTTATAAATACACAATTACTCAGATAGGGAAGTAAGAATCACCGAATATGGCCCAAACGGTGTCCAGGGACTCGGTGCGAATCCCTTTTCCAGAAATAAATATTAAAATCGACCAACAATGTATTTGAATTTCTTTTCAAGTTACCATCTCTAATAGTGGGAAAATTACTCAAGTGGTTGTTGAGTATTCATTTAAATTTCAGATCGAATGTATCATTTTTACGGCCGGTATCGTTGAGAGTTATATGGCAATTGGCGCACCGCCAGCGATGCCGTGTACCTGATTGCCTTATGCGATTCGTGTACCTTCAGGTAACCGTAGGTAGCAATACTGACAATTTCTCAACCTCTCCTGCATAATGTACTTACAGTAAACTTTGTTTATTAAAACTGCTTCATTCGCTGCAGCATTTACGAACAACCTAGAGACCCCCAAATACACACGGTTGTCAACTGCCTCACATGCGAAAGAGGAAGCGGAGTCTTGGAAAGTCTGTCGCTCAGGACATGATTGGAGAAACTGGCCATTGCCAGGACTCCCACTGTTACGCATTCATAGCAGGTCACGAGGCCACTGCCGCTTTAGTCTCCGAGGATGATTATAGGGATGAGTGGTGCAGTGTGATGACTGTGCTAGGGGATTAGGGTGGTTGGATTACAATATTTAAGCCACATACGAAATACGGCTAGTCTCTGTTAGCACATGAACAAGCAACAACTATTCATAAATGTATTTGTTATCATCCATTACGGTTTGAGCGTTCAGATGGCATTCTCAAATACTAAAACTGGAATGATATGATGAATAATAAACCTGCATTTACAACATATTCAAAACATCTCCACACTAGCTCCATCCTATTTTTTTCCAAAACTAACTTTTCAGTTTTTTTCAAGTAGTAGGCCCATTCTGTAATCTCCTCGGGTTACTATGGGATTTCATGAACTTGGAAGGGATGAGTTTAAGAGTGTAGGGTATATTAAGATCGTTATGAAGGGTTTTGTTGCTGGCGTAATAGGGGCATTTACTATTGTTCTCAGGACTTTTGATTGAAAGGATCGGATACACTTGATGTTCGGCTTTTTTTACTATCCCCCATACATCTGTTCCGTGTGTCCAAATTGTGAGTTGCTTTTATTAATTAAGTGTTTTTAAGTATTTAGTAGAGTTGTGAGATCGTTTATTGTAGAATATACGCAGGGCCTAAACGGAGTATAGAAGAATTCTAACTCGTTTAGATCTGTATGTGTGGCACAGATGGTTTTCCTCTGACGGTGGAAATAATTTCTTTTGCGGGACAGACGGGCTTCCCACACCGTGGAAGGGGACGTAGGAGTGGACGAGGAGATGGCTAGGGAGAGAATAAAAAGTAAAAGAGCAAGTGGCTTGGTGCTAGCTAGCCATGTTTGGGCCCTCTGACTCACGGCCAACGAGGGCCATTGTCTTAGCGCTGTCTGACCTCTCCGCTCCTCTCCGTGTCAGCTGCTGGCCAGTCTCCCTCTCCTCTTCGTATTTAGTCCTGGCTATGCCTCACTGTAGGCCATTAATGGCTATTAGTACCGGAAATGTCCGTATTTAGAGGACATTTTACCAAATTGAAGCCATTTATGCAAAGGAACGAGTTGTCTCGATCCAACATCACAAACTTTTTTTTTTTTTTTTTTGCCCTTCCTGAGGCTGAGCCTCAAACGGGCTTACCCTACGAGCCCCTGAAGCGAGCTCATGGGGTTACGTAGCCTGTGGTGCGCGTATTCCGGTGCAATGGGACCAACATCACAAACTAAAAAACAAATGTAAGGTGCTGTATTCTTATCGATCATTTTCGTTACTCTCATAGAATAATATAATAAGTTTATGCCCCCCCCCCCCAATAGTCTGTGTAAACATTTGACCACTAATCAAAATTTATCAAATGTATTTAATCGTTTATTTGATTTTTCTAACACAAAAAAATACTAAATTCGTAAATAAAATTCTATCCAATGTGTCTTCTGTTATATCCCATGTCCAAAGAGTAGATACAATAAGTAATAAAAAAAAAATATATATATATCGAAAAATATTTCATTTGCTGACATCTTATGAGCATGTCTCCACTCATATGCGTTGGAGTATGGAAAAGAGTTAAAGATATGAGAAAATTAAAGCGGAATTACTTAAGCAACCCAAAAAAATAAATAAATGTGCATTCATTAAAAATAAGATAAGCATATCTATTATAAGTAAACCTAATTAATTATAATTTATTTCCAGCCTATTTCTTCTTTTTCTAAAAAACAAACTATTCTTGTCAATTAAATCAACCGTAATTTCACCGGCTCCTTAAAAGCACAACATATTCTCAATTTATCCTTGAATTCGCTTTCTTTTATTTGAAATTGTTTTAACGACTGTTCATAAATACATTTGTTAGGGGGAAGAACAAAAACTAGAATGAGTGATTTATGCGTTATGTTCGTTTTTATTGCCAGCAATAAGTACTTATTTCCTTTCCTTTTCTTTTGTTTCAGGTAATGAATTTTATCTTTATCTTGCCCACTGATTAACGGAGTGGTTACGTGAGTACTACATAAAATGTAATTAAGGCCACACCTTCTAATGGTTTCTACAAACAGGTGTGTTTTTATTTAATATTTACGAGTAATTATTTATTGTTCAGAAAATGTTATTGTCACTTATGAATGGAAACTTAAAGCCCCCTGGAATATAAATCAGAGTAATATTTTGAAAAGATATCGATAGTTTTCTCTTCGATATGAGTACTGGTATCGAACGAATGGCTCAGCATCTAAAAACTACTTAGTATTTTTGAATCGAAAACTATACCATTAAATAGATCTTTATTTTTTCACATAATTTCTACCATCATGTCTCGACAGACATATATAAAGAGTGAGGAGAAAACCCAGTTTAACTCTCTAGAGAACGAAACTGTATTGTTCAAAGATTAATTTGAGGTAAAAAAATTAAATAAAATTTGAGTTAGGTAGCTCTTGTTGTCTGTTTAAAAACTAGGCGTTTAGATTGTTTGTCTTCTGATCAGTACGCACTATTGGATTCGTCTGTCTTAGAGCTACAACCCCGTGCTAAAATAAGAACATCGAAAAAAAAATTGATTTTTTACCCGGACTCATCATATTATTGAGTGCACTTTTAAAAATTCTCATTTCTAAAGATGCTGCCATATCATGTTATATTATGACATACAGTCGTGCATATAGGTGAAAGAGGCTTTGCTGCTTACCTGTTCAAAAGCACAGCCTCTTGTAGTGGACAGCTGTTTTAGAGCGCTCGTATTTATTTGAATAGGTTTCGATAATACGATATCAACTCGTCGATTTTGAATAGTTTTTTTTGTTTTGATAGATACTCTTCGATATTTATCTGATACTTGATTAAAATCGTTTTCCGTGAATCTTTTTTTAAAGTGTTACTCATGATTACAATTTGTGATTTGACTAATTGTGAGGTCACTACTGTCGATAATGAATGAACGATTGTATAAAGATGAGGGCCTGAATCGATCAACTCCGACAACTGCCCACACCGAGGTGTGCTCCTACCTGCACTCAGCCCTCCTCTGGGGAGAAGGTCAAATGCACCGACCGAACCATCCTTCCCATTAAGGAATGTAACCAGTCTGGTCAGCTTCTTCGCCAGTTTGTGCAAACAGGAAATATTATATCTGTACATTCGGGAGTTTCATTTCATTTTTAGCCACTGGGGAGGTTAGGTTCATAAAAGAATCATTTACAAACAGTCCTGTACAATGTGTATTGCAGCTCTATGGCAGAGGAATCGGACAGTGCGTACTGTTGAGGAGATAAACAGTCTCAACGCCTAGTTTTTAAACAGAAAATAATATTCGGTCAGATAAAAAACAATATAATCGCCACCAGTTTGGGGAAGAACTGTCTAATTTTAATTTCGTAACGTTTCCCCCGGAACCCTTCAAGTTACCATTATAGCAAGAATTTATTCGGACGAGTACAGGCTTTATTGTTAGTACGTAAGTTGTGAATATTACTTTCTAGCCTCCACAACGAGCGACTTCTTCAGGCTCTAAAACAACACAAATCTACCAATACATTACGTATCAAAATTTATAATAAATAAAAAATTTGAAATAGTCAAAATGTACTACAAACAATGAAAGGGTTATATGTAATATATTGTGCTCCAAGCCCTCATGTTTGGGTAATTTTGAGGTTATCTTTCTTAAAACCTCTAGAGTGTAAACTTTGTGATATTTAGATACTTCGTGCAACTTGACTATTGTAGTGTACTTTGATTGGTCAAATATCATTGTAATACCACTTACAAAAATTTACAACTTTTCCACAATCTTTATCTTAATCTCTATGAGAATTATTTAATAAATTATTACTCAAATTATTAAATAAAAATAAACAAGAACAAATTTATTATGTTTACGCAATCGGGATTTAATCTGAATTAAATCAACTAAAGAAATCAATATTCGTCTTTTATCATCAGTACTCATTTAGTCAGTGCTCTAGAAAGCGTTTTAAAATAGCTTTACGAAGACTTTCTGTTTAAGAACTAGGGAGGGCTTTGGCTCTTTTATAGTTAGGGCACTGTCAGCGTGATGTTGATCGCAGACTTGGTTGCTCTCACACAGTTATCTGAAGAGGCTGGTCACGATATTAGGGAACAAATACTCATGGAGGAGGCCGAGTTCGAAAAACTACCCATCAGCAGGACCGATATGTGAAAATCCAGAACACTAGGCAACGAGATTCAACAGCTCGACTGCAAAGCGCTTTTGAGGAAGCAACAGGGGTTCCCATTATAGCTCCATGAAACAGTTCCATGAAGCCTGTTTGAGGGCAAGAAGACCAGAGAGGAGGGTTTTTTCAAGCATGACAACAGAGAGAGCAGCGCGTCTCCTATGGCATCGTAAACATGATGATTGGACTGATGAGAACTGGGAACGCAGTTACCCACGAATCGAAATTTGTTCTTCATCATCATGATAGCCGTTTTAGAGTGTGGAAAGACCAAACCAGCGATTCAATGCAGGTATGACTGAACCTGTCCGATCTTATGGAGGAGGTTTAATAATGGCTTGGGTAGGGATTTCAAGTAATCGAAAAACTCAGCTGATATTGTTCAGGAATGAGCACGTGACCACAAAAACTATACCTGGACAATGTAATAAGGTCTGTTATTTCCATTTGTCACAAGAAATCGGGGAAAACTTCATTTGTATTGATGGTAATGCTCGACTTTATGGAGCAAGGGTGGTTGAACGTTATTTTGAGGAACGAGAAATCACACGTATGAACTGGCCCGGTCCTTCACCTGACATGAATCCGATTGAGTTGCACATGCGTTCGCCTTGTCCAGATATCTTGGACGAACTTGCTCATGGATTAATTGGATCTTGCCCTAACATTACAGTTTTAGCCTTATAAGGAGCCTTGTGAAACAACGGTCTGAATCTTTAATTCCAAGCACAGTATACACAACACCCTACTAAACATGTTGAAAAATGTCTTCGTTTCTTTCAACCCACTTGTTCAGTTGTCTTTTTTTTATTAAATTCAATAATAAATAAGTGGCCCGCTACAATTTGTTCGGAGTACGAAATAGATGCTCCTTCCTCCTGAGATCTATTGGTGACAAGAGTCGGTGTTTATAAAACGACCAAATAAATTAGATTTAATCCAGGCCAGATGCAAAGGCTACAGATAAATATTTAAAAATACTTAAGCCGTATAACCCAGTAACCTTTTCTCCGGTATATATTGAGTTATTTATGCATTTGACTCAGGTCAAACGGTGCTTTAGCTAATGAAGATATTGGCAACACTCCCCGTCAATACAATTTACATTCATAAGTACGAAGAGTGTCTATTAAATAACGAGGTTCATTAGGTAACTCGACTTTACTTATTTCTGTAACAAATTTATTATTTGTCCCCTTTAATTTGCACTAATATATTGCTTTTGTAATAAATGTTTGTCAGATGCTTCACAATATCTTCCATTTTGTTATTTTCACCAACCTGATCCACTGATTCAAAATAGTTCATGGCATGTTTAAGTGTACTTATGTCAAAAACTGCTTTTTAGAAAGGGCTTGAGGGCTCTTTCAAACTTAGTTTTATAATAATTCTGGTTAATTGTTACCCTTTTTGGGACGGTTTCTTCCAAATTGGTATCGAAAAAACAAACAAATTGTATTTTCATCGCTTTGATTTTCCCTCGTTTGTTTTTTTTTTTTAGTTCTGAGTAATTTTCTAGTGAATAATGAATTTAGGATCGTACTGGAACATTGAGGTCTCTTCACAATCATTCAGCCTTAGATCACAGTCAAGATGTTCAACTTTTAAACTACATGAGAAAATACTATAGTAATATTTATACTATATAATAATATTTAAATGGATAAAATACAACCAAGCTCACAATGGACTGGAATGGAGTGTTGCTTGCTGCTCGTCATGTGGCCTCTACTACTTCAGCAACTGTGGTCTATATAGTTTTGGTTACTAGATGAAATAGCTGTCTCCTTATTTTATAGGCATTCCTTTTTAACATCATTCATGATCAGTTAAAAATGTTACAAACATTTTTTTAACTCACCTTTACTTATTAGCAATAACTAAAGGTGAGTTACCTAATGAGTCTCGTTATTTAATAGACACTCTTCGTACTTATGAATGTAAAAACTATGGGGTATAGTTTCATCAGCCATATAATCAAGTGATGGAACTAAATATCCAATTATAAAGGGTGTCCCAGAATTAACGCAAGATTTGATTTAAATAGAAAACACAGTTTTTAGTATTTTTGTTGTTATTTTTTATTGAATTATAAAGTAAATAGGATAGGGTTATTTATGGAATAACACATCGGGCAAATGGCCTCCACGACTTTTCTGCTGGCACATACGCACTCTTTTGTCGAAATTTTCCATGACCATTTGGCATAAATGTGGTTGAATTTCGTTGATGCAGCGTTGAATTTCCTCTTTTAATGGACGGGTGGATGTAAGCTTGTTGATATACACCTTTGACTTCAAATAACCCCATAAAAAGAAATTTAAAGGAGTAAAAATAAAGATCTAGGGGGCCAATTCTGATCACCGAAACGAGAGAGTACACGACCTGGAAATGTCTCATGCAGTATTCGAATTGTTTCATGGGCTGTATGGCATGTGGCACCATCTTGTTGAAACCACATATTGGCCACACAATATCATCCAATTTCGACACAAAGAACTGAGTTTACGACGCCGAATTGATGTTCCTGGATTTTCAACAACACTCACGCACTGCTTCGATATTGACATTTGAACGGCTTGTTTTTGGACGACCAGTGTGTTTAGTGTCTCCAACTGACCCAGTCTCCCTAAATTTTTCAATTAATCTCTTTACAGTTGATGAAGTCAAAACACTATTCCGACCATATTTTGTGTGAAATTTTTGAACTTCGGTCGCCAAACTATTATTATTTTTGAGTTAATGTTACATAACAATAAAGACACGTTGTTCTATCGTGTAACGCTCCATTTTTACTAACCCTAAATTGTCAACTGTCAAATTGTTTTTTTTTTGCTTGCCAACACTTTACTGCACAAATGGCGGCAAATTCAAATCTTGCGTTAATTCTGGGACACCCTTTATCATGTTCTGTATTATATGGTCATGATACAGCCGCTGTCGACTGTTACTCCGGACAAAGTGATTTTCGCATAGCAGTTTATAGCGATATCCAATTTCAAGAAGGACAGCTTTACGCCCTTATGGCATCGAGGCCAAGCCGCAAGACTGTATGAACATCCCGGGGAGACATAATGAAGTGGTCACAGCACAGATTTAGGACTGTTCCAAGCCGGGCCGCTATTCTTTTGTCGGCACTCCTTCCCGCTCAATATTCCCGTCGACTCCCTTGGAGAAAAAACAAAACAAGAACAATACGAAAAAGACTTCATTGTTTATCAGCTGATCGGAATGGGCGTATCCATGGAAACGCGCCTGACCAGTGACCATCTGGGGCGCATCTAATCAACCCAATGTTTGCTACTGAATACCGTCTAGAAAAGGACTAGCTTAATGAATTTTACATTGAACAATCATCATATCTCTCAAAATCTTGACTGTGAAAATCTTGAGTCTTGACAGGGTAACATTGAGTGCCTGCCAGCTAATATTTACTAATAATAGTAGCACAACAACAAATATTGACAGTTCAGGTATTAAAAATTTCTGTTCTTTCACTCCATTTCTTTATTTTGTTAAATCTGTTAAAGGTGTATACTGTATAAACCAAATTATTTAATTACTTAAATTAAACAGCTCTTACTCAACGCAATGGAAGTTTCATCGGCACAAAGGCCTCCGGGGACCAGGAGAACATATACCCCCTCGACATTGACGGAAATATGCTTATACCCTCAAACATAAACATAAGTATTTATTTTTATTTTTTTTCTTAAACATTTCAGGACCGAACTTTAGTATTTGATACGTGAGCCAGAAAGGTAAATAATATGAATCCTGTTTCAATTTCGGACCTTCATTTACATCCGGGATGATTCAATCACTAATAAACTGAACAATATTCTCAAAACGAAAAATTTTATGAATGTAAAGATTTTCATATCTTCTCTTTAAAAACATATGCCCAATTTGAAGATTACAGACAGCTAATGTGGGCGTTCTGATTTCAAATACAATATATAGATCCATAGTAATAAGCAGTGGTTACCTGGCTTATATTTATTGACCCCCCCCCCCCCGGAAATAAAACCTGCTTATTCAATATTTGGACGTTCCGGAAGACGGAATATGATCACCTGCATACTAGAGCTAATGTGAACTCCGGCATTGGAAATATATCCATTTTGAAGCTGGGGTGACACGCGTGCGAACAGGAGTATGTTAAGGCACAGACGGACTATATATGGGGAAAATGTGCCTCCAGTTTAACGGAATTAATGCTACCTGGCCAGCTTTCACCGTTTCGACAGATCCTCCACTCGGTCATCTGGAGCCTTCCAAGTCCCACCGCGGACTTTTGAAAGTCCCCGACTATCGACCTAGTGATCTGAGGGCGCCCTCATTAGTGCCTAGGCGATACGTTGAGCCTTCCAGATAACAGCTTAGGTCCAATCACTCTATTGTTTTCCCTTCTCGTTTCGCTCCAGTCTCTGGCGGTCAGAACGGGATAAAAAAAAAAACGACTCCTGCTAAAGCTTAAGCCGGTTTTTAACTTGATTTTTTATTTGTTTTTGCTAACTTTCATCAGCATTTTAAGCGCTTTTTGAACGCATATCACCTTTGGAAAGTCAGCGAGTTTTACTGCACGCGTATATATATATTATTTTTTATGTTCTAGTTTCTTATCGAAAACAGCTTTCTTTTTACCGGGTATCAAATAAAAGCATTTTTACCTGGAGCAGAGGATTCACAATTGATTCCTCAATGTACTATTTCCTCTCTATATATGGTTCTGATTTTCTGTTTATGACTGCAACCAAAAAGATGATCTGTTTCTCCTTGTGTTAGATTCGACAAATGCTTTAGACATAATGAATAGTTAGTTACAACTCCGAAGTTAACTATTCATTATTCCATTCCAGTGAATGCTTACGGCAGGCAAATATCTTGAACGCTCGAATAAAATTCTAAATACATTTTGCACTCCTTGCCACTCTTATCAGAGTTCTCTCGCAGAGTCATTTATATTTTTAGTATCTCGAGGTGTCCGTAGAAGCTATAAAGATTGCTCGAGGTCATAGAAGAGTCGTTATTGTTATCGAAGAATATTTATATTGGAGGTCATGTTTTGATATAGTCATAATTTCAAGTATGTTCTTACGCGTATATGGTATTTGTTTCTGTTTGATACCTTTATGAAGTTTACTTTAAAAGTTACTCTGTCTTCTGAGAGGACCATCCTCTCTGCTTATAACTGAAAAAAACCCAACCAAGTTTGGCCTCATGGAAAAGTTATTTAGCCCCGGCGTACGTTGGCAGGTCCGGGTGCGGTGGGCGTCGGGACTGGAATTTTATGTGTGATTTCGCCTCAGTTCTAAATGCTGACTGTATAATGAAAAAGCGTGGGTTTGTGCCTCTCGACAGGAGGCAAAAAATGCCTGGGAGATTGAAATGCCGAGGTCTGCCTAATAGTGACAGGCCTAGGCTGTAAATTGCACCTCTCTCGTTCTTCTATGTTTAATCAAACAGGTTACGTAGGTTTTGACTATCGTTTCTTGCCTTTGTGTTCAACCTCAAGTATCTTTATGGCCGGTGTATTTACCATGAGGGGGGAGAATGCTCGCTCGTATGTAGTCCTGTGTTTTACACGGTCCTCCGTTTTTATTTATATTTTGTGCTAATTTAACAGAGTATTTTATCATTAGATCGGATCAGTTCACTTCGAAGGAGAACAAGATACTGCGAGTGTCACTCCAAGGATCAGTGAATTCGTACTTTTTTTTCTTCTTTAGACTGTTAAATAACTTAGGTTTTATGAAGGGCGATGAAAGTGACATATATACTACAAGGCATTTTTTACATATTGGTTGAGCTAAAGTTGTGAACTTTATTTTGTTATTATAGTTCACTGTACTACCAACGAACGTCCCCGTGGTCTAGCTGACTTCTATGGAGGAGACCCTCGGGTTAGATCCAGCAGACATGAGGATTAATTAGTTACTTCTACTCGCTTAAAAATGTAGCAAATTCTATATATAAACCTACTTTCGGCCGGTTCTTGCCACTTTGCAAGGTGTTACCTCTTGGTATCCTGCTTAATATAATATTAGAAAAATATTTATTTATTTTTTTCACTAAGTATGATTGCGCGAATCTTCCACAATTAAGATTTGCAGTGATAGTTTTAATGACGCCGCCAAATCTCATTGTAAAAAATATCTAAAGGGTTTCTAATTACTAAAGTCCATTGCTGAATGTCATAACTTCATTTTATAAGACATCTCTATTTTTTTTTTTCATGTATCATCATTGCAGTTATCTTTAAACGTAGGAGAAAAAAAAAATCAAAAATTTTAAATCTTCAGTAACTTATGTACTTTGTCTTGTAGTCAGTAAGTGCGGTTCCGTTTTTTTCTGCCAATTTTTCCCATGTTTTTATCTTATTGCTTTCTGCCCGTTATTACATCAAAACATAAAATAAATGCTGTCGTTTAATAACATTTCCATATAATGATCTAACTACCATGTTACGCATCGTCCGAAACTAAACGAAATCCTAAATTGCATGTACGTGGCTATATAGTGGCAGCCCTGACAACGGACTCGGCAATCGCTGTGCTCGTACACTTGCTCTGACAATAGATCCACTAATTCCTGCGTTCATTACTAACACATTGTGCGGATCATTAAACCATCAACATCACTTGTATGACAATTAGCTGTCCACAATGGCTAACTCCACCTCAATCTTCTCTGGTACAATTTACCTTCCAGTCTTACCTGGACGCAAATGACATTATCGAGTTGTCCAGGACCTCGTTAAAACATACACAAAACTGACTTTATCAGTAATCCGATCGTATGAAATATATTAATTTTTTTTAATGGTTAAAAAAAATCTGATTAGAAGGGAAATAAATAATTGTAATAGAGACCGCATTCATACCATATTTACAATATACATTCCTTAAGGGCAAGAGGGGGGGGGGGGGCTGACCGGCGCCAGAGCTCTTAGTGACTAAATATTTACAAAAGATCACGGGGCCGTTTCAATCTCCGAGGAGGATTGTACGGATGGCTGATACTTGAAAGTAATCACTGCTGGATGGTCAGATAACGTTTGGTGGAACTTCAAGAAGTTTGGGGGAATGCTATCTTGGGTGGTGGGAATTTCAAGGTCATTGTGGAGGGTTCGTGCCAAGGTGCTTTACCTGATGTTCTTAGGGCTTAAGTTTAGATGCACTTGATGCTTGAGGGCTTTGTTGATCCTATAGCTCAAGACTGCAAGTCATGACTGGGCTTAAAGAATTTTTTTTTCTAGGGTGAGGTGGAATTTCTTGTTTAGCAGTTGTGGAATATATTCTCGAGCTGCAATATTGAGATCACTGAACTCATATGTTAGTATACTCTAAAGTCCCCCCCCCCAAAAAAAAACTCTACGAGGGAGCGTGACAAAAACTGACCCCACATAAGCCCGTCATTAGCGTTGTGGTATTGTGGCCACACCACACCTGCGCCGTGTAGCTGAATCACCTGCATTCATTAAGGGAGTCAAAGTGTCGGCCACCGAAGGTGTCTTCCACGGTAATACATCATTTGTTCCTGCCTCTTCTTATTTTTTCTTTTAAACAGACTACCATTTCCCACAGTAGAAGAGCCTCAGTACGTGCCGCCCTCAACAAATGGCTAATTATTACAGATATTACAATAAACTTCAAACAGTAAGAACCGAACTGTTGAAATTATAGTTCAGTCTAACCAACTATAGGGCGCAATAGGAGCATTGGCGAGCCAATTAAGACACTTGAGAAGGATCTAGCCAATGCCTTTTGACACTTGAAAAAACAATACGAACACAGCATGAATAACATGGTAAAATGGTTTTCCCATCCGATGGTTTTTTTTAGGGTATTCGCAGTTACACGAAAAAACAAAAATTCATTTATGAGATGAGATCATTTAGAATATAATTTTTCTTGTTGGATCATCATCATCATAATATACTTGTTGGAATTAGACTCAACTTAAATTCAAAAAATAATAATAATTCATTTGGGTGTTGAGAACATTAATATGACAAATTAAGCGATTAAATAAGGAAACATTTAGAAAACCATGTTAGTTTGGAAAAGTGGCGTAGTAAGATTATTGTCCTGAATAGATTCCCCGGGAGTTCTGGTACTCGTTGTTTTCAACTTCCATGCCCTGAGCATCTGCGGCTCCAGGAGTAGCTTTGGATGGGTCTCTTCGATCCTTACTTCCTTCTCCTTAGACGAGAAGGTGGCCATTTCGTTTTTCTTATCTCAATCAAAATAATATTTACTTCTTGCAACTTTCATCCAACCGAATGCTCCGGTAAATATCTCTGAATATTGATTAGTGTGTTATATAACAAAAATATAATATGGTTCCTTGTACAGTATTGTGGTCTCATTAACTACTTCAATATGTGAAGGTTCTGGGTTCAAATCCCGAGTCAATGTTCACAAAGGAGAACCGAAACAAACTGACTACTCTTCTCTTAAATTGTTTCTTTTGCAGTTGAGAAATAAAAACTATTAAAGGAAGCCACAACCGACACTGATAAATTCCTAGTGCACTTGACAAGGAAAGCCAATTCTCTCGATGTCGCTTCCGAATCGATCGAGGTTGAGAGTGGGTTCGATTCCCGCCCAACGGAGCGTTATATTTCATAATAGCCCCTTCTGAAGACATTGGCCTCACCACAGATGATAATCACTCCCATAGAACAGGTGCCTCTGGCTTCACGGATCAGCTGGCAGGACCTCTCACGGTGCTATGGCAACTATTAACTGTTCTATGGGAGCAGAACTATCTGTCCTTCCATTTTACTTATTCCGGGTAAATCGTCGAACCCCCAGTGTACCGTACGCCATATAGCACCTCAGGGTGACATACAAAAGATAACAGGCACTCCCAAGCCTCGTCCCAGTTGCATTTAGCCAGTGGGTGCGAGACACTGCCCACGTACGGCATCTGTCACTGGCTCGCTTATTCAACCAGCAATCAGTTAAGGCCCTTGTAAATCTTATCTCTAATTCGACATGTTTATAATTTAATTAAATCTTTGAACTTTTACAAAAGAGAGATTCCTATCAGTGTTTTTTTTTCTAACGTCTCTTCGTTCGAAACATTGCAATATTTGCAACTAGGTTAATTTATTTATATAAGTATATATTTTCTTGTTTCGTCAAACGGTTTTAGATAAACTGACTTCCGGCGAAGTGTTTCCGTTACACCTAATAATGACTGATCAAAGGCACAAGACAAGAAGAAGGACTACTTCCGGTGGACATCTGTGCTCCTTAGTGCTGTAAATTACAGTTCTTACAAATTGTTATAACATTTTTTTTTTAGAAATAATAGGGCAATAATAGCTTTTAGATGTACCAACGGGGGAAAATATATGGCTCCTTATAATTTTTTGCTATTTTTGTTTTTATACTGTGCTTACCCTATTTTTAATTAGGAAAAATGTGTTTTATGTACCTTAAGTTAACCTTAAGTCTCTGGATCTTTGTCTTCAGCCCTTACAGTAGGAGCGTTCAACGAAAAACCTTATCGCTATAAACGGTCTCAAATAGAATAAGTGATAATTGTTGTTGAAATCCTATAAGCTGACCACCAAAGCTGGTTGAATCTTTCGAACCGACTATTATAAGTACCCTAAATTCTTTTTATGCATATAACAAATGGACATACGATAAAAACTTGAAAATCGCATCCTTATTAAAGAATACTAGAGAACGCACACAAATTAGCTGACAACTAAAAGTGTTTGCAGTTCCTGAACTGACAATTTGAAATAAATTGGTGAGGTGTATTCAACGAATAACATACGTTGAAATTAGGCTCAATATTTGTACAAGCCACCCCGAAACAGAAGTCAATGTACGTGGGTTGTAAACATTATCCAAAACATATAATCGTTGATGCTGGTTGACTTTTATAGATGTGACGGTGTTAGATCGAAATGTCGTGAAGTTACCACCACAAATAATGCAGTTCTAATAATACAGATCTGAAAGACCTTCATTTGTGAAATGATCTACAATTGAAAGAAGGCTAAAATTACAAAGCAATAACCCTGATAGAGAATATAAATCACGATGAATGTTTTTGCAATTTGAAAAGTGGTTGAACTGTTCATTGACATTCTATTGGCTTAACCATCTAAGCTTCCAGTCTAGTGATCCTCAATCTGTCCAATAGAGTTATCCTATTATTCCTTTTCTGTTTGTTCCAGGCCAAGTTTCAGAGGTAGTGTCAAGCACAAGTACCATCCGCCAGTCGGTCTTGGGCTTTAGTAGTGGGTAGCTACTGATATATAGCCAGTCATTTGGCATATCACTCCCACCCTGTGACCAACGCCAACTCCGCTGAGAAGCGGAGTCTACAGGAGTCAATTAGCACACTAGGCGCCACGGAGGACCGCGGCATTACCATACAATGGCACGGCAGCCTCCAGATCTGGTATGTCAGCGTCCATAGTGTATACGGTACACCCGGGGGGGGGGGTCTTCTAGGACCTGACGGCATTTGCATTTCGGAGAAGGGCCGCGGCCAGCACACTTCTTCGGCGTCCATTATCTTTGGGCAATTAGGGCCAGTGTATCATCCCCCACTCGGCTGGCTCCTTCTCAGGGTCCCCGTTATAGGAGCCTTTGAACCAGTCTTCAACAAAGCAATTATAGCGTGGTGTCTTCAAAGAAGTGATCATGGAATGGATTGATAGAAGAAACATGAGCATACATTTGGTGGAGATGTTTGAGAACTGGAGAGAAACCTCCATTGAGAGGAAAATTAATAATAAAATGTAAGACAGCTTAAATTTCTTGCCTTCTAGCTAAATACGAAACTTAACACCGGTTTAACACGAAGACAAATTATAATATTTTTTTCTTATTCACAAACCGTAAGACTAGTAGACGAAAAGGCCGTCTTTTGAACATTTGTCTACTACCATAGACACAATGCCCACAGTCTAAAATTTACAAGAAATGTATTTATAAGTTAAAGTCCCTCTAGAAGACTACATATGAAGTATTTAGTTCAGCAATTTCCGTGAGTGTCTTCTATTCTAGTGTATTATATTTGACAGAGTGTAAAAGTGGGAAGGAAAGTAATCGGTTTTTAGTACAAAAAGAGAATTTCAACTACTAATTCTATCACTTAATGACCCGATAAGGCCGAATATAAGAACTTGACCAGTTTCTGATCTTAACGGTTCGCGAATATGTTTATCAATTGGTTTCAGTTGACAATGATTGCGATCAGAAAATACATAAATTCGACGGTTCTAAAAGTGAAATAAGAAAATCCTGTAAGGGAACAATGTCATTAGGTAGTTTGTTGGATCTCGCCGCGGAAGTGCAGAGCCCACCCGACGTAACGAGACAGCGACAAGAAGAAGTCGAGAGACTCTTGAAAGATACATTCAATGGTGCGTACCCCCCACCCTGCGGATATGAAAGAGGGCCGCGGGAGACAGAGGGAATAAATCAATCAGAAGGAGAAGAAGTGGATGAAGGGAGGAGAGCTGGCTGATTGGATGATTATGCACCACCGTGGCCCCGAGCACTGAGGTCACTGCAATACTCCGTGTAACCGTATGTCTGTATGTCCGTCATCTTATTAAACACTAGGTCGGCACAGTCTTATTCCCAAAGGCATTGCTTCTATGTGTATGCATGTCTGCACTTCAGGTCTACTTGGCAGAAAATCAAACAAGAATAAGTAGAGGACAACCTTAAATGAAGATATTTTCCCCTACAACAGATGATAAGAAAGATACAGTTGTAAAAACCAGTCACAGAACAACTCAACTATAGTTAGTAAAGATTTTATTTATTTATTAGAATTCCTAATAAGAGGAAGGCTTTCTTGGGATGTCCCCCACGCTCCTCTGGACCCGCATCACTGGATACGAGCCAGTAGTGGCTGACGAAGAAGGTGAGAGTCACAGACACTCAGGACATGATTGGAGAAACTGGCCTTTCCCAGGACTCCCACTGTTACGCATTTATAGCAGGTCACGTGGACACCTCCGCTTTAGTCCCCGAGGAGGATTATAGGGATGAGTGGTGCAGTGTAATGACTGTGCTACGGGATTAGGGTGGTTGTATAGGCTACTATGGAATTTTGAAAACTTGGAAGGGATGAGTTCAAGAATGTAGGGTATATTAAGATTGATATGAAGGGTTTTGTTGCTGACGTAATAAGGGGCATTTACTATTGTTCTTAGGACTTTTGATTGAAAGGATTGGATGCGCTTGATGTTCGACTTTTTTGCTGTCCCCCATAGCTCTATTCCGTATGTGAAGATTGGCTTAAGTATAACTTTGTAGATTAGTACAGTCATGAGGTTCCGCCTGTTAATTATAAAATTAACCTTAGTCTGCTGTCAGAGAGTTATATCAGTGATGGACGCCTGCTGTTCTCCTTAGGACATTTCATGAGAAATCGACTGTTAGGTTTGATATCGGTTTCGAACCCAGGTCTCTAGGTCTAGTATTAGTCATTGAAAGGTATCGCTGCCCCTTCAACAATGCACCGTGCTCACGTAGCCGACACCATTGAACAGGCAGCAGGAGTGTGTGATTGGAATAGATGCTTCTGGAACAGCGAAGAAGAAGACGCTCTCTCTCCGAGGCCTGGTGAAGGACTGCTTTCGAAAGTTCTAGCTCCAGAGCCATTCTTTCAAAAGTCAGCTTCCCTTTATCCGCCTTTCCATTACTTTTCAATGCACTGCCTGTCAGGAGTGGTTAGAGAGGGCGGTGTTTTGTAACGTTCGTTTCCTTGCAAATGAGGCCGTTTTCTCGATGTGATTGCAACGAGATAGATGTATAGAACCAGTCTTGTGATATTTCTCGTGTCGCGTAATATATACTGATTCTCTATAACGCAACACTCTTCCAACAAGAAGGAATGTGTTTTTTTTTATCTCATTAAACTAAATATGTTTCATATAATGCTAATTCATGTAGCGTTGGATTTCTGCATCCAACGTTCAAAACCACTCTAATGGATTTTGGGTAATTCCCCACCACCTGCCACCAGTTCCATTGCTGTCAATGGTAGGCCTGCAATATGACGTTCGGGATACGAAATGCTGATATACAAGCAGGGGAGAGAGGAGCCCTCGAAAATGTAAGCATGCGCATGGTGGATTTTACTTCATGATATCACCAGTTGTAGGATTAAACCCCATAAATGATTGTGAATTTTCAATGTCAAAATGTACAAAATATGTACATACCACAGTATCTATTTTAAAAATAATTTATTTACATTAAAAAATTGTGGCGGGTAGGGGGTCGTCGTAGGAAAATTAAACTTATGTATCAATGAAATATTTTCAATGTTAACACTCAAAAAGGTTCTATTTATTAATCCATCCAAACAACACAGACAACTTTATATTACATCCTATTAGTAAACAAAATCTTAATACCAGATTCTATTGCTTATTTTTGGTCAGCATTTAACTATAAATCTGAATTTTTTTTTATTATTTTTTCTTCAGGTATGTCTTTCTATCAGTGGCAAATCAAAAGAAAAAAAAATTATGATGCTTCTACTTATCAACATACATAAATTGTCTGGATAAATAAATAAATTATTTATGTATAAATCTAAATTAATATTATTTTTTATGCATTAATAATATTGGGACTATTAAACAATTTGAAAAAAAAAACCAGGCATTATTTTTCTCCTGAATCCAGTTCATGGTATAAATTATCAATACGCAAAAATTATAAAATTTAGTTTTTTATTATGTTTATTAGAACAATCGTTTCTTTATTTTAAATGAAATGGTTCTCACGGTCTATTATTATATAATACATACAAATTTATTTATCGAAATGAATGTGTATATTCTGTTTATGTGAATATCTCGCTAATGATTGTACTCTGCAAGTGATTGTGAGTTCATGAGCAGTGCATAGCATGCACTAGGAACCCAGAGATCCAGCCAGCTAGCTGTTGGCTCTGGTCCTCTCCGGGGTAAGATGAGACCCTCCGGACTCATCAATGAAACGGACTGCTCTCACTACTACTTCCATGTTCCTTCACCTATGAATGGTCCAAAGAAATATTAAATTAGAACTAGTCGTCCTAAGGTGTTATTTTACTCACCTCTATGGCTTAGATAGATCAGGAATAGGGCGTTCACCCTTAACGGTGTTCCTTTGACGTGAAGTACACGACAGCTGTCCATATGCTACAATACATATTTGCAGCTTCATTGCATTTTGACACAGGGCTTTGGCGATATGTTTTACCTTACTCTGCCCGTTGTTTCGGTGGAGTAAGCGCAAGAGTTGCCATCTGCGATAGTATGAATAGCCTGCCTGAGGAAGATCCCCGGCAGAAGACATGAATGGCGAGCAGAAATAGGAAGAAGTGGGCGGTAGGAGGTGGGCGGTGCAAGGCCAGTGGCCCACGCGGGGACAGGCTGTCTGGTGGGAGGCTTCCTGCCACCTGTCCGTCTGTCCTCTATGACGTCATAGGTTATTTATCATGTATCTGTATCTAAATCGTCCATCGCAGCCCTCTGCCTGTGTAGTAGTCAGTGGCCTCGAGTGAGGCTTGTGCAAGACACCTCAGTGCTTTACGACTTGAGTCCTCTCCTTTTGAGGCATCTCCTCCGAGGAAAATTTTCTTATAATAGCGCTAAAACATTACACAAGGAATCGCCAATGTTGATGTGGTACAAAATACTGAAAGTATTATATCATATTAGAATGTATTACATCAACATATAATTAAAGGTCACAGAACCAAAAAAGAAAATCACGATTCATCTTCACACTTGAGCACAATAGGGAAGAGCTCACTGGCTGTGCTATGCCTTCATTTTGCATTATTTCCATCATTTTCGCTAATCACAGTCACAAATTTATAAATTAAGTCAAACAAACAAAAATAATTAGCTTAATTTTACTGGTTGGGCCAATTTAAGGAATTTTTTTTTATAGCATATGATCCCATTAACCTTGGGAAATTCCCCACGCTCCTCCTTCATCCACGTCACCGGATACTAGCCAGTGGAGGCTCGCGAAGAGCGCGAGAGCCACATACGCTCAGGTCATAATTGGAGAAACTGGCCTTTGCCAGAACTCCCACTGTCACGCATTTATAGCAGGTCACGAGGCCACTGCCGTTTCAGTCACCGAGGAGGATTGTAGGGATGAGTGGTGCAGTGCAATGACTGTGCTACGGGATTAGAGTGGTTGGATAGGTTACTATGGAATTTCATCAATTTGGAAGGGATGAGTTCGAGAATGTAAGATATATTAAGATCGTTATGAAGGGTTTTGTTGCTAACGTAATAAGGGCATTTACTATTTTTCTCAGGAGTTTTGATTAAAAGGATTGTATACGCTTGATGCTCGACTTTTTTGCTGTCCCCCATAGCTCTATCCTGTATGTCCAGATTGGCTTGAGTATAACTTTGTAAGTTAGTAATTTATTTTCTATTGAGAGATGGGATGTCCTTTGAAGTAGTCTGTACAGTTAAGGAAAATTAAATCACGAATAAAAAGTATAATTTTAACTTTAAAAAAATAAATATTTTAGTTTATTCTCACTTAGTCGTTTCAATCGATTGGCCCTGCTTCGGGTGGACATTCGGCGAATCGTGATGATCACAGGTCAGTGCCTGCCTTAAGACACTCGTGTCAGGTCAATGTATATATATAATACTGGTGAAGACACGGTAAAATGTCAGCTGTGTCCGTAAGTCCAGAGCCCTCCTCGGGCAGAACCCACGCAGTTGGTTTTATCATCTGTTTACACATCGCTACCTCCTTGTATATCCTCTTTTAGTGCTTTGTTCCTCTTTTTCTAGTCCTTTATCACCTCTCGCGGTTTCCTCTTATGGTAATTTTTCAGGACGAGAACAGCACGCCTCTTATATTTAGTTCGCTAACATCCTGAAAGTGAAAGAACGTAGCCACGAGGCAAATCGAAATGTCCAAGTGTTTGCCAAAGTAAACATTTAGGGAATCATGAAATAAAACTGACGATTGTCCAAAATATACACTTTTTTTCTGTTCAAAGGAATAAAAGGTCCAGTCAAATGAGGACCACTTGGTCTCGGTGGAAAGTTTTTAGAGAAGTTCTGAAAATTTTTGAGTTGCTGATTACAAATTTCAACAAAAAATCTCAAAAAAATATTCTTTTTCTGTGTTTCTCCCATAGCATGAAAACAACGCATATTTATTTTTTGTAATAAAATCAAACTATGCTAAATTAAACATGAGTTTATGTTTTGATGCATTTGCGTCGGTCTTTTCTTCAACCCACCTCTAACCATGCAGGTACCTACCTATCATTTGTTCTTGGGTCTGTTTTTTTGTAAACGAATGATAGCTTTTGTTAGTTTCTTAGTTTATTTTGACACAGAAACAAACAGTATATTCCGTCTCATAATTCGACTCGCCCTCACTTCAAAACGGAGTTTCAAACAAAAAAAAAGTCAGAATCAAAATAGTAGGTAATTGACTCGTGTTTAATTTAATATTAAATGAACTTATTCAAACAATGGCTGGTTTTCAAGTGATGAGCAAAAATGAAAAAAATAAAACCTTTTTCTTACACGAAACATAAATGAGAAAATATTTCAGAACTGTTCTCCAAAACTTTCCAGCTAAAATTGCCAAATATTTGTTCCCAATGATTGATTCCAATCTTTTCCATGGTCGTGAGAGACCTAATGGTGATGAGATGATTCTGAAACCCAATATCATTATGTTACTTTTATGTATCATTATGTTATTGTTTCGTTAACACTTATTATATACGATCATATGATTAAAGTTACGAGTAAATATATCATCGAAGCACGCGGAATATTCTAGTATATTGTATCATTAGCTCTCTCCCTCCCTCCTTCCTAAATGTTTTATATTACTTAACTTTTGTTATTAACGGCCAAAGAAAACAAATAACTCGGTGAATTGCTAATATTATTAGAATATTTTTGACTATTTAGTAATATTTTTGATTAGAATGAACAGAGACCTTGTTATACCTACTGCTGTTGTTGTTGTTTTATAGATTTAATTATACCTATATGGTCACAGGCCCATAAGGGCTTGTAACTACATAATAACAGTTAAGAGTGGAGGAGTGGTAAAACCGTTTTAATAGCGAATTGGCGCAGTTTCTGACACACACGGAGGAGTCGGACAGATAAGAAGACTCCGATGGGTGTCGGAAGAACGGATTATCTTCGGCAGAGATCTGACTGCATACACGGAAATTACAGAGGGCGCCCGCCAGGATGGACTCCCGCAGAACAGAGATTAATAAGATATAAACGGCATAATGGATCATTATCCGACTGTCCGCGGATCCGTGAGGACGTAAGTCATCTTCTTGTGCGGATCCCGGATCGGAGGCAAGATTCTGGACCATCAATTATCCCTATCTACCTCCCTCTGCGGTTTGGTGCTTCTCCCCCTGTTCCATCTTAATTGCATCCTTCTTGACAGATATACAACAGCTGTTTAGTTACTTTTAACCGATCCCGTTTTTGTCATAAGAACCTCTTCTTCCGTCCATTTCCTTTTAGAGAGTTACCAAGCTAAACCAACGGACCGACAAACAACATCGAGGGAAGGAGCTGAACACTGTCAGGCCAGTCAACTGTAACGGTCAGGAGTGCCGTCATCGAAACCATTGTACTGAATCACAAACCATACTTAATAATTAAAAAGTACAATATTTATATGAAAGTTATAAGCATTTAAAATTGAATCGATCCCCCGGGCTAGACATTGGCGAGGTCTCTGGTTAGAGTTTCAAAAACCGTCAGGATAATTTGATTCTTTATTGGCTGTTAATTACACTGGACAACAGGTATTTTGGTGCCGGAGTTATTAGATGATTCCATATGAATTTCATGCCCTGAATTCAATAATGGCATTAGTTTTAGCCTAAGAGCTCAAATCTCTAAGATATAACATTCTAGTGAAATATACGTTACACTATTTTTAGTTAAATCCATGGATCAAATAAAAAAAAACTAAACACGGAATTTTTATTATTATATTACACAAATATTATTGTATACAAAGATAGAGAAAAAAGTTATCAATGAAACCAACCAGTCACTGAACACTTCGGAAGATTCTTTTTCGTGGCATTCTTGAATGCATTTTGGAACAGTCCCTTTTTAAACTCCAGCAGTAATCTGTCATCATATGCGTATTCTATCTTCCTTGGTAGGGGGCCTCCATAGTTTTAATATCTTCGTGAAATCTTTCACTTTGTTCCTCACTGGTGCCTCCTAAATTTTCAGGAAAACGCTCACACGAATCACCCATGTTCATAATACTTCATTTTCTCCTAGACCAAAGCTATGGTCTTATACTCTCGTTGTCAGCAGTCTGACAATAAGGCAACTAAACAGGAACCAATCCTTGTATATGTGATTTAGAACTGCGCATTTAGTGTCGAACTCCACGTTAAAAAACTAAGAGATAGAGAAAATTTATTTCATATTTAGATTCAGCGCCCCAAATATAGCTTAAATCACACAACACAAATTGCTGAATGAAAAAAATATATAGGTTAGGTCCTGCTTTCTTTTCTTATATTATTAGCAAACATTAAGAACAATTATAACACATAGGTAATACATATCATATTATTTTTGATTTCATTTGTGAGAAGAAAAAACCTAACCTCAACATCTCTTATTACCTCACCGAAAAACAAAACAAATCGTGATAACCTTTACTAAATGAATTATTTCTTCTTTTCCATTTTCCTGGTTCTGCTTCCAACTAACAACATGTTAGCAACAAATATTATAACAATCACAATTACATTATTATTTTTTACTTAAGATAAAACTTTTATATGTTTATATTAAGACGGCTGTTAATTACTGTTGTTAAGTCGCTGTGTACTTGCTGTTTTGTTTTTTTCGTTCAATATTCACCGGAGGGAGATTGCTCAAGTTGAACGCTCGCCAGTGTTGGCTAACATTATTACTCGGGGAGCCAACGGAGCTTTTACTGCCAATTAAATATCAATGAAAAAGTAGGATTTATAATTTAAAAAATTAAAATAACTGTTTAATAATAGCGGGTTTTTATAACATCATCATTTGTAATTAGAGAAAAGTCTAATAAAACTTGTCATTATTATAAGACCGTTAGCTCATGTCATTAAGTCCACGTTACAGAATACTTACTTTTTATTTTTTTTAAATAATTAGCGCTCGTCCAAAACTTCGTGAGTGCCATAATTTTAACGTAGTCTACAACTCTTTTTAAAAGAGAAAATTCTCGTAAATGGGCAGTTTTCTATCTGGAAACTGGAAAACACACCAATTTAACGATACACTAAAATATTATGACATTTCTTTAAAAAAAAAGTATTGTGCCGTTTGCCGTCAATGTCAACATAACGAGAGTATGAAAATATTATCAAAAACCACCTGATTTTAACGTAATTGTTTAATAAATATTAGTACAATTAAATTATCATACTGGCCTACAATGTTTTTATGGTGAGTTTTTTTCAGACAGAGCATGAATTTTACGACATTAAATTTTATATACATTTTTCATTAAATTAAATAAACAAAAGTAACAAATTAATTGCTTTTGTTTTTTTTACCGGAATTGTAAAGTACATGCAGGACAGGACCTTTTAATTTTTACTTAAACCAAAAATGCCTTGCACGATGTCTCAAAGTGCCAAAAAATGTGACCTGTTCTAGACTGTAATTTGAACTTATTTGACCCTAAGTGCTCGCACTCCGAAATTTCTACTTGTAGAATTAAAAAGGAGTTAAAACTATTACAGGTAGGACAGCTTCGATTTCACTTAATAGTAAATGTTATAAAAATACAATAATCGATATATTTCATAAAAAAATCGAACTAAACTAAACCTATTCAATTAATTCGAGTTAGTTTATTAATACAGTTAATTTAGCATTTACCAAACTACAATTAACCATTAATAAATGCATGTATTATATTAACCATTTCTTAATTGGAGTCTTGCTCTTTCTTAATTTGCCCGGAGAATCCTTGAGCGCTCCCTAGGCTTGGTGGCATTGAAGCTTATGAATGACGAGTGAATTTTTAGATTCCGATGAATGAATGAATATTATTTACCGTGTGTAGAGGATAAATGTGTCCTTGGATTGAAGAGGTTTCATTGAAGATTCTCGCAGCGAAAAAAAATTTTTTTTTAAATAACTCTGTCTCTTGTTTAGAAGATTTTGAAAAATATTATTTTTCTTTCTTCATATCCCTTTATTAGTATAAATTATGGAAATCAGGAAATTTTACAATGCGATTTGTGATTGTTACAAACGTATAATGCACATTATACATTCATTGTTTAAAAGTGATGGGGCTCACCTTATGAATCATAGACTAAAACTAACTTACATCTGACACAAAAATGCTAACCTAATTTTCCCCAACAGTCTATAGATCCCTCAGCTCAGCAAGAGAGGATTCATAATGGAAATCGTTCACTCATACAGACTAGCTCAGTTGGTAGAGCACCCGGACTGAATATTTGTGAGGTTTGATTCCCGACCCCTGCTGTTTTTTCTTTGGTTGTTAATTATTAATGATTACTCATCCCTTCCAAGTTCATGAATTTCCATAGTAACCTATCCAACCACCCTAATTCCCTAGCACAGTCATTGCACTGCACCACTCGTCCCTATAATCCTCTTAGGAGACTAAAGTGGCAGTGGCCTCGTGACCTGCTATAAATTAGTGACAGTGGGAGTCCTCGCCAGTTTCTCCAATCATGCCCTGAGCGGCTGTGGCTCTAGCGCTCTTGGTCAGCCTCGCTGGCTCGTATCCAGTGACGTGGCTAACGGAGGAGCGTGGGGGACTTCCCAAGACTCCGCTCCCTCCTTCGCACGCGAGGGCGGTGACATCCATGTGGACTTAAGGGGTCTCTGAGCTGTTTGTAAATACTGTATGAATGTGATCATTTATCACAATTACTTATCGCCCAATGAGGCAGATTGTAATTTTATCACAATAAAGTTGTTGTAAAAAATTATTAATGACTAAAAATTGGTTTTATGTGATTAGAAATTTCTTCTTTGATTGTTTTTTTGGGTGTCATGACTCTTCAACATTTACTAATATGTTTTAGAGATCATCTTCTATGTTCTAGTAAAAGTCGCTGAATTATTAAACAATTGTTTGATACCAGACAGTATCAATAAAGATGTTTAAAATAAATAGATAAAGCAATTAGTACGCCATTAGAGTCCCTCACGGCTGCCGGGCTGTAAACACTGCGAGGTATCTGGGACATGGAACTCGCATTATACAGGCCGAAAAGAGAGAGGAGGGAAAAAAAACTCATTTGACGGAGATTAGTTAAGGTAGTGAAGTGCGGCCGTAATGCTGACCACACTCTTCAGATCCTATCTGCGGTGGTAGAATTATTAAGAAGGGGATATCTTTTTAATTCTTTCCGCTGAATATTTCTTCCAGTTTTTTTTCTACCCCCCCCTTCCGTTCTGTTTCCCGGTCGGAGGCAGTATATAAATATATCTGTGGAGAGCTAACGGAGAGAGACTTGACCTTTAGGGTAGTGGCTGTGTGCACCACATTTTTGCCTCGGGCTAACGGGATCCGCCATTACCCCATGAGCAGCCGATCTTGCTGTCTTGTGGGGGTCACCCTCGATGTCTCAGTCAGTCCGCACTTAGCCTGTCTGTCTTCGGGTGATGGCTGCTTGTCAACTGCTGTATGGCCGGGCTCGCCGATTCCCTCTATTTCTTTATTCTCTTTGTCCATACTCCATACTCCGGCTCGCGGCATTTGAGAAATTTCCTTTTTCCTGTTTCTTCTTCCCCACTTGATCTCCGCTGAAAAATGTTTTGAACCCTCGCACCGTCATTAGGCTCACGTGTGTGTAATGTTAAGAAAACTAGCCAGTCGAGTGTTTGTTCTCCACCTCGTAATTATTTAGGGTTGTCGAGTCGAAAAAAATGCTTTAACTGAATCTTGGCAAGTTATTTCAGGATTCGAGTATTTTTTATTTTTGAAAAGCATCTGTAGTATTTATGAAATTATGCAATTAAGGTTATTTAAAATAAATTGTTAATAATTTCTCTCTCTCTCTCTCTCTCTCTCTCTCTCTCTCTCTCTCTCTCTCTCTCTCTTCTTATTTCTTCACCGTAGATAATATAATATGAACTCCTAGTTTTGGGAGTGAAACCGTTGGTTTTATTTCTGTTTCGGTTCGTAAACAGAGTGCATTACGGAGAATAATCTGAGGGTTGCCAGGTTTTTAAATTAAGTGCATTCGAGGTACATACAAAACTGGCCTAGTCTCTGTTAGCGCATGAACAACCAAAAATTATTCATAAATGTATTTTTTGTCATCCATTACGGTTTCAACGTTTAGATGGCATTCTCAAATACTAAAACTGGAATATTTGAAGTACCAATAAATTTTGGGTATTCCAATTGTGACCTTCAATCATCGAATATACGAAAAAAAATAACCACTTTATTAACTAATATTGACTGACAACAATTAGTAAAAAGTCTATGTGACAAAATAAATTACAGTGGAATGATTACGTTATAAATGATAGCTGTGCACATATGCGGTGACTTCAATGAACCAAAGAACATAAATGATAACATTCGCTAATAATTGTCACTAATTATGAGTTGTTAGATTGTAATGGAGATAAGGAGCTGGTAAAGACTAGATTTAAAGATTAGGAGAGTCGATGAACGACGCGATGGGAATAGAGTTGCTAATGTTTGTGAACAGAACGACCGAAGGAAGCACAGTTGTGAGAAGGTAAACACAGGTGGCGTTTTAGTCATCAGTGATTAACAGCTCTTCGTAGGATTTGATAGCTGCAAATTACACCGCTGGAACATGCAATGATAAAATTCAGGTTTAATGGAGGCTCTAAAAAAGCTAGTATGAACATTTTAAATTTCTCTGTTCCGACCTCCTTGTTTTTTTTTCTTTCTAATCGATGAAATATTTATTGGTGAAAGTCCTGTTACTTGATCTATAAGTGGGCCGCAGCTCTAAGTGGACAGTTAACAAGTTCATCATTGGTCTGCGCGCTAATTTGTTTTTAAAGAAATAAAAAAACAAAAAAAAACAATCTCAACACTTAATCAAAAAAGTAAAAAGTCAGCCTTTTGGAAACCTCGATCCGGGCTCCCCTCCTGACCCGATCGACTACGTGATTTGGGTTCGAGATCCTGCTAATGGCGTCTAAATCATTTTTTAGAACGGAGATTTTTCACCTCGGGTGTTGTTAATAATTCCTCTCTCTCTGAAATGAAAATAGTTTCATTTATCTATTTCTTCACCGTAGATAATATAAGATGAACACCTAGTTTTGGGGGTGAAACTACGGGTTTTATTTCTGTTTCGGTTCGTAAACAGAGTGCATCACCGAGAATAATCTGAGGGTTATCAGGTTTTTAAATTAAGGGCTTTTAAAGGTACATACAATATTTATAGTTGATAAAACAACTTTATTATGATAAAATTTCAATCTGCCTCATTGGGCAATAAGTAATTGTGATAAATGTTTTCATTCACTCGCTCATTCATACAGTACTAAAAACAGCCCAGAGACCTCCCAAGTCCACATGGTTGTTACCTCCCTCGCGTGTGAAGAAGGAAGCGGAGTCTTGGAAAGTCACACACGCTCCTCCGTCAGCCGCGTCACCGGGTACGAGCCAGTGGAGGCTGATGAAGAGCGTGAGAGCCACATTCGCTCAGGAAATGATTGGAGAAGCTGACCATTGCCAGGACACGAGGCCACTGCCGTTTCAGTCTCCGAGGAGGATTATAGGGCTGAGTGGTGAATGCAATGACTGTGCTAGGGGATTAGGGTGGTTGGATTACAATATTCAAGGCACATACAAAATACGCCTAGTCTCTGTTAGCACATGAACAAGCAACAACTATTCATAAATGTATTTTTTTATCATCCATTACGGTTTGAGCGTTTAGAAGCCATTCTCAAATACTAAAACTGGAATGATATGGTGAATAATAAACCTGCATTCACGACATATTCAAAACATCTCCACACTAGCTCCATCCTATTTTTTTCCAAAACTAACTTTTAAGTTTTTTTCAAGTAGTAGGCCCATTCTGCAATCTCCTCGGGTGACTCCCCATGACTGAAACCAGCTCCATCCCGTCGAATGAGCCCAGCTCAGAGAACGTGTGTTTTTGTCTCGTCTATAAAATTTCTGTTAGTTGATGGAATTTGGTTTAAATCCTCTCTATAATTCTATAATATTTACTTATTTATTCTGTATATGAAATAAAATGGAAAAAAAAAATAGTCTCAGATTTTAATAATTTCTTTTTTTAGTTACGGTTTTCCCAAATCATTCTCTGATTTCTGTTCTTTACGGTCGGTAGCTCAATTTCCACAGTTCATCATACCTGAAGATGTCATTGTTTGCATAAACGTTTGAACTCCTGTTACTAAGCGGGGTTCGTCCAGGCGCTATTCCTGCAAACCCTGGACCTAGTCCATTCCTAATTTGCTTGTATAAGCTCAAAAAAATGACACTAGCCTAGTATTAAGGATATATGATTAATGTTTGAAGAAGTATTACTTTATGTTTGTGAAAATATTATAATAGCAATGTATTCTTCATGACAACTCTTTGCTAATTTCGACTATATACTCTATACATCATCGATCCTTCTGCCCAACCCTCAAACAGCGCTGGTACTCTTGAGACAAAAAAGACATTAGAGAGGGTCCTGATGAAGCTGTATCCAACACAGTCCGTGGGGGTCTTCGACACCTTCATACCATTGTTCTCTCGTCCTCCAAGTCTCTATAACTTAGAGAGTTCTCTTTCTCTCTTAGTCCAATAAAGATTTTCAATACGAAAACCTGCAAAAAATGACAACTTGCTGTCATGCAGCTCCAATAAATTAATGAAATATATACAAATTTGAGAGGTTTTACATTCAAACATGCACGGGGGTAAAATTATGTTTTTCTAACCAGAAATTCTTTTGACGCAGTATTGTAGCACTAAGACAGACGAATCCAATAGTGTGTTGAGGAGAAAAACAGTCTAAACGCCTACTTTTTAAAAGAGAATATTGTTTCCGGAAGTTTGGGGAATAATTGTAAACTGTAGATTAAATGTCTAATTCCTTATCCAGCGTAGTTGAATTTTATTTTCGTTCTCTTGGGGGAAAATGTGTGAAAAAGGAGCCATACTGTTTTTCCCTTGACCTCGTATAATAAAATATATAATCAATTTTAGTTCCTTAATTAATATATAGTGTCGGGAGGTTATCCGAATTGTGAGTCCCCAAGGTGGGGAGAAGACGCCCGCCGAGGGGTAGGGTCGGTACAACCTCTAGCCGCCGACCGACGAGCGCCAAGGAAGAGTTAAGACGGGTGGACCTGTGGTCTTTCACCCTGGCTGGCGGCCTAGTCGGCGGGCAGCTTAATTTGTTTTGATCTGACTCCATAAGATCTTAGAAGGTGTCCCCCGAGAAAGCACTATGTCCAGGAGAAGAGGTACAGGGTAGGTTTATAGGTAGTTTATGTGGTCTTGGAATGACCACGAATTCGCACTCGGTATCTAAGGGTAGGCGAAAACCGTCCGGATCCCAAAGGCGAGTGTTAACCGGAGAGAAGCATACTGGACTGCCATGGGAGACGCTACTAGGTAAAGTTTGTAGGGCCACGGCAAGCGTCGTCCGCGAGGGAGAGATCTCTTCCAAGGAGGTGCTAGTTTTAACGAGGCAAAGGCAGAGATTCCCACTAGGAAGGTGTGGGGCCTGACAACGCCGGACTAAAACATAGCGAGGCTAGGAGAGAGAGATACAGAGGTAATTGAATGAGAAGGCCATGGTTTGAGTAGAGCAGCAAGTCCCGGTTCGGTTCGTTCTGCCGTCTGCACTAAGGCAGGGAGGTTTTATAGGCAGGCCAGCCATGGTGGGGATGGTTCCCCCACCTGCGTCTGTTTCCCTCACTAGCTTTTCCCCCCTCTCTGACTGACGTCATAAGCTTTACTGTTAAAATATGGAAACATAAATAGATATTTTCTGGGCCGAGAAGAGGGGAACTTTTAATGATTCGCAATTAAGAGGTGGCCACAACAATAATACAATTGATTTAGTAATAATAAAATATAACTTTTGCTATAATAATAGCATGGCTCATCTCTCTAGGTGTGGATATGCTGTCATTTTGACAAGTCCCACAATTATGTATTTTGATCCGTTTTCATTTATCATTGATTAATTGATTAATTTACCATGTTCCAAGTGAGTAACCATGTTGTCGCATGGCTAAGAATATGTACTAGTTGCATTAGTTATGGCCAGTGGCTGTAGAAAGCATCGACTCCGTCCTAAGTGCATAAGGACAGTTAACAGCTAAACACGCCTACAAGGCGCTATTAGCCAATTAACATGTGTTCCTTGTTCCGGCTGACTCACACAGCTGATATTAATCAATCATTATTGCTTATTAATTAATTAAATGTATCCTTGCGATTGCGTACACACCGCCGCCGGTGTTGCGTAGCGGAAGCGGTGGGCGACCAGAAGAATCACAGGTCCGCTATCTGTGGTCAGTATCTCTGCTCTTCACTTCTGCTGTGGGCGATCTGTCGTCCTACTGCCGGTCCCTAAAAGGGTGCCTACCTTTAGATAACATCATCTGATAAAAAAATCCGCTCTTTTGGAAAGTCTGATTTGTAAAATTGATTTTTTTTTTTTTTTTAAAGTAACAAAAACCTTTTTTTTGTTTTCACCTGTACTTTTGGCAACTGCGAATACCCTTTAAACATACAATGATATATCAATATTCCATTTGATTACCCTGCGACATGAAAAGTAATAACTTAATTACTGTGTGATGATAAAATATTCTATTTTCAAGTTTATTTTGTAGGCTATCAAATTATTTTTTAAATATACTCTTAATGTATAAACCGACCAATCATGTCTTACAAATGCCCGGTCTAGAACTCAAATTAGAAAACACTTCAAGTGCTCAACAGCTGTTTAATGATACATACATTACAAATTTACCGTTTTTATTTTTTTCGAAAATGTCCTTTCACAGCAAACCCTCTGAATACGGCAAAAAAGACTCATTTCAAACGATATGTTCACAAAATGATAAAACATATATATATATATATATATATATTATTGTAAATATAATATATTTGCTAGTATAAATATTTATCTCAGGTTAACTCCAACCATACAATGTATTATTGTACTATTAGGGAAGATAAAACCTTTTGAAAATAGTATATTATCATTTTGATTGGTTTTTTTTATTGTTCCTCGAAAATTAAATCATATCATCATTATCATAGTTACAACAGTAGGAAGTAAATGAATGCGTATTCATGATATGTCCTTATCTTGCACATATATTTTTATTTGCAATCTTTTGCAGACCTCGACAAAAAACATATAATCAGATTAAAAAATGTTTTTTTAACAAAACAGCTGAGGCCGTGGTTGCGTATTCGCATGTACAGTGTCAATCAATATTGCGTGTCTTTTAAATTTATAATTTAACCGAAACCCATGTTTGTGTGATATTTCACACTCCGCTGACTTTTATTGGTGAATTGGCAATATTATCAATTAATTGTTGTTATCGTCATGAGACGTACAAAGTTTCCCAATAAAGCCGTGAGTGTTCCTATAGGCCGAGCTAAAGGTTAATTGGGTACCTGACCCAGTTAGTATTTTACCAGCTTATGTATCTGGTCCATTTCGAGAAACTAGCCCGAGACCTTTCGACCTCCTGCTTCGTAAGGTTTTGTCTTCAGTCATTCAGCTGACAATACCTTCTTAGTTCATTCCTTTTCTGAACAATTCAATCTCATAATTCACCTTTGTATACAATCCCCTCAATTTCAAATCATCTGTATACTCCCAGAACACGACTGACTGGAAAAGATGGCCGGATCAACATTTTTATGCCAAACCCGTTCAAATTTACAATTCGCCTGCGCAATAGTACTGAAGTAATACACTTGTCTAAGAAGATTAAGATATATTTATACTCACGTAAAATACATAGTTAGTAATATATGTATAACTTACCTTCTTTCAGAAAAATAAAATGCAGAATTGCCTTCACACTTCACAGACCTGTCACAGTACAAACTGTTATAAACACTGAGTAACCCGGCACCTGATATACGTACATTAAATATTTATACTTCCTCTGTCAGTCCTAACACCACCGCCTCTTAAATGCTAATTACAATTTAGCGCTGTTTGCATTAATATCAAGGCCGCATTTGAATAAATTATTTCAAGATTTCACGTCAACCGAGAGAATTATAGTTCACTTTTATTTCATCGGGGAATCATACAGCTATGTATAATCTTAAAGAGAGCTCAAGTTGTCATCTGTAAATGGTGACTCGCGTGTAAATGTAATATTCAAAACTTTGAGAACGTGTCTAGGAAATAGATGTTATCTAGCAGAAAATATCCATTATATATTGCAAGAGTACATTATAAGAGCGTGAGAGCCACAGATGCTCAAACTGGTACTACTTTTATCTTGATTTTCATGTATATGCACTTCACCTCAATTAGCAATGCGCTTAGCCCAACTGAGTACATAACTTGACTTGTGATGAGCTGAATAGTTTCTTCCTTATACTTTGAGCTGGAATCTTGGAGACTCCAGCCTGGAGAATACATACAGCCTACAGTAAGCCCCTCCAGAAACATGTCAGCTACACCTGCATTTCCCTCGTAAAGCGATCGCCTGTTCCAGATAACCTCCCAACCGTATATCAACTAATTAACCAGAGTAATTTTCTAAAGTCTACCTCGGTGTATTTAACCACTATACAATATACCGGTAGCTAAGTCTTATTGGCTAATACTGTCATCATGTCGAGTTGTTTTTGATTTTTCTATTATAATTTGTTATTATAAAGATGAAGATATCTTGTAAACTTTTTATACTCAATAAATACACTATTATATTATTATTACTTTGCAATGATAGTCTGAGCGTTTCTAAACTGAAATCAGCTAAAATGAAACAATAAATATTATTATTGATTGGTATTTTATTTTGTTGCCTAAAAAGAGATGTCTCTCCTTCGTTCCTGAAAGTAAAATACAAAAGCCTCACGTTGAAAATAATCACCATATGAACAAATTAATTTTTAGAACTAAGGCTCGTAAGTTAGAGGTGGTGGGACAAAAGGAACACACACCGGGAACAGGTAATTATAACCATGTTTCTCACACATTCAGTCCGCCTATCCGTCCAGCCTATGATTGTGGGAACAAAACGGCGCATATGAACACATCCATATTTTTTAATCAGGCCTGAGAAAACTACCCATTTAGAAATGGTAAATTACTTTGAAGAGGAAATAGTTTGGTTTTATGTTCACTTTTCTCCATTGTTCTAAACTAATTAAACTTAATTGTATCTTCTACTGAATAAGGCCTTTCAACAATTTTTTGGGCTTAATAATGTACGTTAGAAAGCTGGTATTGATATTTTCATTGATATCTCTATAATTAGTTCAATGTCATAATGTATTATTATAAGATATTTTATGAATAGAACATAAGATCGGCTTGCCTTGTCATCAAATGTTTATATGTTTTGAAATTATCATATGCCTGTACTTCCGACCGGAAGTGCCGCCCAAGACGCAAGTATGAGCCCTTTGACACAGGTGCCCGCATAGCCGTGCATGTTCGCACATACCTGTGCTTGTTCGTGCATACCTGTGCATGTTTTAGACTGCTATGTTTTTATGTCTCAAGTCACATTCTTTTCTCGACTCTGCTCCAGGCAAGATGTGTTTCTGTTTCGGTCGATGTGAGTAGTATAATATTTTATCGTTTATTCTCTGGGTCTTATATTGTATAATAATATAGGGGTTTGTAATAATTTATAAATGTTGAATTATCAATTCTTGAATTATAAACATTTCATAATAATTTGTGGATCAACTATAGAACTATCCTGCTGGGTTTGAGTCACTTTTTCTGGTGTTTGTAGAGAAACTACCGTTTATATTTTTTTTTGTTATTTAAACCTCATTAGCTACGAATAATAAAAATTTTTAATTTTCAACGCCACCGAAGTTCATTTATTTTATGTACATCTCATGACCATGCCAAACAGGCATAGATAGATAAATAAAATTTACTTACAGTTTTCTTCGATATTCTTTGAGATTATTTACATGTTTCGGTATTCGTTTTCTTGTTATATATATATGTATATATTGTATAGTTTTTGCATAGAGTCACGTTTACAAAAAACTTCTAGTAGTATTTTCAAATGTGCTCAGTGAAGCAGTTTATGTAATTATTATTGAATGTTGTTAATGTCGTTTTTATAGTTCTGTCTACGATGAGGTGACTTCTCAAGTCGTTATTATTTTTAGTTGTTTTTTTTAATCTGATTAATTTATTATTTGTTTCTTCTATTTTGCAGACCTCGCTGCCATCCGGAAGTTGCTCGAGGAAGAGCAAGAAGAGGTCTGCCCCAGCTGTGAGATGCCGTTCGACAAAGGCAAAAAGAGGAAGCTGATTGACTCGTGCGGGCATGAGCGTTGCTACTCCTGCATGTTCAAGAACGAGAGGTGTCCCCTCTGCCCACCGCTAGGCTCCAGTTAGTACTAGTTTATTGTTTGTTTTATGTATTATTATGTATTGATTTATGTATGTGTTTACAATGTATTAATTATGTTGTTATGGTTACAGCCGCTCCAGCCAAGAAGGTCCCTCCCAGTCCACTGGAGGCCAACAGGCACACGGCGCAGAGGCCCCAGGTGAAGACAAACGGACACTTCACCTCGTACATGCAGGTATGTTCTTGTTTATATTATGACATTTTATGATATCTACAAACAGTATCAAGCTATCATCCTGGAACTCTATTTTTCCTATTTATAAATTGTTTAACTAACGTACTTCATTTTACTTGTGAATTCATATCGTTCGAGGAATTTCGTTTTTATGATTTTTTTTCATGAATAATTCAAATATCAAACAATAAATCTTCCGTCTCTACACAATATGGGACCTATTCAACAAAAACGTTTTCGACTGCTCTAAGCTGTCATCTTAATTTTCCAATTTCTTTAAAAAAATTATAACCCGTTAAATTGTTTAGTATGAAGCAGACTGTTAAAAGAGTTGTGTTGTTTCTACTGACTTCACGGCAAGGCCGTCAACTTCAGCACGTTCTGAACTGAGGAAGAAATCGCAGGTGGAAAGTCAAAAATTAAACCGAAAAAAAATATGTTTATTAATACCGAAATACGTTAAGAATTTAGCCCAGAATAGTGTTGAAAATATATGCATTTAAATTTTCGGGTGGTTGAGGCTGAAACCCTGACAAATCGAGAAGTTTACCAGCTGTTCCTTATCTTGAGGAAGTACTCCACAGATACCGGAGCCTGCGGAGTCGTCACTGTTATCGCCTGGAGCAGTTATTCCAGTAACTGGTTCTCCTATCTTAGTTTAGTGACAGTCTTACTACGAACGCTTCTTGCACACACCGTACTGTTTGTCAGAAAATACTCGAGGTTAAACAGAACATTGAAGGATTAGAATTTCATTCAAGCCTTACAATCTTTTAGCCGTCCTCGAACTAATTAGCCAAAGCTCTGCCTTTTTCTTGAGAAGCTGCCTTGAAAAGAGATGCCGGTAAAACCCGTGCAGCAAAGGAACGAAGGAAAAATTCAGTGTGAATCCCACAGGCACTTTGTGCATTTCACACTGTCATTCTCAAGTGGTAAAAAACAAACTTTATTTATTACGAAGTTTCATTTAAATAATGGATCCCTTTTTTTATTTTTATTTTTTCAATCCAAAACTATTTTTATTTGTTTGTCAAAATCCTCTAAACATGAAATTTGAATTGTGTTTCTTATAAATTACTTTTAGCATTAAATCCGGAAAGATCCAAGCACTGAGACGTACTTTGAAAATTACTGTTGATTCAAAGTAGGCATGATTGGGAGTTTTTTATTTATTTATTTTTTGTTTCATAACCCCTAGTTTAAATTTGTTAATAATTAAATATATACAATAATACTGACCTCAGATACAAGTTGTGCCACCAGATGTGTAGTTGTGTACTGTAACCATACTGTTGTTGGTACAGATGAGCAAGAAATGGTTCCATGGTGTGCTTTACCCCTGGCTGGAGTCTATCCAGTCAGGAAAAATGGCGTAGAAATGTCCGCTTTGAAGATCTTCACATCGGCCAATTAAGTCGAATTCTTTAAAACCTAGTGTTTTTGTTCTGTTTTTTTTCTTTTTCCAAAGTAAATAGTAATTGCCGAGTGCCACTAGCCACTTATAACAAAAAATAAAATAAATAAATACCAATACTATGCCGACGACTCATTTTCCTTTTGGAGAGCGAATAGGCCTCCATCATCATCGTCATCAGAAGAAGAATGTAAAAGACGATCCTTTTATCTTTGGGAGATCTACTCAAAAAGTAACGAGTCAGGTTGAGGAATGGCAGGAGTCCCACAGAGAATAAGTCCCAGGCAGCGAAGACATAAAAAAAGCGCTGGGTACAAATAGACATAAAAAAGGACAAAGAGGTAATAAGAGAAGAGGCTATAGTTAGCTGGAACCTGCCTCACTACGTGATCCGAATCTTCTCCTGTCTTCTTCAGCATCTTCTACCTCTTTCACGGTTACCAACGATCCCCGGATTCGACCTACTTTCTTAAATGTTTATAAAAATAGCCAGTCTGGTTGTGACCACTCAAGGGGTGTTAATATTGCAGGTAGGGTATTTGGGCCCTACTCAAATTTATCTACAGGGTGATTGGTTATAGCATTTCGCTCATTCTGGAGACAAGCTGGGAGCCATCGGGGCTAGTTAGCGTGTCAATTAGTAGGTGGCAGCACCTCTTGCGGCCGTCATCTGCACACGCGTCACAAGTGACAGAGGGTCAGTTGCTGGAATACAGAAGGACAGGAAGGTGTTACAGGAGTCAGGATGCGATGGAGGGTGGAACGAGCCGATCCGGGCATGATGGAACTCCTGTGAGACTAATATCTAGTAACGGCCATTAAATAAGGTTCAACTTTTAACTGTAAAAATATAACTGTTTTTGAATTCCTACCCTCTCTACAGTGCATATGTTATGCATGAAAAGGAGCTATTCAATCACCAATGTATACATTTTTATTGCTCATAATTTGTTTAAAAAAAGGGATTGAGGAAAAAAAAATAAGGTCCAACCATCATTCACTTGATCCCTTTCTTATTATTCAAATTCAAAACGAAACATTTGTCGTGTTATTTTATTTTCATTAAATTGCTGCAAAGTGGCCGATTTTCGTTAAGTTTTATTAAGTAGAGCTAGTTTTGTTTTTTTGATCAAAAAGTCCTGCCATACGCCCAAAATAAATATTTAGCCATAATCGCATTGACCAACTAATAGCACTAACCCCTTTTAAACATCATTATGAATACTTGTAGATATAAACTTTAAGTTATTATATAGCTCGACCCCATTATAAATTTATACTTAAAGTTCCTTGAACGTTTTAATATTAAACATCGTAGGGACTTTAGCAAATAATTAGAGTATTCGCGTATTTTATCCTAGCTCCAATTGCTATCACCAGCCTGCAGTGTTACCAACTCGGCAGACATTACCTCTTAATACACTTGAAGCATTTGAACATTGTTTACATTCCACTGCCTTGTTGATCCGATACAACCACTCAATATACCTCTGCCTTGACATTGTTTACAATTGCGTTGAGGGATAATTCAATTCGGTTTGAGTTGTTGTTGTATTTACTAATTATTCAATTGCAAATAAAACTTCTTCGTAGGTTATGAACCACTCGTTGGAAGTTCTATTAGATTACCACGACTTTTCCCATGCCCTCACTTCCCGTTATGATCTCCAGCGTAATCCTTGTAATTTTTGAAAAAATGCGTTCTAAATTTGGGTTGTTTTATCTTGTAATGACTAGATGTTTCCCGTTTATGTGTCAAAAAACTTTTTTATAATTTTATTCTAATTTAGATACAACCCCCCCCCCCCCAACGGGCAACAAAGTAACCCTTACAGTAACTTGTAAGTATGTAGTTGCTGGAGAGACGAACTTCACCGAGACCTGCTCTCGCCTGACTGGGAGTTATAAAAGCCTTCTCGAGCCTGGGTATTAACAGCGAGGCTTAAGGTTTTAGACCTTTTTCCACAGGTGAGCCAATTACCTGCGCTGTCCCCGCTGTTATTTATATCAGCCCGCGCAGGATCGGTCCTCTCTCGCAGCTGCGTCGTCTTCCTTTAAGGTCGCCTACGTAGACTTTCTACCCAGCAAGTCTCAATTCCTAGGTGGGGGTCTTACTATACAGTCTACCACGGGCAGGAAGGAACCAGTAATTAAGACACAATTTGCGATTCCATTATTCCTTTTGATATAGGAAGCTAGTCATTCGTCCCCCCTTCCTTGTCCCCTAACAAGCGATGGCCGTCTTTACGGGAACCCAGCGAGCGATTACCGACTGATGTATGGACTGTTCAACACTGATTCCACATTTTCATCAAACATGTCCGATTTTAGCATTTGTTTGTTCCAAGTTAGCCCGACATTCCACCAGGAGATATCTGTTCTTAAGGCCCAAAAAAAAACTGACTTACGAATTATACGCGTACATTTTATTTTACGTTTTTATTACTATTTTGTTTTTCTTTTTATTATAATGTTATAGTTTATTTTATTTGTAATCTGACCATAATGTTATTCATTGGGGAATTAGTACCGGAGTAAAGTTTGTTTTCTTTTCTACGTAGCTACTTCATGACTTTTTACGCACAATTCCATTAAAAACTACACACATACTGGCAACACAAGGCTTACCCGACGCTCCACAACTGTGGAGGAATCGGACTACTTTAAATTAACACAATCTTTCATATGTGGAGGCATCACTTAATGTCCTTTGTCCATGTATTTCTCATTTTTTACTCATCATTTCATTCACTATGTATTATTTATTGTCAATTGTTCACAGTAGTGAATAAATCAATATTACAACAAAAAAAAAGTTGCGGAAAGAGCTTACAATTACAAGGGGAGAATTAAGGACATCCGTTAAGGTTGCAATATGCACTCGGCATCATTATGCACGTTTTCACCATATCATCATAGCAGTAAGAAAAATGAATGAGGCAAGCCCTAAAACATGGACAATTGTCGCTCTTGGTTTAATAATAATGTGCCAATGCGGCCCTTTTCCGTTTTTCGTTGGTGCGATATGGAACCGTCAAGCGTGGCTGGAGCAAATCAGCCTTTGCAATCTGTTCGGTCAGAGCTTCCGCCGGATATAACTCGCTGACAATGACGTTCGCGATGGAAGTGTTCGACTTGGCTGAAGAGAGGAGGCACGGCCAATGTAGTCCTCTCTCTCGTTGGCCCACTAAGATCGAAGATAGTTCACACCTCTTTGGACCTTCTCTCAGGCAGTGTAGCATTCTCATTGTTACAATATCTTACATAGTCGGATATAAAATATCGGAGATTGAATCTTCAATTATCAAACATTATCTTTGATTTGGTATTTCTAAAATTCAATTTTTGAAAACTGCCAATAGGTATTTTTTTTCTATGGTGCAAAAAGTTTTTATTTTATACGTTAAAGATTTAAGAACTTGAGATCTGAAATTATTTACAGTAAAAGCAAGCCGATTCACATTTTCTGAGGATATTGCTTTAATTTCCTTGAGAGTTGGATTGAATGCGATAATTAGAAATCTGAACAATCAAATTAGAATTGAAAATTTATCGTAGTATTTAAAGTATATTGAAAATAAAACTTCTATTTGTTAATGATAGAAGTGAAAGTTAACAATTATTTTACGTACATGTTTAGAACAGGTTAACAATTACTGCTTAGAAAGGTCCAAGCATTAGAAAAGTATGTCAGTTTCATACTCCAACCGCCAAGTTTTTTTCCCAACCAGTTGAAGGGTCAGGTGCCCATTTAGACCATAGCTCCTTGTCCCAACGTCTCACTTACTTGTTGGTGAGGCATATGTCTTCTCATTTTTTCTGCTAACTTATTTTATTATCATAGTCGAATTTTAAACAAAAAATAATATTAATAATACTAATCAAGAATGTTATTACTGCATAATTAAGATGTAGTTATTTGATGAATGTTTTTGTAAATTAAGGATAGCTAGCAGATCTTCCTGCAGGGAATATTTATTATTACTACAGGACCTTTTTTGAATGTCACTGGACTTAAAATATAAATTGAGATTTAAATTTAGTTATTTAGTATTATTTACAAATTGAAAATATTTCTGTTCCATGTTAACTACAACTAGTTTAAGTTAATAATCTAAATTTGTCTGTTATTTGCTTCAGTCAAGACATGAACCCCAACGAGACTGGTCTCCTAGCAGGTTGCCCAAACCAGCAAAGGATACCTGCAACCACCCAGGGAATGTGATGACGCAAAGTAAGTATTACTTACTGCAATGACTGTCGTATTGATTTGTATTATAATTTCAAATATTACTACCCTCCCATAATGAAAATAATTAATGCAATCTCCCCTGTTAATGCCAGGTTGTCCGACCCCTCCGCAGGGGAGGAAAAAATTCTTCCTGAGTCCCAAAACTCTAAGGAACCCTTGGGGTCTTAGGAACTCTTCAAGGGCACCTTCTGACAATGCACTTTCAGGTAAGAATTGGGCATATTGCTTTAAACTTTTTTAAGTTAATTATTTTGCTAGGATATTTTTTAGTAGATGAATTATTACACTTAATTAATTGGGTTGCCTGGAAAATAATACAGGCTTTCATATTTTATTTAGTTTAATTCTCTGTATTCTGAACTGTTTAAAATTTGTTGATGATCGGCAAGATAAAAAAGCCTAAAAAAAGGGGTGCTTCATGAGAAGAAACTATCACCAAATGAGGATAAACTCGGATATGATCTCATCCATTAAACTCTACAGACTTGCCGCCTACCGACTACCACTTTTTCAGACAACTGCACCACTTCTTACAAGAAAAAATATTTGATGAGCAAAAAGGTTTTGGGATTCATAAATTTTAAGTATATTAATTTCTATTCGGAAAATATAGAAAAATTTTGAACATGTCAGCAAAAGTACATTGATTGTACAGAAGCCTATGTTGATTAATTAAGGCTTGTTTAAAAAAAATTATTTGTTCTTTTAGTTTAAGACCCTAAATCACAAATATTTCTGGGCAGCCCAATTGATCTCATATAAAACTATTCCACTTAAGGAAAGTATAGAATTAAGATTATTTTAGAAGCTGGGTTTGTTATATAAAAGTTTTACATGTAGCGTTGATGTCTGCTTCTGCGCCTGGTGCAAATGAACCAAGAAGGTGGTCTTCGCTCGTCCTCGGAAAAATTAAATCACTCTGGACGTCGAGTTCAATCTCTGGGCTCAACCAAATAACAACAGGCAAATAAATGCATACTTTTGCCTGCTTTCTGTGTTTTCATGTAATTCTTAACTTGAAACTTTCTGTGTTTGTTTTAATAATCACACAATTTTCACAGTAGGGCTAATAGAGAAACATGTGTACGCTTTAAGAAATACAATAGAGAATGCCCTTGCAATGATTGATAAGTCACCTATAAATGCTATCTCATACATATTTTCAGTGGTATGGCACTTCTAACAGGAATGGCATAAATGCATTTCAACATCACTTTTGCACCTACATGTCATGTGGTTGATGATAGCCAAATTGTATAGCCTTAAAGACAATAACTAATAGTTCTTAGTTAAATATCTTGAATGCAGTGTAAAATAACATAAATGCACTGATTAGACGAATAGTGAAATCTAACATTTTGTTTCATCTTACATGTTTCTGCTTTTACACTCATTTTTCTTTTCTTTTCTTTTCCACCAATGTAACAAATAGAAGAACTACACAACCTTTAAAAACACCAATGGTCGTTTGTCCTTTTTTTTTAATACACCACTTTCTTCCGATTCTTTATCATTGTTTTATTTGTGTTGATTTTTTTGTTTTCATGATATTTATAATTTTTACACGAGTTCTTTCTTTGTAGCATGTGATTAGCGTTGGCACCAAAGTTTTGCATGTCACCTTTTTATCAATTGAGTTGTTTTTTTTCCTACTTTTTTATGTTTCAACCATTCTATGTTATATTCTCAAAGGATTTATATTCATGGACTTTTCTTTTCAAATCACTAATTTTTTTTTTAATAGATAACTTCAGAATTCTAACAGCAGAAATATTTCAGATGATGAAGGTGGTACCATCAGACCCGTTTGCCAACCAAGAAAAAACCAGCAGGACTTGTACATGAGGCTAGGTCTCCTCTTGGGAGAGAATGCTCGGCGCGGTCCGAAATCTTCCAACAGGAGTTCGAGAAGCCACGATTCTATCTCTTCGCTGGCCAGTCTTGAAGCTAACACCCTTGCTTCCACCAATACCAGCCCTGTCTCAACTCTGACAGGTAAAAAATAAATAAATCAAGTCTAGTGTGATGAATAATACAATTTAGGTTGCTAAAAAGTTACAAAGATAATTTTAATGACTTGCGTAATTCTAGTCGACTAAATTTCCGACATACAGCACATATTATAAAATCACCATGATAAGAAACTCAATTTTAATTGTCATTGTCATTAGCATTTTGGGATCGCTTCTACTATTTCCGTCATTTGAATATAAAATAGAACTACCATGTGAAATATTATGCCTTTACATTGGTCGATTTAATGTTGAGAACATGCTTATAGGTGGAACACAAAGACTAACAGAAATTTGAATAAAAACGTTAGGGTTTCTGATTTTTAAAAAACCAATGCAACACTAATAATCGAATAATTCTTATTAGATGTTTTACTAGGATCCATTACATACATTAATAAATTACATATTATTTTAAACAATTTTTTGTACATTTTTTAAGGTTCGTCTGAAGCAGACCAACATCGCAACTTGAAAGAGCCTTCTTCTGACAGCGTAGGCTCCCTAATGTCGATGTCTGGTCAAAGCAATTGCTCTTCCAGTCCTCTCCAACGGAGGCATTCCCTAACGAGTGAGTTCTCATTAAAAAAGTGTAACTATCACACTATTATGCTTCATTAACTTTCAGTAGTTAATGTAACTATTTTTTTTTTTCTTCACATACAATTATTTAATTCATTCATTCATTTTTTTTTCTTCACAAACTAACTCATTCTGTAACTTATTTTCGTTTTGGTTTGAGCAATTAACCTGCATGTTTTTAGCTTCACACCCGGGGAGACTACAAGAGCTGAACGCTTTCAAAACAAGGAAACAGTCTATAAGGAGGTCGGCCAGGTCTGGAACGGTTAAGGGACCCGTAGACCCACGAGGTAGTTATTCCATTATTCCTTTTTATTTTTAAACCTCAGTTTGATCCTGAAACTACCCTTTTTGTAGAAAAATAAATAAATAATAATAATTACAAAATTTTATAAATGATTTGACATAAACTTTATTTAATTTTGTTTTTCTGTGAGGGAGATAACTTTTTTTGAGACACCCAAGTAAATATTTTATGTTCCATCCTTTAATTAAAAGCTATATTTATAACAAATCAATGTTGTAATTTCATTTAAAGAACTATATAAACCTTTGTTAAAAATAAAAGAATTTGCAATCTACGCCCTTACCATTTGATGGATCAGGACCAAATTTGACTCATTGATTAATTAGCACAAATGAGAGCTAACACCGTTAAAATCATTTAATTTGTTTGTGTCAAGGACAAAAAACATTTTAATTGTTTTTATAAGAAGGTATGCAACCAAATACTGAAACCTTAACCATTGAAGAGATACAGTAAAAATGTGGAAATTGGAAATTTGTATTCAAAGCATAATCACATACTTACTATTTTGAACTAGATCATTTAATCCATGGACATACGGACATACTCATCAGAACATAAAAATATTAATAATGTACCTTACTTAGATTTACCCAATATGAAATAAACATCACATTGGGGAATTCATTTGCAACTGAATTCATCGTGTCCATAAACTTATACAGGTGCAAGTTACTGCAAATGAATAAAAGTCATTTGTTGAAATAAACTCGTTTCATCGGCACTCTCGCTCACTATTTTTTTTTTTTTTTACTCACACTTTCTAACATTGAATTTAAAATTCTAAAAGCTATGAATTTAGATTCTTATATTTTATCAAGTATCAATAACCTTCTTCAGTTTTACTTCATTGAATGTTGAATGTCTAGTGATTTAATTAAATTTTTAAGGAGGATGCATTATCTTAAGGTTTAACATAAACTATTCTTTTTAATTTAAAGCTGTAATGCATAAATAGTTTGGCAAAGTCAAATTAGTTTAATCTCAAACTGCACCTTATTTATCTGGATTGACGGTAACATTATAAAAAATATTTCAATTTTCCTCTCTTCCTCTTAATTCCTTCCATTAAACCTTATGGTTCGCAATATTAAACCAATATCTAAGATTTTTATTACTTGAGATTGTTAGGTGAATGGCAAACTCACAACTATGCATAAGCAGATAGAATTTGAATTAAATCATTTAACATTTTGTGCTGTGTTTTTAGAATAAAGCTTTGAGTTTTACATATACCTTATTAAATAACCTAGCTTATTATTTCATAAAACATCACTTCCATCTTCATTGTTTGACTGTGTCTCAATAGCGCATGGATTTCACATTTTAAGATTTTACATGAAACCTTATTAACTGAGATCCTAAATTCCTTTTTCAGTGAGGTTCGCTGAATACCGAAACCAACAACTTCCTCTCAAACCGTTGTTTTTTGAAGTTCCTGCACAAGAGGCCGACCCGATGTTTGTTGGACGAGACAGTATAGTCCGCGAAATCGAGAGCTGTCTCGCCACATCACTACCAGGTGTTATTATTTCCGGAAACCCAGGAACTGGGAAAACTGCCCTAATGCTGCAGCTGGTCGAATACAGTTGCTTTGGCAGGCGCAAACAAGGTAATTTATATTTTTAAGCAACTTTTTTTTCAATATTATTTTAATCTTTTGATGGTTCATTTTATTTTTATTTTTTTTATAGACATTCATATTTACAATGGGAAGGACAGGCCCAGTCCAAGCTCGAGTCCTTCACAAAGCATTTACTGCCAAGTTAATCTAGTCTCCGAAAGAATTCAGCATCTCGCATCTCATGTTGTTGCCTATCACTTTTGCCAGGTAAGAACTGAACATCAAAAATTACCTCAATATCTATTTATTTATTTTTTTGGTTTGTGATGCTCACTGAATAGTATTCTACAAATATATTTATGAGAAACAAATGAAATCCGTAATTAATATTTTAATTTATAATAAATACATTACACATTTACTTTTGTTACAGTCCGATAACAACGCAACCTGTTTAGTTCCCGATTTTGTACATTCTATCGCCGCTCAACTCTGCCAAGCCCCCCAGCTTGCAGCTTACAAAGAATACCTGCAGTCAGAACCTCATGTCCTGGTAATACAATTTATCATTTAGTTTTTTGTTTTATAATATCTGTAGTTAAGCTATTTTAAATATTAATAAAATTATATCAAATCGATGGTACAACACTTCCTGAAGATTCTTATAAATTATTAGTTATTAACATTAGATAATCTTGCTCTTTTTTTTTTAGGCTTACCTTTCATTGAAAGAATGCATCGTAGACCCAGCAGGAGCTTGGAGACGTGGGGTCATGGAGCCGTTGTGTGCCCTACGGAGGGTAGGGAAGATAAGCGGGCGAGCGGTGGTCTTGGTCGATGGTCTCTGCGAGGCAGAGTACCACCGACCTGACCATGGGGACACGATAGCAGCGTTCATAGCAAGGCACGCCCACACAGCGCCTCAGTGGCTCAAGTTCGTCCTCACAGTTCGCACTCATATGGATGAAGTCATGCCACCCATGCCCTTCCAACGACTCAGGTAACTGCTAACTTATTCAATCTTATAGAACCACAATTTGTTTTTTTACTTTATGAAATATTATTTGGATAGTCAAAAGGGAGAGGGTATACTTACAAACAGGTTAGGGTCAATTGTCTCTTTTTTTAATGACTGTATGCAATAGTGGTAGTAAAATTGATCTGAAATTTTAATGTTATAATCAGCAACACCCCGAATCACGCTGATTACTTATTGGTTTCTCGTGTCGATTCAAAATTTCTGATCTTTTCTGCAAAGTTAGACATTGGATGTTTAGAGTTATTTGAACAAAATAAAGTTTAGAAAAGATTTTAATAGAGTTACTCAATCATTATTTTAGCTATTCACAATTGTTTTATCGATTAAAAGGGCAATTTTCTTAACTAAGATGGCTTAGCTAATAAAATAATGTCAAACTACTGTATAGTTTAGTATTTAGTACTTAGTGTATAATGTTCACTCACTTTTGATGGGTAAAAAAAAACACATAGAATCTGCGATCTAATGAGAAAATAACAGTGAGGCCACTGATAAACAAACCAGTTTTATTTTTATCTAAATTAGTTTAATCAACATTTTTTTTCTAAGTTTCTGTCACTGCATTTTTAAACAATAGCTTATCAGTGTGATCCAAAATGTTATATGGTATTTCCATAAAATGTTATATTGTTTCATGTTTTGATTGCCAATCGAACACCTACATACACTGTCTGTTTCAAATTTAAACCACTCCCTTGATGCTCTGCATTATAACTTCAGTTACTGTTAACATTAAATAATGGCCTATAAATCGTAAATCACTGACATTACCAATTCATTTCAGCCTGGACGTAACGAGTTCCCAAAGCGAAACTCTGCAAAAGGACCTTCTGGACTATATCAACCACAGAGTGAGCCACAGCCCGAGTATACAGAGCAACATCATCACTGGCTCTGCAGGGCAGTTCCGTCTGTGCCAACACCTCGCGGGACTGGCCAGGGGTTCAATGCTCTTCGCAAAGATGACACTAGATCTCATCGAGAGAGGCAATCTCGTCGCTAAGTCAACTAGCTATAAAGTTCTTCCAGTCAGTCTTGCACAGATATATCTCCTCCATTTCAACCTTCGTTTCCCGACTACTAGATCTTATGAAAAGGTAATATTTCTATTTTAAAAGCTTAAAATATACCCTAAAAGAATTAAATACACATCTATAACTAATGTCCATAAAAATGTCCGACCCGTATCATAGATTCTTCAAAGATAATATAACCTCGCTTTGTATGATTATTAGTCTTCTTGTTCATAGAAGCCAGAACGGATGGAATATAATAGTATATCTAATTTATGGACTAAGCATGATGTTAATAAATCAAAGATTTATATTAACCTAATTGTTTTAAAAGTCTGTAACATTTTTATCTTTGTTTAATTACTTCAAGCTCCCAGCATCCCCATTGAATTACTCTAAATATTCACTAATTGTGGTTTTTGGTGTTTGGGAAGCCTTCTAAGAACCTGACCCTATTGAATGGGGATGTGATGATTTTTATATCGTTTATTACATTGTTCTATTTCACAGGTCTCACCAATCATCAGCGTATGCTTGGCTGCACTATATCCTTTAACTCTTTTGGAAATCTACTATTCCGTTAACGCTCTGAATACAACTGATTTCTTGTCTTGGGACGATTTCCTCGAAAGATTTAAGGTTAGTTAAACGATATTCTGAATAATCTGTCAATCTCATTCTGCAAAGTTCTTATTGTGATTAATGATGATTACAGATGTTAACCAGTATCCTAGTAAAGCGAATGGACAACACCTATATGTTTTTCCATCCGTCATTCAGGGAGTGGTTAATCAGAAGAGACGAAGGGGAAAGCAATAAATTCTTAATTGATCTCAGGTACCGTCATTTAATTAATCAACCGTTATTTAGTTAATGTTTATCATTAAAACTGTTTCGAATTATGCTAAATTTTTTATTGTCCTTGCAGAGTTGGCCATGCTGGCATTGTGTTCAGACTGTCTCGGCTCCAAGCTCCTTTGGATGCTGAGAAAACCCTCGAACTGGGACACCATATCTTGAAGGCCCACATCTACAAGAACATGACGCTGCAGAGGAACCCTTCGCGGGATCTGCAGGCTCACTGGGTCTCTACGGTATCTGCAGATGTGTCTCAGGCTATATCCTGCTTAAGGAACATTTACAGCCCCAATGTCCTGGTTAGTCATAAGTTTCAAGTTTTTACATTTGTTTATCTATTGGTAGACTAATAAATATTTCTTTAAACAAACATGTCAAAACTATTTTGTGACATGAATGTTCTGGGTTCAAATCCTAAATGCACAGTGATTTTATTTCATGTCCATAAATAGAAATGGGTTCCTCGTTATGGGTTAGATCTTTCTATCATAAACAAGAATACATAAAAGTGTAAATAAGTAAAAAAAAATGTATTTAAAAAAGAGTTATATTTACAAGTTTTTAGCTAAACATTGATGAATTTAGGATATTGAAAAATAATTTTCTGAGACAGGCTATTAGTGTCCCCTTAATTATTACTTATTCATTTAATCATATTCAACAAGTCAAAGTTCTGCTTATTTAACCATCTTCACTACTTTGAATGATATATAATCATTAAATTGTAACCAATTAACATTAAAACTTCTTTAAATAGCCATAAATCAATTAGCAGCCTTTCATAAAAAAACCTATAATACCTACCTTATTTCAAAATGAGCTTCTTTTTTCTATTTTGTATTTTGTGTAGGTGTCTCGGCTGCTTTTGCTAGCTGGAGCCAACCCTGACCACAAGACTGACCTCCTCGGGAATGCTAGCTCCCTCTGCCTTTTCGCCCACGAGGGTGTGGTAGAGATGGTATCTCTGCTCCTAGAGTTTGGTGCCAACGTCAACTTGACTAACAGCCAAGGCTGCACTCCGCTGTCTCTTGCTGCCACCAAGGGTCACATGCAAGTCGTTGTACAGCTTGTATCTGCTGGCGCGATTCTAGGTCGCACTGACACTGCTGGAAGGTAACTAAGATGTTTGTTTTATTATTTAAATGCAATAATGATATATTATATAAACAAGAATACAATTAAAAGTGTTATTTACTAAGCATACTAGGGCAGTGGTACATAGTGTCCGCTAAAGTTTATTGCTTACAGTGTATAATATAATAATGGCAACATAAACAAGTAAAAAGTGATTTATCAAATTGTTATTGACATCATATAATAATAAAAAGAAAAAAATATAAGATTTATTTTATAAATTGAAAGATCTGATATTATTAGCTAGATCATAGATTATTAAGTTGTTAGCTGGATGAGGTGATACCTTCGGTTTCAATGAAACTACTTGTTGATGTCTCAACTAGCTTTTATTTAGAGGGAGCTCAATCAACATCTCCTTTCTTTCATCCTCAGGCACTTTACAGGCACTTAGTCCTCCTAAAATAGCAACATCGGACAAAAAAGACATCTCAGCCAGAAATATAACAAAAAATAAAATTTTATCTCATAATAAAACATCTTTGATAGCAGAATTGGTCTTATATACTGCGTGATATAAGGTTTCGAAGAACTGCTACCTTTATTACTTATGTTTTGGAAAGTTCGAGTAACAAAAATAAATTTTTAACTATGTTCAGGGCCGATCTCCTAAAACCTTTCAAACAATAGAGTGCACCTCTTCTACCTTACAGAATGCATAAAGAAAAGATGCTGATATCATTTCGCTGATTTATGCTAACACTAACATTTCCAAAACAATCTTAACTTTTTGTGCTGTGTTTGATCAAAATTTTGTTCCTTTACAATTTACTGATGAATTTTCCTCAATAATTTCTATAGATTATAAATTGTCTGTCTTATTTCATACAGTCCCTTATAAATATACTCTGTTGTAGATGTGCTCTTGTACACGCTGCGAGAAACGGTCACATAAATATCGTATCTTATTTGATCTCCTGCGACTGGTTGTTGGACAACGTCAAAATCGAGGTAGATCTGTGCGAAGCACTCCAGCAGTCATTGGTTGCTGCTGCAGCTCAAGGGCATGTTGATGTAAGTTCCCACAAAATATTTTAAATTTCTCCGAAAATTGTTTGTATTTATTTGAAATTAAATGCCCTTATGAAATTTTCAATATGAATGACTTCTCATTTTGACGTTTAGATCGTGGAATACCTTCTGGGTTTGCCCGAAGTTAAACCTGACGCATTGGACAGCTTATCCGGTGAAACTGCCCTCTGTGCTGCTGCTGCTAACAACTGTACACAAGTTTGTTCGTCTTTGGTCGGCAGAGGAGCCAACAGATCTGCGGTCAATAGAAAGGTTTGTATTCACTACTAATAATTATTAGTTGTCTATAATCTGACTGTTTAAATAATTATTAACCAAGGAAACATGATAGTGATCGCCGGGGCTCGAACATGATCACTGTTCTGACACTCTTCCCAACTGAGCTAACCCAATCTCTTTAGCTTGTCTCTGGTCAACCTTTGAAAATATCACTAGATTGACCCTATTCAAAAGATGCTACAATTGAATTTACAGTTTACTTGTCAAGGCATTACATTGTCTGGATTTTACCTTTTGTACATTTAATTTAAGCTCAAATGAGACGGCAAGAAATAAATAAAATATTTTCACAAAAATATATTTATTTAAACATTGGTTTTTACCTTCCAATTGAAAAATAGATCCTTAAAGATTTTTTCTTTGTTGTGTATTTTCTCTGGGTTCATTGGGCTATGTGTGATTTCTTGAATATCATATCTTGACTGACAGTATTAATGTCCATTTGATAACTGCTGGTATTGTCATATATTTAAACATTACTTATTTATTAAATAACTTTAAATTAAATATTTTGATGGGCCAAAATATCAGCACAATATGTATAAAATATTTAACATTATTCTAATGACTAGTTGTTTCGAAGATTGTTCAAATCAAAGTGAAGTTGTTAATTTTCCTCTTTAATTCAAAATGTACCCCATAATAGTTAGTTTGCATCTCATCTTGGCTTGTTGGGTAGGGTGTTTAGTGGAATTGTTGAGTGTTCGTTCGAAATTTTTCTCAGCCGTAACATCATTAACAACTGAACCTATTTCTACAAGAAATGTATTCAAATCATAAACTATCAAAAAAAAAGTAGATTGTAGATTGAAAGGATACTCAAAAGTATGTGCATTTTTAAGCAGTTCACTTAAGACTTGATTGAGAAATTTAAAGCGTAAAACCCATGGTTTATTTGTCCAGTCATTTTGAACCATGAATGTTAAGTGGGTACATGCACTTCATGACCACCTTCACACATTTTCATGGGCACCACTAGCTATGCTGTACCCCTGTACCCTTCTTACCAGTAACGGCACATATAATCACCTTAATTTTAAAAGTGATTAAGCCCTTTACAGCCTTTACCCTTCACGCATTTTATAAATGTATTTTAAAATCAAAAGAAATGTCTTTAACTAAGAAAATTTATGCAAAGATTTAACAATCTAGAAATAAGCATCAAATCGCTCATATCAAGTATGTATAAAGTGTTTGATATTTTTTTATACGTTATTATTCATTAAAAAACATATGATTCACAATCATATTTTAATAGTTTTGAGACACGGTGTTGTTCAAAGAAGTTTAAATAATTTTACATGAGCATATTTGCTACTGGAGATAACACAATAAATTTTATTATAAGTTGTTTCTATTTCTATTCTACATCTCTGCCCATAAATCAAAATATTTGTAGCAAACATGCAACAGTGATAATGACCAGAAATTAAGATATTTTATTAATTATTAAATTTATTTAAAAATATATAATATTATTAAGTTGAAGCTAATAAAACCGATTGTGCATACTAACAAGTAATGCTTAACAACCCCTAATCAATGAATATACAATTTTTTTAAAACAAGCTATTTGTGTACAGAAAATGGCCCCCCTGATGCTGGCTGTGAAGGAGGGCCACTGGAATACAACAGAGAGGCTCCTCCAGCTCCAGGCACCAGTGGAGCAGACGGACCCACAGGGAAGGACCTCTTTGATGATAGCGGCGATGGAAGGCCACGTAGCTGTCATCGACCTCTTGCTTGACAAAGGTAACTTAATCTAATCACCATACTTTAAAAATTTCTTTTGATAAAACTAATCAATTTTCTAACTTTACAATAATATTTAATTAACAGCAGTTTAACTGAAATAATTTTCAAGCAATTTAGTTGTGATTTCTATTTCTTATAAAAAAAAATTACTTGGATTAAAAGAGCTGTAAACAGAATTCGCTCATCATGTGACCCTTTAAAGTGTCAAGCTATCTTCTGAATAAATCTGTTTTGCTTCGATCCCATCATGAATGACATGATGCCTAGTCTCACCTCTTTATTTCCTTTTTACATTCTGTATCTTTGTCTGATTTTTACCTGATTCCGGGTTTTCCCAGGATGCTCTGGCTAAGCCCTGGTGGCTTTCAAGCTTCTTTATTTGCTGTACCTCAAAAAAAAGACAAAATTTCTTTCAATCCTGGATTCAAATTACAATAAAATTTCATTTTGGTTCATGGTTGTTTTTGAAAAAAACTGTTTAATTGTTCGGTGCATGAATGATAAATAAACAATGAGTAATTGTGCAGGCGCGGACATAGAGAAGCCTGATGAGGAAGGAACCACTGCCTTGGGATGGGCATGCCAGAAAGGAAAACAGCAAGCAGCCCAGCGCTTGCTCGACAGAGGAGCCGAAGTCAATCAAGTCGACAAATTAGGCAAAATTCCTCTTGACCACGCTGCGACACAGGGGAATCCAGCAATAGTACAGGTAATTTGATCTCTTTTTAAGTCTCACAAATCATTTTAAACATTTATCAATTTTGGATAAGCCTTACCCGATGTTTTTATTATTGTAGCTTCTGCTGGAAAGAGGCGCTATGTTGGAACACGTCGACATGGACGGAGTGAGACCTCTTGACCGAGCTATAATGTGCCGTAACCTTTCTGTGGTACAGAGCTTTCTCAAGAGAGGAGCTAAACTGGGTCCAACAACATGGACCCTCGCTTCAGGCAAAAATGATGTGATGTAAGTTTAGACTCCTTTCATTTTTACCACTTCACCTTAAAATAATTTAAAAATCATGTTATCAAAATATTTATACTGATAATTAAAATAACTTTCAGAATTGTCCTGCTCAACAAGCTCCTCGAAGATGGGAATGTACTCTACAGAAAAAACAGGCTTCAGGAAGCTGCTCATCGGTACACCTACGCTTTGAATAAGTTCCCGCCTATAGAAAGCCTTGATTCAACATTTAGGCAGCTTCGCTTAAACTTCTTATTAAACCATTCAAGATGCAAACGTAAAATGAATGTAAGTTGATTAATTTAAATTTAAGTTGAGTTTCTATGAGTTTGATACCAACCATTTTCCTCTTCACTGGTACAAACTCCTACTCTCGACTGGCTCCTTCAAGCCATTATTCCATGTTTTCTGAAATCTGGCTTTGAGCCTTTTACTTTGTACATGGGTCTCGTAGGTATCTTCCAAATCTCCTGAGCAAATGACTGCAATTGCTTCTTGACGCTAAGTTGGCTCTGATAGTTGTATTTCTAACTCTACCCGTTCTATTCTTCCAATCAATTCTATTCAGCAACTTCGTCTCCAAGGCCTGTATTTTGCTGTTCAGTCTGGTTATGAGGGACCATGTTTCGTTGAAGTAAGTCGATATGGAGAAAGGAATTTTTAATAAACAAGTTCTTATTGATGAACCCTCTTGAAAGTCTACTGGTTGACTTCATGCTGTCGTTTAAACCGAGATCCAACCTATCCTTACTGAGGTACTAAATACTCAAAGCTATATGTACACACTCTAGCTTCTCTCTTTCTGACCTCACAATCCTGCCTCCACAGTCAGTTTTTCCTTCAAATGTATGTGATTAATGTACTTCCATTAATCTACTTATTTAAATAATAACTTCATTTTTTTTTTTTCAGAAACCTACAGAAGCTATTGATTTGGCAACTCAGGTATTGAAGCAGAAGCCTGATTGCTATGAAGCCTACTATGCACGAGCTAAAGCCAGGGTTGATTTGAGGTAATTTCAATGAATCAACTTTATTATATTTGTTGTTAATAATTACCAGATTATAACAGTCTCATTTAATTTTCAATTTCATATCATCAGTTCACGTGAATTGGTTTCTTTAGCTTTCTGGAAATAACAAAATACATTGAGGTATGCCAAATACCTTACTATGTCACTGCTTTCAATTGTTGTAGTAATTCCCTGCCTTTCCTCACTCTTTTTATTGTCTTATTATTTTTAATATTTATTTGTGCTTTAATGTTTCTTTAATCATCTAATCAATCGATAAAATCCTTGTTTTACTGGAAAAAACTTTTATAAGCACGTTAGAACAAGTGATCCCCTCTAATCTTCCTGTTGTACCAGTTGGTGGCGTAGGTCGCACTTATGTAGTTTGTCGCTGTGAAAACAGGTGCAACATTTGAGATTGGGTTTTTTTCCACACATTCCTTTGATCTCTATTTGAAATGAATTATATAATATAATACATATATTTTTTTTGCCTCAATACAAATCACAGAATTTTGTCTATTCTAGAAAATGTTGAGACAATTGCAGACATAGCATGGCTTTAGGATATGAATAAGATCACTCTAAAGGAAATTCTAGAATCAATATCAAGCTTATATCTCCTGTAATCTCAAAATAAACATGTTGTTTTATTTAGCAAAATTGGCCAGCCTTTTATTAATATTTTTGATTTTTTTTCAAATTGAATGTAAATATTTTTTTTAATCTTCGAACTCTTTGCTGTTTTACTTCTACGTTGTAACTGTTTCTTCGAAAATCTTATACCGGTTATTTTCTTCAGGAATTACGACGAGGCACTGGAGGATGTACAGGAAGCTCTTCTGCTTTTGCCCCCTCAGAGTAAAGATATAAGACAGATCTTACTTAACCTACGTGAGGAGATTAAGCATGGACACAGGACTTCATCGGTGGATACTCTTAACCAATCTACCACCAGCCTATAAATCCTATATTTGTCTTAGTTTTATTTTAAATGGATAATATAAAAATTAAAAAAAAATGAAGAAATTTTGGACGATTTTATAGAGTATAGATTATGTATGTATAGTTTCAGTGAGCTGTAAAAACTGATGAAATTATTGGCCCTACCTCCGAAATGGTGCATTTAACCAGCGCAGCCGCTGTTTTTTAAGACTGGATAAATTTTTTTTTATTATTGTTATTTTATTTTTTTTTGTTTTATCGTGCCATGGGCCTTTGGTATTTAATTTTATTATTATTAATTTTTTTTTGTAAATTTATTTTATTAGTGCAAAGCACATAAGTACATAAATATGAAAGAAATTACGGTTGTAGAAATGTATTATTTTATTTATCGTGAAAAAAATGAAAATTGTATATGATTAATATTATTCGAAAAAAATAAAACGTTAAAATTATACGGTCATATTTCAAGTTTTTTAAGCTCTAAAATAGCCTTACACAAGATAGTATATAATTATATATATACATTCAATTGTTTTTACTAACTGCTTATTTATAGACGTGGCCTTTGCCGGTCATGATCAAACCATCATGTTAACAGAAAAAAATCCCATTGTATTTTATAGATTTATTTATTTTTTATTTTATGCGTTGATAATGAAGAGCCATTTTTAAAAAATATTTTATATAACTTGTTAAAATAAAAAATTAGCGTTGTTATTACTAGCTAGATGTCACATATTGTTTTAGGTATGTTTAATTTTAGTGTTGCGGAAACCCTACTTATAATTTCTAAATATTAATCAAAAGTAATTATGATACTTTTTCCGATTTTTAATTATTCCTTCTTCACTGTTTTTATGCCTGAAAGGAGTGAAGAGAAATGTAATCGAGCATCTTTCTTTGTAAATTTTTTTTTTTTGTTTTATCTTGTTTTTTTTATTATTAAAAATTATGTTTATTTATTAATGAATAAAATTTTTATTCGTCTATTTATTTATGATGAGTTGTAATATAGCAATGATCAAGTCGTAGAAAAATTAGTTTGTAAGCATTTTATCATTTCAGAAAGATGCTGGTATGAAAAAGTATTACCAACTCGAATGACAAAGTCTTGCCGATAAAATATTATTTACATTAATGTCATTCATTTTAACCAGTGATTGTTGTCCATGTTAATGTATTTCTATTTAAAATCCATTTTAATTAAAATATTGTAATTATAAATTGAAAATTATTATTGTTGTTATTTTCGAATTTACTCCACAAAAATCGATATATTTATATATTGGAGGAATTGGGAAATATATTTTTAATGATTTTATTTTAGAGCTATCAGATGTTATTTCCTTAAAGATTGTTGATATTCTTCTTCAAAATTGAAAATATATATGTGTGTGCGTGAGTATTTAAATAGAAATTTTTAATGCCTTTTTTCATGTCTTCCAGTATTATCATATGAGATCATTAATTATTTTAAATAATATCGAAAGAACTGTAATATTTTATTATGATACATATATATAGAATATAAACAAAAATATATGAATTTATTAATGGCTAAAAAGTAGCCATTGACCACCCTGATTGTTACTTATCTGAATATATATGTCTTGAAGAGAGAGGTGTTGTGTCTGTTTAATAAACCAATTTAGTCCCCTGATATTATCAGTCGAACACTGATGAGTGAGTAGATAAACAACTGATATAAAGGCAGGCCCCTCAGTGCAATTGGCAGTGAGTCTTGTGCTTGCAAAATAGATCAGTCTCAAGAGAGATGCCGTGCACGACAGAGGGACATCCAATTGAATACCACGATGGCTTGGTCGCAGCCGTCGAAAAGATGTACAAGGTAACTTATTCAAAATCAATGCAAATTTTCATAAATATTATAATGAAATATCTGTCGTTGATATTTGTACATTAACAAACCACTGAAAAAAATACAAAACAATTGAATAAGTGTCCTGCTTACAATGCAATGGAAACTTCATTCATTTTTTAAATAATGAAAATTTATCATAATACTTAATATCTTCTTTTTCTTTTTTTGTTTATTTGTCAATATAGAAAAACTAAAAGTTATTTGACTTAGTTTTCTTCCAAATTGGTTCTTTTCAACTAGTAGTAAATACTTTTAAGGCAATTGATGTCATTGCATATCAGAAATATACTTAGATAATACTGAAATTTTTAAATGATGAAATTGAGAAAAATATTTCTTAGTGTAAATGATATAATTACTTCTATGTATATTTTTCTAACAATTATTCTAGCATCAAAATTTTTGATTTTTTTTTTTTTTTGAATAGGAACTTTAAGAAAATTGTTGCGAATAGATAAAGAATTGCCTGTTTTAACTATTCAAGCTCAATATGACAAGGCTAGTCTATTATCTCTCCCCTATAGCTTTAAATTAGGATTAAGTAATCCAATTCGAATGCGATCTACAATCTACCAATACATCACTTCAAGGCGTCTTATATAAAAAAAATTTCTTCTTAATTTCCACGGCCTTGGACCTAATTGCTATTATGATCTATGGTGGATTTACGATCTAACTTTGTTATTTGAGGTCATAAATAATTCAGCTTACCAGAATCTTATATTTCTTGAACACTGACTAATAAAAAGTATAAAGCGACTATATTTAACTCTGAATGTCAGGTTTTATCCCTGACCACAAACTACAGTTGCTGGATGAGCTCCGGGAAGGACATATACTCAGAGTAGTAATTGACTGGTTAGAAAGAAAATGCAGTGCTTATTAATTATAGGGGGAAGTCGAGAAACATGTGTTTATTAAAAATAAATATTTAACATAGTATTTCTAAAACAATATTTAACATTTTTCAAAATGTGTCATCTTGGACTAAATATTCGAAGGTGATAACCTATGTTATTCAAATTTTTATATCCCTTCCAAAAACATGAGAAAATGTCGCATAGCAGGTATATCTTTTTTTCAATAATTTTCCATATTTGCTGTGAGATCCTCATAATTAAAAAGTGATGAAAATACAATTTTTTCCACTGTGGCACTAGAAACCACGGACAGAATTTCTTAGCCTAGTGCTTTAAACTATAGATCACATTGGCACATTTTAATTATGGTTAATGTTATTCATCCTAACTATTGTAATAAATGTTTAATTCATTTTAAAATTTCCTACATAAATAGAAAAGTTAGTTTAGTTCGCACAATGAATATGTCTATTTTATTATTGTTGTATATATAGGAAATCTGTTTATTTTATGCAAGAAAAATAACTTGAATTGTTTAATACTGAAGTTTAATCTTGAAATTAAATTATGAATAGTAATTGATTATCGTAAATTTATTTTGTAAAACGATATCCAATAGAAGAGATAGACGAACGTTTTTAGTAGTTAATAATTGTGCTTGAAGGTCCTTGATAGAGAGAGAATGTCAATGACAGCCAATGCTGCCCTTGTTCTCTGGCCTGGCATTATCGGCAGTGTCTATAAATGCAATTAAGTACTTAAATATAGAGCCCTAGGTCAATTGCATTTGTCATCACTAGTCTAGAACATGGCTCAGTAATCTCCTTTGAAAAAAAACCTCTCTATTGCAATATATTCGTAATTACAAAAATAATATCTACTTGAATATTGACAAATATATATATTGCCTATTATAAATAATGAAAAAATTGAACAGATTTATGAAAGTGCAGTAAAATTTAGATGTTTCTGAACTCAACCAGTGATTTTTTCAGTAATGATAATTTGTGTGGTAGTTCCAATTGATTTCCCATGAGTATAAAAACAGCAAGCCCTATGAAAAATAATTATTGGTTATTAGGAATCACATTAATTACTTCAACATTCTCATTAATATTATATAATATACGTTTGGGCTAAAATGAACTATAATTATGTCAGTGTATTTGCAATTTTTTTCTGCAATACCACTTTTGTGTAGGGATAATATTTTGCGTCAAAGTGTTAATAAGGGTATATTATTAAACAATTACTAGTAATTATCAAATAAACTATGTCATGATTTGTAATATTGTTTATTAGTTGGGTCTTCAATAGACTATTATTACAAAAAGTTATTCTTTTCGCAGAGAAACCATTAATTGTGAGCTTCATCGCACTTGATTTTTGATTTTATTTTACTTTGTTAATGCTATAAAGAATCAAATAACGCATTATTTTGCAGGATCTTCCGTGCTCTATTCTACATTGATAATTTATACTTCTGATTCCAGTTGAATTACGCTTAAATCCTTCCATCTTCTTTTTCAGGCATTATCAAATTTTGAGATAGGTTCTATTATTTTATAATACCACTTCATACTGTTAAGATTACCAATTTGGCACAGAACATTTCGTGTCGTTGGTAATCTTCTTAACAGAAACTTCTCACCTCATCAAACAATCAACATTGTCATAAGAATGTTATGTTAATAAAAGTCAGCAAAAAAAATTAATTTACCACCCTAATAAACCTTGTGTATCAAAACAGCAGAAGAGGCATTATATACTTTGTATAGCCATCATAAAATTTATTGTTGTTGTTTTTTTTCAACGGTTTATAAAGTTTTATCAAGGAAAGGGATATCGGGGGTAAAACTCAAACACTTACCGTTTCCCAGTCAATAATCATACCATTATCAACTTATGATAACAATACTGTTGCTCATATGTGGCTATTATTGATTAAAAAAACAAAAGTGAGACAAATACAAGTCGCTAAGTGTGCCTTATCAACTCCAATGTCCGCCTATCTAACACTAGAAGGAGTTAGCTCATATCGGCTAGGTTGAGGTATAATAACACAATTCAAGTGAGCTATAATCTCTCTAATGAGTAATTAAGGGTTGTTAAAATACCTGCGATAAATTGATTAAGGTAGATTACTATAAGGCCGTCTTACATAAGGTTCATTCGAACCGTTCTTTATTGAGGGGGTCAAGAATACAGGTGCATTAGAATGGAAATTTTAGACAAAGTTTGGAGAGTATTCGGCGTACAATAGAGATCAGTTTGAAAATTACTATGTTTTCCTTGATATTAACCATGGAAAATGTGGTCGATAAGTCAACACTACACATCCATGCTAATTCTTTTAGCAATTCGGGAATCCTGCCAGTATACAATTTTATCCCTACATCTTTCAAATCTCTTTTCTCACATGCGAGTAATAAAAAGTGTATTGGCCATATTCGTTTTCCAGACAGAAACGATTGTATGCGGTATTCACTTTTAATTTCACTTGTATATTCACTTTTTTTTCTGACTAGTTTAAATTTTTCCTTTAAAAGCACAGAAAAGAAATCACAGTGACTTAGCCTGTTTAGATTAACAACCACTCCAAAACTGTACTTATCAACAAATTTCATTTTTATGATTTGATTTTTAGTTTTGGAACATCAATGATTAGTTAAATAATTTCTGTAGAGGAGAGTCTTTAAAAAGAAAGTAAAGAAAAGCTTTATTATGAAGTACAAGCAAAACACTGGTACATACAAGTATTAAGAGTTACATTACTACATACTGGGTGGAATGTCCGTGGGGTCTGGGGCTAAAGCTGAGACATATATGTGTAAGTAAAGGATAAGATTCTGGGAAGTAGGGAGGTCTTGAAGGGATGTGGTTGCTTACTTAAAAATAACAGGAACCATCAGTGACTTTCATGAAGTCACAAGGCAGGTATACAGTGCTGCTCAAGCCCCTTCTACTTTTAGCATTATAAAACTATTGGTGGTTTAGGTTATTTCAGTAGGTCTTTATAAATAGACACTTTTTTTTTTTAGTTCTTGCACTGAAATTTACTTAAATTAACTTTGTTGCTATGGTATGTATTTGTATCCTTAAATAATTAGTATATCATGTTGCTTACTAAAAAAATATAGATTAAAGATTGTCAAGCGTTACCGGCTATGCGCAGAAGGTTGGGAAAAGTAGATGTCATTTTTTAAATCTTCTTTCAGACATCAAATTTCCTTTATATATCATACTCCTGAGAATTGATCCTGAAATAAGCTGATGAAGTTACCTGAAAGAATTCATGCTTTTAATGTTCTAATAAAAAAACTAAAAGTTACTTAGAAAAGCTGATTTTGTACAGGAGAGATAAAAATAAAATAAAACAGTTTTAATTTTCACACTATTGTAGTGCAGTAATGAGCCCTTTGATGTAGCCGACTAAAGGTGAGAATGCATAGCAGCCATTGTTCACCTGAGCTGGCACATATCTTTCAACAAAATAAATTTAATCGTTAACATTTCATGAATACCGAGGAATTGCTAGAGTCACTACTAGCCTGTTTTCTCTATTAACCTTTATTTCATATTTTCAGGCAACATTCGTTCGCTTCTTATATTCGAATAGCTGATCGTTTTTCCTTAAACGGATCTCGTTTGAAATAAGGAAAAAATACTTAGGGGTAGCCAGAGGACTGGAACCGGTTGTTTTTTTCAACTTCAGAAGCAGGATATGCCTTTTTCTTTTTAACAAGTGCTCTACAGCTAAGATCAAATGCGCTTTCCGCCTGTCCAGTAGTTTTTCTTAGATCTCTCGCGGACTAAATACGCATTAATTATTCGTTTATAACCTTTCTAACTATTTGAGAGATTAGCCAGAACACACATTACCTCTTTCTAATAAACGCGTAACCTTTTCCTTAAGCCATTAATATGTAAAATACACTTGAACCGCTCATTTATTAAGAAAATTAATTTGTATGCTTTCATTTTCGGTTTTATCAGGCCTTTTTGTATTCCAGATAAAAACCATTGTAGTGTAAGGTTACTGGTATAGAGATCGACAAGTATTGCACATCCGGTATTGACTGCCAAATTCGTTGAAATTAAGGTAAATACTTCATAATTGTCTGAAAAAAAAATTTATTTATTGAAGGAACAACTTGTTAATGATAGTTAGCCTCTGTTCCGTAACTGTTCAAGCTAAAATAAAAATGACTCGTACCATTAAAATTCTTTTATCTCAGCCAACAACTGTTAAGGTAAGGGTGTGCTCACAAAAAAAATGCTTTAAACTATATTAGGTCCTTGAGGATTATCAACGTCTCTGCCATATGAGCCATTATCCTTGCGAAGAATGGTCCACGCAAAAGCATTGTTGTTAGTTTTATAATGCTTATATTATATATAATGCTAAAAGTAGAAGGGGGTTGAGCAGACCTGTATACCTGTTTATCATCTTACCCTTATCCTTTTCTTATACAAATATGTCTCAGATTTAGCCCCAGACCTAAGTTGTGCCTAGACATTCCACCCAGTATGTAGTAATCTTAACTCATAATATCTGTATATACCAGTGTTTTGCCTGTACTTCATAATAAAGCTTTTCTTTCATTTTCTATTAAATGACTCTCCTCTACAAAGATTATTTAACTGTTGATGAAAAAGGGGGGAAAATCGGGTTCTCTTACGTTGGTGACTTTCCGTGACGCAGTTTCAAAAAAAGAGAAATAAAAAAATTGAAATTCATTTCTGTTTGACGTAGAGTTTAGCCTATAAATGACGGTTCTTCAAATTTATAAATATCCATAAGCCGTGCTATGGCACGTATGCTGTTCAAGGCTGTCGCATGTTCCGTCGATTTGTTCAGTTTTATAATGCTAATATTGTATATAATGCTAAAAATAGAAGGGGCTTGAGCAGAACTGTATACCTGCCTTGTGACTTCATGGAAGTCACTGATGGTTCCTGTTATTTTTAAGTAAGCAACCGCATCCTTCCAAGACCTCCCTACTTCCCAGAATCTTATCCTTTTCTTATACATATATATGTCTCAGCTTTAGCCCCAGACCCCACTCGTCCTTAGACCTTCCACCCAGTATATAGTTACGTAACTCTTAATATTTGAATATACCAGTGTTTTGCTTGTACTTCATAATAAAGCTTTTCTTTCTTTTCTCTTAAAAGACTCTCCTATACAAAATTTTTTTAACTGTTCGATGGATATTTGTAATTTTTTCCTAAGAAATTGTTTCATTAAAGTTATTGGGAATAGCATAGTAAAGGTCAGATTATCCAGCAATGCCAGGATCTAGTCCCGTACGCAAGGGGGGATAAATCCCCAATATTGGGGGCATTGGAAGCCCAAACTTTTGTCTTTTATAGGTGTTCGGAAATATTTAAGGTGGATAAGAAAGATATAACATGAATCTCAACCAGCAGATGGAAGCACTTTCGGGCCTATATTTACCTCTGGGATAATTCAATCACTAATAAAGTGAACAATGTTTTGAAGCAGAGTTTTACCCAAAAATAACGAAAAAATTAATGAGTGTTAACATTTTAAATTTTTAATCCAATTTTCATGGTTTTCAAAAACTTACGCCCGATTTGGCGATCATAGACCCTTAGGGTGGGCATTCTGAACCTAAACCCGTTTTCATATGCAATATCAATCAGCAGTGCTTACCTGCCTCCTTCTTATTATTAACCCTCCCCCCCCCCCAAAAAAAAAAAAATCTGCATACGCTCCTGATGACAGAGCATGTTACAGAATCGATGTATTCCGCAAGGGAGTTTTCTCGACTCCCTAAACCAAAATAGGGAAGGTACACTTCGTGAAAATTCACGACAGGAGGAAAATTGCAGGCTGCTATCTATCATCAATCACGCACTGGTCACATGTGACAATGTCGTGTTTGCAGTCAACAACCGATAATTTTAATTTTGTTTTTTTAATTTAATACCTCCTCATTTATTTTATATATAAATATTGCATGTATTTTCAAAGGACCATTAAGAACGCACTTTAACACTTATAAACAATACTGGTTCGACACTGAAGTACTTCTTCATTCCATTGCTCAATACCGAAGTATCTGGTCCAATCCATGATTGGTTTATAATTAAAACCATCAAATCCTAAATGTTACGATTGGCAAACAAAAAAAAATGTTTAAACATTGAAAAATTATAATGAAAAGTAATAATATTAGTAGATTCAAATATCAGGAGTTTCAGAATATATTTTTTTTTAATGTATCAATAGTTTTATAATGCTAAGAACAAGTAGAAAGGGCTTGAGCAGAACTGTATACCTGCCTCGTGACTTCATGGAAGTCACTGATGGTTCCTGTTATTTTCAAGTAAGAAACCGCATCCCTCCAAGACCTCTCTACTTCCCAGAATCTTATCCTTTTCTTATACATATATGTCTCAGCTTTAGCCCCAGACCCCACTTGTGCCTAGACATTCCACCCACTATGTAGTAACGTAACTCTTAATATTTGTATATACCAGTGTTATGATTTTATTTCATAATAAAGCTTTTCTTTTTTTTTTCTTTTAACAGACTCTCATCTACAAAGATTATTTAACTAATGATTAATTTCCATCAATATAGACATATGCTACAATATAATAAGCCAGAGATCCACCGAATTCACCTACGAAAGGAAGAGGAAGCAGGGATTTCAAACGCTGCTTCTGCACATGTGTGCTAGATAATAACAGCACTGGCTGAGAGAGAGAGAGAGAGAGCCGCAGACGCTCTCTCTACTGGTCGGTGCCAGGTCTCCCAATAACATATCATTTACAGAATCCCCCAAGGCCATTACCGCTTCAATCTCTGAGAAGGGATGTAAGTATGTGTCGAACTAGATAACAATCTTGGGATTAGAATAATTTAATACAGAACTTTTAAAACAAGAAATGTGATCAAGAGTTTCATGGATGACAAAGAGTGGGAACCTAAGGGCTTTCTTTTGGAAGGATTGGACGCAGTTGATGTTATAGTGCTTTGTGTAACAAATGGGGGGTACCCCCCCCATATCCAAAAGCACAGCAATAAGCTGAGATTGGTTTTAAGAATGTTTTTTTAAATAAATATTTTAATTTCACTTTACAGTTGTCGGAAATGTATATTGAGCTCTTGTATTTTGAGTCTAGTGTGTGATTACCAAGTTTTTAATTAATTTCTACCAGATTACTCACTGATAAACAAAAAACAACTTTTTTTTGTATTGCACTCATTATTTTTTTTTTTTTGCAGCATTGAATTTCTTTTTTTACAGTGTTATTTATTCATGGCCTCTAAGCAGTGATTTTTTTTATATTTTATTCAAATATGTACAATACATAGTACAAAACAACAAATTAAAATATGTTTGCACTTAAGTTATTCTTGATACCTCAAGTGGAAAAAAATTCAGTTATGTTTCCTGACCGAGGGATTGTTGACACGCTTGATGAGGATGGCATTGATCAGGATCACAATAGCAGAGAAAACATAATTTCTGGTAATTAATTGACGCCATTTACATCATTCTGTAAGTAGACAATGGGAAGCCCCCCCCCCCCCCCCCCGCCATCATCTGTCAGCTTCAAAATAACCGCGTCCGTAAACAGTCCTGCAATAGCCACGCCATCTTCAAACTGAGCATAATCTTCTAAGCTCATTTCTTCTCTTTTGAGGAATGCGATTCCATTCCAAAGGATCTATACCCGCTTCATAAATTATGTTTATACAACACTTGACAGCTTCTGAGAAGTGGACCGACATACCGCTCTCGAGAGGTTAAAGAACGCCGACCTGCACCCGTTGCTTGGTGTGCCGTTCTTCATCCGCCGGAGACACATCAAGTTTTTTGACTCGTTTGAGCTGACAAACCCATTGTTTAACACTATGACCAGTGGCGTAACTATATCATCTGGGGCCCGTGGCAAATTCCTTTAATGGGGGCCCTATCATTAAGCTTTATTATACTTACGAGTAGTTTAGTTACCCACAACCAATAATTTGTATTATGGTATATATATTTTAATATTTTTATAAATAGGTACAATATTAAAACAATATTTCTGAGCTCGCGGCCACTTGGGCCGGGGCCCTCTTGGGTCGGGGGCCCGTGGCATTTTGCCAGCCCTGCCACCCTGTAGTTACGCCTGTAGTTACTATGACGCCACCACCCTTCCTACGTCGATGGCAACAGGCTGTCGGGGAAAATTAGGTTAAGATTTATTTTAAGTTTTTATTGTTATATGTAAGTTAGTTTTAAGCCTATGCTAAATAAGGTTAGCCTCATAAATTTTAATCAATTCAGTCCATTAATGTATAATGTACATCATTATACTTTTGTACAATGAATATCACTATTAGTAGAAAAAAGAGTTTGTTTAAAATGTAGCCAAGCTACAGGAAATATAATTATAACTATAATATAAATATAATTAAGAAATTCTAAATAGTATCGTTTCTAGAATCTATATTTTGTAACATATATTATTTTTGCACCAAAGGAATATGAAAAAAAAAAAAAGCTGAGGATGATGAGGAAAAAACTACTTTCCTATTTTTACAATTTTAATCAGAATTTTCATTTTGCAATAGATGAATAAAATGGCAAACAAACGTGCTTTATAGAGTCCTACTGACGATTTTCAAAGACGAATCTATTTTTGGGAATACATATATTTGATATTATTGTCATCAGAATTTTAAATCTTATGATCTTTTTTGAAAACTTCTGAGCTGTGGCTTAGAAAATCTCATAACTCACATATTTAATAATAATCGACGGAACCAGAGTCTCTCACGTTTTATTTTGCTTTTAATAAATACTATAATTGTTTTTTTACCAACTCTTACTAACAACATGAGAGGAGGAGTTATGGAGTACATCTTAAACACTGTAGAATAGTAAATGCCCCTTATTATGTCAGCAACAAAACCCTTCATAACGACCTTAATATACCCTACATTCTAGAACTCATCCCTTCCAAGTTTATGAAATTCCACAGTAGCCTTTCCAACCACCCTAATCCTGTAGCACAGTCTTTGCACTGCGCCACTCATCCCTATAATCCTCCTCGGAGACTGAAACGGCAGTGGCCTCGTGACCTGCTATAATCGCGTGACAGTGGGAGTCCTGGCAATGGCCAGTTTCTCCAATCATGTCCTATTGTATGAATGAGCGAGTGAATGATGACTGTAAATATGGTATGAATGAGATCATTTATCTGTATTATTATTGCCTTATAAAAGGCAGATTGTAATTATTGCACAATAAAGTTCTAATCAACTAAACACTGTAGACAGATTTTATCATTAGTAAAACTAATATATTCAGGCAGGCAGACGAAATATTTAATAAAACAATAATAAATAACACTATGCCCCCCCCCCCAGTTATTTATCTTAAGAAAATTATAGACTTCCTGTCTGATTTCTGGAAAATAACTGAAATTTAAAAATGAATTTTTTCTTGTATGATCTCTCCTCAGCTCATTATAGCTACACCACGATCAAGTGCTTTTGCACGGAGTGACTTGGATATCTAGTTGCAGTAACTTGCACAATGCTATCTAATGGACAATGGGATCTTGCCTGTCTTAACAACACTCCTTGAGAAAATAATACACTGATACGTTCGGCGAATGGTTTTTTTTTATTATTAATTACTGTCGATACTTACTTGCGTAGCAATACATTGATATATCTCATATATGTATTCAAATACATAGAACTGTAAGGAAATATATCATCGGTATGCCATCGAACAATTGAAACTACCAACAGATTTGATTCCTCTATCAAATCCTGAGCGTATTTCCTTAGCGTAAAGTTACACAAAATTATACCTTTCTCAAAAATATTCGATTTATTTATGTATTTGTCCAAATTTAATCTAACCCAAGGTAATTTTCCTTAATAAATTTACGTGGTGGTTAATGGGAGGAATTTCATGTATATAAAATTGAATTTTACAATATGCCTTAGTCGAAATGGTCGCGTGAAACGGAATTAAAAAGCCGGACAAAGATCTCAGAACTTTTTGAGAAAAGTCAGATCAATCCTGGACAAACGCCCAAACGCAGAGTGTTTTTTTCCCCCCTATTACCTAAAAAACATACAATAATTATTTATCATTACAGATTCTCATTCCAATCTATTTACATGTGACTTTTATATTTCATGTTGTATACATGGTTTGATTTCCAATAAAATTATATAAAGCAATATAGGTATTGTGAACGCGGATAAATTAGCTGTGAAATCACCAATACAATTTTAGGTCGGAATTAGAACGAATGATTTTTCAAGTTATTTCTCTGATAGAGAACCAACAGTGGACTGTGATATCAAATAACGACGACAAATACCGAAATCGAGTAAAACATAGCAATAAATTATATTAATAATCAATAAATTAATAATTTTAGATTCAATAAATTTCAAACTTACCACCAATAGCAGAATCCCGCCGCCGCTGACCCGTCTCTCTGTAAGGGAAAAGGGGTGGTTTTCGGGATCGGATGGATCGAAATCGAAAGGAAAATTTTAGGAATCAATCCCCTTTTACCTGTCCGGCGATCGGTCCAGCCTCGGGCAGGAGCTTCTGGCCTAATGGATGGTTTCTGACTGCTTTCCTCGATTTCAGGCGAAGGATACAAAAAAACTTCCGAACCATGTATCTGTTATGACTACCATCAGATTCAAACCGATAACTTAGGATTTGACAAATTAATCTCACAAGTTAATCTCGGCACTCAACAAACTCTGATGCTACTACAACGAAGCTAGGATCCATAGTGACCGGTCTCAACCAACCCCAAAACCGGTGTCCAACGCGCGAGGTCGTTCCTGCTGCATCTCATAGGTAGCAATAGCAGCGATAGCGAACGAAATAATTTTCTTCTTTTTTTTAATATAAGGTTTTCTGCTTTTAAATTTTAGATTGGCTCAAACAGGTATAATGCACATTATACTCAACTTGGTTGAAAAGACTGTATAAGGTGATGGGGCTCACCTTTTTGATCAAAAACTTAAAACTAACTTACATACTAATTCTTAACCTAATTGTTACCCGACAGTCTATTACCATCGATGCGGGAGGGGTTGTGGGGTCATAGTGTTAAACACTGGACGAACTCACCCACCGACGGCACACCGGCAAGCAACGGGTGCAGGTCAGCGTTCTTTAACCTCTCGAGAGAGGAATGCCTGACCACTTTTCGCATGATCTCATTCTGGAAATGTTGGAGAGGTTTGGCTGTATTGTCAGTCAAGTGGGTAAATAGCAGAGTTGGTCGGAGGACACAAGAGAGAGAGAGCTTTTTTTTTTTGCTTTTTTTTCAAACCCCCTTTATTTAAAAATTTACAATAACATGAACAAATTTACAGGTTTATGGCTCCTTTTCCTGCATAGCACAACATGCATTTGAAGGAGGGTAGAATTACAAACATTTTTCTATTTATAGTTAGAATTACAAAGACAATAGACTGGACTAGGTGTTGAGGCTCACCTTCGGATTACAATAAGGGAAGAACTAAAAACTAAACTTGCAAACTATAACGTTCCTGCCTCGACTGATTGCTGCCATCGATGGGGGGAGCGGGGCGGGAGTAATCGTGCTGAACACGGGGTTTGTCATGTGTTGTAGGGAGTCGAAGAATTTCATATGTCTACGGTGAATGAACTCATCCACCGTAGGCAGCTCAAAGTCCTCGTGTAATTCGCTGTTTCTCCGCTGCTCGAATGTAGTGTGTCTGACCACTTTCATGAGGATTCCGTTCTGAAATTGTTGGAGTCGTCTCGCTGTCGCTTCAGTCAAATTACTAAAAAGCGGTGCACCGTACAGCAGTGTAGGCCTGAGTACACTCTTATATATCATTAGCTTAAGCCGTAATGATAAATTAGGTGATGTTAAGAGATGCGAGAGCCGTTAAGACTTCGTGCGTGTTTGCTTTAGTTTCCTGGTAAAATGGCCGCTAAAACGGAGGTGACGGTCCATTTTAACGCCCAGATATACGAGGTTGTTTGCTGGGGAGTTTTTCTGCGTTCCTACAGTGTATGTAGTAGGTAGTGGACGTTTTCCCTTTTGAAAAGAGAAAATCACACAGTCAGTCTTACCCGCGTTTACAGATATATTGAGTCTCCCCAATCTCTCAATCATCTGGTTACAGGCTCTTTCGGCCTGTTTAAGAGCTAACTTGGCGCTCATGCTGCTACTGCACACCGCGATATCGTCAGCGAAACCAGTGACTGTCGTGTTTTTGTATCGGGCTCCGACAATTTCAGACGTATACACGTTGAAAAGTACTGGGGATAGCACAACTCCTTGTGGGACTCCACAGGCGAGTAGCACAACTTCCGAGAAGCTATCTATCACCCACCCTCACCCGCATCGATCGATTTCTAAGGAAGCTAGTCAGAATTAAATAGAGCTGCTCCGGGCACTCCCGGTCACTGAGAATTCGACACAGAGTCCCGTGGGACACCGAGTCAAACGCCTGGGTGCAGTCTAGCGAAATCAAAGCCGTGGCTACATTATGTATCTTTCCTTTCTGAGGGCTAACTCCAAGGACTGGCCACGTGTGGACCTCAGAGGCACTGGGTCTTGATGGGCTTCCCATCTTAAGAAACAATAGTATAACACTAACAAGTATTTTAGTTCTTAGCTAGTAAGATCCCTGTAATCTTTTTATAATTGCATTCATATTAAGTCATATTTTTTCATTTAAATGATTTCAAACATTATTAATGGTAGAATTGTTTTATATAATTGAAATCCTTCCATTTTGACCGCCACGTCAACTTATTTAAGTAAATTACCTTGGGTTTAGATTCAATTCAAGTATTCTAACTATCTTCAAACAATCATGACCCTTTCCAAAACATTCAGCTAAATTCCCTCTATTGGGGTTGTCTCTTGCTTCTTCTGTAAAATTTCTGAAAATGGATCGAGCTGGTTTGGAAACTAAACGCCAACGCCTCGATTTAAGACTGAATAAATTATAGATAAAAAACGTTAAAATTGTTACTACTTTTAATTTTCACTGAAATAGTAAACCTTGGCTAGTTACACCAGCTAGTTACACTAGAGCAATGAGTGCCCCATATCGATCGTTCCTGGACGTCTATTTTGGGACGCTCTCTGGAGAGGCTGGACCGTTCACCTGACCAGGAACACACTCGGGTCACTCTATCTTTAGCGTCTTCTACATTTAGTACAGATGGGCCCGTTGCTTATTTACTCACTATAGTCGCCAACATGGAGGCTGAAATGGGCTGTCACGTCCCATATATTTTACACCTGTAGTACTAACTAGCCCCTTCATGGTTCCACGACCTCACCATTAATTTATTTGTTTCCTTCCTAGCCCCTTTAAATTCACAGATAATTATATACAATTATAGATCCTCAGGCGAATCTATTTACAAATTATTTTTGTATTTCCTGTCTATTTTGCAATAGATGAATAAAATGGCAAACAAACGTGCTTTATAGAGTCCTACTGACGATTTTCAAAGACGAATCTATTTTTGGGAATACATATATTTGATATTATTGTCATCAGAATTTTAAATCTTATGATCTTTTTTGAAAACTTCTGAGCTGTGGCTTAGAAAATCTCATAACTCACATATTTAATAATAATCGACGGAACCAGAGTCTCTCACGTTTTATTTTGCTTTTAATAAATACTATAATTGTTTTTTTACCAACTCTTACTAACAACATGAGAGGAGGAGTTATGGAGTACATCTTAAACACTGTAGAATAGTAAATGCCCCTTATTATGTCAGCAACAAAACCCTTCATAACGACCTTAATATACCCTACATTCTAGAACTCATCCCTTCCAAGTTTATGAAATTCCACAGTAGCCTTTCCAACCACCCTAATCCTGTAGCACAGTCTTTGCACTGCGCCACTCATCCCTATAATCCTCCTCGGAGACTGAAACGGCAGTGGCCTCGTGACCTGCTATAATCGCGTGACAGTGGGAGTCCTGGCAATGGCCAGTTTCTCCAATCATGTCCTATTGTATGAATGAGCGAGTGAATGATGACTGTAAATATGGTATGAATGAGATCATTTATCTGTATTATTATTGCCTTATAAAAGGCAGATTGTAATTATTGCACAATAAAGTTCTAATCAACTAAACACTGTAGACAGATTTTATCATTAGTAAAACTAATATATTCAGGCAGGCAGACGAAATATTTAATAAAACAATAATAAATAACACTATGCCCCCCCCCCCAGTTATTTATCTTAAGAAAATTATAGACTTCCTGTCTGATTTCTGGAAAATAACTGAAATTTAAAAATGAATTTTTTCTTGTATGATCTCTCCTCAGCTCATTATAGCTACACCACGATCAAGTGCTTTTGCACGGAGTGACTTGGATATCTAGTTGCAGTAACTTGCACAATGCTATCTAATGGACAATGGGATCTTGCCTGTCTTAACAACACTCCTTGAGAAAATAATACACTGATACGTTCGGCGAATGGTTTTTTTTTATTATTAATTACTGTCGATACTTACTTGCGTAGCAATACATTGATATATCTCATATATGTATTCAAATACATAGAACTGTAAGGAAATATATCATCGGTATGCCATCGAACAATTGAAACTACCAACAGATTTGATTCCTCTATCAAATCCTGAGCGTATTTCCTTAGCGTAAAGTTACACAAAATTATACCTTTCTCAAAAATATTCGATTTATTTATGTATTTGTCCAAATTTAATCTAACCCAAGGTAATTTTCCTTAATAAATTTACGTGGTGGTTAATGGGAGGAATTTCATGTATATAAAATTGAATTTTACAATATGCCTTAGTCGAAATGGTCGCGTGAAACGGAATTAAAAAGCCGGGCAAAGATCTCAGAACTTTTTGAGAAAAGTCAGATCAATCCTGGACAAACGCCCAAACGCAGAGTGTTTTTTTCCCCCCTATTACCTAAAAAACATACAATAATTATTTATCATTACAGATTCTCATTCCAATCTATTTACATGTGACTTTTATATTTCATGTTGTATACATGGTTTGATTTCCAATAAAATTATATAAAGCAATATAGGTATTGTGAACGCGGATAAATTAGCTGTGAAATCACCAATACAATTTTAGGTCGGAATTAGAACGAATGATTTTTCAAGTTATTTCTCTGATAGAGAACCAACAGTGGACTGTGATATCAAATAACGACGACAAATACCGAAATCGAGTAAAACATAGCAATAAATTATATTAATAATCAATAAATTAATAATTTTAGATTCAATAAATTTCAAACTTACCACCAATAGCAGAATCCCGCCGCCGCTGACCCGTCTCTCTGTAAGGGAAAAGGGGTGGTTTTCGGGATCGGATGGATCGAAATCGAAAGGAAAATTTTAGGAATCAATCCCCTTTTACCTGTCCGGCGATCGGTCCAGCCTCGGGCAGGAGCTTCTGGCCTAATGGATGGTTTCTGACTGCTTTCCTCGATTTCAGGCGAAGGATACAAAAAAACTTCCGAACCATGTATCTGTTATGACTACCATCAGATTCAAACCGATAACTTAGGATTTGACAAATTAATCTCACAAGTTAATCTCGGCACTCAACAAACTCTGATGCTACTACAACGAAGCTAGGATCCATAGTGACCGGTCTCAACCAACCCCAAAACCGGTGTCCAACGCGCGAGGTCGTTCCTGCTGCATCTCATAGGTAGCAATAGCAGCGATAGCGAACGAAATAATTTTCTTCTTTTTTTTAATATAAGGTTTTCTGCTTTTAAATTTTAGATTGGCTCAAACAGGTATAATGCACATTATACTCAACTTGGTTGAAAAGACTGTATAAGGTGATGGGGCTCACCTTTTTGATCAAAAACTTAAAACTAACTTACATACTAATTCTTAACCTAATTGTTACCCGACAGTCTATTACCATCGATGCGGGAGGGGTTGTGGGGTCATAGTGTTAAACACTGGACGAACTCACCCACCGACGGCACACCGGCAAGCAACGGGTGCAGGTCAGCGTTCTTTAACCTCTCGAGAGAGGAATGCCTGACCACTTTTCGCATGATCTCATTCTGGAAATGTTGGAGAGGTTTGGCTGTATTGTCAGTCAAGTGGGTAAATAGCAGAGTTGGTCGGAGGACACAAGAGAGAGAGAGCTTTTTTTTTTTGCTTTTTTTTCAAACCCCCTTTATTTAAAAATTTACAATAACATGAACAAATTTACAGGTTTATGGCTCCTTTTCCTGCATAGCACAACATGCATTTGAAGGAGGGTAGAATTACAAACATTTTTCTATTTATAGTTAGAATTACAAAGACAATAGACTGGACTAGGTGTTGAGGCTCACCTTCGGATTACAATAAGGGAAGAACTAAAAACTAAACTTGCAAACTATAACGTTCCTGCCTCGACTGATTGCTGCCATCGATGGGGGGAGCGGGGCGGGAGTAATCGTGCTGAACACGGGGTTTGTCATGTGTTGTAGGGAGTCGAAGAATTTCATATGTCTACGGTGAATGAACTCATCCACCGTAGGCAGCTCAAAGTCCTCGTGTAATTCGCTGTTTCTCCGCTGCTCGAATGTAGTGTGTCTGACCACTTTCATGAGGATTCCGTTCTGAAATTGTTGGAGTCGTCTCGCTGTCGCTTCAGTCAAATTACTAAAAAGCGGTGCACCGTACAGCAGTGTAGGCCTGAGTACACTCTTATATATCATTAGCTTAAGCCGTAATGATAAATTAGGTGATGTTAAGAGATGCGAGAGCCGTTAAGACTTCGTGCGTGTTTGCTTTAGTTTCCTGGTAAAATGGCCGCTAAAACGGAGGTGACGGTCCATTTTAACGCCCAGATATACGAGGTTGTTTGCTGGGGAGTTTTTCTGCGTTCCTACAGTGTATGTAGTAGGTAGTGGACGTTTTCCCTTTTGAAAAGAGAAAATCACACAGTCAGTCTTACCCGCGTTTACAGATATATTGAGTCTCCCCAATCTCTCAATCATCTGGTTACAGGCTCTTTCGGCCTGTTTAAGAGCTAACTTGGCGCTCATGCTGCTACTGCACACCGCGATATCGTCAGCGAAACCAGTGACTGTCGTGTTTTTGTATCGGGCTCCGACAATTTCAGACGTATACACGTTGAAAAGTACTGGGGATAGCACAACTCCTTGTGGGACTCCACAGGCGAGTAGCACAACTTCCGAGAAGCTATCTATCACCCACCCTCACCCGCATCGATCGATTTCTAAGGAAGCTAGTCAGAATTAAATAGAGCTGCTCCGGGCACTCCCGGTCACTGAGAATTCGACACAGAGTCCCGTGGGACACCGAGTCAAACGCCTGGGTGCAGTCTAGCGAAATCAAAGCCGTGGCTACATTATGTATCTTTCCTTTCTGAGGGCTAACTCCAAGGACTGGCCACGTGTGGACCTCAGAGGCACTGGGTCTTGATGGGCTTCCCATCTTAAGAAACAATAGTATAACACTAACAAGTATTTTAGTTCTTAGCTAGTAAGATCCCTGTAATCTTTTTATAATTGCATTCATATTAAGTCATATTTTTTCATTTAAATGATTTCAAACATTATTAATGGTAGAATTGTTTTATATAATTGAAATCCTTCCATTTTGACCGCCACGTCAACTTATTTAAGTAAATTACCTTGGGTTTAGATTCAATTCAAGTATTCTAACTATCTTCAAACAATCATGACCCTTTCCAAAACATTCAGCTAAATTCCCTCTATTGGGGTTGTCTCTTGCTTCTTCTGTAAAATTTCTGAAAATGGATCGAGCTGGTTTGGAAACTAAACGCCAACGCCTCGATTTAAGACTGAATAAATTATAGATAAAAAACGTTAAAATTGTTACTACTTTTAATTTTCACTGAAATAGTAAACCTTGGCTAGTTACACCAGCTAGTTACACTAGAGCAATGAGTGCCCCATATCGATCGTTCCTGGACGTCTATTTTGGGACGCTCTCTGGAGAGGCTGGACCGTTCACCTGACCAGGAACACACTCGGGTCACTCTATCTTTAGCGTCTTCTACATTTAGTACAGATGGGCCCGTTGCTTATTTACTCACTATAGTCGCCAACATGGAGGCTGAAATGGGCTGTCACGTCCCATATATTTTACACCTGTAGTACTAACTAGCCCCTTCATGGTTCCACGACCTCACCATTAATTTATTTGTTTCCTTCCTAGCCCCTTTAAATTCACAGATAATTATATACAATTATAGATCCTCAGGCGAATCTATTTACAAATTATTTTTGTATTTCCTGTAGCATCGCTACATTATATACAGCTTTTGTTATTTTATAAAAATGATATAATGAATAAACAAGTACAATGATACACATTATACGTGACTGGACTGAACTGACTAATAAAGGTGATGAGGGTCACCTTTTTGATCAAACTTAAAACTAACTTGCATACTAATTCTTAACCTAATTTTCCCCGACAGTCCGTTGCCATCGATACGGGTAGGCTGGTGGGGTCATAGTGTTAAACACTGGGTTGGTCAGGTGCTCCAACGCGTCGAAAAACTTGATGTGTCTCTAGCGGGTGAACTCGCCCACCGATGGCACACCGGCAAGCAACGGGTGCAGGTCAGCGTTCTTCAACTTCTCGAGAGCGGTATGTCGGACAACTTTTCGCATGATCCCATTCTGGAAATGTTGGAGACATTTGGCTGTATTGTCAGTCAAGTGGTCACCATTTATACCGACTCTCCTTACTAAAACATAAAGTAAATAACTCAAAACAATTTTACAATTCCAGTCAACGAGTACATAACATCAATCTTTCTAAAAATATGGATAATAAAAGTTTAATCAATATATCTGTATAAAATAAAAAAAATCACGTAACAGCTCTTGAAGGGCTAGGGGCCGATTAAAGGTTGTTGCTATAGTTTGTAGGTGACGCTGAGGCGCTGCTACCTCTCAACTAATTCTGTAATTAAATTCTGTTTTCTAAATAGGATTCGACTGACTTCTTTATTATAGTAGCTACTCATTTATTCTCATGAGGCTGAGTTAACCCCGACTTGATCCACCCTCTCTCTCTCTCTCTCTCTCTCTCTCTCTCTCTCTCTCACACACACACCCTCTCCCTCCCTCCCCCCTATCTTCTCTTTTGCAGCCATTCACTCGATAGCCTTGACATTCCATATCTTTACTGTGTAGTATAACACCTCCTGTTTCACTTTAGTACCTCCACTCCACTTCCATCGTAGGTCTTGGTCCGTGGTACTTACGGAATTTTAGATGTCTGAAAAGTGAGGAATTCAAAACTCCTGATCAGCTCCTGAACTAAAACAGCTGTGATAATGGTTCAAGAACCACTAGAAAGAGGAATGTGTTACTTTTGGTGATTAAGTGACAAGTCCATCCATCATTCTATACTTTAAATAAGACAGCAGTACGAGTGACTGATATGAAAGGTCATGCAACTGCCTCTCACATGGTTTTTTTTAACATATGTTCCTCCATCGATTTTAATCAAGGATAGACTTTGTTAGGCCCATCCCTTGAGAGGGTGTCCCGTCGAGAAATGATGGGTGTGGTGACTCTTAAAAGAATTCTAATTTGCCCAATTTTGAGTTTTTATTTACAAAATTACAATTCCCTTGTACAGCATAAATAGTTGTGATTTAAGAGCTCGTTCACAGCTTAAACGCAATGCACGAAGTTCCTTCTCTTTATTATCTATCCAATAATAACGATGTACAAAAAATAAATCCAACTGTGGACAACAAAAAAGGTACATCACATAAATAAATGGTATACCTCGAATTCAAAAATATCTTTCAAGTATTCGTTTAGTATGAATGAGCGAGTGAATGAAAATTGTAAATTGGTCTGAACGAGATCATATAGCACAATTACTTATAGCCCAATCAGCCAGATTGTAATTTTATCATAATAAAGTCGATTTAAAAGTATTCGTTTAAATATAAAATAAGAAGTAGGAGGAATAGGAGGGTTTTAAAACAACATAAGGGTGGAGCTTCTTATTAAGAGAATGGGAATTCCAGAAAGTGGTGGATCGAGGAAGAAAGGAACGGTCGAATGCAGTAGTTCTGGAGGATAGAGTACAAAAGTCAAAAGGACAGAATCTTGTTTCCCGGAAGTAGGCTGTGGCTTTAAACTGTTCGCTACTGTAGATATAAACAGGTTTATGAGACTGGATAGTTTGGCATGAACTTAGAAAGTGTTGTCTGAAGAGGGAGTGAAGATGTGAAACAGGGGAAGCTATTATTGTTTCTTGAAATATTCTCCTGAAGGCTGTGAACCAGGCTCCTCCACTCTTTGAGCCGTACTTCCGACCGCATCTCCAGCACAGTCGTATTTAGCCTGAACCCTTTGAAGAGCTCTTTAGCGGAGTGAATGTGAATAGAAAGAGGTGCACCTCCTTGCACTATTCATGCCTCACATTTGCATCAACGTGCAAGAACCTTTGCCCATAGCTTCGGCTATCGAGCGTTCCTGAGATTTACTAGGCGTGGTTACTAACAGTACCGCTACTCTGAACAAGAGAACGCGAACAGGAGGGGGCGAAGCAGCCCCAGTCAAGGTGAGCAACTTTATTGTACAGACTACAATGAGGGCCTGGCTCCCGCGAGACCTTAGAAGCAATACACCGCCATCGATCCTGCTCTAACAGTACAAAGGGACAAGGCGGCTTCTGAGGGTCTCCTCTTAGATTTATATCGTCAAGACATCATGAGGGTCTTCGAAAAATACAAAAACTTACTACATTTTATTAACAATTAACAGCCAAAGAAGAGATCACTGGGAACATCTGAGAATTCGACTTCTTCATTATAGCAGCTACTCATTTATCCTTGCGAGGCTAAGCTAACCCCGACCTCAGGTCAGGGGTCGCCCCCGCACTGAAAAAATCCTAGATTTAAAATCTCTCTCTCAACCGTGGACTAACAATGAATCGATTTTACATCCATGTCCATGTCCATTTATACATTAGTACCGTATCAACTATTTATGTTTGAGAATGTCATTTATGTATGAAGCGCTATGTATAATACAAAATAAATATATTGTTATATGTGTACCCTCTACTTAAATTTAACATAGAAATAATAAGATGAGTTGGTAGAAATTGACTGTGTGAGAGTCGACAAGGTGCAGGTTTCCTTACCGACTGCCATAAAAAAAGGTTTGATCTACAGGCAATAAACCTCTGGCACAAAAGTATGAGCAGACAGATTGCAGATGATAGAGCTGTATCCAAAAGTCGCTTGGTTTGAAAGAAATAGTAACAAAACCCCTTCCTTTAGAAGAGAGCAAAGAAGAATCCACACTTTTTGGTCGAGAGTCTTGAACTCGGAGCAGAGGGTATGAAGACAAATAACCCTTTGGAAAAACAGAGGCTTATTCACTTATTTCGGGGACGACCCCGAAGGCGGAGCTCTTACAGCTGGGACGTGAATCTAAAGTTTAGATTAGAAATAAGTGAATTATAGCCAAGAGGAAAATTTCGCTCTCAAAGAAAGAATTGCAAATCACTTGTGAAATATTTATTTTGATTGGTCATGAATAAATATTATAAGACAATAGTATCTGATGAAAATAATCCACTTTCAGAGCTGTTTGAACAAATCCTCTGTTTGTCTTACACTTGGAAATGGCAGCAGTGCGTACTTCATTTTCCACTGAGGAAATAAAATTCAATTTTATAAATCTTCATAAATGGAACATCTCTTTGGCGGATCTACTGTTTCATACAAGAAACATGAAAATTGTATTTTAGCTGTTATGACTTGATCATTTTTGATTAGACATTTTACTGTGATAATGAAATAAATGAAGGTAAGTGGTGTAAGTACCATTTTATCCCTACGAGTATTATTAAGAAAAATTACCAACACAATACTAATATACATTAAGTGGGATTCCGCTTACTTGTAAATTGTAATCCACTGATCGGCTTTATTTGTTTTTCAAATACAATTAAGGTTGATATCGCTTTACTCCTTAGACTAAAATACTAAATGAATTTGTAAACAAAACTACCTCGTCTCGCCGTCAGTTTTGTCTTAGTATTCGGTTCAATAACACTACAATTTCAAACATTGGTAATATTACGCCATTATTGAAAACGACCCGTTCGGTTTGGCAATTCGAAGAAGAAATTGCTCTTTCTGAAAGGAATGCGAGTAAATGGTTACAAAAATTTGAAACTGGTGACAATCTGCCTGGAGATGAAAGAAAGTTCTGGATGAAAATCATCATTCGACATGGAAGCTCTTCGGGACTCTGTTGAGGCAGGACCAACGAAAAGACCTCAGGAATTGGCAAGAGTGCTTGGAGTATCCCAATCCACCATAAATCGTGAGCTGCATAACTTGGGAAAAGTGGATCGCTCATCAAGAGAGGTACCCACTCAGTAGGTACGATGTCAAGTAGAAATTTGTCAATAACTTTTGAAAAACCCAAATGACGATCGTTTCATCAAAACCATTGATAGTTGAGCTGAAAAGTGGATATGTTGCAGAAACCCTAAGACCAAGAAAGAATGGTTAGACTGGAATCAGCCTGAGGTGCTAATCGTTAGGCAAGGGCAATTCGAAAAAAGGAAAATGTATTTTGGAATGTCGAAGGCTTAATTCATTCCAGAATGTTGAACCATTGATTTATAACTTTACAGTGATCAGTTACAAAGAATGTAAGCTGTTGTTCGCCAGGGTTGGTAAACATAAATCGGGTTTTGTTTCGATATCGCTCGATCACACACTTCTAGTTTCAGGAAACAAAAAATTCACAACTGGACAGGATTGAGCCTCTCCTTCGTCCTGCTCCGACGTAGCACCTTCAGACTACCATCTGTTCCGGTCAATGGCTCAATCTCTTCAAGGATAAACCTTCAATTCTCTGGACGAGGACCAAAATGGAGTTGCTGAATTCTTCCGTTCAAAACCCCAATAGTGATGTTATGAAGGAATCCGACAGCTAGCCTCGAGATGATAACCAACCGTAGAACACTTTAAATAAAGAAAAAAAATTGTATTAAAATAGAATTATTTTCAAATTATCAAGAAAAACTTCACATTTTTATGGTTCATCTCATTATATTATATTGCGTTGTATTTAGTGCGGTTTGATATTAATCGTTTCACCGATTGACACTATTGTTCTCCTAACTGTAGTTAGGATTGTTACTAAGTATATTGAAATATAGCTTATTCACTAACGATCGTTCAAAAAAGTATTTGCGGCCTGTTCGTTCTTGATGGATACAAATATCATTTTTGATGGCATGTATTCCTTTCAACGGTCAATCAATATTATGAGTTCGGCCCGCTAACCTATTTAGTTCCAGGTCGCGATATACTCGTATGCGATATTCTATCTAGCTTGTAGGCAATTTCAAAGGCTTAATTCATTATAGGTGATAGTTTCATTGTGTGATAGTCCTCATTTGGAATCACACTGATTAATAAACTGGGTTAAGGATCACTGTTTGAACCCAAGAGAAAGAGCCCGCTGACTGTATTTGACGAGGCAGTAGAATACCTGTCGTTGGCTAACAAGCCTCCTATAGGTACAAATACATACCCGAGCAAAACTATGACGATTTAATTTACTATTTTATATTACTTAACCGATAAAGGAACAAGTTGATAAAATATATATTACTATTACAAATTACTTACAACTACAGAGAGAGACTTGCTATTTAAATACATGCAAGACTTATGATGACAACAAACATTTTCCTTTGTGTCTAAAATTTCATTATTTAATCTGTTTTTATAATAAATTTATGTTTGTTTATGTTATTTAATTGTTTGTTTTTAATTTATTTTCTCTATTATCTCTAAATAACGTCTTAATAAAATGCGACGCTATCAATGTAGTATTTACTTTTAATATGGATTATATACTAACCATTAATCCCTAAATTGGAGGGCTTCTTATTAACACTTGGAAAATTAAAAAAAAATACCTTTAAGACTGATGTAACGTGAAAATTAATTTAAACAGTTATAATAAAGGGTTATACCATTAATTATTTCTTATAAGTTTTTGTCAACGTATTCAATAGAGAATTCTAGAATTTTTTTTCTCAAAACTTGCATAATATTTGGTCCGCTTTCACTTTCGAATGACTAAAAATTCTTCGAAACATTATTTGAATAAAATTTTTTTTCTAGTTTTATTATTAAGTTAAAATTTGTTAGGGGTAATAACAGGATAAAATTTTAAAATGCAAGAATTTTCCTAAAAAGATCAGTTCAGTAAAATCCTCGTAGTCCTCATTTGCAGTAACGACGCTCACTAGTTTCAAGCCTAAGCAATACAATCCTTGGATCCATGGATGTAAATGCCCGAATCCAATTTAAATATTTTTTCCATGATCATATTTTCAACCTTCCTTCCTTAGCTACAGAAAGATGACAATTTTCCTTAAGAGCTACAATATGCAAATTAGATTAGACCTTGAATATTACTCACCGAATAATAATCAACTTTTCCTCAATGTCTGCCATTAAAATTATGTTAAAATTTCAAAAACAACTTCTGTAAAATCCGCAGACATTTTCTATATGTATTCCAGAAAATTAAACCTTTAAAATAACACAGCTTGCTATCTCATAGAGGAATCATTCCAAAATGGCAATCGTCCGAAATTGATATGCATTTTGTACAATAAAAAATTACTGTTTGAAGAAAAATTATTCGTGGGTTGTATTATTCCGGTTGGCTTCAATTTTTATTTATGCCTTTATTTTGGTTTTATTTTATACAGACTCATTGCCTATAGTTCTCAGCCAACACAGCGCCTCAAAACTAAAACTAAAATAAAATTAACATAAAAATCGTAAATAATTCATGAGGTATAATGTCGGGCTCAGATATGTGAGTCCCCAAAGTGGGTGGGTCACTACAACCTCCAGCCGCCGTCCGGCGAACGCCAACAAAGAAAAGGGTTGACCTGTGGTCTTTCACCCTGGCTGGCGGCCTAGTCGGCGGGCAGCTTGATTCGTTTTGATCTGCCATATGATCTTAGAAGGTGTGCCCCGACATAGCACTATGTTCAGGAGAAGAGGAACAGGGTAGGTTTGTAGGTAGTTTGTGTGGTCTTGGAATGACCACGAATTCACACTAGGTATCTAAGGATAGGCGATAACCGTCCGGATCCCAAAGGCGAGTGTGAACCGGAGAGAAGCAGACTGGATTGCCGTGGGAGACCCTACTAGGTAAAGTTTGTAGGGTCCCAGAGATCGTCGTCCGCTAGGAAGAGATTCCTTCCAAGGAGGTGATAGTTTTAGTGAGACAAAGGCAGAGCTTCCCACTAGGAAGGTGTGCGGTCGCAACGCCGGACTAAAACATAGCGAGGCTAGGAGAGAGAGATGCAGAGGTAGTTGAATGAGAAGTCCATGGTTTTGAATAGAGCAGCAAGCGCCAGTGCAGAGAGAGAGGAGAGCGTAGTGTTCCAAGTGACGGTCCGGTTCGGTCTGTCAACTCGAGCTAATCTCGCAGCTTATATAGGCAGGCCAGTCGTGGTGGGGATGGTTCCCCCACCTGCGGCTGTTTCCCCCACTAGCTTCTTCCCCCACTCTCACTGACATCATCACCTTTATTAAAAACATATGGAAACATGGATAGATATTTTCTGATCCGAGAAGAGCGGAACTTGTAATTATTCGTAATTAAGAGGTGGCCACCACATATAAAAACAAAAAAAATGCACAACTAAAGAAAACAAATTCAACTACAGTATATTTCCTATATTTAGTGTTCCCTTGTAATTTATTTTTCAAGTGGAACATTATTTTTCTGTAGAGAGCCATAAGAACAAATACGAACGACCTTTAGAATCAAAAGCCGCAATATACATTTTAAGCAATTTTCACATGAAACCAAAAAAACAACCCTAATTTACATAAACCAATCCTTTCAATCAAAACTCCTGAGAACAATAGTAAATGCCCCTTATTACATCAGTAACAAACCCCTTCATAACGATCTTAATATACCTTACATTCTTGAACTCATCCCTTCCAAGTTTATAAAATTCCATCGAAACATATCCAACCACCCTAATCCTGTAGCACAGTCATTACACTGCGCCACTCATCCCTATAATCCTCCTCGGAGACTAAAACAGGAGTGGCCTCGTGATCTGCTGTAATTACGTGACAGTGGGAGTCCTGGCATTGCCTGTATTCTCCAATCATGCCCTGAGCGTCTGTGACTCTCGCGCTCTTGGTCAGCCTCCACTGGCTCGTATCCGGGACGCGTGTGATTGAGGAGCGTGGGGTACATCTAAAGACTTCGCTTCCTCTTTCTAATGCGAGGGAGGGGACAGCTATGTGTATTTTGGAGGTTTTTGGGCTGTTTGTAAATACTGTATGAATGAGCGAGTAAATAAATAATTCTAAATATGGTATGAATAAGAGAGAACATTGGCCACAATTACTTTACATTGTTAAATTACTCAATAAGGCAGATTGTAATTTAATCACAATAAAGATGTTGAAATATTATTAATTTACATAAAAAATAAATATTATAGACGATGAAACACTTATCTGAAAACAACCCAGGACCTTAAGCTCTTTTAAAAAGCACCAAAAACGTTTACCCGAATGCCTGAATTGGGTTTTCCCATTATATGTCATGTGATAAAAGGACAGGCTTTTAAGTAAGGAAGGTTATGTTTGTGGCATCGCTATGCCTACATTGCTCACTTAAACAAATAATTAGAGAATGGATTGTAGGAAATATAAGTGGATTTTTTATGGTTACTAAAACTATATTTTTGAAAAACCGTTTTCATTCACCATTCTATCAGAAATCAGGCCTGTCTGATCAAACCAGTTCTGGTGATGTCAATTGACCTCGAGTCACGAAATTTTAATTATAAGTCCCGTTTAGTGCAGCGACGACACGATGATTAAAGAGTCATTGAATAAATAATTGATTCAAGAGTGACGCGAATATATTTTCTGTTCGTTGGTGAACTATTTCGACTTTTGAAAGCTTCTTAAAGGTGGCTTGGCAAGGCCTTGTCTGAAGTTTGTCTCGCTCCGTGGGAACTTAAAGACCGGTCATTCCTCGAGGATCCGACAAATCTAGTGTTTAAAATTAGGTTAAGAATCAGTATGTAAGTTAGTTTTAAGGTTGATCAAAAAGGTGAGCCCCATCACCTTATAGAGTCTTATCAATCAAGTTGAGTGTAATGTGAATCATTATACCTATATTGAATTATATAATTTTATACGAATTTATATCATGTATATAATGTAGCGACGCTACACCAAATGTAAAACTACTATGTAAATAGATTCAAATGAGAATCTATAATGGATATAATCATTTTGTAATTTTTAAGGGGCTATGAAAAAAAAAAACGAGGTGATTCGAGGTGGCTCGTCCTGTTCCGTGAATTGTCGGTAAAAGCTTCCGACATCGAAGCCTTGAGACTTCAGTTTGTCCGTACGGCCTTGTTGTGGCCACCTCTTAATTACGAATAATTACAAGTTCCCCTCTTCTCAGAACTGAAAATATCTATCCATGTTTCCATATGTTTTAAATAAAGGTTATGACGTCAGTGAGAGCGGGGGGAGAAGCTAGTGGGGGAAACAGCCGCAGGTGGGGGAACCATCCCCACCACGGTTGACCGCCTATATAAGCAGCGGTATTAGACCGAATTAGCATAACGAGCAGGACCGTCACTTGGAACACTACTCTCTCTGCACTGGCGCTTGCTGCTCTACTCAAAACCATGGTCTTCTCATTCAACTACCTCTCCATATCCATATCTCTCTCCTAACCTCGCTATGTTTTAGTCCGACGTTGCCAGACCCCACACCTTCCTAGTGGCAGAGATTCGCCTTTGTCTAACTAAATCTAGTACCTCCTTGGGAGAGACCTCTCCCTCGCGGACGACGGTTGCCGTGACCCTACAAACTTACCTAGTAGCGTCTCCCACGGCAATCCAGTTTGCTTCTCTCCGGTTCACACTCGCCTTTGGGATCCGGACGGTTTTCGCCTACCCTAACACACCGTGTGTGAATTCTCCAAGACCACATAAGCTACCTATAAACCTACCCTGTACCTCTTCTCCTGGACACAGTGCTTTGTCGGGACACACACCTTCTAAGATCTTATGGAGTCAGATCAAAACGAATTAGGCTGCCCGCCGTCTAGGCCGCCAGCCAGGGTGAAAGACCACAGGTTCGCCCGCCTTATCTCTTTTTGGGCGCTCGCCGGACGGCGGCTAGAGGTTGTACCGACCCTAACCCGCGGCGGGTGTCTCCTCCCCCCCCTTTATCTGAGCTTGCCAGGCCTAATCACAATTTTATATTTATTTTATTAGTTTCGGTATTATATTTTTGTATATTATACTATTATACTGGCTACTCCGTATTTTATTCAATAACACCATCCACCAACGGATTTTCCGTTTCACCGTTTCTTTCCTGGAGGAGCTACAAGTGAGGAGAGACTCCTGAATTAGATAGACAATAGTAGATAGGTTATTACGATCAAACTAATAATAACCATGTTTGGAAGCAGGAAAATAGTCAATGGCCGCCATATCAAAGGAGTTCTTGGAAGCGCTTGTTCCCTCCTTTGGGCCCAATTGTCATGGGAAATCCCAGTGTACCGCATCCATCATTGTCTACCGTTAGCCAATCTAATCTGCCAATCAGGGTGTCAAACGAAAAGCACTTCAAGAAGCATGCTTGAGGAAAGTCTACAACTTGTGGAAAATCGCTCGTGTCGATGGTAGAGGAAAATAAGGCAAGATTGATGAGCATCGCTTTTTTTTTTTTCTCTCATATATTGATGTTGAGTTCATCATACAGCTATATCACAGTTGTGATTCACAGCCTTTGTGATTTAGCAGGAGAGGGGAAGAGTTTCCTCAGTACTTGGCAGTCAGCAGCTGAAGAGCTCAAGTGAAGCAGTGGACTATTTTTCGCCCATTCCAAATAACAGTACCGTTTTACTTCATCTTTCATTATTTCATAAATTCATCAGTGTGCGAGTTATTGACAAGAGTTCGCTACAGGGTAAATTCCAGAAGAAAATCGCAAAGTGATTTAAAGGCTATATCAGCTCTTTCCTCCAGATATGACAGTAATAGATGCTGTGAGTAATTTTTCATCTCTGCTACTATTATTACTACTAACGATAATATAATATTTAAAATCAATTATCTAATTGCTTTCAAGTATCTCTGTTATTATCGATAATGGAGTAACGAGTAAATAATTACAAATATCCTTGAAAATATCAGTCAAAGAAGAGTTGAAATTTACAAAATTTTCTATTGTAAATTGGTAGTACTAGAATAAAAGTTAGTACGTGGGTTCGAATATAAAAAATTGTATTTGAATTTTTCTCAAATCCTTCATCACACCTCCAGAGGTGAGGAATATTTTCGCACTGGAAGACTGTATTGAAGAAACATGAGTTTGGTGTTTGATTATATATGTATTTTTGTTTTTATTTAAATACATGACGTTTATATTTATGTCTTAAATATATTATATTTAAATATTATAAACAAATTGGCAATCGAGGAGTAATGATGGCGATGAATTTTTTTCTAGTAAAAATAGTTAATGAATTAGTTAAGGTCTCTTTTGAAAGACCAGATATCAGCAATTTAATAGATATATTTTCTACTTCAGGTCAAAACTTCTTTAACATATCTACAAATAATATCTGTCTGTTATATGTTACTATTGCCTGGCTGACGAGCTAGACTAAAAATCATTTTAGTTAAGGGTTGTTCCTCAGTACCAAGTTGTTAGACTCGAAAAAGACAAAAAACTACAGGAAAAGAAATAAAATTGTAAATTTTATTTATCAGTTGTGTTTATAGTTATTAGTTATACAAAAAAAAGTTAAATAGTTTAAAAATATAATTACCATAGTAAAATTGAAGTTCATTTATTCTCAAACGATGCATATTCTAAGCCATAGTTAGATACATATAAGGTTTGTAGTTGTGGATAGAAAAAAAACCGTTTTTTTGAAGAATCTGTTCATACTGCTATAATGAATGTAATTGAGGTTTTGCGAGAGACATGGCCTTGAGCGTTCGAAGAATCGGCAGGTGGCGTAATAAAATAACACCACCTGAAAGACAGAAACATGACGCAGATAAATGTTCTCACTAATCGTATAGTCAATTTTTGTTTTGGTATAGATCCCACAATTATGAATAGCAAAAGAAAATTATTCCATACTAGCAGGATCGGGATTCGTACCCTGGATCTCCTCAATATCCAGTCGAATCCTCTATGACGCCTTCGGGAAAATCCCTACCGATTATTATTAAAAGTAAAAAGCAAAAAAAAAAAGTAACACAATCGATTTATTTCAGTTTTGAATAAAAATATAATGTAAAAAGTTTTAATGTTTGTTGTGACTACCTTTTATGATTGATTGTTAATGTAAATTTCAAAGTATGCTAGTCCCCCAGCCTTGATGTTTAAGAGAACAACTTGGTTGGAAGTAACATGTAAAGACCTGTTCCTTCTGCGCGATGTTTGCCAAATCTCAAGTGGTCCCTTTTTCGCCCACACACCATTGCCTTATACCTCCTGTGGTTAAGTTGGTTCAAAGTGAATGAAGTTTATGAAGTCGGAACGTAACGAGGAAGTAGCATGCTCCGCAGCATACATTTTGAAGTACTTGATGCGCAGACTTAGGCAATGAGGAAAATGGCTAGTCACTTAGACGGGGAGTGATGGCCGTTTCATTTCATCGCAATCCAATCAACAACGTACCATATAGTTGCAAGTGTTTCAGGAAAGGGTTGTTGATATGAAAATTGACGAGGATTTGCTACAATTTCCTGACAGTTTTATCCGGTGTCGTTGAAAGGAATGAACCATTGTAATAGTGTAAACAACAGAATGTCCGCAACACGGCCTGTCCCCCTAGTTGGGTGAAAAACGAACAATGCCAACCTAGTTGTTAAAAGATACAACAGTGTTTTATTTCGAAAGTGCATAGAAAACTTATGAAAACAACAATAGTGAGCATCATAGAAAAAAGGTGAATACCTTCCATCAGTTCAAAAGCTTTTGTTAAATATTTAAAATGATCAGAACAAGTTTCCTATTTAATCACCGTTTCAAAGTGTTCAACTTCATCGCGTGTCTTCTTGCAAACCTCAGAATCTCGTTCCTTTTTCGATGCCATGGGCCCTTCACTTCCTCAGCCCTCCCTTTCTACGTCTATCGTTATTCTGCATCATTGGCCAATCAGAAACTGGAGACCGGCTTAAACTCATAAAGGAGTGGAAAAAATATACTAGGTTTGCTCAAAGGCTAACATCCTTACTCCATAGACCATGAATTATTTTTCTAATAACTTATATTCCTATATTGATTTTTTTTGTGAAACATCCAAGCCACAAGTGAAATGAAATCGTCTAGAAAATCTTTTTATTGAATTAAAATTACAATCTACCCATGTAGTAATCACTGTGTAATTGTGATCAATGATTTATTTCTGCGGATTTCAATAGTTAAAATGAAACAAATGTTCTTTATCTTCGCAATAAATTATACATTATTTCTAATTATTCATTCAAACATTGTTCTCTCGGTACTCGAACCCGGGCTATTCCCAATATCTAGTTGGGTGCTCCCTTTCTCGGGTGAAAATCTTGCCGATATAAATTCTCTTTGGTCAAACTCTAACCAATACCAAATAAAAATCCCAGAAATTTACAGCACATAATGTATTTCAAAAATTCAAATTGTTATTTATTTTAATTTAGTAGTTTAAAAAAAAAAAAAAAACGGTGGTTCCGTTGATCCTCGTATCTAGAAGTTTTCTACAATTTTTCATCAAATAATCACACTCAAATTTGAATGTGTTCATTCCCCATATAAGTGAGGCATATGCTATTTCAAATATAACAATTTCAATAAGGAGAAATTTGCAAAGTTTCTTTTAATATTTTCATTGTATAACTTCATGGGGTTTAGAAAAAAAAAAAAAAAAAAAAAAAATTTCAAATATTACACAATTACTGTTAACAACTTTACTATGATGAAATTACAATCTGCCTTTACTTATAGGCAATAAATAATTGAGGTAAGTGTTTTCATTCATACCATATTTACAATTCATCATTCGCTCGCACATTCATACAATATTTACAAACAGCCCAGGGGCCCCCCAAGTCAACACGGTTGTGGCCTCCCTCGCAAGCGAAAGAGGAAGCGGAGTCTTGGGAAGTCCCACACGCTCCCCTACCAGCCACGTCACCGGATACGAGCTAGTGGAGGCTGAGGAAGAGCGCGGGAGCCACATACGCTCAGGACACGATTGGAGAAACTGGCCATTGCCAGGACTCCCACTGTCACGTATTCATAACAGATCACGAGGCCACTGCCGTTTATGTCTCCGAGGAGGATTATAGGGATGAGTGGTGCAGTGCAATAACTGTGCTAGGGGATTAGGGTGGTTGGATAGGCTACTATGGAATTTCATAAACTTGGACGCGATGAGTTCTAGAATGTAAGGTATATTAAGATCGTTATGAAGGGTTTTGTTGCTGACGTAATAAGGGGCATTTGCTATTGATCTCAGGACTTTTGATTGAAAGGATTGGATGCGCTTGATGTTCGATGTTTTGCTGCCCCACATAGCTCTATTCCGTATGTCCAGACTGGCTTAAGTATAACTTTGTAGATAAGTAGTTTATTTCTATTGAGAGGTGGATGTCCTTTGAAGTAGTCTGTACAGTTTTGCAAAGCGTCTGTTTAGTTCTCGTCTTTTTAGCATCATGTGTGGGATCCATGTCAGTATTTTGTCGAGATGGAAGCCTAAATACCGTACTGTCTCAGACACGGGGAGAGGAATCGAATTGAAAAAGACTAGCGGACAGGGCTATTACACAATAAACATATATATCTTATTTTATTTTATTTTTTAATAAATGTTATCGGTTGTCTAGAGCGCTACACGCCCATCCTGAAGGGTGTGTCCACACCGACGACAATCTTTGCACGAAGATCAAGTGCAATGGATTATCGATGAAAAACACTTCTAGTCATGTGTCATCTCTAAGATAAAACTTTTTATCGTCTTATTTTTTCCTATGCTGTTTTTAGAGGCCAATATCCAGTAAAAAAAAATACATTACACTTAAAATTTCCCTGACGTATAAATAACCAATTGACAGCGACCAGCGATTCAAGTGTTGGACTTTTCCTTTATAAAGATTTTCCATTAAAGGGTAGTGGAGGTTGTATTAGAATCCTGGGTTCAAAACCTTGAATACATATTATGCATAATTAACACTACGATATTTTTTGGCGCGTTTGTATTCGTATTTTTTTTTTTGTGTATGAGGAATGAACGTTATCATCCTTATTCTAATGTTCTTGTAATCTACAACTAACTATGCTTTGAAAGCACGTATGTACATTAACTCCAAAGCGGAGTTACCTAAGTGGCGTGGGTTACTCATTTAAGTTATGTTAACTTGTTTTCTATAAAAGTAGGTGTCGGGTCATCACGAGCTCTCCCAAGGAGCTGCTAGTTTTAGCGAGGCGAAGGCATAGAATCCCACTAAGAGAGTGTGGGGTCTGACAAGTTGGACTAAAACATAGCGAGGTTAGGAAGAGAAGTCCACAGATTTTCATAAATGAGAAGGCCAAGTCTTGAACATCAATGCAGCCGCCAGTCACCAGTAAGAGATCCGTCGTGAGAATAAATTACAGGCAAAAACCCAGGTCTATTTATAGTTAGCTTCCTTCATTAGTACCCAATCATAGGACTCGTTATTGTGGCCAATGACAGCCCAGTATGTGGTGGCCTTTGTTCTCGTAGTGACTCAGGCCTTGTCCGGGTCGCTACTACCTGCTCTTGGGTAGAGGGTGAGGGTTCCCAGCCTCTAACTAATTTACTTGCAGCTGCGTCTTTTATTGTTTACAACATTTACAATGATTTTATGGTTTGGTAATGTTATTTAAGTTGCTTAGATTAATTTACAATATATATACCATAGAATATAGGGTGATTTATCTTATGTAGTTAGCGGCCGCTACAGTAGGGTTAAATTTACTCATGAGATTAACCCCCTTGCTTCAGTTATTATTTACATAGTAAGTGAACTTAAAGGGAATAGACTTCTGTTTGTTCTCAGGTAGTGAGTGACCTTAAAGGGAATAGACTTCTGTTTGTTCTCAGGTAGTGAGTGACCTTAAAGGGAATAGACTACTCTTTGTTCTCAGGTAGTGAGTGACCTTAAAGGGATAGACTACTGTTTGTTCTCAGGTAATGAGTGAACTTAAAGGGAATAGACTACTGTTTGTTCTCAGGTAGCGAGTGACCTTACCAAAGATGACGTGGGAATGGTAAGTGCACTTGTGTTAATAACCCAACGATACTACGTTTGGACTTTCACATTTTTTCCAACTTTTAGGCAATATTACATTCAGTAGGTCCGAGCTTGGAACCGGTCAGTTACATTTACATTTTTGAATATTAATTTAAATTAATAATTGCTAATAAACGACAATTAATTAATTTTTTCGTGAATATTATTCTGGATTTTAAAAAATATTTCCGAATTCAGGTCGCTTTACTGCTTAATAAAAATATATTTATGTCGTTTTTTTTTATAATTTTTGTAATTCTAGGCAGAAAACATTATTTTATAGGCGAAATTATCTTTTTTCTGACTCAATTCATGCTAAAAATATACATACATGCTACAATACACTTAAGATGGCTATAATTGGAATGCCAAAATGGAATTAAAATAAATTTATCTTGAATAGTTGTTAAATTAGTTACAACAATGTTTAAAATATAAGTTATGATTAATTTCTTACAATACTGATTAAAATTGTATTAATTAAAATACAGATTTAACAATAGCTAAAATACCAAAAAATAAAATAAACAATCCGATTCAATATAATATTCATCATAAAAAACTTTATAATGCAACATTTTTCTATTTTATCTTTTGTCAAAGTTTTATTAAAGTAAAACATATTTATTTAGCTATTTTAATCAACCTTTATATATATATATATTTATAATGATTTTATCTGTGTGAATAATCCGTTGATGTAAGTAATGGTTTTTCCTCTGGACAAAGACTCAATTGAGTTTCTCTAATTTCTCTAATTTCTATTTCTCTGTAAACGAAAGAAACAACATTCAAAGCCTTTATTCCAAATATTGTTCTTTCTCCACATAACTCTTTAATTGCTCACTTTAACTTTATACAACACAAAAATTCACTATATACCTCCCGCTCTCTCTATAACCTCTCGTCACGATATTAATAAAAATTAATAATTAAGAAAAACGTTAAATACGTGTACTTTACATTAATTTGTAATCTTAGCCTCTCTATTTAAATGCCAATTTATTGCTGAAAGTGGCTCGCAATCAGAAAATTTAAAATATTTACTTTTTAAAAGAGGATTTTCTAATTACAATTAAGTGACGTTTTGTATCTAGCAGGGACTAATAATAATTTAATCTAACACTAATAAATGTTCATTGAATCATCACCACTTTATTAATTTATACTTTTCGATAAAGAATTATTGAAGCTTCCACGCATAAGGAGATTCGTGATCTTTTAAAGCTTTGATCTGATGTAATGTTCCTGTAGGAGTGTTCCCGGGTATTCCCGTCCTGATTCCGAGATATCAGCCACAACTCGGAGAAAGAAGGACATAAGGTGGAGCTCTTCCTCTTTTTGGTTCCTCGAACGTCCGGGCGTCCTTGTCTTGAAAGGTCACCTTCCCATTTCTCCTTGAGAAGAAAAGGCTGGTGTCCGAATAAATGCGCAGAAAGCGGGTTCCAATAAAAAGAGTTAAGAGAGCATGATGTAAACAGTTGAAGTTTTTGCCTCATACGCGTATTTATATTCCAAGGATACAGGACGATCTTTCATTCGATACCAACACTGATAACCGTAGTGTTGGATTATACTTTTAGAAGTGGGTTGCAGAAACCTTGCCAAAAGCAGAAAAGAACAGAATTTCCTGGAGTATTCTTTACTTGACCATTACGATCTCATAACAGTAAACACTTTATTAATGAAATAACTGATAATGATGACATAGTTCACAGGACTGTATGAGGAGGATGACCGGGTGAGACAGGTATGGGCTGTAGTGTTCTAAGGAGTTTGTATAATGTTTATTGGTTCTGCCTGAAGTACATGGCGTAGGGTTTGGTATGTTCCTTACTTCTGTCGGCTGCGACATAGACACAGGGGGTCTAGGTAAAAATACCTGAACACATGCTCGGGTCGCCATTTCCACCTAGGGTCAGCTCAAGTGGTGCAGTCTTGTCGATGGGGAGTTTATTGTCCTATGTTGCCGACCATTGTTAAGATAAAGCCTTTGGTCCGAAAACTCCATGTACAGCCACTAAGTCTTACCTTCAATTCGCTGAACCACTTGACAAACCCAACGGCGTTCAACGCCGTGTCTTCTCCGCCCTTCCCCTATGGATGACAACAGGCGGTCATTGTTTTAATCTGGGTTGTTAGGTTTCACCACTATTGTAAACCTATTGCACTAGTCAGTACGTATCACTCTATATATTTCTCGTCTAAACATAGTCAGGTTATTTAGATGTTTTTAAGAAATTCCCCTTTTGAAGATGCACTTAAATTAGATCTACAGTGAAGGTACGAGAATATTATTGAGGCCAGAGAAATATGTTTGTTTAAGAGCACAAATACAGACACACACTCTGCCCGCTCGCTCAGACAATGCATGTTTCGAAAACACATCTACTAGACCCCGTACTCGCTAAGCTCTCTCATGAGAGGGTAGCAGCGAGACCAACCTGCTTTGGTATTAGGCTAAAGAAGTGATCTGTAGTCCTCGTGGTCGGGCAGTACAAGTCAAATCCGGGCTTTATATTATCCTTGCTCAAATATAAAACTCACTATAAGTCATCTGTGTTATATAATAAGCCATGATGAGCGTTCTAGAATGAGATTATTGCTTTAGGGCATTTTTGTCCATCCCTGTAAACATCCTGTTCTTTTAAATGTTGCTATTATTATCCATTGTACTGCAGTTCGTCTATTATGATAATTTATTCCGTGTAAAGTGTGTGTGCGTAACTTGTATTGTTTCCGCTAAAACAATAAATAAACAGATACTCGAAGGCATAACAAATCCGTACGTGTAAAGATGTCCCAACATAACCCGGTGAGGGGGGGGGGGGGGGTGAAAATAACTGAAAACGACCATTTTGAGTAATGTATCAAATGAAAGCTATTGACCAAATATATGATTTAAGTTTCAAGTAACACGAATATTCCAAATTCGATAAAACAAAATTAAGTGTCCTCTATCTTATTACTTACTCGGTAATAAAAATAGACTTATTTTCAAATCCTATTCATTTTTGACATGTGAGCTTAACCCACAACCCCCCAATTGAAAATTACGATTTTTAATTTCTGATTAGTAATACGTAATGGGTTTTGGGACTTTAGTTGACTATAATAGTTTTCACAATTTTTTTACAACCTTCAACAAGTATGATACATCCACACCTGAATTGGTTTTTCGTTTCTAAATGCGTTTGCGAAAATGACCGTTCATTTTTTATCTTATTTCGTAATGTGATGTATATTATACACGGCGAAATAAACAAATATCAATTAGAATTAGCACTAAATAGGATGATAGCATATCTCAAATATTTGTAGTGAGCTTGACATCAGATTACGAAATGTTTCAGACGAATTTCAGAAATATTACGTATTTAAGTGAATTGATTCTTCATTATATAAATGAATTGTTTTTGATAAGAATTGCGAATTCTAAAATTGATATGACGAGAAATGATTTTTACAATCAATTGTGAAATATCTTTTATTTCATAAATATTAGTTTTTCATCAACATTTCTATAGAAGAGAGCAATGTTTCGCAAAGGAGGTTTCATATGAGGAAACTGGTAGATTTGTGCCCGCCGATATATTGGGCATGTCCTGAGTTCGAGTTTCGAGCACGTAGCTGAGTTTTTTCCCCTATACTATATTTTTAAAACATTCTTGTACAACCAGGATAATTGCACTTGATGGGTTTGAGAGTATTTTTTATAATGACCGGACCATTGAACTGACTACTGCCGTGTGGAATGCTATGGCTCCAAGAAAAACACAAGCTATATTAAAGTTGCGAATGACAGTTTTAATGAGTTGTGTAGTCTGCTAAAATAAAGTATTATTAGCACATAGAAATCTTTAATATGAGACCCTACTCTTTAGGAAATATTTAGTATATATAATATAGTATATTTTTGAGTTGAAAATATTTTTTTTATGTCTTCGGTCAGTCAAATGAAATCGACGTATGCTTAGTACAGACAGACACAGGGGTTAAAACAAAAAAGGTTTCTCATGGCGAAAACATAACCGGAGAAATTCTCAAAAACTTCAGGTATGCTCTATCTAGGTTTAAATAATTATGTAAACTGCATTAACTCGTGAAGGTACATTTACGAAGACTGTTATAAACACCCTTCAACAACGGCGATTATGCAAGACATTATATAAGCATTAAATAGCATTGATTGAATGTTGGGACAGACATTCAGTTCACATTGTGCTCTTTGAGGTAAAATATATTATTTTCAGATAATCTTTTGAGCGCGCCGTTGCTCAATCAGGTATAATTTTACTCACAAGAACATTTCCAATGAACATGTCTTATTAATCAAAAATCTTTATTACGATAAAATTACAACCTGCCTTATCGGGCAATAAGTAATTGCGATCAGCGATGGCTGACCAAGAGCGCAAGAGGCCTTACTGGGAATCTTGGGAAGCCCCCCGCGCTCCTCCATCACCCGCGTCATCTGAGCCACAGACGTTCAGGACATGATTGGAGAAACTGGCAATTACCAGGACTCCCACTGTCACGTATTTAATGCAAGTCACGAGGCCTCTGCCGCTTTAGTCTCCGAGGAGTATTATAGGGACGAGTGGCGCAGAGTAAGGGAATTGGGGTGGTCGGCTAGGTTTAGACGGAATTTTATGAACTTGAAAGGGTTCAAGAATCTAGGGTATATTAAGATGGTTATGACGGCTTCTGTTGCTGACGTAATAAGGGGCATTTACAATTGTTCTCAGGTCTTTGGATTGAAAGGATTGGTTACGCTTGATGTTTCTAGTTAGTTTAGTAAAAAATAAACCAGACATAGTCAGATGACTATAATAAGCAATAAAGATAAATACTCAAGCAATCGATAGTAAATTTCTAAAGATAAATGATTTTTTTAAGGATATAAAAAAATTATTTCCTGTTTCAATAAATGTATGGTTTAGACCAATTTTATGAAATTGCTCATTTGTAGAATCACTTAATACTTTGGCAGTTCATTGTTCTTCTCTGGTAATGGTTAATTAATGGATGGTAAAACACTGAACGATTCCAGTGGGATTATCCTGTACGCTTGTCGACACGATTTGTCAGGAATATAATTCAATTATATTTTTCAACCAATTAACTCAAAATATTTTGATTTAATTGACTTTAAATATTTATCAGATTATGAGCTGTGATTAAGATGTATTGCTACAGTTGATAGTATGTAAGGAATGTGTCTCAGGACCCTTAAATTGTCAGATCAACAGACAGACAGACCTAAGATGAGCCTTGTACCTGTTAGAAAGTAGACACTTTTTCTTTGTGGCTGAGGAATTAAAGATAGGTTGTCTCTCTTCATGCCCTGAGTGTCCTTCAGCCTCCGCTTAACCTGCGTGGTGAGAATCCTTCGACTACGCTTAGTCGAACTTAACTATTGAGTAAATTCAAATTTGTAAGCATGCTTTGAATGAGAGCATTTAACGTATTAATTAAGGCAGATTATAACTTTCTTTAAATAATGATTTAATAAGAAATAGTCAATAATTATTACAACAAGATACATTCGAAAGTTTATATCCAAAATCTACTTCCTACTTTTCAAAATGTTCAATCTTTCCTACGAGTATACTGATATTTTATTTACTATGTGAACTGAAACCCGATCTATTGAGAATACACTTCTTGATACAGTATACTTAGGCCACTATATTGTATTACTCGTAGGAGTGTCTCCCTGCGGTTGAAATATGAATCTTTCTATTTTGGCGTCTATACATTCCGTAATGGTGTTTAAAAAATCCAGGAAGTTGGAAAACCTGGAAGTTATTATCATGCAACAATGTAACGGTTAAGCTGCCGAAACATTGCAAGGCCGCTATTCAAGGATACTTTTTTCTCATCTATAGAAATAATATTCACACATGGTTACTTACATCATACATCGCATATTAGATGTCAAAGTACTGTGCATAGATCATGATCAATGTGCATCATGAAGTTGCCTAAAGCTTGAGTAGATAAAATGCCCGAATGGCGGATGAAGATGCTACGTACTAAGTTACGGGAAATAGTTCTTCTTCAGAACCAGCTATGGTTGGCAGACAGCAATTCGTCCCTTCGATCTCAATCCACGGCCACTCTACTTTGTCAAATGGATGTACTGCCTATAATGATGGTCTTCATAGTCAACTGTAGTCACTATCAATCTAACATACTATGTACGTACTTAATTGCTGAGTTCAAATGGAGGGAGGCTTTACTCTCAGTCAGGTACGGGGAGAATGCCTATGCAAGAACGGTTGTAAAAATGGTCCAATACATCTCAAGAGTGAAAGTTATCATAACTACTGGGAATCCTGAATATATAAATGATTGCATAAATCATTTTTTTTCAAATTCTATTTATTTCCAATAATCACATAACAAAAGTAATAATATTCTACTAGTATGCAATGAATCCACTCTAACACTAAAAGAAACTCCCTTATTACGTCAGCAACAAAACCCTTCATAACGATCTTAATATACCCTACATTCTTGAACTCTTTCAAGTTCATGAAATTCCATCGAAAACTATCCAACCACCCTAATCTCCTAGCACAGCCTTTACACTGCGCCACACATCCCTATAATCCGCCTTGGAGACTAAAGCGGCAGTGGCCTCGTGACCTGCTATAAATACGTGACAGTGGGAGTCCTGGCAATGGCCAGTTTATCCAATCATGTCCTGAGCGTCTGTGGCTCTCGCGCTCTTATTCGGCCCCACTGGCTCGTATCTGGTGATGCGGCAGATGGGGGAACGTCGGGAACATCTCAAGACTCCACTATATCATCCGCATGCGAGGGAGGTAACAACCATGCGGATTTGGGTGGTCTCAACCATGAGCGAGTGAATGAAAATTGTAAATATGAATGAGAACATCCAACTCAATTATTTATTGCCCAATAAGGCAGATTGTAATTTTATCACAATAAATGTTTGACTGATGGTTGGAAAAAAACAACTAATATCATTGGTAATGAATAAGGTCTTCATTGAACTACTTATACATTTTAATTAAGGAAAACATATTAAACTTAAAAAACCTAACGTCGAATACTAGATGGTCATTGGTTCATAATATTCTTTATGCATGGTTTGAATTTGACTTTTACCTACAAGTTTTGTGTATGTCTTTTAAAATAAATAGAATATAACCTGATTTGTATACGTCGTGCAATTTGACTATTATATACCTTGTTTTGATTATTATATCTGCATCTGAGCGTACTGCAATGGCGTAATGTTATAATAAAAAAAATTGATTAATATTTATTTTATTAGATTTTAATTGATTCTAATCCAAAGGCAAATCTTGTGTTGATCAATGGAAGGAATTTAAATTGAATAAGGGTAAGACATAATTAAATAATTTATGATAAGTGATGTAGTTACATTAATGGAAATTAAATTAAATAAAATAAAATGAAATTATGGATATGATTTCATTAGACTTATAAACTAATTATTAATATAGATTGTCTCTTACTTAATTCTGCACAAGGGTGGTGTCTAGAGGACAATTATGATTTAAGCAAGCCTAGCCAAGTCCCCCATCAGGGTTTCCATCTAGCCTCTCATTTCTTCTCCACTTGGCGTCCACTCCTCATTTCTTTCTCCTTCTCGACCATCATCCCACACATCCCCATCATTACACGTGTTCCATCCCCGTGTTAAAAAGGGTTTTATAGCCATCTTTGTCGACTGAAAGTGTCTTTTTGACACCCCTTTCCTAAGCGTTTCTGCTAGGGGCTCGTTCCGGCGTGAGGCACTCTCTGGTACCGAAAAGGGTTTTTATGATGCCTCAAATATAAAACCAATGCGCCTTCAAACAGTGGTAATCCACTAACCCCGAGCCTTGTCCTGATTTCAATCCCTTGTAAAAAAGGGGTGTTTATTACCGGTCCATCAACTCGTCTGAGTCGAATGACACTAATAATGTACAGTCAATTTAATTATCTAATTTCTATTATATTATACAATGAGTTACACTTATAGTTTACTCTAATGGAAAAATGGTAGATACATCTAATTAATGAATTAATTGGAATGTCGGGTTTAGTAGATTTTCATAAAACTTATTGCTGGATAACGATTCGATATATTTTCTAGCTTTGCATGAGAGGTATCGACAACACATCTTAGGTCTTCCATATCCATTGCCTAAATTATATCGTAACCCAACCTTTTTTGGGGTCATTCTTTTTTACCTCTCGTCACTTCGATATTCGTACCTTTTTCTATTTCTCTTTAGTATTCATAGTCTAACACAAACAATCAAAGCCACCTCTTCATATTCACAATCCTATAAATTATTTCATATTTACAACATTTCATGAGCTATTCAAAGTACACTTATACCTTTATTGTTATTAACAAACTTCTACGTTACCTTCATATTGGTTGTTCGCCGTAAATTTAATGAAAATCTAACATCTCTTTTATCTATCTAAGCAGATTTCCCTAATAATTCATCCATTCGTTAAAAAAGTTATAATTGACAATTCCTCGACAAATGATTTTACTCTGTGTGTATGGTTTGTGGGACAAGAGCAGAGGGACAGTTCTTACTTATCACACCTCTTTTCTGCAACTCCTATTAAATTAATAAATAAAAAATGCATGGATAGATCCATTTTATGAGCATGTGGTGAACTGAGTCTGCAATAGATTGTGGTTTCGCAGCAAGGAAAGAAACAATCTTGCAAAATTCTGAGCAGCATAAGCAGTGTGCTCAGCAGTTCAAAGTTCCACAGTCAGCAGAAGATATAATGAAACACTGTTTTCAACCACACATGCTATGAGAAGACCGACCCAACAGATTAACTACACGTATCTGTAAAGGGATCAAAATTATGTCAATCGCACCTTGATGGTGCAGGCAATTAACAGCTGAATACACATTCCAAAGGACAAGTGCTCGAGAAGGATTTGTGTGATCAGCTGGAGGAGAACAGTTGACTTCTTCCTTTCATCCCCGATCAAGATGACATTGGAACAGGGAAGAGTAAGAGGAACTAAGTAACGAGGAGTGCGATGTATGGTTACTGACGTAGACTGAGTCAATGATCATGTTTAATGAGTCATTTCAGTGATTTTTTACTTCTTCCGTACCTATAACATAAATAATTTCGATATATATTGACAAATATTGAGTAATCTTATTAAAAAAAATGAATAAGTCTAATGAAAAGAAAAATTCCTTCTTAGTATATTGTGCAGTACGGAAACATAAAGGTAATGACGTTGAGAATATGTATAATCTGTCTGGGGTTTAGTGAGCGATAAAATAAACATAAACTCGAGTTAAAGATATCTGTTTTGGTTAAATATTTAAATAAAACGTGTAATGCCGTGGTTAGACATTCCCTTTTAAATGGCTATGATGATAACTCGAAAAAAATTATGTAAATCAATCAAATTATCTACCGTGATTAGTAAAATCACCGAAACCCTTAGTTGTAGTGTAGTGCACACTTGGCTCACAAGTAACTTCTGCCGGTCCTTTCCTTTCCTATGAATCGACCGTAGTTTTTCCTAAAAATAATTTCAAGAACTAAGGCACCTTTCACGTTGTTGTGCCAACTTCTTCACCACAAATAAATAGAAGTTCCCCTCTTCTCGTACCAGAAAACATCCGCGTACGTTTCTATATTTTAATAATAAAAAGCTTAGGAGTCATTTAAGAGAGGGAGAAACTAGTGCACGACACAGCTGAAGCACACTAGGGGGCTCGGGTGTAGCCCAGCAGAGGCTATATAATCTGCCTATATAAGGCCGAGATTCGGAGCTTTTCCATTCCCTTATTTCAACCCGAAGGTGAGCCCCATCACCTAGTCCAGTCTATTATTGTATTTGTAATTTTAACTATAAAACGAAAAATGTTTGTACTTCTACCCTCGTTCAAATGCATGTTATGCTATGCAGGAAAAGGAGCCATAAACCTTTAAATTTGTTCATGTTATGGTTCATTTAAATTTTGAAATAAAGGGGTTTTGAAACGAAAAAAAAACTTTTCCATTCATACGGAACCAGGCACCTGAAGTGAACACTGCTCCTCTCTCTGCACTGGCGATTGCTGCTCAACTCGGACCACGACTTTCTTATTCAACTACATCTGCATCTCTTTCTGTGAGGTGGGATTCTCTCTCACCTCCTTGGAAGAAATCTCTTCCTTGCGGACGACGGTCCCCGAGGCCCTATAAACTTTACCCAGTAACGTCTCCCCCAGCGATCCAGTCTGCCTCTCTCCGGTTCACACTCGCTTTTAGGATCCGGACGGTTCTACCCATAGATACCGAATGCGTGGTCATTCCAAGACCACGTAAACTACCTATAACACCTACCCTGTACCTCTATTTTCACGAGAACGAACCCCCGAACAGGAGAGCCTCCCAGAAAATAGTGAGCTCCATCCTGGGGGAACGACCCCTAAGGAAGTGAGAAAAGGCTGTCTCTTCCCCTTACGCTTATATCTCGCATCCCTTCACCCACTCCATTTGTAACTCAGGCGTGTGGCATTACTTTTCAACTATTTGTGTTAAGAAAATATTTTTTAACACCTACCGGAACGACACTAAGAAAACTGTTAAAGGGAACCCTGATTGCTGGCCTCTCTCTCTTGCGACACTAAAGAAAGATTATTATCCGTCACTCCGTCTTTATGTTGGTCACTAGGGCAATGTTTTGTCCCTTTGTACGTTGCTGCTAGTCCTTAGATAGAAATACCTGAGCAAATGGTAGGGTCGGCACTTAGCTATCAGGTAGCCGGGCGTTGCTGGTGCAATGGTAATATAATTGAACGAACGGTTCACGAGTGGGCAAAAGGTATTCAACAGTAATTGATTCTGAGCGCTTGTTAAACAAATGAATTTGGAAAAGTAATCATTTTATGAAACATTACAAAACTTGTGCAACGTGGTACAAAAAAAATCCCACAAATAGATGATGAGTGATCAGCGAATAGTGCGTTGTAATACTTGGAACGTAGTCGTTTTAAATAACTGTACACTAGGACTGCATAGACAGTCGGCTTCCAAAGAAGTTTTAAAAAATAAAAGAAAAGAGAATGTAAAAAGGCGCCTTGAACTAGGCGGGAAGAGCGTGGAGCCTTGAGCGGACTATCGACGGCGCCGATGACGTGGCGGCACCTGATTGGCCGAGAGCGGGGCTCGCCCGTGGGTGGGGCCTCGCGCCTTCTCCATTGAGCCTCAGTCGCTACCTGCAGCTCTTCACAGGTGGACATGAGGCCTAAGACCGACATCATCAGCAAGCTCTGCGCCTGCTACAAGGAGATAGAGGTATCCGAGAACGGGGAAGACCTCTGCGACCAGCACCAGGAGGTCCTGCCGAAGGTACATATGTCCCTAAATAACACGAGAATCAGTCGGCAGAATGTTTTTTTTTTTTGTAATTGTTGCGCCACAGTATAAATTGAATTATTTCCTTAGAGCAAAGTATCAGTGACATAGTCAAGGACACTTGTTCACATCGGACAAAGTTTACATTAAGAAAAAGTATAACCTATATTAATAATTAGCTTATAATCTACACATTTTGAAAGATACAAATTCCTATATCGTTGAAATTAATTCTATACTATTTACAAATAAAACTTTTGATCGAAGTCACCAAAACTGTGCCTGTTTATGTGTAGCCGACATGCCGGGTAACCTGTCTTTAACCTTATCCAAAGATAACGCCCACAAACAGAACCCATTGGTTTTTACCTCTTGTTTATTTCAAACACTCTCTTAACTCAATAAAGAAAAATACCATTTTAACTCGGCAACATTAACAAGTTGAACCAAAAAGAAAAATATGACAGGAGGATTAGGTTATAAATACCGTTATAAATATTGATGGATTATCACCTTGGATAATTTTTTGCTTTAGAGATTATAAAAATGTTAAAAGATCATTTTCTCGTGACTGAATTTAATATCTAGCCATATATAACTATACATTGAACAATGAATTCGTGTAAGGAATACTTTTTCATATATTCCAACTGTCATGACTTCGTGACGAAGAATTCGTTTGTATAAATGATGATGTTCCTAAGTGTTTTCTAATTGTTGGCACAAATAGTCACAGACATTAGTCGTATAGGAATAAATCATTTATAGCAATCAGATAAATCTTCGTAACTAATAATAGAGAATAAGGAGACGTCAGTATTTCTTGCGTAATTTAACTGGGTCAGGCGTCAACTGGGCACGAGTCAAGTGTCTTAAGGAAACGTTCAGCTAAATCTCAGTTCAACAGCCTCTATATTAATTATCTAAGCAATTATATTTATACAGCGAATAGTTCGCAATAATAAAACGAATTACTCAATCGGTGAATATTAATAAACGTTATCATCCTGCGTATGTGATAATGATACTAGCGATATGTTTCAATTAAAATACAATTGTACGAGAATACGTCAAGTTTTTGTTTGTCCTGTAAATATGTTGATTTTGAACCGCTGTGCGCCGTAACCCCGAATTGAGCCAAGGACGCGGTGACTCTCTCTGTGTCAATAATATGCCACTGATTGCGTGCTTAGTTCGTGAATATGTCTGTCATAAAATGAGTTAACATTGTACCTACCTTATCTATAAGCGTCCTTCCTTGAAATGGAACACCTTCGACTACACAATATATGCGTTATTATTGTTTATGTAATGGGATGAGCCATAAAAAAAAAACCGCTTTTATTGCTAATTTAAAAATAATTTTATTTTAATGCTATTTTTGTTCGATATTCTAAGTATAACACCGTTTTGTTCTATCGTTTGTGATCATCTCGAGGATTCCTTCACAATATCACTATATAAATATAGAAAATATAAACATCGCCAGAATACAAAACGGTTAAGTATTGCCCAGGTTTTTTTTTGTTCTTAAATTAAAATTTATTTATACTTCAGTATAGATTTTATTCATAACCAACAGCGATGATGTTACTTCTTGTTTGACCAAATGCCTTGCATGTCAGGACAAGATTATTTTCATTACTTAATTAAGGTAAATAAATTGATTTAAAAAAAATATAGTTAGTTATCAACCTTTTAACATTTGAAATGTTAATTAAGGCATGTGAGTTAATAATTGACTGGTCCGTGGGATGGCGTGTAGCCGTTTTCTCGTACAGCAAGTTAATATGGCCGGTTTCTATATTTGAATAGCTCAATGGCATATAAGCGATCTATATACTTATATACTATACGGATTGGTGAATGGAGGTGTTTACAAACAGACCGGAGCCTCCAGCGACTGGAGAGGAATCGATCCGAAGGGCCGCCCTCGTGGCTGGAGTCACGTAAGCACCGGGTCAGGGGTGCGTCTCCTCGACCTCATTCAATAGCGCCTGTCTGAAACGGCACGTAAACGGTACGATACTCGCCGGAAGTCATATATCATATGCAGTGCCATCTGGATAATTAGTGATAATTCTCCCTTATTTCAATTATTTAAGCCTTTCTTAGTTTGTTACTTTAATAAATATTATCTCAATATTTTTCAAGGGTTGAAATAATAATATATTTTCTATAACCTAGCAGTTTTACAAATAAATTTCCATCTTTCCACGTTGGATGCCATTTATTTAATATAACCTCTAAGATATGGGCTGAGAATATTTTTTGTTAATGAGCGCGCCTGGTATTATTTAGGCTTCATTTTGAATAATAGTGATCAAATATTAGAGCACTGACCTTATTTATAAAATAATGGTAAATTATCCATACAACAGAGAAAGGGCTGCCCTTTCAAGTAACAATTATAAATTTGTTAACACTGTAAAAAGTAATCGATTAAGAATCCCTATTTTTATAAATTGTTCATTATACCGGCGATTTTTCTTCCGTTAGGGGCATCACAACCAAAGCATGAGCCTTCATACCAAGTCCGTATACACTCGTCATATCTTCCTGGGGAGGGGTCATGGAAGAATTAAAAAGAAATTTTCAGCGATTCTGATTGGGCACGAATCCGTTCCAACAATTAAGTGGATGCCAATTTGATATCCACCTGACCAACAAACTGAAAGGGTTGTTTCAATGAATACACGCACAACTATTGGAAGAGTGTTCAAAGTCAGTAAATTTGAAAGTAATATCTATTATTAATCAAAAACCTTCCGACATACCTCTCTCGAGAAGTTAAAGAACGCTGACCCGCACCCGTTGCTTGGTGTGCCGTCGGTGGGTGAGTTCATCCGCCGGAGACATATCAAGTTTTTTGACTAGTTTCAGCACTTGACAGACCCAGTGTTTAACACTATGACCCCACCACCTTTCCCGTATCGATGGTAACAGACTGTTTGGCTAAAATTAGGTTAAGAATTAGTATGCAAGTTAGTTTTACGTTTTTGAAAAATCGAAAAAGATAGCGAGCACGTACTTCTCCCTTGCTCTCTCTACCTCTTTCCTCACTCTCTGCAAAATCTCTTCCACGCTGAGTCCTTTTCTTGCTCCGAATTGCCTATCGCACTCATTCCTTCTTATCGCTGGTCTCATACGCAGCAACATTACTCTTTCCAGGAGTTTTCCCATGACCGGTAGGAGGGTGATGGGTCTATAGGATCCTGGCATGCTTGGATCTTTGTCTCCTTTGTTGAGGGTGACTAGTTTCCCGGCTTTCCACCTATCTGGGAACGTTCCTGTTTGAATGGACTCGTTTATTATCCACAGGACGTCTTCCTTCACCCAGTCCCATCCTTGTAATATCATTTCTATCACCACTCCGTCTTTCCCCGGGGCTTTTCCTTTTTTGGATCTGACACACTCCAGCCACACCTCGTCCTCTGTTATGTCCTGGAAATCTTCCCTGACTAGTCCGCTTTCTAGCTCATGGATTCGCGCTCGAACCTCCCTCTGCCAGTTGTTCTCTTCTTCGCGCTGGTCCTTAAAGACGAACTTATCTAGGAGAGTTTCAAAGGTTCCTCTTGTGGACATTGAAAAGCCCTCGGGTCCTCTAACTGTTCTTAGGACTCTGTTCTTTTCCCTTATCTTCCCCGTGACCAACTTAAAAGGCAGTCCCCATACCTGCTTCTTCTCCTCTTCCAGTAGCGCTTTCCAACTATCCCTTTTGGCCTCAAAGATCTTTTTCTTATATTTTTTTTGTTCGGTTTTCCAAATCCTTTTCTTTTGGAACCTTCTCCTTGGGTTTCCCTCCGTCTGGTAGTCCTTCCTCAGGCGGTGAACTGTCCTCCTACACTGATCCAGTTCCTCCGACCACCACTTTTGGAAGCTTTCTCGCTTCCGTTTCCCTTTCTCTCTTCTGTGTCTTACTCTTCCGGCGCATCTCACCATCATTCCTTCCAGCCTCGAGATTTCCTCGTCTAAAGACTGCCTTGGCCTTTCCTGCTCTTCCGAGGCTTTTTCCTCTATTACTTTTCTGTATTTCTCCCAGCTATACCCTTTTCTTCCCACTCTGGGTGTTGTCCGTTTCTTCTGCTTGTCCTGTTTGATTTGGAACTCTAGCACTCGATGGTCACTAGAGGCCCGTTCTTCCAGGACCTTCCAATTTCGTATCCGGTTTGTGGTGTTTTCCGAAGCCAGGGTTACGTCTATATTCGATCCTCCTCTTCCGTTATCGAACGTAAACCACTGGCTTCTCTCGTTGAGCACATTCATTCCATTAGAGAATATCATGTTCTCAACGATGCCGCTCTTTTCATCGGCTTCTTCGTTCCACCACAAACCGGACTTTGCATTGAAGTCTGCCCCGACTATTATTTTCTTATTGTTAGTAGTCAGGCAGCGGAGTACACGGTCTAGTTCTCTCGCCATATCTTCCGTTCTGAGGCTATATTTGAAATACGCGCTGACAAACACAATCTCCTCCATTTGTTCAGCGAATACTCCCACCGTAACTATGTGCTCACTGCATAGGTCGCTATACTGGATCACACTTAGATCTGATCTCGTGATGACTACGCACGCTCCAATCGTTTCTCCCGTGCCAGTCATCACCCGGTCCCGGACTCCGAACCCCTTTACTTTTCCTCCCCACGCGTACGGTTCCTGTATGAGTAGGACGTCCATTTGGTGGTCGGTAGCCATCCTACTCATTTCGTCCGTCGCCGTCCTGCCTCTTCCTAAGTTTATCTGCCCTACTATTAACCCCACATTATCGCTATTTCTTCCATTGTTACTCATAGTCGATAATTTCCCTCATCCTCTTTTTCTCCGTCTTTCGGACCGTACACCCATTCCAGGTTGTGTAGTGGTCTACCTCCTTCACACCCACCTTTATGCAGTTGCCGCACCGGCTATTTTTCACTCTCGCTTTGCAGCGGAGTATGTGATGCCCCTCTTCTCCGCATCTCCTACAGGTAGTCGCATTTCTGCACGTCCTCCCTATATGGCCGTATCCTAGGCACTTAAAACACTGTGTCACCTCTATGTGTTCTACAACCTTACAGGACTGTAGTCCCACGTAGACTCTGCCTTCTTTTTTAATTTTTTTGAAGACTTTACCACTTGCCTTCGCCATCCAGGAGCTAAGCCCACTCCTGCTCTCTCTCAGCTTGTGCAGGATCTCCAATCCCTCCACAAACTCTTCTTCTGTTACCTCTTGGAATATCCCTTTGTTCTTATTCCATATCGACCTTTTCACCTCTTCTTTGGTCAACTCGTTCGTGACGTCATGAACGACGACTGTAGGTCTGCGCTTCGTTTTCGTTCCTATCTTGAAGCCTTTTTGCTCCATTTCCTCTTTTTTGCTTTTCAGCTTTTCTACCTCCTGCTCGTCGTGGACCTCTACCAACAGCTTCTTCCCTTGGCTCCGTACCCGTTTTACTCTTATTCCCTGGTCCACCAAGTCCAGGCACTTTGCTAGTTCTCCCTTTTCCGTCCCGCTCTCTATTCCGTGTGGCTCCAGTACCACTGTGGGTCCCTGTTTCCTCTTCCTTCTGACCACCTCGCTCCAGGATCTCTCTTCCTTATCGGCTTTGCTCGGGCCCGGAACTACCTTTATTTCCTCCTTCTTACTCTCCTTCCTCCTAGAGGTTCTTTTTTCGTCCTTAGGTTCCTCTCCATTAGAACCTGCTTCTCCTTTTTTCTCCCGTTACAGGGGCTTCTCGGCCTGCTCCGACTTCTTTCCCGGGCTCCACTCGCTCCTTCTTTTTCACCAGCTGTTCTAGCTGGTTCCTCATCCCATTTAGACCTTCTCGGACCCTGTCCTGTATAGCCTGACTCTGGATGTCCAGCTGTTTGCTGAGGCTGTTCACCCTTTCTATGATACTTGGGTCCTTGTCCCTCTCGAGGTCTTCTACCCTCTTCTCTAGTCTGGCCACTGCCAGATCTCTCTCTTCCATCCTCGCCTGCCGCTGGTTACACTCGGCGGCCAACTCTTTAATTATGTTAAGTAACCGGTTGTTTCGGTTCTGAACATATTTAGCAGCTCTGGCAGAGGTATTTCTGGTGACTGGTTTCAACCAGCTCTCTGCCTCCTCGGCGATTTCCATGGCCATACCGACCAATTCCTCCACCGACCTGACCTTCCTCTCGCCTTTTCTCTCCTCTGCCGGACCATGATCCACTATTTCTCCGTCCTCGGCCGCCTCTACCACTTCTTTCATTCGCTCCTCTTCTCCCATTACAGGGCCAACTTCTCTTTCTTCCACGGAAGCTAAGTCACTTTCTGCTAATTCGCTCATGATGTGTTAAAGACAGTGTTAAAGTGTTACTTGCATGTATACAGATCATTCATACATGCAAAGAGAATTAACTAGTTATAACCCATCCATGTGTTGGTAGAAAAACATAGGTCCTCATTCTCTGTTCAGCCATCGATCGATTCGTTGTAGGATGGAAAAAATAGATCTCCCGCCCGAATCTTATTTCAAGTTAGAAAAGGCTTGGAATATAAAGCTGAACAAATTCATTAGTGAATAGAAAAAAAAAAAAAAAAAAAAATGAGATCCATTCAAACTTCGGCAAGTCAATATCTTATTATAATTTTTGAATACTTTCAGACAAAAAAAATAATGAAATTTTTTTTTTTCATTAGTATATATGCAATACGTTTTTTCCCGCATTAGCCGACGAGTCTTGACGTTCTTGTCTGATAGGAACCATTCTACCCAACGAGTGGGTCTGGGGTGTTGTCAACCATATCCTCTCTTTGTATGTGTTTAATTTTTCCTCTTATTATTATTATTTCCCTCTCATTTAACTGTTACTAACAAGCCGAACACTTCCGTTGATTGGTCTGCTATAGATTACAGTAAAAGGTTTACAACGTGCCATAAAATGATTCTCAATAGTCTTGCCTTTAAAAGTTGCTCTGCTCATGTGAATTTGTTTGGTTTTCAACTTGATCCCTCAGTTTTGTAAGCTGTTTATTTCGGACTAATGGACCACTCTAAATTGGCGCATGGCTGTGCGTATGACGTCATGCAGTTGAACATCTAGATCCGGACGACTCCGGTAGCAAGCAATTCCTTCCGGTTCAACGTCCACAGCCTTCGTAATAATTAATTGTCTGATAGGATTTCTACTCATTCGTTCGGATCAAGTTGTATGTCTCAATCGATATGAAATTTTAAAGGTTTATTGTGCATTATCTTTAAAAATGTTCATTATATTTTGGTTTTGCCAATAAGCCTTCAGGAATGTTTCATTCAATTATAGTGTTGTTATAAGAATTATCTGAGTAACAAGTAAGACACAAACAGTTGAATTACATTTAACCTCGGCAATTTGTTTTTTTTCTATGCTTTAACACGATTTAAACAAAAGAACTAATCGATTTCGTCGCCATCGATTGCTGAATGTTGTCGTTTCATAATACTTCATAGTCTTGACATGTTTCTTCGACATTGCCCAAGTTAACAGAAATCATTCAAAAATAAAAATAAACAGTTTTCATTCATCCGGTGTTTTAATTTGGAGCCATAAATAATATCCTACACACTATCTGGGTATAAAAATGGATAGGAATCGCCATTTCTCTACTTATTTTAGTAACAAAATAGAAAAAGTACGACACAGGTCTTACCGGCTTTCGCACTTGCTAACTTCCCCTAACCTGTCGCTTCATCTCAAACTGATGATCTATAAATGTGTCCTCCGGCCAGCTCTGCTCTACGGTGCCCCGCTATGAACTCGTTTGACTGACAATACAGTTAAAAGTCTTTAACAATTCCAGGATGGGATCATGTGAAAAGTGGTCCGATATACCTCTCGAGAGAGGTTAAAGAACGCTGACTTGCAGCTGTTGCTTGATGAGCCGTCGGTGGGTGAGTTCATCCGCCGGAGACACATCAAGCTTTTTGACTCGTTGCAACTCTTGACAAGCCCAGTGTTTAACACTATGGCCCCACCACCCCTCCCGCATCGATGGCAACAGACTGTCGGGGAATATTAGATTAAGAATTAGTATGTAAGTTAGTTTTAAGTTTTTGATCAAATAGGTGAGCCTCATCACCTTTATTCAGTCCAGTCACGTACAATGTATATCATTGTACTTGTTTATTCCATTAAATAATTTTATAAAATAACAAAACCTGTGTATAATGTAGCGACGCTACAGGAAATACAAAAATAATTTGTAAATAGATTCGCCTGAGGATATGTAATTGTATATAATTATCTGTGCATTTAAAAGGGCTATGAAAGAAAAAAAAATATATATATCTTACACAATGTGTCCAGAATATTAGGAAACTATTTCTTGGGTGAAATCGAATTGAAAATCCTCAGAGTTAGGCAATCTTATGTCCCTTATATATGTCCAAATCTCAGAGTTAGGCAATCTTATGTCCCTTATATATGTCCAAATCTCAGAGTTAGGCAATCTTATGTCCCTTATATATGTCCAAATCTCAGAGTTAGGCAATCTTATGTCCCTTATATATGTCCAAATCTCAGAGTTAGGCAATCTTATGTCCCTTATATATGTCCAAATCTCAGAGTTAGGCAATCTTATGTCCCTTATATATGTCCAAATCTCAGAGTTAGGCAATCTTATGTCCCTTATATATGTCCAAATCTCAGAGTTAGGCATCTTATGTCCCTTATATATGTCCAAATCTCAGAGTTAGGCATCTTATGTCCCTTATATATGTCCAAATCTCAGAGTTAGACAATCTTATGTCCCTTATATATGTCCAAATCTGAAATATAAAAAAAAAATTATTCACTTTTTTTTGCCTAGCTTTTAGGTGTGAAGAATGTTTATTTACGCTTTACATTACAATTATCTATCTATGCATTGCTGTATATTTTGTGTATTTGTTTGAAAAACCATTTAGTGGGATAAAAGTTACCCTTTATGGTTTGCTAAATTATAAATAATATAATATTCGGCATGTATCGTTATTACAAAAAAAAAAATATCCACCGAAAGCCGTCATTAAAATGCCATGAGAATATGCGTCCGGACGAATTTAAGAATTTCCAAATATTATATTCAGGCGTACTGTCATAAATTGAGAGAGAACATAAATTATATCAATGTACTAGTAGAGATAAAAAAACAGTGGTACTCTAAAAATCGATTCTTGAACCGTGTGACATAGGGCCATTTTTATTTTTAAATGGCGCTGTGATCTTCACAGCCACTTATCAAAGGGAAAAACCCGTTGTCATGGCATGAATCAGGTTCCGGTGTGCCGAGGCGCCAAGTAGCCAAGCTATGCGGAAACCAGATATCTCTTTCCGAGGCTAGCTAGTCAAATGTCATCTATCAAACACAATATACTAATACACTAGTTTTTAATTATAGTCCTCAAAATACAAAGCACTGATTAATTAAATCGTCCAAGTACATACGGACGAACCGCCATACAAAATATCACGCCTCTATGAAACACACAGAATTAAAGTAGAATTAAAGTTCTACCTGTTCGGTGTGATAGGAATCATTCATCTATTAGCTTCAATGATATTGATTAATCAGCTACCAACCAACAACCACGTCTCATGGAAAGCAGTGTGGAGTATAATATTGATGTGGGATTTCAGACAGACAGTCCAAAAAATATATCTGAACCCTGAGAATAAAGAATTCGGCGAATGGTTAAAAGAACTGCCTACAACTTGGCTGCAGTCCAGAATAACTGACAATGGTTAAGTTGGGTGTGTAAACATTTCCACTGGGATTTAATCAATGTAAACTTTGAAATGTTGACCTTTAACCATTCCCAGCCATTGACTTCGGGCTTTCGTGTTTTTATTTTAATTGTTTGTATTTAAATGAATAATGTTTGAATACTAATATTTATATTGAAGCAATGGTTTTTATTCTATATGCCACACCCAGTCTTTATAACTCGCTAAATATACTTTTATAAGTCATCTTATTTGTTGTTACGTGTTACAACCTCGTTTTTGACATTCCTTAGATATCTTCTACTCCAAATGATAACCCATTACTGTTAAACGGATGACAATTTAAAAAAAAAAATGTAATAAAACTATAAACAAGGTACATTATTGACATTTTTGATCTTATATATTTTTGATTATAGAGGCTATCTATTTATAAATGATACATAGTTCATGGATTTTTTTGTTACGTTTTGACGATGAGGGTAAGAAAGTTAATGAAATGAGAAATTTTTGTTGTAGTCTTGGGTCTTGGAGTTAAATAATCTTCTTTGGAGAGGAGAGTCTTTTAAAAGAAAAGAAAGAAAAGCTTTATTATGAAGTACAGTCAAAACACAAATATTAAGAGTTACGTTACTACATACTGGGTGGAATGTCTAGGCACAAGTGGGGGACACTGGGGCTAAAGCTGAGACACATATGTGTAAGAAAAGGATGAGATTCTGGGAAATAGGGATGTCTTGGAGGGATGTGGTTTGCTTACTTAAAAATAACAGGGAACCATCAGTGACTTCCATGAAGTCACGAGGCAGGTATACAGTTCTGCTCAAACCCCTTCTACTTTTAGCATTATATACAATATCAGCATTATAATATTCTTAGCATTATACAACTTTAGGTTAAGTCCCGATCCTAGAAGTGTATTTTACTTAAACTATGTAAGACATGTTTAAAGATTACAACGAACATACAAATCATAGATATATTTTCTTTAACTAATCTGATAATAACAAACATTACGAACCCACGTTCCAAATAAGAAATTTACGCGCTAGAAGATATCGCGATAATAAATAGAACACAGATACGAAATTGCGTCTTGTGATTCCGTAGACCTTTTGACCTTCTTCTACGCTGCTAGATCCAGATTTAGCGGAAACCTCGCGAAGAAACCCTTCGTCAAAGCCTTACGTACGTTATGAGAGGGCTATTTATACACAGCCACTCCCGATCTAGAAACAGACGAGGAGTTTGAAAACTATTTCTGGAAATTTGGCGCTTCTGCCAGTAATTGTAGTAGTAGTTTATACTGATTGTGCCACGAAATAGATTTCGGGAAACTGTTCAACTATTCGCTTTATTTCCAATTTCTGCCTTTTACCATAGGCAGGATTGTAGAACTACAACGGAACACATAAAGGAGTGTTAATATATAAGGATATATAAATTTGTGGAATATCTTTGAAAATGTTTTTGTGTTACCGTTTTAAGTGCATCTGAAGAAAAATCGGACTTCAAATTCTTAAAAAGCATAGATGAGCAGTGCCTTACAAGTGACCGACAAACTTCCACCAAAATATATTGTACCTATCAATTAATTCAAATGATCCAAAATAAGTTTCTAAGAATAATATTCCAAAAACCAAGGTACGCTACAATACATTCAAATTCTAGACATTTTACAAGCAATAACCATAAAATTTATAGATGATGTATAAACAGAGTGAGAATTCATCAATTCAAAGTATTGCTTTCATAAGTTATATAATGCTAAGAACAAGTGTAAGGTGCTTGAGCAGAACTGTATACCTGCCTCGTCACTTCATGGAACTCACTGATGGTTCCTGTTATTTTTAAGTAAGAACCCTCCTTACTTCCCTTATTCCCTACTTCCCAGACTCTTACCCTTTTCTTATGCATATATGTATCGGCTTTAGCCCCAGGCCCCACTTGTGCCTAGACATTCCACCCAGTATGTTCTACGTGATTTCTTAATATTTGTATGTGCCAGCGTTTTGCTTGTACTTCATAATAAAGCTTTTCTTTCTTTTCTTTTAAAAGACTCTCCTCTACTAAGATTATTTAACTACAGATCAATTAGCCAAACATAAAACCTTAGTTTATAATATATTATGAAGAAATGTTTTTCTATTATCGCCCATTTTTTTTTGTTCTTAAATTAAAATTTATTTATAATTCAGTATAGATTTTATTCATAACCAACAGCGATGATGTTACTTCGTGATTGACCAAGTGCATTGCATGTCAGGACAAGATTATTTTCATTACTTAATTAAGGTAAATAAATTGATTTTTAAAAACTATAGTTAGTTATCAACCTTTTAACATTTGAAATGTTAATTAAGGCATGTGAGTTAATAATTGACTGGTCCGTGGGATGGCGTGTAGCCGTTTTCTCGTACAGCAAGTTAATATGGCCGGTTTCTATATTTGAATAGCTCAATGGCATATAAGCGATCTATATATATATATATATATATATAAAGCATTATATACTATACGGATTGTGAATGGAGGTGTTTACAAACAGACCGGAGCCTCCAGCGACTGGAGAGGAATCGAATGTTAATATATTAGCATCTAGATTTTTTAAAAATATTTTAGTATACGCTCACCCCCAAGATTGTACATTGTTTTGTTTTCAACCGCACGCAGACAGCTGTGAATGGTTATATTACACCGTTGTCTACTTGTTGAGGCAACTGGCCAAAACCACAGAAATAAGTGTTGTGAAACCTGCTATTTGTGGGGTAGAGAGGAAGCTTTTTTACCTGGGAAAGAATATCAAGGTACTTGACAATTGAAATATAACTACAGACATCTTTGTCTGACAAACTTCCAAAGAAATAACAATTTAACACGATTTTATTTCTCTATACTTACACTCAACTTGTTTACATTATCATATTTTAACTAAAAACTAATTGACATTTCCACATGTTGTGGAATCTATCTTACATTACATCATTACATTAAGTCCGTATAAATCATAAACGACTGTCAAAAATGCTTGCTGTTTTTAGACAATTCACAGCCGAAGTTATTTACAACTGATTTAAAGTTCCGTTTAGTGGCAATAGCGTCAAGTATGAATCGATGTATATTTCTCATGAAATATTTTAATCTTTCATGGTAACTAATAATAGGTTACATTTGCTCGATTTATAAACCGTATTGACTTAATTTCCTAATATTCCTAGAATTTATGGAGGTTAAGACAAATATTGACAGTTTTGATTCTGTAATATATTATAATGAAAATTTAAACCTAATATAAATGATAACTGTATTACGCTCTAATATCTATAGTAACCTATCCAACCACCCTAATCCCCTAGCACAGTCATTGCACTGCACCACTCATCCCTATAATCCTCCTCGGAGACTAAAACGGCAGTGGCCTCGTGACCTGCTATAAATACGTGACAGTGGAAGTCCTGGCAATGGCCAGTTTCTCCAATCATGTCCTGAACGTCTGTGGCTCTCGCGCTCTTGGTCAGCCTCCGGTGGCTCGTATTCAGTGAAATGTCTGGTGGAGAAGCGTGGGGGGACTTCCCAATACTCCGCTTCCTCTTTCGTACACGAGGGAGGGGACAACCATGTGGATTTGGGAGGTCTCTGGGCTGTTTGTAATTACTGTATGGATGATCGAGTGAATGAAGAATTGTAAATATGGTATGAATGAAAACATTTATCACAATAATGAATGATAATAATAAACATATACAACTGTACTTCTAGAACTCATCCGTGGCACCTGACGCGAAAGAAAAGGCTGTAAAAATATTTTATCATGGTGAATATTGACGAGCTATTTTTTTATGGGCTCAACGGTCCTCCATTCTTATCTTATCGTTTCCTGGCCCACGATAAGACTGATCGTATGGATACCGTTAACTGATGAGGTCAAATATGTTTATTGCAAAAAGTCGTATTATGCAATATGTTGGGCGTTTCATTACTGCGATACGAGATCGCTTAGTAAAGAGTAAATGAAATAAACAAAAATATGAGTCAGAAAGGTCAACGTATGATACGTGATATTTCAATTGATAAATGTTAAAAAAAGTTATCTCTGATATTTCAATGACATTTGTTTTTCTTTGAAAATCTATGCTGAAGTCGGCTATAATCATGGTTTTTTAAAAATTGCAAGTGTAGCAACCGAAATTCGGTAAAGCGTGTTGTGTATAATATAACGACTAGTCTGAAGCGCGAGGAACAAATTACGGGGCCAGGACTCGGCAATGAGTTGTAGTGGCGTCGAACTTTCCTGGTTATATTGGGAAAAGGTTAATGATAATACAAGAGTGATTAATCCTCTTTGCACTTGCAATGGTAGGGTGTAAATTTAAGCTCCTTTTATAGATTTTTTAGGAAGGAAAATAGATGGAACATAAATTATGCCCTAGTAGCTAGAATAGACATCATCTGTTCATTTGACGTTAGTAACATATGTTTCTCCATTAATTTCACTTGATCGTCCAAATTAAAGCTTTCAAGACTCAAGCCAAAGAGCCGAGGATGAGACAGGAGCCGACCGACAATGCAGAGGCCTTGTAAGTGCCCGCCATGCGCTTCCAAAGGTATCTTTAAATTCCTCACCTTCCTCATCCCTGTCGCAGAGTGCTCGGACCAGCGCTTGAACGTCTTGTCCTGGGCATTCGCCAAGCTAAAGTGGCTGTTAGCCAAGATCCTCTACTTGGTGAGATTTGTTCCGACCATCGCCGGCCACCTCCAGACCTTCAACGTCGGCAACGCATTCTTCAACGGTCTCCTTGCCAAGTTCAGTCTTTTAGTGACTGTATTTCAGCCTGCTATAGACAAAGCCATCGAGTACTCTGATTCCTCTCCCGAACCCTCTTTAACACCTTCTCTGGATTCCTCTTCTCAAGAACCCTCTTCTAAACCTTGTACAGATCCCTCTTCAAAACTATCTTCAGAACCCTCTGCAAAACCTTCTCCAGAAACCTCTTCAAAACCTTCTCCAGAAACCTCTTCAAAACCTTCTCCAGAACCTTCGTCAAAACCTCCTTCTCCGAAACCCTCTTTAAAACCTCCAGAAACCACTTTAAAAGCCTCTCCTAAACCATCTCCTGAACCTACTTTAAAAACCTCTCCTGAACCCTCTGTAAAACCCTCTCCTAAACCATCTCCTGAACCCACTTTAAAACCCTCTCCTAAACCATCCCCTGAACCCACTGTAAAACCCTCTCCAGATCCCAAGCCGTCTGTTTTTGCCAAAGCGCTGGAGGCCGATCGCGAACCTGTTGAAGATGTTTCACGTGGATGGTTTCAACGACGGACGGATCCGCAACAACAAACTCAACTCGGACCACCCAAAATCATTTGCTGTGAGTTAGCTGAAGAAGAAGGAGAGGGAAGGGTGTCCCGGTTAATAGAAAGCGTGAAGTATGGGGCCTCCGCTGTATTTGAATTTATCAAGAATAAGGCCTCAGCTGGTTTTCAGCATATGAAAAATGGTGCTTCAATAGGATTCAGTTATGCCAAGAATGGTGCTACCACTGGATTTAGCTATGTCCAGAGTGGTGCTTCCGTCGGATTTGCCTATGCCAAGGACCGTGCTTCCGCTGGATATGGCCATGCCAAGTCTGGTGCTGCTGCCGGTTTTGGCTATGCGAAGAAGGGTGCTTCCGCCGGATTTGGCTATGCAAAGAAGGGTGCTTCCGCCGGATGTGAATATGCCAAGAATGGTGCTTCCGCTGGATTTGGTTATGCCAAGAATGGTGCTTCCGCTGGATTTGGTTATGCCAAGAATGGTGCTTCCGCTGTAGTCGGCTTCTTCAAGAATGTTGCCTCCTCTGTAGGCGGTTTCTTCAAGAATGCTGCTTCCTCTGTAGGTGGCTTCTTCTCTGGAGTCAAGAACACCGGAAGCAACGCCGTTGGCTCCCTGACTAGCTGTCCTATGTGGGTGTACGCATTCATCATCTTTGTCCTCATGATCATCGCCTATATAGCCTACGAGACCTATGAAACTTACCAAGGGATGATATGGTACCTCCAAAACAAAGTCCCAGATAAGGTAATGTAGTTTTGTTACTGTCAAAAATTATAGCACCGACTGTATTTAAACAATTTATTCCGCTTACGTTTGTAAACTAAGGTATAGTTATTTTTAATGGATGGGATGGACGTTATTGCAGGTCCAATTATCATCTTACTCAATCAATTCTTTTTTTTTCCCTACTTGATTTGTTTGTTTTTACTCCAACTTAGGCGGGTTTTAACGTTGTTTTAAGCTATGCGGAGTATAATGTGCTAATTTCCGGGAGTATTTGTGACATTTTTCGACTCGTTACTCCCAAATACTAATTGTTATTTATTTTTGCTCTTGTTAAGGGCAGAAAGGTTCCATCTATTTATTCTATATCTATTATAGGGTTAAGCCCTTACATTAGTGGAGATTACCAAATTTATTCTTAGAGGTTTCTATGAATTATTCCCTTCTCAGCTGTTATATAACTAAGGTTACCTTCCACAACAAGCTTCGGTGAGGTTATCAGCAAGGATATGTTTCATCGGAGTTTCAACTTTACAAGATATGTTTGTGCAACTTTTGTCAAGACAATACGTAATGTATTTCATAAGAATTATCTTTTGCGGCATCAGCTCGAATGAATGAAGGATTTGACAATGTTTGTTGTCTCTTACCACCGTAGGTAAGATCTGCAAAAGATTTCCTATCTAGAAGTCTCACAGTTGTGAAATAGCAGTTGTATCCAAATTATTAATTTCATTTATGAGCTGCAAAACTTCCTATCTTTGACTTGTACCTTCATTCATTCTATCCCGGATGTGATAGAACTTTTTTTGTCATTCTGGGGGTTCATAAGAACTTTGTTTCTTTTTCCGTTTATTTCTTCAGAAAACGTTAATTTTTAAAAGAGAAGTCCTAAAGAAAAGTTTCAGTGATCGTTTTTCGATTAAGGTAAGCCTGGTTCGATTATTATGTGCATTGAGGTAATATGGATGAAGGTCCTCTCCTCCTCTGGTTTCATCCCTCTCTTGGTATTATATAATGAATGTAATGGAACATAATACTCGCATTACTATCATAATTCGATCGAAATATTCGATTTTTGTTGATCAATCGTGAAGGGACTCGGTATAACCATAACTTACATTTTCTTTATTGTTGAGCTACTCACGACAGTGCCAATCTACTTCGTTGTATTTTATGTTAAATAATGCCTTTTCTTAGATTTATATATATATTTTATTCCTACCCTCATAGCAATTTATTTCATAACAAAAGTGTTGAACTCCCCATTAAAAAATTAATTAGACCAATAAAACAATTAAGATTCGTTTCGAAAGTTATTTTGATGAAGACTTTTTTTTATTTTAGTATACTAGTATATAAAAAGAATTTGAGGATTAGAAAATATTAATTTTTTTTTTCATTACGAGTAATTAATTAACGATGTATTCTTCGTCATTTTTGCCTGAGGTTGTTTCGTTTTTTCTAGCATCTTCCAAAAAGGAATTTTTCTAGCAAAACTTTTATCAAAAAATCATCACTATATATAAAAGTAAAATTGCGAATAAACTTTTAATTACTTTAAGTTATTGTAGTTCACTTATAGCCTCATTACACATGAACGAAATTTTTCAAAAGAACGAAAATAAGTGTCACCTATACTTTTTTAACATTAATTTGAGCGGGGGGGGGGGGGTGCTATACAATACATAAAAAAAAATAGAGGGGTTTGTTTGCCTACACCGGATACGGAGTTGGACAGTTCTTCCCCAAACTCCCGACAATTGCATTGTTTTTCCCCCCTCATCGCATATTCTTTTCTGTAAAAACTAGGCGTTTACAGCTACACAATTGCGCCAAAACCACGACAAGTTTATGTTGCGAGCATGATGCCTAATTTGTTGCCGTGCTTCATACATATAGCATATCTTCCATGGCTGCACAGCATCAAATACACAGAGCATATCTTCCATGACTGCACAGCATCAAATAGAATATTCCAAGAGATTCCTTGACCAAGAACGGACACAGTTACGAAGGCACAAGGGTTCCTGTTAAAAATCAAATCAGGAAAGCCCTAAAAATCATTCCTGCCCGTTTCCTATTGTATTCCCCCAGGATTGGTGGGTTTTCACAATGTCCTTTCTGAGCAGGAAGCCGCCGAGGCTAGGAACCCACGCTAGTATCGGCACTTCCGCCCTAGAACTTGAAGTCCTTACCTCGGGCAACATCTTCCGCCTTGCGTGTCTTGCCTCCATGACCGTTAGTCGTGTCTGTTTCCCCTTCCATTCTAACGATGATGTCATGTTCAGTGAAGGTTCATAAAAGACTCGTGTTACATCTGTGTAGGTCAGCAATCGCTACTTAGCCCTCGTGCCCACCTGGACTGGAACGGCCTAAGTACTCAAACCGGCTGTATGTATTCATGTGTAGAACTAATAGATAAATTCAGCATTCCCATTCTCGTTGTAAAAGGACGGTGACCAGGATACTAACTCCTCGTTGATATATTCTGTAGATAAACTTATTCTTGGCCTCTCAATGGACAACAGTGCAGTTTAGTCTAGTTTTAACCATCATTATATTAACATGTATTCCTCCCTTCCAAGCATTCTCTGATTTTATCTATAATGAAGATGGAGTACAGTTAATCCTCAAAGAATCAGCCTTCAGGTTTCCTTTGAAAATTTTGTTCGGACAGTCGGCGCATTGAGTGCCTATCACACCTTCGTATTAATATTTTGAGTTTTTGGTAAATACAACTATTGGAAAATGTTTTCGATCGAGACTTCGTGGTCTGTACAGGCCGACATCCGACTTAAGGTTCCCTACACACAACGTTTTCTACTTCTTATAGTTGCTTTAGCCAATATAATTAACAATACTTTAGTCCGATTGGTATATTCACGTTATTATTAATCACCCTGTAGCTATCCCATAACACATAGCTGAATTTATAAGAATTAGAAAGCTTTTAATCATTTTGTCAAAAAAAGTTACACCTTCGCATTTGAATGAACATCGTTCTGATTACCTTTCGTCTCATTGAGCGTTCATTGCTCTGCTAATTAAAAACAACACGTCATTCATTAAAACGTCACGACCGCATATTGCTTTGTAGACCACCTCTGTAGTCAATCGTCGCTTGGAAGTCTCCCTGGAGCCGAGGACAATGACCGGGTCACAGACTTGGCGGGTCACACATTCACTGCAACCGCTTTCTCCTGCATACCTCAAGCAGGCAGTTCAATTCTCCACACTAAGAGTGTAACTATAGCGAACTGCATCAGTGTCTCTGTTGTGGCGCAATGGACCCCATCGTCAAACATCTGACTGAGTACGGAGTCTAGTAGGGGCGTTTTTTAGTCTGTGAGCAAGCGGTACTACCTGTTCATACAACATTTCAGCGCCGAGTTTAATAGTCGTGGCGGAACACTACAAAGGGTCCCATTCCTTTATTTTTCTGAGGATTTCCCTTGGGTGAATTGTCAGTTGTTCGGTAGTCTACGCGTTAGTTTCTTATGTAACGACCATGCTATTGTGTGTATTTTGGCCAATAATACGTCATTTTATTATTTAAACTATTTTGGTCAAACAAATCACTTTTTTAAGTATTAAAATAAAACAGTTAGCGTAACTAAAGTATATAAGGACATAAATCAACAGTTCGAACCGCTCATTGCACAATTATTATTTTTTTAACGTGTGGTGAAGTGAGGTGGGATGGGTTTGTCACTTGTCTGCACACCTTAGTAACCGTCGCATTGGAGTTTTGTCCTACTATTAAAGATTTTCATCATTTATTACATTAGCAATAAAAGAAAAAATATTACATTGTACACATGTATCAGGTAGCAGCGATCAAAGGTTGTAATATAAATTGTAAACTATTTACTAAAAATCTTAGCAGGCCCAGCCACTCAAGTCATATTTTACTAAGGTACTCGCCTTGATAGTTTTGCCCTCGGACACGTCAAGCTGCTAACTTACTGGACTAATGTTAACCAGCCCTTTACCACTTGTTAGACGAAGCCCCAGGTGCACAAATACCCCTGATTGAATATTTATGAATCTACCCTTCAGACATTCCACAGTACCTGCCTTCTGCCCATGCCCAGGGCCGTTCCTAGTAAACTAGTCTTCTAGTCTATGGCAACATTAATCCTAGTCGAAGCCCCCCTGCAATCATCCATCATCATTATTATTCTGATGGCAGCCACTAATCATAGCCTCGGAGCCTGATCTTTACTAGTAACGGTATACGTTTTGTAATCTTTCCTAGTAACTTGTTTGATTTCTTAAGCCTTGACCGCACTATTGCATATTCACCTACTAATTCAGAATCGTTAGATTCCATAAATAAGTTAGTAGTAATTACTTTTTTATTATGCAGTCGTACTTTGTAGCAGCTTAGTGGTTTTTATTAGAGTGAGGTTATGTAACGCTCACGAACGGCTCGGTAAATGATTGCTAATTATTGCGTCGATCGATGTGCGATCGAAGAGTGAATGTTTTTTTCATGTGATTCTGTTAACAAATATGAAATGTTTCTTTATTCAAGAACTAAATTTATGAAATGAAAAATTACCGGGTTATTACGTCAAATTAATTAACGCTGTAATGAATAATTTAAAAAAATAGTTTTTTGTGTATAATTTCAATGACAACAATTATAGTAATGATAAATATTTGTCATCTGTCAGCGTGTCGTCACGCTAGGTACATAGTACACGCTTATATAATTTATTAAACTCTAGTATTTCCTGCTATATTAAATAATTGAGTTTATCATTTCTGTATTCTGGTCTTGAGCACGCTTTTTTATCAACAAGTACGTATAACACGAATGAGTTCGTTGTTCGTTTATAAACTTTGGGATTTTATTAAGATATAACCTAAACAATTAAATGTTAGGATTTATTTTAAAATTGACCAACTGTTATGACTAAATTATTCTGGCACTATTCCCAAATGAAAAAGTAAATAGTTTTAATATGATATTACGAAATAGATTTCTGCCTATCGCCTTCGCTGGGATATCATTAGACGGGCTAAAAGAGTTCTTCATCAACGAGAAAAAAAATCGAGAAATAGAAAGGTGTTGTAAGGTAAATTGCGATGTTATTTGTAATTAATAAGTAGTTCCAGCTGTAACAATAATTCATTTTAATTAAGCGGATCTGTGACGATATGACCTTAAAGAATTTTTTTTTCCTCTCATCAGAATTCATCAGTTACATAACAATATCATAGTGAAAAGACTAAGGCACTTTCAAGTCATAGGTAATAACTCAATACCCGGGACGAAAACTTGGAAATCCGAACGCATTGTGTAGCCTCTCTCTTAGTATGCATTCCTCTATATAATCTTCCTTACACGCTCATATTTATTATGATATACAGTCATCAAACAATCAAACTGCTCTCCAGTGCAAATGGATGTGAAGGTACGACTTATAAGTTAAACCGAATGAAATGCATTAAAATTGTGAATAACTTGGGCACACAAACGAACTAACGAGGTTTGTAATCTTTCCTAGTAACTTGTTTGATTTCTCAAGCCTTGACCGCACTATTGCATATTCACCTACAAATTCAGAATCCTTAGATTCCAACCTACCTCCTACCTCCGTGCCGTGAAACTCTTCTAAATAAAAAAATATCACATCTGTTTTTACAATAAGGGAAAAATGTCTGCTTATAATTAGCAAAAGTAAATCAGAAGTATGTATCGTCGGGGTTACTTCAAGGGTTATTTACAAACAACATTGTTTTCCAACTCAAAACGAGACAAATCCACAATTTGCTGCGACGAACTTATCTTCGAGCTGGATATTTCCCGACGGTTGGAATAGAATTGAAAATACGAAAACCTATTTACTCTAGTCAGTTTACACGTGTCACATTCATTCTCCAACCTTTAGGTGGAGGTTATACATTGCAGTCAACATTGACAAAGGTTTATTAATGATTTTAGCGGTGATTCATTCTTTATAAAACCTCAGGAAATTGTGGCGGTTTTTTTAGGCTACATGAATCTTTTATAAGAGGCTTCCATAAATCAAACCATAAAGGCCCGGTTAAATCGATAGTTTATTATAGGTCGACCTTTTTCTTTGTAGCTGTCAATAGCTCAAAGTTAAAAATATAATGTAACGGTGCTAATATTCAAATTATCTATTCATTAAGTCTATTGAAACAGTTATTATTCATTTGTATTGTTGAGCCCAAAGGAAGGAACTGTGGAACATATTCGTGACGATTCTCTCTCTCTCTCTCTCTCTCTCTCTCTCTCTCTCTCTCTCTCTCTCTCTCTCTCTCTCTCTCTCTCTCTCTCTCTCTCTCTTTCTCTCTCTCGCGGTATATTTATATTTTTAAAGTTATTACACAAAATTTCTCTCACCCTCCGAGGAAATTTTGATTTCCCAGCCTTTGCCTGTCTGACAAGGTCACTGTTCCGTTACTGTACCGTGTGTAATAGGAGTTGCTACTTTATCGGTTGCTGATAATGCCAGTGAGGTAGACTACATTCCTGCTACAGGGAGGTGTGTCTGCATAAATAGGACTCGGTGGAGCCTGTCTCTGACGTCTGGGCTGCGCTGTATTGCGTCATGTCCTTCTACGTCCTTTTTCTTTAGTTGGCGTGTGAAACCGTGGATCGATAACCTTCCCATATCACGTGGGCCACCTGTTGTTGCCTCCCCCCTCCGTCCTTCTACTGTCTTGTAAAGATAATTACAATGCATTGGGCATTACAAATTCTAGTCATTCTTATATTTAAATTGCTTAAACTGCTATAAGTGCATAAGTGCAATTCTCACCCTAGGCAGAAACTGCTAGTTGGAGGCTCCAAATATGTATGATATGTAGTTGGCCAGTTTAAATTGGAACTATACAACCACTTTACCTCTTTCCTAATGCCATATCCACGTTGTTGCATAGATGTATTGAAACACCTCCATCTTGGCTTTTTTTAAACAAGGGGAAACATAAAAAGGCCTTGATACACTTTTGGTTTTAGTCTCTGCTAGATAGACTGGCGCAGATGGAAGGAGACTGCACCCGAAGCGGTCATCATATCTCTTTATAACCTCTTCTATACTTTGAGATATTTGTGCCGTTAAATTTGGTAAATGAAATTGGTACTGATGAATGAGGAACTCCCAGCTCCAGCTGGAGTATTTTGTTCTGGAGTGTTTGAATTTTGTCTTGATGGGCTAGTACAGTACCATACTTGGTATGGCGTTGGAAAGAATATACTAATTCTAGTGATGTGTGTCTGTTGACGAGTCGGTGCAGTAATTACAGGGGACTATTGTACGATTTGTAGGAGAAATAAAGGTGGGAGAGGTTCATTTCTCAAAAATAACTGTAAACAAAACCGTTTAAGAAAGACATCGTGTTACCTTATTCAGAATATCAGTTAGTTGCGTTGGCTTTGGGTCAAAAACGAGAAAATGTTGAGTAGCTATTTATTGTCAAAGCAATCAATTGATCTGAGTACGATATGTTCCTAATACCATGAAGACTCCAAAAATAGAAGAGATGAAAGGCCAAGAACCGCTTAAACTGCAGGAGTGTAAAGATGTTGTTGCCAAAGTGGAGTTAAGTTTATAATTAGAACCTTTCATCGAGGCGAAAGGGTAGAGAGATTGTTGTTTACAAGGTTTTTAATGGAAGGAATCCACTTACATTCCAAATGTGTTCTTACAGATCTAAAATCACATGAGCTACTATCGTTAGTACTCCCGTATAGGTTAGGCCATTGATACGCCCTAGAGAACAGAAATTGACAAAACCCCTTCAACCTCAAACCAGTTGGGAGAAATGTCACTTGTTCAGTGAAGGTGAAGGACAAGATAACACCGAACAACTTTTTATTAATACAAAACTTTATCGTAAAATTGTTTGCCGACTGCCCTTCGGGCGAGGTTATATATTTTTCGACGAATTTCAGTTATATTCGTAGCTTCGGACACTAGTTGCCTTTTTCACGCTTCAGCTAGACATCCTTCGTATGATTCACTAAGTTTCCTCTCGTAGCTGTTCCATCGCACTCTTTTGTCATATTCCAGGTTGCCGATAGTCGCCATCTTATTGCCATACTCATAAAATCTATAATGTTTCAATAAAATTAATTCTTCATTGGATAACAGTGTTTTATTATTCGTCTTATTCCACAATATTGTTACAATAGGGTTTAATCCCCACCCTTCCTGTTTGTCTGAAAACGACTTGACATTGAAATAATCTTGATAAGTCTAAACTTGCGACAATTACTATTGCTAATTACATTGGTTATATAACATGAAAAAAAAAGCCAATTTAGCTGGTAATGTTTTATGTTTGAACGTAACTGCTTTCTTATGTTATGTTGTCTTTTAGTTCATCCTTTTTTTTTAATTTTGACGAACAAAACATTGCTAGGTTAACACGTCACTTAACAGGATTACTAATTATGCTTTCTAATTTTATTTTGTTTGATATTGGCGAACCGACTTAATCCATATATTTTCATTAAATATATTAATAACAACAATATTTGAGGTAACTACAAATTTTCAGTTGGTAAATAATAAAAACCTTATTCCTTGAATTTGGTTGCAGCGAAGGGGAGAAAAGTGCTCTCTGCCTGGTATGGTTTCAATGTAAAGGTTAACCGGTCGGCGCCGGCTCTGAAGGCATTCACTTATTTCCTTCCTCCTTATAAGGTGGATTAAAATATATAAATAGATTATAAATTATTTCTAAAATTAAACAAATGGAACGTGATCTGATGCCTCGTTTTAAAATTGTACTTCTGTCTGATCTTATTGAGAAGTAACGACTCGTTACTGATCGACCCTATAAACAAATACAATAGAACAATGGCAGGATTCTTCGAATGTACGTAAGCTCAGCTATGAGCTATAGAACCTATTGAGATATTCAACAACAAATCAATTCGATAAATGCAATAAAATCGAGTGATAAATATTGTTGTCAATGATACGAGAGAAAATATATCATCTATACTTACTGGATGACCTAATCTCGGGTTGTGCACATTGTCGAAAAATTTAAATTTAAAAATTACGCATTGAAGCCTCTCTACTCGCCTAAGCTGATCGATCTGAATAAAACTTTTTATTAATATTTTCCCGATATATTTATGATATTTTATTTATACAATAAAGCGGTAGATTGTATTTAATTATCTTATATAATTTTCATGGCAATTATAGGACTCCTCTTTTCCTTCAGACGGTATCCCTGACTAGGTGGTCGTTCATTTCTGTATGTCCCATTCACTTATAAATTATGTATATAGCACACATTTACATTATATGTGTAAATATTTACTCATCTCATTTGGTTAATTTAACCGTATGTCATTGAAATATATAAATTTAAAGATTCATATTGAAAAAATAGATAAAGCGTAATAAGGTACTAGTCAGCCCCCCCCCCCCGATAGAAATGAACATTAATTATATTTTTTTTAATTTCTTAATTTGATATCTATATTAAAAAAAAAATTCTTTGATTTAAAAAAAAAACATTAAACTCAAAAATAAATCTTCATCGTGCTTATGGTTATGTCGTTGTACAAACAAAATTTCTTAAAGGTCCAACAAAATATAGGATAGTCGGAAGGTTTAATCTTAAACCTTCCAACAAATTAACTTTCCGAATGATCACTTCTATTTTAAAAATATGCCTTGTAACAAACACCTCCAACTATGCTTACCGATTAAATGTAAGCTCGTTTCATGTCTATTGGAGCACTTCGTCACTCTCGGTATTATTAATACATTTTGTAGAAACTCAACTTAAACATAATAACGTTTGAATAAGGCACAAGAGAAAACAGTTCGAAGCAAGGAGATTATTGAGCAATTTGTCTGATTTAAGCAACATGGCAGTGGGGTATAAACAATATTCAAAGACTTTAAGTTTATTAAGAGGTTATATTTGTTGTCTTGGTAAAATTTGGAGCAAGATGGTGATGGCATTTGTAGCAGTTCATCCCGGCCATTAAACAAACAATAATATATATATAGCCAACGAGTATCAATGCACTTCAACATGAGTACTTTCAAACCGATTCAGCTGACTCAAAAATGAAATAAATCAATTCAGTAGAATATCTGTGAATGTTTCGTTTGAAAAAAAAAAAATCTTAAATTAGAAGAATCTAGGCAGAATATTTCACAACGAGGTCTATGCTCCCAACTGCGCACTAGATGAAGTATTGTGGAGGCAGTGTATAGAAGTGTCAAACCTCGGTGTGTTTTTGTTTTTTCAACGGTCGGTAAATCTTCCTTTTAGTCTCGCCCCTCTGTTCCAAGTTTATTTTCTTTTTTTTTTGCTACGCTATCAGTAATTAGTACAGAAAAACAATTAAATAAATACAAACTATATATAAATTAAAACTATTTGTAGGCTTAGTGTTATTGATATTGGTTGGACTTGCAAGCAGTGAAGTTCAGTTGGTGCAGCGGAATGGGAACTGCATGTGCATTCTATGCAGGGCTATGACCTCTTCCAGGAATCCGCTTTGCCTCCTTTCTGGATAATGGCATTTAGGGGATAGTATTATTTACTTAATAGGAACTCTAAGAAAACAAACTGCACATTTGAAAATAGTTGCTAAAACCGATTCGGAGGTACGGAATAGAACTATGGAGTACAGCCAGCGTCAAACATTCCAAACCAAAGAAGTGTAGTCAATGCTCCCTTCTATATTACAAACGCATGTTTAGTTGGAACGCTCCAAATTAAGTTATGGCTGCTCACAACATAAGTAATAATAAGTAACGTCACTAATTTCATTTTTCTATTTAATCAATATATGCACCTACAGAATCCTTCTATCTAACAAACTAGCAGAGTCCGTTATTTCAGTAGAATCACAATCGATCCAAGTTACCATCCTCGACATAACCTCTATGCATACACCGTAAACTTAATTAATCCATCTTGACTTGCTCATCAAAAATGTACGGCTTAACCAAAAAAATAATAATACAAAGATATTCTATTTTTACGTCTTATTGCTCAAGCACCACACGTTACGTAAACAACAGGACATCCCACAAATATTTGAAGGCTGTATATCAGGCTGATTGTATACTTATGTAACGGCTGTGAATGTAAAAATAAAGTTTTTAAAAAAAAGAAAGATACTGTAATAATTATGATTACATACAACTTGATTAATTATTAATATTGTAAGTCATATTTATACATTGTCATAGCTAATAGCTGTCGAGTCAAGTCTGTTTAACTTAATATATTTGTGGGCTGTACTGATGTAGGTAATTATTGATAAGCAGAATGATTTTGAGTTAGTTCCCTTATATTTGTTGTAAGACCTTTTTAAAAGTACGTAAATCCCGAAAAGTACTTCAACATATTTACTCAATCCTCGTTCAAGCTCTCATTATTTTTTTGTATTTTTGTCGTGATATTTTACTTTTTCTCTTTTTATTAACATACACTAACATTCAACCATAACATGTATAGTTGCTGTATTTAATAGTATAAAACCCCCAAAACACGTTAAGAATTTTCTTTCCGAGCACTCTATAATAATAACGAAAGTTCAAAATAATTTACCAGAAGTGATATGGGCACTAGTGGGTCTGGCTGGTACATAGGCCCCAATAAAGAAAATTTGTAGTATATTTGCACACAAGAAACAATTAAACTTAATTTAAGCAAAATCACTTATAGGCACATCATAGAGTCTCATTTAAAAAAAAATAAATCGACATTTCTCAAAGATATTACATGCCACCTAACCTGAGGTAGATTACATTAGCATTGCCAAGATCCCATGAATATGTTACACCTTCATTAGTGGTGCTTTCAAGTGGACATTTTAAATTAAAAATACGAAAACTTTGTTATTCGGTAATAAGTAAAAAAAAATACGATTAGAATGTTTACGCCAATTCTCTGGTATTACGCACCCCGGCGACCTTGTGACTCGCGTCACTCCGTTAATATTAACGTTTTCTATTTGTGCCAAATGACTTGTAACAAACATTTTGACTTTCAAAATACATTTTTGACCAAACTGTATCAACCAGCCATTTATTTTCCCTGTCAACTGCCGAGTGTTTAAGGACATGATTGTCTGCGTGTATGTGTATACTATGTATTTGTTTAAATTTAATATGTGTATTTTTGTACAAAGGGTTGTCCATTAAGATTTAGTCTCTTCGCCATTATTTTATTGACTAAATATCATAAAAGTCGAAACGATGGCCTGTTCAAGTTAGTCATAGCCCTTGATGATGCCTGAATAGTCCAAACGATGGCCTGTTCAAGTTAGTCATAGCCCTTGAAGATGCCTGAATAGGCGAAACGATGGCCTGTTCAAGTTAGTCATGGCCCTTGATGATGCCTGAATAGTCCAAACGATGGCCTGATCAAGTTAGTCATAGCCTTTGATGATGCCTGAATAGTCCAAACGATGGCCTGTTCAAGTTAGTCATAGCCCTTGAAGATGCCTGAATAGGCGAAACGATGGCCTGTTCAAGTTAGTCATCATAGCCTTTGATGATGCCTGAATAGTCGAAACGATGGCCTGTTCAAGTTAGTCATAGCCCTTGAAGATGCCTGAATAGGCGAAACGATGGCCTGTTCAAGTTAGTCATCATAGCCTTTGATGATGCCTGAATAGTCCAAACGATGGCCTGATCAAGTTAGTCATAGCCCTTGAAGATGCCTGAATAGGCGAAACGATGGCCTGTTCAAGTTAGTCATCATAGCCTTTGATGATGCCTGAATAGTCCAAACGATGGCCTGATCAAGTTAGTCATAGCCCTTGAAGATGCCTGAATAGACGAAACGATGGCCTGTTCAAGTTAGTCATCATAGCCTTTGATGATGCCTGAATAGTCGAAACGATGGCCTGTTCAAGTTAGTCATAGCCCTTGATGATGCCTGAATAGTCGAAACGATGGCCTGTTCAAGTTTGTCATAGCCCTTGATGATGCCTGAATAGTCGAAACGATGGCCTGTTCAAGTTAGTCATAGCAAATATACTACAAATTTTCTTTATTGGGGTCCATTGCATCTAAATTCCGCACACGGGGGGGGGGGAGTTCTGTATTATCCTAGCTTTGTCTACTCCTGTAAAAGGGTAGAAACCTGTAAATACCCTATTCTACTGCCCATACATCAGTACAATACACGCAGAGACAGTTACCTAACCCGACTGCCTGGCCAGAACCAATAACTTTCACTGCTTCCAGAGATAGTCAGGTAGAACCTGGCGACCTAAATACATATCTAGCTAGCAGTGAAGAGGAGAGTTAGAAAAAAAGGGGTCAGCTGTTAATTTAAGCAAACCGGTCCGCTTGGCCACTATTGCCTGGTCCAAATGCGGGCGGGCCCCCTAGAGATAAGCACAGATAAGGAGCGTACTTCCGGTGATGTATGCCTCCTGGATCTAGGCAGGTCCTTTGATGGTATTATTGCACCAGTCAGAGAAGAGTAACGCTTTTTCATGAGCGCTGAATAAATGGAACTATTCCAAGGATCAGTTGCCTCCCCCCCCCCCTCATCAAAAGTATAAAATTTGCTTACAACAATAATAAAATGTTAAGTATGTATGAAATAAACAAAGTAAGTGCATAACAAAAGAAGGAATAATACAGGATTGTACATAGAATCCAAATGTAACTCACTGTATGTATATATTTCTATGTTCACTCCGCTAGGGACTAGCCATTTTGGAGACTGATATTTTTACATTCGATCTTGGTGGACATAGTGATTTTCAAATGTACCTTTTATTACAACGAGACTACAATTGTTTCAATGATATAACCATGTATCTCTATTAAACACAATAAATCTTGAAGGAGTTTGAAATTTTTGAGATTCTTTAAATACTGTACTCATAAAGGATTGCATTTAATATTTATTTTAGATATTTTTTGCGTACAATGGCAAAAAGGTATTGAGATATCAAAGTCATGGATTAATAAATTACCTTGAGTTATTGTTACTGGCACTAAAGTGGGATTCAAATGCAACCTTCCCATATCTTTGGGTCTAAAACAAGAGCCAGATTAAAATATTTACTTATTTAACAATTTTATTGACCATTAATTGTTTGATATGATTCGGCAATGTCCGTGATAAACTTGAAGATGGAGTAGTGTGTACTATTGAGGAAAAAATAGTCTAAAATCCCAGTTTCCAATCAGGCAAGAACATGTGAACGGGGGAAAAAACAATAAAATTAAAAAGGAAATTTTTAAAAACAATTAAATTTATTAGAGTTTGGGGAAGCACTATCTAACGCTTCATCCGGTGTAGGTAAAGTCATATCCTTTGTTTTATGTATTGTATACGAATTTGTTTTGTGTTTTTTGTTCCATATCCCCTTGTTACAAATTATACTGTAAGTATAATTTCACTGTATGATACTGGTAGTCGCACAATTTCATACCACTGCTTACAATCATACTGTACTGTGTCTTCTGTTTTATTTTTTATCTCAAATTAATATTTGAACAATATAGATGAATCTTATTACACGGGTACACAAACACAACAGTGAAAAGGTGTCTCTTTCCAATGTTTCAATTTGTTTTCTTCTAAATTCAAAAAAACTCCACAGCAATCAGACGACGAAAGGAAGTTGAACAAATGTTCCAGGAAATGTCTCTAATCTATGTCTGTATGGAATATTTAAAAGTAAACATTTGTGTGCGTTATCTTGTTGATATTTTCTCCACGGCAAGTCGTGTATCGACGCTGTACAACAGTTGGGTAAATATTTTCCACCATTTAATACTTCCGTCAAAATGACACGCCTATTGCTGATTTATTCATCCGGAGGGGGGAGGGTAGTGATGTTAAATAGTTTACCTGAGTAATTAGGATAAAAAGTTATCGGTTCAGGCCATCATACAGTGGGTAATACCTGTGTTGGGTCGTCACGAGGGGGCCTAGCAGTGCTAGTCCTGGCGACGGAGAGAGAGTTGAATGGTCTATGACTTTGACGATTGCTTGGGAAAGAGGCAGACTGGATCGCTGGGGGAGACGCTACTAGGTACCTATTTGTAGGGCCCTAGGGACCGTCGTCTGCATGGAAGAGATCTCTCCCACGGAGGTGCTAGTTTTAGCGAGACGAAGGCAGAGAATCCCACTAGGAAGGTGTGGGGTCTCACAACGCCGGACTAAAACATAGCGAGGTTAGGAAAGAGAGGTGCAGAGGTTATTGAATAAGAAAGCCATGGTTCGAACAGAGCAGCAAGCGCCAGTGCAGAGAGAGAGAGAGAGAGAGAGAGAGAGAGAGAGAGAGCAGTGTTTACTTCAAGCGTCAGGTCCCGACTGTCTGAAAAAGCTCAGAATTTCTGCCTCATACAGGCAGGTGATCCTGCTTACAGGAAGGGCGAATTTTGGCCTAACATGGGGCTACTACGCCCGCGCCCCTAGTGAGCTATTGCGGTGTTATTGTGCACTAGTTCCCTTTCTCTACACTGACGCCGAAGATTTATTGATGAAATATGGAAAGGTAGGCGGGTGTTTTCTGCTCCGTGAATTGGGTAACTTCTATTTGTTCGTGGTAAAGTAGTTGGCACCACAACCTGTAATGTGCAGTTGCTACGTACAAAAACCTTCTGCCTGTTCACAGCTTTATTGATTCTAACCCGATCGTTTTCGACGGACTAGTCCTTGAGGTTTCGGCTGTCAAAACACGCCATGTCAAAGATCGGGACGGTAGGGTGGATTTGGGTATTGGTGGGAGTAAAATAGGTTTTTGGGGACAGGTGATTGCCGAATCGACAACACCCCCATTAGTTAAAAACAGTTAGGTAGCATTTATCAGATTAACCACGCTGAATAAGACAATAAGAGAAGAGTTCAAGAGGCTGTCAGTCAAAGCAAGCGCTTTGAGTAACGACAGCCGAGATGGTTTAGGCACCTGGGCAGATGTACTGCTCAAAGAGATCGTCTCTCTTATGTTTTAATATTTTCTTACAACTCGGCAGAAATTCGTCAAATCTCACAGAGCGAGCCCTTAAGGTCAAATGAAGTTCAAATTAAACCAGATCAAGCCACGCTGCAAAACACTATGATTCTAAAACTTATTTCTGTCACTTTTGCATTTTTGGTTAAACTCCACTATTTTGTTAAAATAAAATAAAAATTGAAACAATTGTTAGTAAAAAAAAAATACCATCTCATAGGTACTTAATAGCTGGAAAGATTGGCAAAAATAGAGTGAAAACTAGCAAATGCGACGTCATAAAAAAGACAATGCAATTCACAAAGCAAATTGTCTCTGTAGGTAAAAACTAAAAAAAACAAGAAACGAACGTGGTTTTCCCCCTGTTGTTTTTTCAACAATGTTACGAGTCATCTGATAACAGCTCCCTTACTAAAATATTGCGCAAACTTTATTTGCTCATAGCCTAGTCTAGCTTTAGTATGAGTCAGGTCTTATTATTAATATATATGTCAGTATAGTGGCTGGGTGTGGGTAGGGAGAGGCTCCACTAGCAAATAGCTACACAAATACTTTGATATAGTATGTTTGTTATTTTTTTTTTTTGTTTGGTGTTCAGTGGCTTGTTAATAAAATTAACCGTATTTCAGTCACCTTTCGTTTTGTTTTGTTTTTTTATAAATATTTCAAAAAATACAATCAAGTTTTGATAATTGATGTAGTTGCAAACGATAGAAAACTTAGGCGACTCACGGATGGACTGGTCTTGTTTATTATATTTGATGGCAGTATTGTTTATTATATTTGATGGCAGTATTGTTTATTATGTTTGATGGCAGTATTGTTTATTATATTTGATGGCGGTATTGTTTATTATATTTGATGGTGGTATTGTTTATTATATTTGATGGCGGTATTGTTAATTATGTTTGATGGCGGTATTGCACGCGCAGTGCTGCATAATTATGTTCCTTTTGAGTAATCGCTTCGTCCTTGACAATGTGATGTGCGCAGTGGACTATCTGACTAACTGCGTGCTAATTTGCCTATGGTTGAACTGCGCACTCTGATCTTCCTGTCGCAGCAACACAAAAAGCGAAGAGAAGAGAAAAAATAATTTATAATTACCATTTGTAGTATGTGATCCACAATCTGGTCACAGATTAAGCATTGACTAGGCCACCGGTGTGGTAGGGATAGACGGTTAAGTAAGAAATAGCGCCTCACTTTATAGGAGGATGGCTGTATCTCCTCTCGAAATATCACGCAATTAAAACTTTAACATTGAATTTCTTTACACGTTCTGAGATGTTGAATTGATCCCAATTATTTTAACTTATATTCAACGCCTAATCAAAATATTACCCCTCTGACACAAACATTTGATTTGCTACAGACAGGCCACACAAAGGAGAATCCGTAAAGGTTATGGCTTCACAAAACTTAATCGAACTGCCACAAATGAAAATAATAAATTTACTAACCACCTCATTTGATAACAGGTAAGGCTGTTACTCTCCATCTGTCAACAATGAGTAGTGAATGTTGACAATTTCTCATCAAGAACCGGGGGGAGGGTTACTAAGGAGCGAATTCGGCGCCATATTTCATTTGTATATGTACTTGTAACACAGCAGGCTTTGCAACAAAGATACTATAACTTGGCTTAACAAATATCTCTAAACGTCTAGTATCTTAAAGGAACTTTACTGTAATAATTGATTTAAATAAAATATAATAATTGCAATTTATGAGAAAAGAGACGACACTCATTCCACGTGTCGATCTATCATTAGAACCATCTTACCATATTAATTGTAGCACAGAGGATGACTTGAGAGTAAAAAGCGCTTTGCTGTAGATATAACATTCTGTAGAGACAAATTTAAAACTCAACAGCCAGCACCAACACGTAAAATCTGCTTTCTTGCAAAGTTTTAAAAAGTTGTGCGCACTCTCTTCCTCTCTCTCTCCAAACATATATATATATATACACACACACGCGCCGTAACAATATTTACTCTCAGCGAACTGCGCCGTTGAAAGCCATTTGAAAAGAAGGCCGGAGTGTTAGATATAATGTGAACCATGAGAGGTTAGACAGCCTTGAACTTGAAGAGAGGCGGCATAGGCTGTGAATGGGCCGGCCCAACAACAGCTGTTAGGTTCGGCCAATCGGAGAACGGAGGCTTGCTAGAACTCCGCCAATCAGAGAGCAGAGGCTCGTCAGTCCTCAGCCAATCATCATGCACCACGGCCGCTCCGCTTATAATCAGGTATTGAAACGATCTTCAGTCAGCTGTCGTTCGCTCAAGACTAGTTCTTTAAATAGCAAAATAGATGAATATAAGTATTTATATATATATATATATATATATATATATATATATATATATTCTAAAAAATTAGACTTGTAGTCATCATAAAGTCCTGTTAAAAATCAATTTAGTCATTATAAACTATGCATTAGTTTTTTCTTCATCGACTTCTAACCCCCCCCCCTCATACTTAATACTATACAAGTACTGTAACGACTCAGTCACCTTTACTTCCCTCATCTCACCTGTCGTTTGCTCAACAAAATAGATCAATGTGTATTTTTTATAATTATACTATTTGCCGACGATATCTATTAAAAATCAGCTCATATATTAATAAATAATCGGTAATTTGTCCATTACCATCTTTTATTTTATTTCGCATACTTAATACACGTACTGCTTAATAAAAAAAGAAGTGAAATTGCGAAGTTGCTGAACTTTTAATTGTTTCTACATTCTATAATAAAAGTATATTACTAGATAATTTTTTAGAAAATGTTTTTACAGCTTTATGTTTGTTAGTTTAGTTAATGTTATGACTATTAAAAAGAAAACTTGACGTAGAATAAGTTTTATGTTAGGGATTGGGAGGGAACCGTCATGAAAAAAAACCGTCACACGGGGACTCTCACGCATGCGCGCTGCCTGTTGAAAGGTGGAACATGACCGACATTTGCTGGTTTTATTTGTAAAATTGGTTGAATTGTAAAAAAGTGTTGGAGAATCAATAAACGTGACAACAATGATTTTATTTTCATTACTTTGTAACATTCCGCAAATTGAACGGAATACAAAAGCAATGAAATAAAATATGCTTCCGGAATTTCTTTTCTGCTGCTAATTCAATTATGAAAGCTATTACATGAGTAACTTTAATTTAATAAATGGTGATCGTCATTCGTTTTGCAATGAAGCAACTTTATTGTCTCTGCTGCTCAGCTAAATTTTACTTAATTTGAAAACGTTGTATTTTGTCAGTATACTATGGCGTTTTAATTGTCTAATATACATTTTAAATAATAATTTCAAATATCCATTAAAATAAATATTCCGCTACAAAAGCATTAATTTCTTAATTCGACCTTGGTGGACTGACACATTGTTAGTTAATCACATGAGGAAGTGGTGGTGCGTCATCGAGAACGTTCTGCCAGCATTTCATTATCGCTAAGATGTATCCATCATCTAGTCAGAGCCTTGCTAAATGTGAAAATTCACTAACTAATGAATAGCAATCACAAAAAAGTATTAAATTGATATTAAGTTAAAATTTATACAACCTAGCTTATCAAATTGTTATTGAATTAACCAATCATATATTAATATTAGTTCTTAGATGTTGAACACTTTCTGTAAGCCCTTTTTAGGTTTTTTTTTTTTCAAATCCTGAAACCTTTCTATTTCATTTAACCTTTGCCTGTTCCAGACTTAGTGAGTTCCCTGTTATACCCCAAGGCATGAACTAAACCATTATATAAAGGTCCTGTGGGTTGTGACGGCATGAAAACTATTTTCAATCCTAAAAAAAAACATTAACTAAGTGTCATTAATTATTTACTTGGCATTAACAAAAAAATATTTTTTCAATCATTTTGAGAAATACATACCTACAGATTTTGACTTAAATAGAATTACGTCATGTTTTTTTAATCCTAATAATCAATAAATTACCTGTAATTTTAACAAAAATATTTTCCTGTCATATTGAACGAGTTATAGTCGATGTACTTGCTAATAAATAATATGTATCCTTGGTTGGCACTTCAATAGACCATTATTGCAAAAAAATCATTAAAAAAGCTATAATAAAATATTTGTCATGTGCTGAGTAACTTACCTTGAATCTTTTCTATACCGATTAATGTAGTGGGAAATTAGAGTTAAAGACACCTTCCCTCTCTCTCTCTAATTAACCATTAAGCACCATTCTAATATCAAAGGTATCCATTAATTTTTTATTATAAAATTAAACCATAAACATGAAATTTATCCTATCTTTTGCAGATCCGTGAAGGATGCAAGGATCTCATTTTACCGGACACTACCCTGAAAGAAGTAATGAGGAAATTGAGGGGTGAAATTGACAAAGGCCTCAACCCGAAAACAAAATCGTCCTCTTCGGTAAAATGCTTCACTACCTACGTACAAGATCTTCCGACTGGAGAAGGTGAGAAGATTATTATAGATTTTTCATTTATATGTCTATTGTTCTATATGTACAAGCTAGTATTGAGGTAGCTAATGAGCATGTCTGAATTTTAAAAGGACATTCCCTCCCCTAATGTTTAAGCACACTACACCTGCCATATAATATTGACAAAAGTGCTGCTGCTCCCTTTTTGTATTAGACCCTACACTATAGGGTATTGATCATAGTATTCTATGATCAACAATTTCGATCCCTCTGGAAGTCGAAGGGTGACCCATTTAAATGTGGTGGGAAAGGGTCATCTTCCGTAAGGTGACAAATAGAACTATCTTTCCAAGCAGCGGAAAGCTGGAAGTAGAGTTTAACTTAGCCTGCTTGAAACTTATTACTTAATTCCGGCAGCTCTCTTGTAATAGCATCGAATTCGACCACAAAATTCGCTGGTAATATTAAGATTGGTGCTTGTTAATTAAATAGAAGGGAGATAACTATTTGCTTTTAGCTAAGAATTTGAACAATAGGTTCACTTTTGATTACCTTAAATGATGTTCTCTCTAAAATAACATTCAAAATGTATCTATTTGTGTGTTAAAAATTTAGATTTTCAATTCATTATAAAGCAGGTAATCCTATGGGGTAGTGTGGGTAGGTGTTCCTCGATGATCCTGATGAAAGACAAATATATTGGCGGGTCCCTGAAACTAAGCTTATTTTTTATTTATATCGGCCGAATGAAGATATAGTATTCTACTTCTGCAATGAGTTTAATAAGCTACTATTCTACACAGATTGTAATAAGAAGTTGTTTGTGTTTATGAATTCTTATTTTTCTTCTTAAAAAAGAACAAACATTATCCTCATGCGCACTTTTTTCCTACATTGAACTAATGTATTTTCATATTATTTTATTAGTTAACTTGTTCTCAAATTCAGAACATTTTTTTCTTTTCTTTCTCAGAAAGTGGTCGCTTCTTGGCTTTGGATCTCGGCGGTACCAACTTCAGAGTCTTACTGATAACACTGAATGGGAGACACTTTGATATGCAGTCCAAAATTTATGCTATCCCTCAAAATGTAATGGTTGGAACCAGTGAAAATGTACGAAAAATAAAAAACAATTATATCACTTACATATTTATACTTGTTTTTGTAAATTTTATATTACATAAATTTATTTTTGTTTTCAGTTATTTAACCATATAGCACAATGTTTGCTCGATTTCACTAAAGAGCACAGAGTAAATAAAGACAGCATACCACTGGGATTCACATTCAGCTTTCCGCTACGACAGGACGGATTAACGAAGGGTGTCTTACAACGTTGGACTAAAGGCTTTGATTGTCCTGAAGCAGTTGGAGAAGACGTTGTTACACTTTTGAAAGAAGCCATTGAGAAGCGTGGTGTAATTATCATGTTAAATATTAATGTTATTTAATTAGTTATAAATAATCATAAAGAGATTTTAACAAAAAAAATACTCACTTTTTTGTTAAATCTGTATATGATCTTATTTTGTTGATTACTTTTTCCAGGATGAGCTTAAAATAGATATTATGGCAGTATTGAACGACACTACTGGAACTCTGATGTCATGTGCTTGGAAGAACCATAACACTAAAATTGGAGTTATTCTTGGTAAGTTGTTAATAAAAATAAAAATTTATCTCAGTGCAAGCTGAGGAAATATGATGAGTTTCATCCTCATAACCAAAAATTTTAGGCCTTACCTTTGAGAAATTAGGAGGTAAAGAATGAAAATAAAATATTTAAATCAGAGAATTTTTACCTGCCTTTTGTTCTTAACGAACAAAATTTATAATTTGAAAATTATTGTATTAAGCCTAATGAATACATATATATTATTACGTTTATTGAAGAAATTATTTTTATTTTTAACTTTAAATTTATTTTATTACTTATTATCTGATGTTTAAGTTTCTTCTAACAAAAATAATTCTGGCAAAAGGTGTATTTAATTACAACTAAACAAAAAAACTTATATTAATTACTTGTCTATTTTTTTCTTTTCTTTTTCTTCTTTCTTTAAACAAAATTAACACTTCTTCCTGGTGCTGGTTCTCTTCCGTTCCGCTTCAAAGCCAACAACAAATAACTTAAAATTTTTTTACTAAGATCGCTATATTCAGATACATATTTCACGGGCTGATCCCAGAACTAGAGTGAGTAATTCTGTGTTTTCATCATAACAACAACAACTAATTACTAACCGTTTTGTTTTTTCCTCCACTCTCAATTGTTTTTATTTTTGCTTTCTTGATACAAAGTGGGATTAAATCTTTATATTTAAAATTCTTATACACAATATCTAATATCACAACAATATATATATTTTAATGACAATTTTAATTGAATTGGAGATTGCGATTTATGTTCACCAACCGATCATATATTCTTTCAGTTTCCTGACTATATAATATAAGGACATATGTATATAGAAATACACATATATTTCTACTTTATATTATCTTATATATTATATTATATTATAAAACTCGTGACCTGCTATAATCGCATGACAGTGGGAGTCCTGGCAATGGCCAGTTTCTCCAATCATGTCCTATTGTATGAATGAGCGAGTGAATGATGACTGTAAATATGGTATGAATGAGATCATTTATCTGTATTATTATTGCCTTATAAAAGGGAGATTGTAATTATTGCACAATAAAGATTGTTGTTGATTGGTATATTATCAACAAATTATCAACAACTTATTTCAATAAATATATCAGTTTTTTGTTGAAATATTAATATTTTCGTCTAATTTCTATGTCATACATATTTTTAGGAACTGGAAGTAATGCTTGTTACGTAGAAAAAATTGAAAATGTCATCGACTTTGATGGAGATAAGTCAAAACCTTACGTTCTCATCAACACTGAATGGGGAGCATTTGGAGACAATGGTGAACTGGAGTTTATCAGAACAAGTTTCGATAAAGAAGTCGATAAAAATAGCATCAATCCAGGATTACAATTGTAAGTTCCCCTAGTTTATCACATCGATGAGATTCAAGTTTATTCTATTCTATTATCATTCTAGTCTATTTTACCTTCCTATCAAGAAAATATTTTAACAATTGGGAGGTTTCTAAAATAATTTAGAAAATAAATTGTTTAAGACAACTCATTGAAAATTTATATAAAAAAAGTTATTTATATGAAATACTGAGAAACCAATATCATCTATATATGTTTGTATTAGTTTTTTACCCACAGCTTTACCTGCCTGGATTTTGATATTTTATACAATTATGTTCTAGAAACTGAGAAAGAAGGGTTTTTGTCCATATAACAAGAAGTTGATCCCTTCGTGTTATGAGCAATGATTATTTAATATGCTGCTTTCTACAGCATTTAATGAGAATCTAACTACATCTAAATTTTCTCTTTTTAGGCATGAGAAGTTAATCTCTGGCATGTACCTTGGAGAAATAGTGAGGCTGCTACTGATCAAGTTCATCAACGATAATCTCTTATTAGACGGAAAAATAAGCGAAAAAATCGAGCAATACCAATCCGTTGCAACTAAGTTTCTCTCTGAAGTTGAAAGGTAATATACTTTTATTTATAGTTATATTTTAAAATATATTTATTAGCCCATATTAAATTTAACAAGCTTAAATACTTAGTGCACAAACATCTTAGTAGTTGCCTTAATGATCTATCTACCTTTAGATAGGTGAATGATGATTCCTAAGATTACTAGGCAAAATTACTTGTGCAAAATATATTGCTTTTATCATAAAGACACCAATCAATGGAAAGTAGTATCGATTTATCTACCAGTTGGATCACGAGTGTTACAAGATACAGTTTTGTGCAATTAACAGTGAAAATTTCAAACTCACTAATAGAAAACTCAATCAATTTACATTGCCACTGGTGAAATTCAATAGGAAATATGGCTGAGGGTGCAAGACATGAGAAAATAATATACTAAAAAGAATAAATTATGATTTAAAAATAAATTGAAAATATACTATAATAATATTTTATAGTACTTTTATTATTAAATAGTTAAAATTTTTTTTTTTAAATTAGCAATTTATTGTTGTGGAGTAGAGCTCATTAATATTTATAATACATTACAGACAAAGAAAAAATATACTGGGAAGATGAGGCCTCGAACCAGGTATCAAGTGCAGTTGGTAGAGCCCGCAACATCCTGGGTTCCAGTCTTGAATCCTACATTTTTTCTTTGCCTGATAGTGAAAAAAAATTAATCTCCTTAAAACACATTTATTTTAATTTTAAGTTATTCGGTGTGTTTCATGTCATTTCCGTTAAAATGGCCCATGTTATTAAAACTGAATAGTAGAAAACGCAATCTTATCCTAAGCGCCTATCTGATGGTCTGCGATTTGCCAGGTTTATCCCCTCAATAGCACGACAGCAGATTATGTCTACTATTTGGAAATTACAATTGTAGAAAATAATTTTAACATTTACTATTTATTTCATGGTGCAGTGACAAGAAAGGAGTGTTCAAGAACTGCAGGAAAGCACTCGGAGAACTCGGCTACACACAGGTGAGCGACGAAGACTGCAACAGTGTGAGGTACATCTGCGAGTGTGTATCGAGGAGAGCTGCTCACCTGGCATCAGCCGGTCTCTCGACCCTCATCAACAAGATGGGCTACCCATCGCTCACTATTGGCGTAGACGGGTCCCTCTACAGATACCATCCCCACTTCCATGACTTGATGGTAGAGAAGATGAGCCAGCTCATAGATGCCAAGATCTCGGTGAGTCAAATTGGAATTTTCTTGCGTTGTGTTGGTTTTTAGAGTTTTATTGATTTATTTTAAAAAATCAGTTTAGTTTTTTTGTCCTAATAATTATGGAAAATTCAGTAATTAATCATAAATATTTCTCTTTTATCACATTTCGTAGAGTGTGAAATTAATGATCTCGAGTGCTGGTTAATAATAAGTAATAAATTGTAGTTAGTTGGGTCCAAAACACTATTTCTTGGTAAATTATCTCAATAGAAAACTCTTTCTTTAAAATCAATCTAATTATAATAAATAAATTTGATTTTCAAAAAAAATATGACTGCAATACTTTGAGATTTTAGTGGGCTATAATTGCCATAATATAATGGCCATTAAAATCTTTTTTGCAACCGTAACAATACCCTTGATTATGTGATTCACCACCGTTGGCTTGGATTGTTAAAAATTAATATTAATATTTATTCCTAGCAAAATATTTAATATAGAATTTGTACTAACATGTCATTATCAGGTTTGTCAGGTAACAATGATCTATTATTAAATACCTGTTTATTAACAGTAATTAAGTATTATCAGTTTAAAAATATATTAATAAGAAAATATAAAAAAAAAAATATGTTGAAAGTAAGATTTTAACAGAAAATGAATATTTTTTGTTGCGTAGAATGTAAATTTGATGCTGTCCGAGGATGGATCTGGACGAGGTGCTGCTCTTGTCGCTGCATCAGTATCGTAGTGAACGATTTTTATCTTGTCTTCATTTGAGAATTCATTGAACTCTTTTTCATTTATTTTCCATTAGTATTAATTTTCTATTTATTTGTTGATTGGGATATTTTTGGGTGCTATTAGCTTTTAATTTCCATACATATATTTTTATTATGCAGGTGAAGCTTTTTAAAAATTAATCCATCTAAAAAGATTATAAAGAAAGGAATGTTCCTGAAAAACATTTCCTGTTTCTTTTTTTAAATTCACAAAGAAATTTATTGAATCCAAATGAAATTGGATGTGCCTGTGAATTAAAAGTTATGGTTTCATTTGAAATGGTATTTTTAACCAAATCCTATGTTGAGATTTGAATGTCTACACTTGCTATATTTCCTACTGTTTCCGATCATAAAAAAATACTCAAAATATTTGTAATATATACTATTTAATAATTGATAATATTATTAAAAAACACATATAAACCCAACTATATATTTGATTATGTGTATATAAAGAATATAAATATTTGTATATGAAGTATTTTGAACATGTTTAGTAAATATGAAAAATTATATACCTGTAAGTAGGTGTTTTTTTATAAATATGTATCAAGTAGGTCATCTGATATTTGTACATATATTCCAAATGAAAATGTGCCTTATTTGTAAGATATATATATATATATATATATCTTTTTATAGAATTTTAAAAATCTCTTGTAATTCATAAATATCTAAATTTTAGATGTATATAATGAAATTGATGCTGCATGTTATAATAAACTTTTGTACAAATACATTTTATATATTCTGTTTATAAAATGTATTGGCTGACAAAAAATTATAACAAACTTGGTATTTTGTTTCTTACCTTCTATCATCTTACAAATATATATATATATTGCTTTGAATTTTACTTTTGAACATTCTTTATTTGTGCTAAAATGAGATTTGGAAATAAAATAAAACATTTGAAAAAAAAAAATTAATATTTTGAAGCTTTAAATCTCAGGTGGGTTCTTACCTTTCAATTGAAAAATTGAATATAAAGTTAGTCACTACCAATCGACAACTGACGCACTCAGAGTGGTATATATAGTCAACTACAGCCAAATAATCTAAGCCCCAACGCCTTATCTATTAGTCCATGGCCTCCTAAATATCTCTAATAAACAACACTCCCTTACTCAACATAATATTACCGGCTACTACGATGAAATATTATGCATTTTAAATATTACTTATTTTTTATTAAGCCAGATTATCAGTACATAAAATTCTTTCAAATCTGAGAGGTATCAGGATTTTCTTTGTTGCATTTTAAGCGGACTGTCTTAACTTTGGTCCTCTAGCCGCCGTAGTTAAAATAAAGGTCGAAGTGAAGTTTGGCCGTCCAGGTCTGACTCTGCGCTGGGCCTAAGCCTCTATCCATGTTTTACTTCATTCATCACCCGCATCCTCTGAGGTCTATAGGGTTCCAATCCTGTCAATAACTCCGCCCTTCTATCTTCAAGTTCCACCTCCATATCCACAATGCTCTCCTGTAAGTCTTTGACTGATAAGCTTTCCCGGTCCTCTGTTGCTAGTTTTGTTGTCCCATACGATTGAGAGGATTCTTCTCGTACAATGATTTATAAGCACTCGTTTTGTGTTCTTCCCAACTTTCATGCATATAGGAGTACAGATTTCATGTGTGAACTATATAGCCTCAGCTTGTCCTTCTTTGACAACCTAAAATATGGTAAAAATAACAAATATCTGAGAAAAATAGTTTACTCAAAGCCATAATTTGGTTTGCCATCTCAGGATAAATATCCTTATTTAAACTAAGTATTTTGTTTAATACTATTTTCCAGGCTGTTGATGTTGGATGAGAGCCATTTGCATATGTATATTTAATTCACTGTGGTTTGTTTAATAAAGCTTGAGCAACAATTTTACCGACAACTATATCATATACATCATCAACATTTCACCTGTTCAGGCAACATCAAGGTCTACAATTTTGAAAATTAGATATATATTGTTATGTTATTGTTAATGTAAAAAAATATTTATTTCATTAAATGAGAATCAGTAAATTTATTTAGTAGTACTAAATAGAATTAGACATAAAAGTCACCATGTGCTGTGAAGGTAATGACACGTGGCGGAAGGTTCATGACGTAGAAAGGTAGGCTCACTTTCACATTCGACAAAAAAAACTTAGAGAAATTGCCCGTAAGTTGCTAGAACAAAAAAGGGCTCCAAGAAGATCAACTGCTAAAAGCCCGTGATGTGGAGATGTGGAAAGATTCATTCTTAGATTACTGAAAAGTGTTGAACAGCGTGGGTTGATGAAGACAAAGGAGAAGAACATCTTATCAAGGATTTAATTATTTTAAGATGAAACTATGAGCACCAGAGTGCTCATAAGAGTTAGTTATATTGTGGTTATGTATGTTATCTACCTACATAACAACTTAATAAATTAAGTTTAACAACTTAATAAACTAAATTAACAACTGTTAATATGTTATATTATGGTTATATATGTTATCATATAAGATAGCATAGTTAGTTAGTTTAAAGTAAAAGCATAAATAAAATAAATGTTTATTAAAGTTTGTTTTATTATTAATATTATTGAAACCTGATGTTTGTTTGTAACCAAGGCATTACAAAGTGTCGTCATGTGTAGACAATTTGAGAATTTGATTCAATACGTGCAGCCTAGTTGTTCACGTGTTCGTTATATTAATTTACAACCCTAAGAGGTTTAGGAGGGTCAAAGTTAGGTAAATTAAATTGTGGTGTTAAATAAGAGGTAAAATTAGTTACTATCGTTATTTAATATGACTAGAATATATAACGTGTCTATGCTATTTGGTAAACGCAAAAAATGTCATTCATATTCTTTACGGACGGACATCTCAGGTTTGTTATTTTACTGATTTTGTTGTATTAGTTATTCCTATATTTTTATTTGACTTATTGTATCTCTCACAACATTTCAAATTATAGTATTTATTTGTTATCTGTTTTATTTCTTTTATATTGTATTTTTTAAACTCACAAAATTACAGATTGTTTTCATTAATGTAATTATATATTTTAATGTTATTTTTAAAAAGTATTTTGAGAGAAGGATTATTTTATTATAGAAAATATTAAATGATATAAAGTTTAATTTCGAACAAGTGAATGTAACAGTCGTCAGTAATTGGAACAACTGAGAGGAACGCTGGGAGTTTATATTGGCAGAATTTACCAGAGGCCATTGAGGCTGCATTATATTTGGAGTGTTGGAATAAACAAAACACAGTACTTGGTTTGGAGCAAGACAAGTTGAGATGGAAAAATTGTGAAGAACTTAAAAACAGTATCTGTCTAATTTTTTTTTTTTATTATTTATTTTGGTTGTAAATGACCCTCCTGAGTGAGATATAATAAGTTAAAAGTTTTTTTTGTTTTTTTTATTAGTAAATTGACAATATTACAATATATATCTTATTTTCAACATTTTCATCCTTGATGATGCCTGAACAGACGAAACATTGATGGGGTTTATGATATAGTTATTGACCCACAGTGAAAATATTCATAAGTGTTTTGAGTTAGTATATTTAATTTATCCATTTAAACAATAAATAATAATATGCAAAGATTCTTCTTTTTTTTTAAGAGAAGGTTAAAAATTTAAGATAATCAAGCAAATAATATTTCATAAATTCAAATTTTCAATTATGAATTTACTTATTTATCATTCATTATTTTTAAGGTCCAATCATATATTTAAAAAACTAATTGATTCACTAATTGTACAATAATTAATTTGATTTTAATCTATTAAAAATAGTTTAACTTACAATCTTCGAAGTGTCCGGAACTATATCCTCCTAAATAGGTCTTATCTTCCTTCATCTCAGCACAAGGAATGGATAAATAATCTTTAGGAATTTACCAATTCTTGATAAGCCTTGATGGCTTATGTAAAAGCTATACTTCAAAAACAACGCACAAATATTTTCAATAATAAAATTCACTACGATTTAAATTTAAAATTACTAAATCAAATTTATTTTTAGGAATTTGGGCTTATGCTATCTTCAGATGGAAGTGGGAGAGGTGCAGCATTAGTAGCTGCCGCAGCGACAAGGAAGACATGAGGCTAAAGTACTCTCAAAATTAACATTGAACACTATTACACACTATCTGTCAAAATAAAAATATTCAAACTACAAAAAATAAACAAAACCTGGTAACATTTAGAGAGTTATTTTTTATTTTAACTTAACTCTTATATAAAATCTAAAATAAAAAATATTAGCTAAAACCTTGAATGAAATCTTAGATATAAAGGATTTACAAATTTATTCATTATTCAATACATATCCTTATTGTTAGATATACATACATTTCATATTACAATTGTTATACATATTTATATATATATACATAGATATATATATATCTAGACCACAAATACATTTATTACTAACTGTGATTTAATCACAATTACTGATATAGAACTCAAATATATTTCATTCAAACATAGATAAGAAAGTGTTCCTTTAATAAGACTTTGGCACGACTTACTATTATAACAGTTTCTTGAATGGTCAATAGTTACAAACATTAAAATCATTGTAACCTCACTCAAAAACATATTGCCTAATTGAAATTAGAAAAGTGCTGATTTTACTACTAAAGAAAGAATGGGAATGATTAATACTCGAATACCGAACGGGCTGTTGGCAGAGTTTGGAGGGGGAGTGGATGATCCAGGGTGAGGATCTGCTGTGGGTCCCGGAGGCCTCACTGTGGTTGCTGCAGTGGTTGGATCTGGCCCGACGGTTCTCGTTGTGATATGTGTGTGGTTGCCTCCGATTACCCCGAACGTCCTGCTGTGGTGTAAAATGACATTTGTTCCAAAGGGTTCAGCCCATTTCTCCGGTATGAAGCTGTCCATCTCTAGCTGGGACGCTGGGTCTAACTTCAAGTTAAAGTCCTGTGGGTACTTGTACAGTTGAAATGTATAGTTGGTCAGCTGGTCATTTGCTGGAGGCTTGTAACCTAGAGGTTATTGATCCATTAATCATTTTATATCTTGTTAATTATGTTCAATTAAACTTTATATTTATTTTACTTACTGACAACAGTTGTACTATTAGCTGTTAACGAATAGTTCTTGGGCTATAATAAAATAATTCATTAGTAAAACTGTTTTTAACCATATCAATAGTTTTAAATATACAATTAAATTTGTCTTCAATAAATGAATATGATTATTTATCGCTTATTACTAGTTATCATCTGTGATCTGACTGTTGCTAATAATTAACCAAAGAGAAAAAGAACAGGCCCGGGCTCTCCAGTCTTATCCAACTGAACTATTCTATGTTGTACCAACATCCTGTTTGTAGCTGGTCAGAAATCATTATTCCAGTTATTGTTTTTCAGAACTGTATCGATCCGCAAGTTCGCTTCATATATATATATATATATATATATATATATATATATATATATGCAATAACGATTTCTGATACTATTTCAAGTTCAAGAGAGTAGACAGGCCGTACCCTCCTCACTACCGAGACAAGTCTCGGCAGAACACTTGCTCACATGTTCCGCCCTGGAACAGAGAGTACACTGTGGAGTATTTGAGAATTTTCCTGCATCGGTGTACAGAGGGATAACTACTTGGCGTTTCTCCTCTTTGTTCACAAATGGAAGGCAATATTACAAGGACTGGTGAAGAATGTCAGCATACGTAGGAGATCTGAAGAGAACTCGAGCTTCAGAGGAAGGTGATGAGTGCAGTTAGAACTAGGCTTTACTGGAGGACAGATTGTTGAAGAATTTCATATGAAACACACCCCATCTTAAAATCGGTTACTGTAAAATTAAAAAAAAAAGACATGATTTTTTTTATTTGTTGAAAACACTATTTTTAAGTAATGACCGAAATGGTTTATAAATAAAATTGGGTCGTTTACACAGAAATTAAATGACCGGAATACACTTTTTAAATTTTATATATACTGTCAGTAAGGAAAGTAAAAGAATTGTTCTCCGACCTTTTTTTTTTTTTTTTTTTTTTTTTTTTTTTTTTTTTTTTTTTTTTTTTTTTTTTTTTTTTTACAATCATTCTGATGTGACGACATGAATGTAAGAAACACAGCCAGTAGATCAAGTGATCTTTCAAGGAACAGCGTTTGTGTGGCTGTTTTCCCTATTGTATTATTGTTGGTCAAAAATAACATGTCATTTGTCAACGATTGATTTATATGTGTGTATTTAAGAAACTTATTAATATATTTTTCACAATCAATGTAAACAAATTTAAAAAAAAAAAAAAATCCTTGATCTAATTGGTAAGTCAATTGATGCTCAGAATAACTAGTCTAATAATACACATGGAGTCAGCAATTATAATCGTGTTTAAACAAAATAATAATATTAAAACTTGATACTTACTACTATATCGGTGAGGAACCAATGAAGTCTCTTCGACACAGTATTACTTTTATTTTCGAAGAAAATCAATATATATTTGTGATCCTAAAACACAAATAAACGACTTGAAGTTATTGTTATAAAATTAATTTTCGTGTTTGACCTGGAGATTGAGTCATCTTTTAACTGACCGCCGGCAGATGGGCGTGGTAGAAGACTTCGGGTTGTGCCTGAAGATCCGTTTGGTTGACTCTTTGGGAGCAGTCCTTGCTCCGGAGTACAACCTTACCGTGGTTGGTGACTTCCAACATGTCCATGCACGGGAGGGCGGCATCCGCCTCAGCGAATACCAGCGTCAGTAGGAGAACGGCTAACCTTCCTAGCTGTCTCTTCATTTCTGATAAATGAAAGCAAACGGTTTTGAACATTTTAGTGTTTTTCTTGGCTTTTCAACAGAAAAAAAAAAAATGTATGAGCTGAAATGAGACTTTAATTTAAGTAAATTATTATGTTTGCAGCGTTGCTTTCGTTGCTGCTTATGTCAGTTTTAGTCGATAATGTTAGGCACTGGTGATTAATAAGGGGAAAGTAATGCCGGTTTTTTTACATTAAATTCAAACAGATAAATGTTTAACAATTTTTTGTTTTTAATCAATGATGTAACCACCCTCGTTATCGACAATCTTTGGCCATCTAGTGTGCAAATTTTCAATGCCGGATCAATTGGTTTTTGAGCAAAATGTCTGGAGATGGCATTTCGGCCATCCAAATTTTTTGTCACTTAAAAAATTTTGTAGCGATTGTAATAAATGGAAATCCGATGGCGCAATATCAGGCTGGGTAAGTAAGATGGGTGAGGCAATACCTCCCACTCCAATTCATTAGTTTTTTCGAGGGTCCATCTTGCAGAATAACGTCTTTTCTCTTGACAATCGCTTGACACTTTTCAATTAAAAATTGATTTAGTCAATCCAATTGTTCACAGTAAATGTCTGTATTCACAGTTTGTCCAGGTTTCAGTACTTCAAAATGAACGAACCTGTGAATACTCCAGTAAACCCACAAAAGCGCCTTTTAGGAGTGTAAATCTGGCGTAGCTGTACTTCGTGGCGATTCATTCGGAGAGAGCCACTGCCTTTTGCGTTTTGGATTATCAAAAGTTAAATAATCTTTGTAGAGGAGAGTCTTTTATAAGAAAAGAAAGAAAAGCTTTATTATGAAGTACAGTCAAAACACTGGTATATACAAATATTAAGAGTTACGTTACTACATATTGGGTGGAATGTCTAGGCACAAGTGGGGTCTGGGACTAAAGCTGAGACATATATGTATAAGAAACGGATAAGACTCTGGGAATAGGGAGTAAGGAGGGTTGCTTACTTAAAAATAACAGGAACCATCAGTGACTTCCATCAAGTCACGAGGCAGGTATACAGTCGAAGGGGCTTGCTTCTACTGCTAGCATTATATAACTATATGGCCCATTTTTCGTCTCCAGCCTCACCCGCCATACTCGCCCGATATTGTGCCATCGGATTTCCATTTATTCCGATTGCTACAACATTTTTTAAGTGGGAAAAAAAATTGAAAATTTGGATGATGCCCAAAATGCCAACGCCAGATATTTTGCTCAAAAACCAATTGATTTTTATCGATCCTGCGTTGAAAATTTTCACACCAGATGTCAAAACGTTGTTGATAACGAGGCTAATTACATGATTGATTAAAAAGAACATCTTGTTAAAAATTTATCTGTTTGAATTTAATGTCAAAACACGGCATTAGTTTCCGGTCCGATGACTTAAAAATAATATTTTATTCGTAATAACTTCACCGGATCGAATATTCGACATTTACTGCGCTTGTAGGTCAAAAAGTGTTGGGATGTCACTCCTCATTAGAATCCTAGACAGTAATCTAGGCCCCAAAGCACTGATTGTTCCTATTTTACGTTCATCCGATAATGACACTATCCATCTGGAGGTTAGATACTGACCCGTAAGGTCGGGCTTGACTCAGCCTCGTGAGGCTGAATGAGAATGTACATGAACAGACAAGTACCTCCTAATCCGTTATAAGAAAGCTGAATTTTAAGTTGAGAGGTAATACGCCTAGTGATGATCACACTAGCTACTCAAAAGATGTCTACAAAAAGCAATTTACTAAACGATTCGAGATATCAGATCGTCTATTATTCTGGCCGATAACGTACGTCATCGCACTTGCGCAAATTAGAAAGTTTGAGGTAGCTATTGCATGGAAGAGCGGTTATGTGCAGCTGGTCTACTCTAGTTAAACACAGATGCCAAAGGCAAATATCACTGGTACAAGCCTTCAATCCATTTTGATTAAGCGGCCAGGGGAAAATAAACCTTTGCCAAGCAACCTGATCAATAATTTCATAACACTACGCCATTTGTAAGCCTATAAAGGAACCCCCGTATACTGTCGGCCTAGCGTCATAACTTTTCAAAAAAACTTACAGGCTCATTTAAAACGATATTTACTCATTTGTCGCTCAAGTGGGAACTATAATTTAACACAGAAAAATCACTTCAGACGTCTTTCACATTACGACACAGCAGTTGCTAGACATAAAACACTGACGGTTCATGCTATTTGACGCAGTACGCCATTTTTAGAAAGTACGTCGACAGACGACTGACATGGGGGAAAAAAAAAACATTCAGAAGAAACGTCGATTTGGATGAAGATCGAACCCTTGATACGTATCTAACAAATCATTGCGCAGATATTTGAGCATATCAGCCCCACAACTAGTTATTCACAGACACATTTCACGAAAGACTACAATGACTTAATACAAAGGTACTCGTTAACACCTTATCCTCGCAGGCACTTCCTGAAAACCCTCCTCGCCTGAGTCTTGCTGAGGGACTACTAGCCTGACAACTTCGTGTCGTGCGACCCAACAGTGCAGTCAACAATTTCCTCTAGTCGTATCATTTACCAGTAGAAATTTATTTGCCGATATATTGTTTAAAACAATACACATTCTGTAGCTATCTCAATGATATGGGTGGGCCCTCGGCATGGGATCAAACAACAACAAGTTGCTACATCCAGAGAGGATAGAGCTCACTGAATAGGACATGTTAGAACTGTTAAAACAAATTCCAACCTGAAAGTGTTTCGAAACTGATCAACATCTTGAATATGTAATCAGCACGCGATATTCCTTGCCGGGGCGTTTAAGTCTCTGAAACTAATAGCTCCAAGGATCAGCAGTCTCTAAGATTTTTCTTAATACTTATATCAAGTGAAGGGAACACACGAAGAGATAAACCGTGGCTGATCAGTAATAGTTTTTAAAGACAAAATAAATAAATGTAATGTTTGTAAGGTTCTTTTAAACTTCAATGGTTGGGTTGGGTTCCAATAGGTAAACCACCTAAACAAAATAACTTTACCAAGATAAGCTTCTCTAACAGAATCACAAATACTTGACTTTAGTTTTTCGGGCGCCAATTGTTATGTTTTATATCTGAGGTTAGATTAGATAACAAAACTTTCTTTAACTCTTTAATAAACCAGTCTGTGACAAATTACAATGTTAGTAACAATTTTCATTTACCTTACTATTATTTATAGATTGATTAACTTTTAGTCCTTTTCTTCTCGCTTCATTCACCACTCAACAAAATTCTTCAAGCTTCACAATTTCAATCTCCTCATTCACCACACAAACAAAAAAAGCTTAAAACTTCCAACACTCCTTCTCCCGGGATAACCAGCCGAACAACCTCCTCGCCATCTTGTTTTTTAAGCACCCCTAGTTTTCCATGGGTCATTTGCCGCCCTTTTATGCCCGTTAATTTTAAATTTAAATCAAAGGCAAATCTAAATATTACAACAATATGAATAAAATTGTCAAAATGTATGACCCTGTTGGCGATCTATCCCGTCTTAAACGTGTATTTAACCCTGAGGGTAAGCTATGTGCAAATTTTAATATTTTCTGTTTGAGTTTGAAGCTAATTAGAAGTATTTCACTGCGAATTAGAAAATAAGTACAAACTTTTTTTTTTGTTTTAATTTGAGAAGGTTTTTATTTTGTTTTTCTACTATTTTAAAAATTTGTTTATAATTATATAACTTTGTTATAGCCAATACAACAACACAGGAAGCGATTACTATATTATACCGTAATATGTAATAACAATAATGTAACAATTTGAATTGTAATAGTATAAGTTTGGAACATATGAAATGTCTATTCGTAGGGTACGAGGCTAATGATATAAAAAACGAACTGTAACAATATTACTTTTATTTGAAATAACTTCCGTTAGCAGCAATGCATTTCCTCCCCCCCCCCCCAACGAGGTTTATTATCCCTCGTTCAAAGAAACTTTTTAGTTGAATCGAGAAAAATTTTACGTCGTTCTCATTTTGGTTTTTTGAAAATGCATCAAACGCTCTGAAAAAATTATAGTCAGCAGGCGACTAATCAGGTGAATATGGGGTGGATGTGCTTCTATTTTCTGATAACGTAATTTTTTTTAAGTTAAGTGACAAACAAGTGGTTTGCCATTGTCATGAAGAAGTATAAGTATCTCCTCTTGACAAGGCTGGAATTTTTCTTTCAATTTTTCATAAAATTTGCCTATTTCTGAATAGTGAGAGGCACCTGTAATAGTCATACCAGTTTTAATAAAAATAAATCTGACTTTGATTGGTGTTAAATGGAAAGTTGTGTTATTCTTCTGTACTATGTAGCTAGTACGTCGTGAAAAAAATAATCGATTTTATTTCTTTTGCCACAGCGAAAAATTAAATGTTTATAATAGTTTTCAGAAATTGAAAATAACTAAAATAATTTCAATAAAAAAAAAAACTATTAAAATGAAAGGGCGGTGCGGTTTACAGCAGCAGCATGAGTGCACAAAGAGATCTTACACAGGCAGAGTCAGTTTGTAACGTTATCAGTGACAGACTGGGCATGTTAAAGATCAGTGTAAACGCCGGGAAGACCGACTGCGTAATATTCTCCCTCCAAAAGGGGAAAAATCCTTGCCAAGATCCTATACTATAGGAGAGCAAGAGAACTCACCGGCTTTCTCAATGCACTATCTGGGTATCAAAATGGATAGGCATCTCATTCTACTCATTTTAGTAATAAAATAGAAAAAGTACGACACAGGTCTTACCGGCTTTCGCACTTGCTAACTTCACCCAACCTGTCACTTCGTCTTAAATTGATGATATATAAATGTGTCCTCCATCCAGCTCTGCTGTACGGTGCCCCGCTATTTACCCACTTGACTGACAATACAGCCAAATGTTTCCAGAATGGAATCATGCGAAAAGTGGTCCGACATACCTCTTTCGAGAGGTTAAAGAACGCTGACCTGCACCCGTTGCTTGGTGTGGCGTCGGTGGGCGAGTTCATCCGCCGGAGACACATCAAGAATTTTGACTCGTTGCAGCACCTGACAAGCCCAGTGTTTAACACTATGGCCCCACCACCTTTCCCGTATCGATGGCAACAGACTGTCTAGGGTAAACTTAGGTTAAGATTTTGTTTTTATTGTTTTAATGTATAGCTGTGACTTGAGAAATGTTATAATTTATCGATACGTTACGAAATTTTTTAAATTCATTTATTTTTTTTTTTTAATGTTTCCAGTTAATGTTTTTAAACAGTTATTTGTAAAATGTACTTTCAAAACATTTGAGACCTATTGGAATAGTTTTCAAGGCGGCTAAAAGAGACAGGGAGACGAAAGCCCTGTTTGCCTGTAGAGCCCCTCACTTAGCTCAGCTTTGAACTAAACTCTACATTTGAGATACATATATAATAGAAATGAATAGCGTTTGACACAAACGTTTTATTTCATTTCTTAAACCAGTTAAACCTTAGAAAGAATAATTGTCGACTTTAAACATTAATTAACACACTAGTGAAAAATACTGTTAGCATCCAGTGTTGTTAATGGCTGTATTTATCGCTTTAGCTTTCTGGCCAGGACTTGCACAATAAAACAACCTTCTTTTCTTTTTCTTTTTTTCGGGACAAAGTCCTTTAATAATAACGGTAATATCCTGATGAGAAATTCATATCGGACAAATAAAAATAACTATTAAGTCAAAACACAATTGACAATGTAAAATTAATTGTAAATCTCTGTAAGAAAAATAATAAAATAAAAATATTTAACAAATAAAATCAGAGATGGATCCACAAAAAAAAAAACCAAGATGGAGAATTCTTTACAATACAGTACGACATTAAATAAAAACCATTAAATTAATTGATAAAAAAAAAAGTAAGATGGAAGGTATTATATATTATTAGGATGTGGTGAATTCCAGAGGGTAGTAAGGAAGTAACGATCGTATGCTGCAGTTTTGTGGGCAGGAGTGTAAAGGTCAGAGAGACGGGATCTCGTGAGGATTTTTTTTTTTTTTTTTCTTCATAGCCCCTTCAAATTTACAGACAATCATATATAATTATAGATCCTCTGGCGAATCCATTTACAAATTATTTTGTATTTCCTGTAGCATCACTACATTATATACAGGTTTTGTTATTTTATAGAAATTATATAATGAATAAACAAGTATAATGATATACATTCTACATGACTTGACTGAACTGACCAACAAGGTGATGGGGCTCACCTTTTTGATTAACCTTAAAACCAACTTACATACTAATTCTTATCCTAATTTTTCCCCGACAGTCTGTTGCCATCGATGCGGGAGGGGTGGTGGGGTCGTAGTGTTAAACACTGGATTTGTCAGGTGCTGCAACGAGTCAAAAAACTTAATGTGTCTCCGGCGATGAACTCACCCACCGACGGCACACCAAGCAACGGGTGCAGGTCAGCGTTCTTCAACCTCTCGAAAGAGGTATGTCGGACCACTTTTCGCATGATTCCATTCTGGAAACATTTGGCTGTATTGTCAGTCAAGTGGGTAAATAGCGGGGCACCGTACAGCAGAGCTGGCCGGAGGACACATTTATATATCATCAATTTAAGACGAAGTGACAGGATAGGTGAAGTTAGCAAGTGCGATAGCCGGTAAGACCTTTGTCGTACTTTTTCTATTTCATTACTAAAATGAGTAGAGAAATGGAGAAGCCTATCCAGTTTTATACCCAAATAGTGCATTGAGAAAGCTGGTGAGCTCTCTTGCCCTCCCACGCTATACGATTTTGGCAAGGATTTTTCCCCTTTTGGAGGGAGAAGATTACGCAGTCGGTCTTCCCGGCGTTTACGCTGATATTTAACATGCCCAGTCTGTCACTAATAACGTTACAAACTGACTCGGCGTGTGTAAGAGCTCTTTGTGCACTCATGCTGCTGCTGTAAACATCAAAGTGTCGTGAGGATTTGAACAGTAGAAGATTGTATACGAATACAGTGATGGTTTGGAAATGGGAATGAACTGATGCCAAACAATTACGTAATATCTAACATATAACAAGTTAGATACATATACCTCTCTATAATATAAACAAATTTTTACAGTAGTAGGAAAAATAAAATAAAAAACTTCTCAAAATTAAAAGGAAAAAAAACAGCTTATTTTGTACTACACAGTGAAATAGTTATGATGCCCTTCAACAGACATTCTTGAAATTTTTGAAAAGCGACCCCTTAGGGTCCGGAGGATAATTCATTCAGACTACGTGGTCATGTCAAAAACTGTGACCCTGTGACCCGAATATTTTTTTTCGGTTTTGAACCCCGTGTAGTGCATTTTCGATTCGAATCTACCTTGAAAGATATCCTGTTCAATCTGTACTTTAGACTGTCTCCTTAATAAGACACAATCTTTACAAAAAAAAAAATCATTTCTTATTTTGTTTTTATTTAGTAATGCTTTGTAAAGTGTATGAAGGATTACACACCCAGTTTATGATATACACCGATGGACTGTGTAATTACGTCGTAAAACCAAATTTTACATACTGCCGTTTTTAAAGTTCATTTGCTCCCCACAAATGACCCAACGACAATAAAATACATTATACTTCTTCAGAAACCTATTATGATGTATTTTTTTTAAGTAGCCAATTCTAGTTTAAAACCGTTGACTTCAGTCATGCAAATAGGGAAGGGATATACCCCCCCCTGAAATTTATGATTAAAAGTTGGCATTTATTTATTTTATTTCTTATTAACTATCCCAATATTGGTGAAGAAACTCCCATTTACGCACATTGGTGGACCAATTCAATCACTAATAAACTGCACAATATTTTTTAAATAAATTTTTCATAGTGTAAAGGTTTTCAGTTTTTCTAGATACTGTTTTCATGCTTTAAAAAAAAAAAAAAAAAAAAAAAAACACGCCCAATTTGGAGATTATAGATATATAATTGGGGCATTCTGAATCCAAAACCGATTTCAAATTTTTTTTCTCGTATGCGTTGCTTGCTTTTTTGTGCAAAATGGAATTATAGAAACGCCGATGACAATCCTAAACGAAGCAAAGTCCGGCCCGTGAAAACGATTCTGTTCAAGATAATTCTAAAGACGATCAAAGGTTATCACGGTTTGATTCTTGTGTCGTATTTACGAATATATATTATAATAATGTATGATATATACGCTCAGAGAATATATAATTCGGAATAATAACGTGATATTAAAGAGAGAAATATTACAGTTTCTCGTTGGACGAAGGAATGTTATGCCATGTTTTCATTATTTAAAAAAAAAATATGTATATAATTTTTAATGGCTATTTTGTTTTTTTGATGTATACATACGAAATTAAGGATCTAAAAAGTGAAAAAAAAAACTACATCGAGTGATATTTACTTTAGTTTATAAAATCATATTGAAATTTAAATTATTACTTTATCTAATTAATTTGAAGAACTACATTACATGTTAAAACCATGTACAAAACAAATTTGTTAGGTTGAACATGGTAATAACATATAGTACATTTATTTTTCTGAAGATTAATTATTATATGTATATAAAAAATATTGATTATTATCAGAAAATATTATGCCTTTACAGGATATGAGAAGTATGATGATTGAATTATTCTATACTACACTACCACAATAACACTTTTCTCACATAAATTCAACTTTTTTTTTTTTTTTAAATTATATATATACATATATCTTTGAATTAACTTAATTGTTTGTAATGCGTCATTAATAGTATGATTGAAAAAAAAAATCAGAACTTTAAATCTTAAATTGCTTCTTAGCCTTGATAAACCTTAAAATTTAGCGAAACTTGCAAGATATTGTCACCTTTCTTTTTTTTTTCACCTAATTTCTTTTACTGTGTTTAAAATTAAAAAAAAAGGGCTAGTCCCCATATTTCGAAGTATCATAAAATGTACTTTTTAAATTTCAAGCTGTTTATTTTTAATTTTATTCTTGATAATAATTGGCAGTGGTGTACGTTTTGCTGCCTGGGGGCTGTCCCCATTTCGCCTCAAGCTAGTAAGTCAATCAAAATAATTAATTTCTTTTGTTTAAACATATTTTACACGCGTGTTCATATATGTTTATTTTTCTTGATTTTTTTTATTAGAAAAGTCTTGAATTGCATTGTCAAAATTTCTATCATCTGTTAGTTGTTTTATCTCGATTTTACCAACAGAGGACGTACTTCACGTGACCATCGACAGTTCCAAATTTCTATTCCAAAGAGAGGGAAAGAGAGACCATTTAATTACAAAATAGTGTAGTAGTATGTGATATTCACATGGCTGCTATGCACACGATTCGGTCAAATCGATATAGACACAGCGAATTTCATACGAGACAAAGAGATATAATATTAATTTAGTTTCATAAATATTACTAATAAATAATTTAGATCTGGATCTGAAAAAAGAAAATAAACGATTAAAATACAGACTGTCAAAATAAGGGAAAACGTTTTTATATCGAAACCAGCGATTTATTTATTTTTTATTTCCAAATTTGTAATGCTCGCACTAAAGATTTATAAAATGCTTATGTACCTTACACAATATTGGATTTGTTTTGTTGTTTTAACAGTTTTAAACTCAAGCGTATTAGTGGGTTCCATAGACCGTATTTGTATCGTGTAAATAATTCACACAAGGTCCGTTTCCATCGACTGAATGCTTAATAGTCTCATGTAGCATCGTTACAAATTAAAGCAATAATAACAGCTGTTGAAAAATATTAAAGATGCCTGATGAGGAATAAATTAAAAAATTCTACAAAGAAGGAAATTTTGCACAATTTTTTAAAAATTATTATACAAGTAGAAGATGTTTTTAAGCAGTCAGACAAAAAATACTAATGTCTCGATTTGACGATTTGACTAAAGATGAAGGAAATTATTTTATTTATATAGAAAAAAAAACATAATTAATTAGTCGAAGATAGTTTTTTTTGTATGCCATTCCTGAAGGGAGAGGTTCTACTCTCAAACAAGTATGGGAGAATCGTATTTTGTCTGTGTAAAAATATCTTCTACTTATACAAATTGCGTCTTTCTGTTTTTTTATTCATTCCCCATTGGCCTATCTTTAATATTTTTTAACACATATTTTTATTGTTTTAATTATGTACGCCACTAAATGTGAGTATTAGCCATTTGTTTTCCAATACGTGAAAAATTTTTATTTTAAGACGGAAAAAAGTTTTTCCTTACTTCCATTACACCAAGATTTTTTTTCTTCTATTTTTGCAAAAGTTTCCTGAAAATGGGCTGATTGGAGTCGGAAACATCACAATAGCGATAAGGAACGAATATAACGGACGAATATGTTTGCACAATTTATTATTATAATTAAACATTCTTCAAAATAACAAATATTACTCATAGGTTCTATGTAATAGTAAAAACGATTCTCTACAATCTTCGGATTAAGTCCTTCATAAAACTCCATAGCATTAGACAATAAGTATGGTTGAAATTCCATTTTTATTAACTTAAAGGCTATCTAAAGTCACATCTCGGGAAATTTTAAGTCCTGTTTCTTCTTCTTATAGTAAAGGATGGAGGAATTTCATTTTTTTTTTTGGTCATCATATAATTTAATATATTACTTTTAAGTGGTTAAAACTAACATGATAATCGTGTTCGCAACTTTAAATCAAGATATGTTATTATAGATGTTATAGTTTCATTTAATTCCCTGATGCTGCTAAAAATAAAACATACCAAATGGTAAATTACAACGTATCATGAATAATTAATAAATAGATTTTTCTATCATATGGAGTGGTAGGGTATCAAATTGTTTTTAGTTTTTATAATTAGTTTAAAAGGCGACTGTTAACAAAATAAATAAATCCATAAGTACCTATATTAAATATTATCACATACGATAATTTAATAACCAACGTGGAGTCAATTATTATTGTCCTTCGTTAAATAAAATTATTAGTTCATATTTGTTTTAACGACGAAAATGGAAAAAAAAAACTGCAATCATAGATGACCTCAAGTTAATAAATATTTTAAAAATAATCAAGTTAAAATTTTTGCAAATAAATGTTTGAAACTGCTATGCCTGAAATGTAGTATACCATATGGTTCATGTTTGTGCGTGTGGTCTTTGGGTATGCGTGTTTCAAAGATGGGTTATATTGTCAATAAAAAAACAGTTATTGTTAATCATATTGAAGAAAATACAATAAATATATTCTTATTAATAACGATGATGAAACTATGAAGCAATACTTTTTATTACTTCTAGAAACTAATTTGACCTTCCTTGTTTTGTTTTTTTTCCCCCGCTTTGTGCATTTGTTTTAGATCCTAGTGAAGATCTAAAGCACGAGTGAACTGGCAACAGGTTTGAACATTTGAATGAATTCCCGAGAATAACAGAACAAGAAAAGAAAACACGACAATTATTTTCTTCCAGAGAGATAATAATTATAGTTATCGTTTAAGTATATAATTACAATTGACAAATAAAATATATTTCATAAATGAAAAAATACTTTTCGAACTGAATACAGGTTAGTTAGTTAGCCTAACACGTGGGTATGTTCTTGCCGTACCCGAAATTTAGGAATCGTCTTTGGTTCGGATTGAAGTTGTAGAAATGAATCAATTGTATCTGAAATTTTATATATTGTGAAGTTTTATTACACAACTGTAACGAAATACGGAAAAATGATAGACATGAACAAACTTTTTCCGAAACTAAAATACAAAGAGTATGATTTTCCCCGTATTCTGTAACAGTAATTCAAATATTAATTATATATAAAATAAATAAATAACGAAATAAAAGTAATTTGAAGAATAATCCCGAAGATAATTTTGTCTGTGTGACCCTACAATGGTCTATTGGATGGCTTTTAGTCTAAATTGAGTCCATATATTTTATTATATTTGACTATTTCCTGTCGTTGTTTTTAGTATATTTTAAATATATTTACTGCTGTTTGTAGCTACTTTTCATTAATGTTTTAATAATTTTTAGATTAAATTAACACTTTTATTGCGTTTGACCATTCAATTTTTTTAAGTGGACAATTTCAAGAGTAAATGAGAAATAATTAATATATAAAGAAAAAATTATCGGGATTTGAACCGGAGATCTCCTCGATATATATATATATTTATTAGGTTTTCCGTCGAGGTCGGTGGAGCCCCCTACTTGGAAACTCCTTGAATTTTCCTTTACCTGTTATTAATTATTAATAATTGTAAGAATATTTTATGGTATTTTATACTACTCATGACCTCGCGGTGTGTTTTAGCTTAAAGATGACAAATTCGAGTTGTCCTCTAGGGCTGTTTGAATACAAATATTTTCTGGTGGTTATACAGAAAAAAAAACAATTATTCACGACCTAGCTTGTATGATATTAAAGTACAATTACTGTTTACCTCAAGTCCTTCAGGCAGTCCTGGAATAGCGGGAGTACTGAAGATAGCTGGGTGGCTCTAGCGATGATACTGTTGTCATTCCCAGTCCCAGGGGATTCAGCATCCTGCGTCAGACCTTTCTCGGCTCCTCATTGGTCCGACCGAGGTTGAAAGCACGTGATGTTTGTTTGACTCACTCACCTGTGAGGGCGACACTAAATAAACAATTAGCTGTTCCGCCATTGTCAATAGCTCTTATTATAACAACAAAGAAATATGTTTATTTTTCTATGAAAATTGTCCCTACTATGCGGAGACACGCGGCTGCTCGTCCACCCGGACATGTTTGGTCTGTTGTGTATCCTCGGTGTCTTAGACAGAGGCGTCAGGTCTGTTGTGTATCCTCGGTGTCTTAGACAGAGGCGTCAGGTCTGTTGTGTATCCTCGGTGTCTTAGACAGAGGCGTCAGGTCTGTTGTGTATCCTCGGTGTCTTAGACAGAGGCGTCAGGTCTGTAAACTCAGAAAGAAAGAAAACTTTTTGTGGGCAGGTTAAAAAATCTTTTTGACAATTTCGCACTAAAGTTTATCTATTCTAAGTTTTTATACCTGAATTGGATTCGGTTTGATTAAATTGCTGAGCTTACTATATATTTAAATAAGCCTAGTTGATCTTAGGCACAAATTCATCAGTTGGTTATATCTGGAATGTTTGCTAGAGGTAAAATGTAAAATTTTCAGAACACACATTTTATTTATACTATTTTTTTTTTTATTAAATAACTTTACTTCATATATTCACGGCTTGCAATGATCTCCCTGTTAATTATGGTGTTGACTTCCGGAGAGAAAATGAATTTATTTTCAAAATAATTGTACGAATGAATAAACAAGTAGGAATGAAACTCTGAATAGAGGCCAAAATAAATTTTACTTAGACATATGAATAAATATTCTGGAGATTCCTTTCAGTTGAATTATTCTTAAATACCTTTATTAATTATAAATTTGAACAAAATTAAAAACTAACCTACAAAAATTTCCATTGTTTCCCTCTCACCCCCTCATTTATACAGCATTTACTTTAGAATGCAGAGCCTTTAGAATGAAATTTGACAGGAGAGACAAAAAAAAAAACAACCCCAAGTCTCGGGGTAATGACTCTGGGTAAATATTTTTGGTGTTTGGATTGGGAGAGACCGCTGTCACACATCAAGGCTGAAGCAGAGAGAGCGAGAGCCGCAGACGCTCAGGACATGGACAAATGGAGATAGGATGCCCCTATCACTTCCATGGACACTCTTAATATTAATATAAGAGCGAACTCTCACGAGAGCCAAAATGTCAAAAAGGCTATAGGAAAAAATCATTTGCCCACAATTTTGTTATGAAAAGCACAATTATTTTTATTTTGTCATTGTTATTTGTCATGAAAGATAAATTTATTTTTGAGCTATCATTAGATGATTCATTTGTTCTTTGTTTCGGATTAATGGGGTTTCTTCACAGCTATTAGCCAACAAAAGAGAAACTCTGCTTACACAAAACAAAGGACAGATAAATAATATTTTGAAACAGAATAGAATTATAATTCCAAATGTAATATTATTTATCATAACAAAAAGTTAACAAGGTCTTTAGATGTTGTGAAATTTCAACAAGCTTCACTTTTATAGCCAGTTAAATAATCTTTGTAGAGGTTTATTACTACATACTGGGTGGAATGTCTAGGCACAAGTGTGGTCTGGGGCTAAAGCTGAGACGTATATGTATAAGAAAAGGATAAGATTCTGGGAAGTAGGGAGTGAGCTATTAAAGGGATGCGGTTGCCTACTTAAAAATAACAGGGAACAGTCAGTGACTTCCAAGAAGTCACGAGGCAGGTATACGTTCTGATCAAGCCCCTTCTGCTTATAGCATTACATATAATATTAGCATTATAAAACTGTCGATAATGAGACATCCATGTGAAATGTTATGTCTCCAGCTTGAAAAGGGGATTCGCACAGACGTCGCCAGACAGACAGACAGATACGGATTTGTAAACTTAGAGGTTTTAACCATGAAAGGAATCAATCATGCGATCTGATAACCACCAACTATTAAGCCAGTGAAGAAAACAATGCGATTTAAATAAATAGTTTATCGCGAAAGCTATTTGATCAGCTGCACGTTTGGTTTCAAACTTGTGAATCACTGGGTATTAATGCCATGGTAATATTCCCTAAAGCGGATAAGGTTATCTCAATGCGTTACTTTTTTTTCGTATTAGTTTCAACTTTATGGTTTGAGTTGTGGCTTTGTCCCGACCAGAAAATGATTTACGATCTGCAGTTGTAATAAAACTGACTGACATTCTGTAACTAATTTACTATTTGTATTTTGAGCCTAGCTTTGACCGCAGCATCAAATTACGAGATAGTTAACACTTCAAAAGAAACCAAAACTCTCAACTCGTGATACGTTACGTTTAAAATCTAAAATACTATAAGATATTTTTTATATGTTCCACAATAAATTAGATAAATTCTAAGTTAGTCCATCTATTTTTTAATCTGTTTGTTTAAATTATGAAATTGTTTATATTTCAAGGCTAAACTCAAATATTTAAATCCATTACCTTTCTAAACTAATTATCAGATATGGTTTGGAAACACCAGGGAAAAAAACAACAAGAAACTATTTATTAAATAGTTGACACATCAATTACTTTGATTGATTGTCTTCAACTATTTTGACTTTCACTGAAGCTCTATTTGACGCCTCGATAAAAATAAAAATATAACAAATAAAACGGTGAGCTGTAATTACTTGAACTGTCATCAAGTGCATACTCACAATTTTTTTTTGCAAAAATTGCAGTTCATCTTCGAGAGATGCAAATAATAATAGCAATCTTACAAAAAATAACAAATATTCAATTATTAATCAATTAGTCATAATTTAAACAATTGAATATTTCCCTAGCACGTATTAAATACACATTAAACCAAAACAATACTCACAATTGAAAGGGATGTAGCAGCAAGTATGTTTTGAGATATTTAGCCTTAAAGTAGTCATTGTGCTACTTTTTTTTGTTAATCAGGCATATACTTTGTTGCTGTCACATACCTCCTTCATTACACCAGTATCTAGCTTGATAAGGCTCCTAGGGAGAACTTTTTATTTGTTAATTAAATTGAATTGACAGTTGAAGTCAACAAGCAGGGTACAAATATTAAGAAGACCATAAAGCATAAGAGTTATTGGCGAAGCACTTAAATAAGAAGATTTTATGTCCACGGATTGTAAATGTGACTATGTGAAACTATCGATAACCAGCCAAGTATCGATGTGATGATTAAAACGATAATGACCTCAGTGCCATCTGCCAACTACCGAAGCAACTGCGCTAACACTCATTCATGTCTATAAATATTGTGCAACGGAACTATTTTATTATTTTTATTGCCACCGCCGGCTATATCAACTAACTATCAATCAAGTTTATTACTGAAGTTTATTAGTGATTTTTGTTTCGATGCAATCAACTGCACTAGTCACAGAGTTCAGCCCTGACAGTAAACAAATGAAAGCAAATGTTATTTGAGCTTTTAATGAACTGTAATTGATGCAAGGACATAGGTGTTGAAATTGCTCCTTCTTCAACAGCTTTCAAAGTGAACTAAGGTGTATATTTATGTATATCCTGCATATGTATTGTGTATATAGGACTATACGAGGGCCTACCTAAAATAAACCAAACTATTTTTTATGTATTTTTTTGATAGTGATTTATTTCAGTTTTTTTAGAAAACAAAACCGTTAATCTCCTTCAAAGTATTTTCCATTGGGGTCAATACATGGACTTGTCCAATCTTTTATTCCACTGTTCGAAACATTTTCTTTTAATTCCTTAACAACTTTATATTATTTGTTGACGTTAAGTCACTCAATGAAATTTACTAACTTTCTTACATTACCTTCACCCTATACCGCAAGTCTTGTCCACTAGGTTGTTTTAATTCTATTCCTCTCCCAGTATCCGAGACAGTACGGTACTTAAACTTCCATATGGACAAAGGACTGACCTGGAACCCACATACGAGGCTAAAAAGACAAGAACTAAACAGACGCTTTGGACAACTGTACAGACTACTTCAAAGGACATCCCATCTCTCAATAGCAAACAAATTACTAATCTACAAAGTTATACTTAAGCCAATCTGGACATACGGAATAGAGCTATGGGGGACAGCAAAAAAGTCGAACATCAAGCGTATCCAATCCTTTCAATCAAAAGTCCTAAGAACAATAGTAAATGCCCCTTATTACGTCAGTAACAAAACCCTTCATGACGATCTTAATATACCCTACATTCTCGAACTCATCCCTTCCAAGTTCACAAAATTCCATAGTAACCTATCCAAACACCCTAATCCCCTAGCACAGTCATTGCACTGCAACACTTATCCCTATAATCCTCCTCGGAGACTGAAACGACAGTGGCCTCGTGACCTGCTATAAATGCGCGACAGTGGGAGTCCTGGCAATGGCCAGTTTCTCCAATCATGTCCTTAGCGTCTGTGGCTCTCGCGCTCTTCGTCAGCCTCCACTGGCTCGTTTCCGGCGACGCGGCTGACGGAGGAGCGTGGGGGACTTCCCAAGACTCCGCTTCCTCTTTCGCATGCGAGGGAGGTCACAACCATGTGGACTTGGGAGGTCTCTGGGCTCCTTGTAAATATTGTATGAATGAGCGAGTGAATGTTGAATTGTAAATATGGTATGAATGAGAACATTAATCTTAATTACTTATTTCCTAATGAGGCAGATTGTAATTTTAGCACAATAACGAATTATTATTAACATATTCCACTGTTGTAGCGCCTCCGTCGTTCTTGTCATTATTTCTTCAACGTCCGCAAAAATCTTTCTTTCCATGTCCTTTTACATTCGGGGGAATAAAAAGAAGTCTCAGAGAAAATGATCGCTAGATCGGGTGAATAGGGAGGACTTACCATTTTCCGGTCAAAAATCGGCCCTCAGAGAGAACTGTGTGAGCGGGAGCGTTGTCTTCTCATCCCCAAGTCTTCATTTAAAATCCGCTCTACTCAACTCCAAGCCACTCCAGATTTCTCCACAACTTCTTCGATGGTCCGTCGTCGATCTTCCAGGACCATTTCTTGATTTTTTCCGACTTCCTCGTTGGTTTGGGCCGTCGAAGGACGTCCAGAGCGAGGTTGATCATTAATTGGCATTTCCCCACTTTTAAAAACAGGAAAACCACTCAAACGTTTTTCCCCATTGCATCATCCTTGTAGGCCGCTTTTAACGTTTCAAGAGTTTCTGTGCCAGTTTTCCCTAACACGAAGCGAAACTTGAAGGCCACGGGCCGTTCACAAAAATCAGCCATCACAAAAACGACGATCGCGCAAAACAACTGTCACAAATAAATTAACATAAGGAGAGCGGCACCTTCTCAGGGACGGCACTTGGTATACTGAATAGTGAAAAGTTGCTTAACACGGTCCAACCAGCGAAAGCTGATACTACAAAAACTCCACCACACACAACATCAGTTCGGTTTCTTTTCGGTGCGCCCTAGTATACCTACACATAATAATAAGGAAAGAAAAAACCTGTAACCTCTCATTAATAATAAATTAACTAAAAAAATAATTATGACGTATGCGTGAAAAAATGAAGTTATCCCCAAATTCTTTTGATAAAGAGAAAATAACAGGCCTTATGACATTGACCAGGTATGTTTGTGAGGTCAAGTCCTCAGTCCTGAACAATATTAACTGAGTTTTTCGATTACTCGATATCTCTGCCCAGTTTATAAAACCTCCTTCATGAGACCTTACTCGTTCTGTCTGGCCCTTTCCTGCTACCCCTACCCTAAGCTTTTTCTACACAGATAAATAGCCCTTAGGCATAAGACATATTGTTGGTTCCTCAGGGCCTGCAATAAATCCCTAGTTTTGGTCTCTCCGCACTCTAAAACGTCAACAGTTATCTCACATATATATAATCTTATCTTAACAAATGGTATGTTTATCAGTAACATTCTGAGGACTGTGTCTTATAACCTATAATAATCAGCCCTATTATAATTATCTTATCTTATCCTATTAGTAACTTATCTTCCCTTCCCAGACCTCTATTCTAAATAATTGGCTCCCACGACCTTTTCTGTCTGGCCCTTTCCTGCTACCCCTACCCTAAGCTTTTTCTACACAGATAAATAGCCCTTAGGCATAAGACATATTGTTGGTTCCTCAGGGCCCGCAGTCGCCATTGAGCTCTTAGCCTGTAATCATATATAATTGTACATTTGTGTTTATACCTAATAAAGTTTCTTTTTAAGAGTTATTGAGCAACAGAAATATAATTGGCCACGACGACGAAGAACAAATTTCAATTCGTTAGTAAATAAACGACCTCATAAACCTTATCAACATGTTCACGAGCCCATAGGAGACGCGCTGCTTTCTCTGTTGTCATGCTTGAAAAAACCCTCCTCTCTGGTCTTCTTGCCCTCAAACAGGCTTCATGGAGCTATAATGGGAACCCCTGTTGCTTCCTCAAAAGCGCTTTGCAGTCGAGCTGTTGAATCTCGTTGCCTAGTGTTCTGGATTTTCAAATATCGGTCCTGCTGATGGGTAGTTTTTCGAACTCGGCCTCCTCCATGAGTGTACTGAGCAGTATTTGTTCCCTGGTATCGTGACCAGCCTCTTCATCACGCTGAGAATGGCCTAACTTTGAAAGAGCCAAAGCCCTTCCTAGTTCTTAAACCAAAAAAGTGCTTTTTAAAAGGGATTTAATTTATTAGCCCTAATATAAATTAAAATTAAGATAAAGATTGTGGATAAGTTGTAAAAATAGTTTATTATAAACCGGAAAAAATTTCAAATCATCCTGGTAAAATAAAATAAATAATATCTAAATTTTTAAAAGTGGTCCACTTCAATTTGTGAGTAGTAGTGAGGCCCAAGACACACTAAATCGTATAGTCGAGATTCGTTATTTCTAATTGCCTTATAAACAAGAACTAGACTAAATATTACTGGCAAGTTCTTTTCCTCGCGAGCACTCGAAAACAGAAATATACCAATTGCCCTGAGCGAGTTTAGTTCATCAGAACAGCCCAATAATTGTGATTCGTTCAATCGCGTAAACGTTAGATGCATTAATTAATAATCAAAATTAATAACCGAACAACAAATCAGAGTACATTGCTGTTTTAAAAACCATGCACACAAGGTTACCATAAACAATTTCCTCAAGTAAAACGTTCCAATTTTAAGAGGACAAGCCTTGAAGTGATAAGGCAGAACAATTTCACACTCCATTGCTCAGTTTCATTAGGAGATAAGAAAACTATTTTAAACATAAACATTTTTACTCAATACTCATTGCAGTTGGCTCTACCCCTTTGACTAATCACATTAACGACTAACAACGACTGAACTGGGACACAAAACATTGATTGAATCATCCACTCCAAAAAGTTAGTACGTTACCTCATAAGTTACCAAGGACAACTTTATTATGATAAAATTACAATCTGCCTTATTGGGCAGTAATTGTGATAAATGATATCATTCATACAGTATTTACAAACAGCACAGAGACCCCCCAAGTCCACTAGGTTGTCACCTCCCTCGCGTGCGAAAGAGGAAGCGGAGACTTGGGAAGTCCCCCACGCTCATCCGTCAGCCGCGTCATTGGACAAGAGCCAGCGGAAGCATACCCTAGAGCGCGAGAGTCACATACGCTCAGGACAAGGTTAACTGATAAGTAACTTAGGAACTACTTTTACTAAGGAAATAAAGTTTTTCATGTTTGAAAAAAAAATTTCAGGATTTTGTTGACCTTTTGTAAAAAATACTTCATGAAATTTCTCGGTGGTTTCTCCGGTTTCTGAAAAAGACTTTTCTCGTGCAGTGTTTAAAGGGCTAAGGGTTGATATTTCTTCCTAAGTGTTTATATAACCTCTCCCAACGCATTAAGGCTTGTTTTTCTTATGTAATGAAGAAATGACCTTTTCCATATACCATAGATTTGTAAATAGGATTTGTATTAATAGAGTTGAATGTGAACCTAAAGATACTATCGTTCACAGGTGTGTCGTTTTATTCATTGTATCGTTGCAAATATTATTAGTTTTGTTTGGATTGTATTCCTAAGGATGCGCGAATGGGAGAAACGTCGACTGCTTATGTAATACCAATAATAAAAGATATTTTGAGTGATAATTTAAGCTTTATGCTTTTCGAAAAGCAAGTTTTCACCGAGTATAAATATCAATATATACATGTGTCTCTTTTTGAGTGTTACTCTTAGTTGTGTCTGGTCATAGTTATTGTGACCTGAGGGATCTCGTACAGTACAGCGAAGAGGTGACCGACCTATGATTCTCGACTGCCGGAGATAGTCAGCCTCAGATGATACACGAACGGGTATGCTGCTGTTTGCCAACTCTAGTGTTTGATCTAGGATCTATTGTACTGGCGCTTAGGAATGTCTGCCATCGGTGACTGTTGTTCTTGTTGACACGCAGCATTGGCGGCGTAGTTTCTATTTCCCATCGAGGCCTAATAGTATCCTGCCCTCCGCCGTTACAGCTCATAATTGCTTGTCCTTTTTGGTCATAGGGTTCCTAGGATCCAGTGTTTTTTTATGGGAACTTGAAGACTTTTTTTTTGGATGTATACACATATGCAAATTATAAGCAGTGCTCATGGGAACAAATAGAAGTTACCCTCTTCTCGGACCAGAAAACACCCGCCTACCTTTCCATATTTTATCAATAAATCTTCGGCGTCAGTATAGAGAGAGGGGACTAGTAGTAGCCCCCTGATTGGTCTGATCGCTGTAGACAGGAATAACTTGCCTATATAAGGCGGAAATTCTAAGCTCTGTCGTACAGTCTGTATTAAACAGTTGAAGTAAACACTGCTCTCTCTCTCTCTGCACTGACTCTTGTTGCTCTACTCGAACCATGGCTTTCTCTTTCTAACTACCTCTGCATCTCTCTTTCCTTACCTAGCTATGTTTTAGTCAGGCGTTGTCAGACCCCACGCCTTCCTAGTGGGATCCTCTGCCTTCGTCTCCCTAGCACATCCTTGAAAAGGATCCCTTCCATGCAGAGACGGTCTCTGGGGCTCTACAAAATTTTCCTAATAGTGTCTCTCCCAGCGGTCTAGCCTGTCTCTTCCCGGTTCATACTAGCCTTTGTGATCCGGACGGTTTTCGCTTACCCTCAACTACCTGTAAAACCTAACCTTTAACTCTTCTCCTGAATATAGTGCACTGTCGAGGCCCACCTTCTAAGATCTTATGGTATCAGATCAATAAACGAAATTCGAATTAGTTGCTCGCCAACTAGGCCGCCAGCATACGACAAAGACCACAGGTTTATTTATTCATATATCTTTCTGACGCCCGCAGGGCAGTGGCTGGGTCGACGAGACCTCCCCCTGCGGGTGCCCCCGACAGGGAGAATAGAGCGTTAGCATATGGATTAGGAGTAGATAGCGGGAGGTTGCTAGGTCTTGAATGAATGGGATGTTGAGACCAGCATAATGGGTACGGTTGGTTAGTTGGTTATCTTGCGGATGATTCTAGATTGCAGGTACTACATGCGAAGGATATTGCAGGGATTGGCACTTCGTAGGATCAGGTAGGTTGGATTGTAGTTGTGTAAATCAGTCTCTTGTTGTGATAATGGAGCCTACTTCAAATGTTACTTCCACGTTTCACACCCGTAGCCGTCTGAACAGATTTCACGATGCATTAGTTAAGGCCGCCAAATCATAATGTGATGTGACAAGACTTGGGTTGCTTTATTTATTTTTGAGAGTCGTGCTTATGAGAGATTTGGAAGGAAGGGAGTGTCTTGTGTGCGTTCTAGGTTCCTCTAGTAATCAAAGGACACAAAAGGGTCAATGACAATGCATCCTCTTGCAGGGTGCAAGTTTGAGAAGTAATCAAATCCTGTTGTTCATTTAGTCTCCATAGAGTAGTCTTTTTGAACACCTACCAATATCCTATCATCCTATAAGTGACAGCTTGCCACCCCCCCCCCCTCTAATAAAACAAGACAGATTAGTATTTATCTGGGTTAGTAGAAACGTTAAAAAAACACCTTCCACACAGGTTGAATAATCTCAAATAGTTGTCTTTCAGTTGCAAATAAACAGTTGTATGTTGAGTAATACCTACAAATAGAATCCAAGGATGCATTAGCAATGAGTGCATAGAGCATGTATTTCTCGGTAACGTTACTAACTGTCAATGAATAGAGATCCAAGTTGTTTAATCTCTCACCACGAACGATCGGCACTGATAGACCCGAGGTCTATCACCCCGAGGACCGTGCCGAATCCTGGCACTAGTTAAGCCTTGCTGCCACGAAGTGTGGTTTGGCAAATGTCCAGTGTTTGTGGGGTCATCGAATAAAGATCGGAGAAAGTATTTATAATATACCAAAATATAACACCGAAACTAATCAAATAAATATAAAATCTAAATTAGGCTGTTTAGACAAACCGTAGGCTAACAGGCTAACAGGCTAACTGGCTAACGAATGCACACACCTTTGATGTCAGAAGCAATTATCGACTTTTCAGGGGCAAAGACCAACTACTCCGAATCACCTCGAGCAATAACGAATCTTTACTTTCCCATGGCGTGAGGAACTTCGGACAAGGTTAGCCAAGCCACACGTCATGTGCTACTTGCTAAAACAAGGCTATAGTAGCACATTAAACATATTCTATCCCTAAATTGTAATTAATTATGGTTGAATGTTTACTCAAATAGTAAGGATTTTTTTTTTTTTTATACGAATTCACATTCAGAGCAACATTAAAATAATAAGTTTGTGTACTTCACCGTAGACCCAATATGGCTACGATCGGGACGTTTCGGCGTTATTGGTATGTATTCGCCTTCGAGGGAGAATATCCCCCACCGTCGAGAATGGTGATATTATTTTTTTGGATGTGAACGACAAGAGTCATTGGCGCCCATAATTGTGATCATTAGCAGAGTAGGTGTGCACAATTCTTTGGAATGCGTTCCGCCAGTTCCGTTTTGGATAGAGTACCGGTACCGAAAACAGTTCCTTTTCGGAACGCATTAGTTCACTAAACCGTTAATAGAAAGCGCTAAACGTGTTAGTTGAGTAATACTTGAATAGATGCCGCTGCCCTCGTTGTTTGTTAATTTATCAACAGATGTCGTCTTAATGAATTCAAATTAATCCTACTCAATGATTTATTACAACTTTGATAACGTTCCAATTAATAATATATTCTTAATTTCTAAGAAAAAATAATAAATATAAGTGGAACATACAAATAATCTATCTACCTACATTTAACTTTTTTTGTTTTTTATGGATAAACTTATCCCTTAGTGTAAGACATTAAAAAGTTATAAACTTCATGAAATTTTCACAAAGAATTTTAAGAAATATAATTTTAATATGCTCTGCTTGAAATACCAAATATACAGTTTTATTTCAAGTTTAACATATCCTGATCTCCAAAATCTTTTTGAAAAAAAATTTCATTTATGAATATTGTTGTTATAATTTGATGGTATAAATGGTTTTTACATCAACAAGATCTTTTCCTTCAAGTACAAGCCACAAGAAAAGTAAGCACAGTGGCATCTTCCAAAAGAAAAAGGAATCTCAACATTTTAAAGAGTTTTATTTTAATATATCTTCTTAGTGCTAGGATTTTTTTTATTTATTTATGTTTATTGTTATCCCTTATTTTGCGGGCCATAGGGTTTTTTCTATACTGCAGAGTAACGAGAGTACACTTCCCCCAATTATATTTGTAGAGGAAACATATTGGAATTCAGAAAATAAATGTTAATAGGTCACATTTCTCTTATCTGAACTTAAAAGATACAAACAATAATTGACTGAACTACAAGTCCAACAAATCAAAACTAGTTTTAAATCAATGACCAGTAATCGGAGCTCATTTTTACACACCTTAACATTGCCAAACATATGATTAATGCCGGATTGTGGAAGGGTACAATAAAATAGTACAGCTTTTTTGTCTTTCCCCAACTGTTATTTATTTAACTATAGACTATATTTAACACATCTGTGCTCTTCACTCTACGGCTGGCTTTTTACAGGAGGTATGAAGGAAACCCACCCATGTGTCTTTGTTTAAAGTTAAATGTGATAATAATTGTTTGAAATGTGTTAAGTATCCCACACAATCAATTAGGTGAGTAGCCATGAAAATGATACATTGTTGTGGGTTTTATTAAAAGTTCTTTGATATTTCTTAATTAGTTATTTATTATATACAAGTCGAATTTTGAATTAAAAAAACTTTAAATTTTAGTAAATTAGAAGGATCTTTTCAAACTAAGTACTGCATTTTTAATATGAATATATTTTACTTAATGACTTGTCATTGTTGCTTATAATGTTAGGGTTCGGTTTGTCTCCATGTGTTTATCATATGACTTTTTATTTTAGATAAACAACATTGACAGATTTGAGCTGTCGAAAGTGCTATTCGAAAAATAAATAACTGTTGTGCATAGACAAAAGCTGTACTATTTTATTACCTAATTAGATCAGGACGTAATAACCCTTGGGTGATTTTCTATATCACCTGTATTTTTAAAAAAATATGAGGTTGATAGAATAGTCTTTTTATTCTTGATTTTGAGAAGACTGATAAGTAATCTTTTTGGGTAAGTCCTCTTATTCTAAAATTGTTATGGTATCTCTGTTGTAACATCAGAACCCGAAGGTTTCCAAAACAGCCATAGAAAATTAGTATACCTTTGGAAAAATGATCATTATTTAAATATGGCTACGGCATTGAGTAGCTTTGTAAGTGATAAACAGTAAGTTTGCATCATTCCTATAACGATAATGTGATTTTGAAATTCATTCGATTATAAAAGATCTGCAAATTGAATTTATTATGTAACAATTTTATTGAAAAAGTGTTTTATTTAAAGATGGCACTTCCAGCTGCTGTTTTAACATCTGTAAATATGTTTGTGGAAGTACAAACATTCATTAGGTATCACTTTTTTTTTTTTTTGTTCCCAATCTAGGACTAGAAGAAATTCAAGCAACAATTTGATGTTATCGACCGAACAAAATAGAAAGAAATTAATTACGATTAATGCATCGACATAATGGGAGTGTCTGAGGGACAAAGGATGTAATAGCCCTTCTATGTTTAAAAAAAAAAAAATCCTTTCTCTTGTTACAAAACAACAGATCATTTTCAATTTATTATTATTAATTATTTTTAAGGAGAATATTGCATTTTTAAAAATGTAATTGAGAATGACTTTTTTTTTTGGAAATTATTTATACTAAAAGTGACTTTGAAACTGTTAATGAATACCTTTTACTTCTGTGTGGGCTCTATGAAATGTTTTCAATGGCCAGCTGCCCTATCCTATTCCAGTTATCCTGGAGGAGTAGTTTCGCCTTGAGATGCTTCTTCTCATCATAGTTCATAAATTCCTGAGTTTAGGTTACATAATAGAGCAGGCTCCAGTACTTCAAAGTTGTTAACTAGATTCCAGCAAGAAATTACAGACAGGCAATTCTTGCACTGTGTGCACATATATTTGATTGATTTTTTTTGTTTATGTTAGATAACCACCAATGTATATATCACTGTCGTTAAATCCTGCTCTCAAAGAAATTTCGTGTGTATGAATACAATTTTAAAAAAGTCACATTGAGATGATGAATATAAAAGAATATTACATTTTTGAAAAAGCAAATAAGAAACAAACAAAAAAAAATATATTCATGTATTTTGACAAATCTAGAAACACATTGGAATATATTTTCAATAGCTTCTGGAAGTACTATCTTGATCAATGAAATGTTCAAGCAAACCAAAGAATAATTACTTTAACACAAAATCTATTAACATTACAGAAACAAATCACTATTTCTATTTATACACCTAAGCAAATTTGGTCAAATGAATGTAATATAAGTGAGAGCTTCTTATTATATTATTGAAAATTACCTCAAATTCTTTTTAATAATTTAGTTATATTGTATCACTTGAATACATATACCTAACTCCTTCCGTCCAAACTACTTTATCTCCCTAAAAACCAGATAGTCGGTCCTCTCAATGTCAGCTTCTAGTTTAGAAGCTGAATGCAGCATCTTCTGCACTTTCCTCACAGGTGTGAAATAATGCGTGGCCACAAGATAGAGGATGCCTTGAGGAGTATTTAGCTACGTATTATTTGAAAATATAAGCCTAATATTGACCTAATACAGGAAACTTTATATGGCAAGACCTTGTTTAGTCATTTCTTACCCTACTCGATAAATATTTATTTTATAATTACTAAATTAATTAAAAAACATCAAATACATACAATCAGTAACTAATTAATTAGAATTTATTATATTATAACATAATGGCAAAATATATTTCACAGGCCAGAAAATGATCATTTCAATTTGAAATAACTTGACCATATTGCATAACTCAGCCGGTAAGTACAAGACACGCTACATTGCATTGAATTTTATAAATGCATTAATTTGAATGACTGAGTGTTAACTGATAATAAAAAAAAAGATAAAATCTTATAACAAGGATTTTTATAAGAACAATTTTATCAGTGTTTAAAAACTTTTATTTTTTATCCTATGGCTTAGAGTAAATTCAATAGAGAAAAATAAAAATTTGAAGTCATTTTAGTTTTTTTTCTTTAATATTTTAGCAATTTACAATTATTTCTTTAAAAAAATAAATATTTATATATTTGTCCATGTTTGCTTCCCTAGTTGGTGAAAATTATAAAAACAAATTGAGCATAATTTACCGAACTGGGATTTTTAACAAAAGAAAGAGAAAATTAACTCCAATGATTTAAAACACAAAATGGACTGCTCTTCTATAATATGCCATCCAAAAGAATGATGATTAGATTATAAAATGAAAATGTCAATGTGTACATGTATTGCATTTAAAAAAAATTGTTTCAAGCACAGATGATCAAGGTTGTGCGCACTAGAATACCTCCAATTTTTTTTTAATTTAAAGATCTAACTATTGTAAACTATAAATGAAAACCATGTCTCGCCAAAACATTTTATTTTCAGCAAAAATACTTTTGAGAACACAAACTGCAATATTCAAGTGCTAGAATATATAAAGCAATTAGTAAGAAATATTACTTATTTTACAATAAATACTTGAGTATTAAATACAATAAGTATAAGGCAATGTAGAACTTTATTCTCCATTAACACATTTCAACTGGACCCCTGACGTCCACAAACCTTCATCAACGATTTACTCCAAGCTTCTTTTACATCCTGCTCCCACCCAAGAACAAGTCATTCCTATGTACATCATCTCCCCAAGGGACATCCTAGGAAATGAAGCTCGATTATATCATATCTCACTTATTACCGATCAAAACCTAAGGCAAGCCGTAATTTAATTCCAATATTTTCTAGATAAATGAAACAAATTTTATAAATACTTGTAAAGTTGGATTTTGTTCTAAACAGAAAAGATCCATAAAATCCTAATTTTCTTCTACTCTGGTTGTCCGTCAGCCAGTTTAAGAATTAGGTATATAACTACAGCAAATGTGTTTTTAACAAACTAATCCATCATCTTCAGGTGCTGAGTTTTAGTTAGAAACTATGGCAGCCACTCTGCTAACCATACTATGAGGGGGCAAACAGAAAAGATCTAAGTGATGTCATGATGATAACGAGAAAAATAACAATTCTCTTTTAATAACTAGGAAGTGCAATTTATTAAAATACAATATTTATGCAAGGGAGAGAAATATTTCTATGACTGCAAGACATTATTTAATATCAAGTTTGAAATTGAAAACACAAAAACAAATTCTGAGGAAATGACATGCAGCTGTCATTGAGAACACAATTAATAAGTAATTATATTAACAAATATAGGTTGTATTTGAATTTTATATTTTTAATTGGCTTGTTCTTACTTTGAAAAAACTGAGAAATAAAGAAAAAAATTAATTCACACAATCTTCTGAGTAGCTACATAGGAAATTTCAGGAAGAGCAATCAATTCATGAGATATTAAATTTTTTCCAACATACCGCAGTCCTCTTATGTTCCCGTGATCCAGTAAATTTCTCCCGGACGGTAATAATTAATAGTTTTTCTTAACCAATTGGACAAATTCAATAACAATAGGTCACCCTATTGCCTATCCAATGTCTTCACAGATTTTAGAGATTAGGCAGACTTACAAATTTTGATATAATATAAGTTATTTATGTTCATCATATACCGAAGATCTTCAGAACCTCCTCACTGCGATTTTACTTCAGTTGAATTGAGTTCAATATTAAAATTATCAGAGTAATAATCTCATATTCATGAATTACCATCTAGACATGACAAATTTTCACTAGTATTAGATAATAAATTGAATTTTTGAAAATAGTACCTACTGAAATGTTTAGTTTATTCGGAAGTGTCTTCAAGAGTCAGGTCAACAATTCAACCACTAATCGCAATTATAAATTATCCATAATTTTTTATTTCAACCTCATTAGAATATACAATCGGTCCTGGTGAATGTATTTAAAATACGTAATTGTAAGTTAAACAGGATTATTAACAATAATCAATAATAACTGGATTCTAATCCTAATTTGCCCAACTCATTAATAAATCTACCTGTATTTAGATTCCGGTCAACTTAGATTTAAAGAAATTCATGAGACTGAAAGCTTTACCTTAATTCAAAATTTATAACAATGAACCCATTAAGAAGTTGCTGCTAATAATGAAAAGGTCTCCGAAACAAAAACATTTCATATTTACATTATAAAGAAAAAACAAGCTATTTCACTGAAACTATAGTTATAGCTGGTCGTACGACGCAGTAAAAAATATTTTAGAAACAAGTATTTAATATATTACCTCTTTGTTGACATTTTGACAAACACTCAATATGTAACAAATGATATTACATAAAACATTGATTAAACAAGGTATAACAAAAAAAAACAACTTTTGAATAAAACAACTTTATTTTCAAACATACAAGAACTGATCTACTCTTTAGGCAATTTTCAAAACTATCCTGGGTTTAGAACCAGCAAGCCTCAGCTTGACACTCATCATTAAAACATTAGGAAGCGAAATTTTAAAAATGTACTGGCCAAAAATTTAATGTCTTTTTGTTTGAAATGAAATATATTTTCTTCATGACAACAAGTTGAACAACTTTAAGATGTATCCATTGCGGTGGTGTTTTCTTCGGTGTACTTTCCTTTTTCCTTTCCAAGGGCGAGGGCTCTTCCCTTCGATCTCCTGTCCAAAATATTCTTCCTGTCCTTGTCAATTTTAAGCTTAACAATGACTGTTTTGGAAGGATGAATTCCAACATAGGCCGTAGCCCCATTAGCTTTCTCCCTCTGGATCCTCTCGATATAGACTACAAATTTTTTCCTGTAAACTTGTATGATCTTACCCACTTGTTGGCCTTTGTAGTGACCTCTGACCACTTGGACTTCGTCGTCTTTTCTTACAGGCATCGTACGGACATTGTACTTCTGTCTGAGTTCTTTTGACAGGGGAGCGGACATAAGCTTCCTTCTGATGTGAGATGGGGCGGTGAAGTGCCTCTTGCGGTTTTTCCTCCTGGAGGATGTCACTAATCTGTTCATCTTCATGATTAGCCCTTGGAAAAGAAACTATTTACAACCCCCGACACACCAACACGTGCGGGAACAAAACTTTGAAGAACCGTACAGCGTGGTATGTTTATTTCACTCACCGCAGTGTTGACCGTATCACCGTGGTAATAATTAATATAAACACAAAACGATAATTTAACAAAAAAGTTTTATCACGATTATTTTTTTTTTATATAGACTTTCTAAGAAACTAACTAAATTTAACAGCTTATTCTTGTATATCTGAAAAATAGTAACTGTGTGAAGAGGTTAGTCTAGGGAAAATATATAATTACTGGCGAAATACAAGTCGTAATAATAATTTTATGGTTTAATTGATCGTTGTGGGTTTTGATTCAATTAACTAACATCAAGAATAATTATAATGCCTACAAGATATTCAACCTCGTCTAGGCTTGCAGACACAGTATACTCCCCCCCCCCTAGTTACGACACTGTTAACAGGAGATGAAGGGATTTTAGACATTTAGAGCACCCCAAATTTATTTTAAAGTACTCAAATATATTATGTGTAGGCCTACTTGGCGTATAATGTCTTTTATTGAACAGTAAAGTTCCTGTATTATTATGATATACCTATACAAGATAAAAAAAAAAAAGGATCACTGAATCATGTAAATACAATAAGTAATTCCACTAGAATTTGTAACGAAAAGTTACTATAATATTACTGGCAAAGTAAATATGTTAAATCGTAATTATTAATAGTAGTGGGACCAATGCCACAATAAAAATGTTTCATGTTTAATTATTATTTCTTCTTGTTATTTCTCAGGAAGTGACGAAAAAAATAATATTATCATCACGATCCATTACAATAGTTACTAATAATGAACGAGACAGATCTATACTTTATGATAATATACTGAAATTCCAAAGATTTTTGTAAAACACAGTAACTCTAGTTGATTAGATTTAACTTATGTTTATTTTCTGTTTATCCTGTTTTCGAGAAATGTGTTATGAATTTATTTAACAGTATTCTTTTATTTTGACCTGTACAACCCTGACTTGTACAAAGATTACATAAATTGAAATCTAAAAGCCAAATTAAATCATCATTGAAGATGCTGAATTAAGACATTTAATACTTTATTTTTATTTTTAAACAATCAAAGAAAAAATACATAAAAGCATTTAAAGAGGACTTTATGACATCGTCGGGATTCGCTTGCTGTTATCAACTTTTTTAAATAGTCAAGATCACTAGAACTATTGTTATCTCATTGGCTTAACAGCTGTGATAAGAATTATTGTATTGCACAGATACACGAGGAAATGGGTTAAGTGCGTATTATTTAAAATTCTCTCGTATTATTAGTACATCAATTATTTACTCTACAAAATTTAAAAAAAAAACAACAAAAAAAATCAGTGAAAGATACTAAGTGTTAACAATTTTAGGTTTTTTAACCATGGTCGAATTTGGTGCTCATAAACTAGAAATCTTTTTATTACACCCATAAACAATGATTGTCCCATTTTTCGCGGTTACTCGTATGCTATTTCAAAATAATTGTAGAGCGAATAGCATAGCAAGGAATAATCAATTGTGTCAACTTGTAAGGAGAGAATCTATCAGCCATTTCCACAGTGAAGCTTTCACTGATTTCTATATTAAATTCCAACGTCGTTTTCATATAAAATTACCGCCGTTTAGAAGGAAAACGCTTTTGAACAAATGGAATTGTCAACTATCGGAATTGTGCAAGATTCTCAAAAGTAATCCAGTAGAAGTAGCTAAAACATGTATGGAACACATTGAATTCCTTCTCGCCCAGAGGATAAGACGAGGACAGCAAATGATTAGCTTATACTCAAGATTATGGGATGAAAGGACATTGAAGAATTTTTTTCTTAAAATGAGGCGAGCTTTTAACAGAAAAGGAAAACAATTTATCATCGGTGGTTCAGTTTTGGCGTTTGATTGGGACCGAGAGAGAATTTCTGTTGAAGAGCTTGAAAGGTTTTTGATCCTATTATTTATTAATTATATTGTAGTATAAATAAGCAAGTTGGAATCAAAAGCAACAATCTCCACTTTGACAAATTTTTCACTAGTTAGGAACTTCAAGTGACGTTCTAAGTGATTGTTTTACTATTTTGTATGTAAACACTAGACAACTTGCCTGTAAGACCTAAGTAATTGTTGTTTTAAATAATGTAAAGATATTGTTGATTTTGATGTAATCCCTCTCAAATTATTATATGTTTTGCATACAAATAATGTCTTGTCATTTAATCATTAATTATAAATTATTCACCATGTAGGCATACTCATGAATTAAAGATATGTCACATATTGCGAAAGAAAGCAAGTACTGGCGAAGAAGGAGAAGGAACGGCTTGTTTGGATGGAGACTGCGCTTGTCCCGAATGTGATTCAACCACTGATGGTAACATTTATTGTATAATAATTTTCCTTATCATCTTACAAAAATATTCTTTTTGGTTACTATAAGGTTTTCTGTTTTCTTATCAGACATTTATTTTGCTCTCGTTAAATAACAAAATGACAATTAAATAACTCTTTGCAACTGCTGAACGTATCTATCCGCATTAATCGTTAAATTTGACTTCAACAACTCGTGGTGAATTATTTCTTGGCAATCCCACCATACACACAATAAAATCTTTTTGCCATGCATGTTTGCTTTCGGATCTGGTAGGGGTGGTTGATCCTTATCAAGCCACTGTCTTTTGCGGACTATATTGTCATAGTTTACCCATTTTTCATCGCCTGTTACAATCCTGTTTAAAAAAGGCTCAATTTTTAACTGTGAGAGCAGATTTGTGGCGACTGACATGCGATCTTCTTTATTCCGTTCACTGAGATTGTGAAGTACCCACATTCATAACTTTTCTGCTATACCTCTTGTTGATTGACCTGGATTTTGCTCCAATATTGCCTTTAAAAGGTTGTCGTCAAAGTCGGAAGGACATCCCGCCCTCAGTTCGTCTTTAAAGGTCGTATCTCCAGAACCGAATTTTATAAACCAATTTCTAATTGCCCGATCAGTTATTAGTCCTTCACCATATACACTGCATATTTTTTCAGCTGTCGCCCTAGCACTATTGCCTTGTTTAAATTCCCAAAGCATTACATGACAAATATGTACTTTTTGACTCTCCATTTCAGAGGTTAAAAAAAAAACATTTTAACGTAAAGTGTATCACACAAAACAGTTGACAAAAGACTAACTGAAGCCTTGTCTATATAGTGAAAGCAAAAACTTGTTGTCATGGTAACTCATAGCGGGTAGATACGAACAATAGATTCTACTTAGCTGCATCGGAAGTTACTTATGACTCGACCTGATAGTTGAGTAATGAATGCGCTTGGATATGGAGTTCTGTATACAGGTTGGCTGTTAAAATGTAAAAGGTTATAAGTTGTGCTGGATATGCTGGTCAACTAGAGGAGAAAAGTGGTTAGTATCAATCTGCAACCATCAGGTTTTCCACCTTAGGGAGTGAATGGTTGGTTACCAATTTCCTAGAGGCCATCAAGAGATAGAGCTTTTTGGCTTCAGGGTCGACCTAGCCAAACCTCCAAAATTTTGTTTCCTTCCTTACATTTCTTCATTATAGTACTGCTGATATGCTTTTGTTAGTTTCCCCTTTCATTTCGCAAAAACTTAAAATCAAAATCATTTATTATCTTATACTTGGTTAGAATATTCAATCAGTAAATAAAATATGTTTGTTCTCAGTGCACTGTTGGGAACCGTTCATCAAAGAAGAAGATCTCACTCTTTGGAAAATGGAGGAAAAAGAACGTGCTGGTTCGGGGCTCTTCTGCTATAAAAGTATTTATTTATTGTTCATGATCGATTAATAGTATACATTAATTTCACTTTGCACAACTATGTGTTTTTTGTTTTTTTTTAGTTTATGGTAAATATTTAGATGTTACCGCCAATGATTTTTTGGAAGTTTTTCTCGATACTGTCAACAGAACCAAATGGGATACCCATGCAGCAGCTCTTAAAGTAATCGATACGGAGCCAAAAACAAACTCGGATATCATTTATTGGGAGACTATATGGCCTGTAATTATTTAATTTTTTTATTTAGTTATATACGTTTTATTTTAGTGTATTAGGACACCTTATGTTTGCTGATTGCCACCTAATTGCAGTTAACAATGAAAAAGACATGCTGGAGAAATTCCTTGTAACATTTTGAGTGTTGAGTTAGTAGTGATGAGAGCTCACATGCAATAAATTACACCCATTTCAAATAAAACTGTTGTTTTTATTTGTAAATGAATCGAAACAAATGGAATCAATTAGAAATATTCAAAAACAACTGAAAATTATTTATTGAATTTTCAATTAGTGAGCATAAGTTATTAGGGTACCGCAGCTAATAAGGAGTATTACATCCCTTTATCACGAGTAAGTACAGGCTCTAGCAGCTTCTTCATGCTCTGTATTTGATGGGAATTGTCATTCTGGGTGGTAGTATTCCATTCATCCCCTAAATATCCTTTGTATGTCTATCAGTGATTCAGGAAGAAACGTTAGGCCTCTTACTCACCCCCAAATATCCCAAAGCATATCAAACATAGGTATCTGTTTTCACTTAAAAGTCTTCAAATATCCTTGTGGGACGATTGTAGAAAGAAGTTTTTCATCGTTTCGAGGATGCCCAATTTGTTCAAATTTATGAAAGGACTTCTTTTAAGGAGTCTAAATGATGAGACGATTTGAAAAATTTCCGCCTTGCAAATGAACCAGTATTGTACAGGGAGTCTCGACTTTCTTGAATTCAGTTTGCAAAAATGAATCATGAACTTGTCTATGAAGGGGTGGGCAAATATGCTCTCTACAGACAAGCACCAAAACCTTTAAAAGCTCCCAATTACCATGAAATAGTAGACGTGGAGGTCCGTGTGAAATGCAGGCGGTTAGTTGTTAGTGTAGGCTTACAGAGCTGGTTTTTAATCTGTCTGCTGCTCGTTATTTATTAGCATAAATTTTACTCACAGGTACTTTTTCCTGAAAAACTGCAAGATTTAGAAAGGATACATGTAATGATGAATGGGGTCAGCCAGATGAGATTTCCCATCTAATCCACGGACGTAGAACGGCCTCATCTTATGCCTATATAAAATATATACATCCTTTCCTTCCAATCAGACAATAATCAGCACAGAATCTTTTCATCTGAATAACACTATGTTCTTAATTGTACTATCCCAAAAATATGAACTCCAATTTGAACAAATCAAATTTTAATGGAGTGTTTTATATATTTTATTTTAACTCTCCGCTATATTCAAACAAAATCTGGTTATTTTTGTTTCAGACTTTGTTCAGCAATCGAGATTATGTATTCAAGCGTAGATACCATAAAGACGATAAAAACAAAGTTATTATTATCATGAATAAAAGCACTGAGCATCCGATGTACCCGCCCACTTCGAGCAAGGCAAGAGTCAATGAATATTGGTCTTACATGGTCATCAAATCAAATTCTGAATTCGATAAGGTATGTATTATGTAAATGGAAATTGTCCAATAGGTCATCATAAATATAATTTAATGGGGCCCGGTATGGCAGGAAGGTTAATTTCCTAACTCATACCGACTATGAAGGTTTAAGTTGAGCATCCTTGGGAAGTAATTTTATTTCAGGATAGAATGACCTCCCAGTGCCCAGTGCGGGTTAGAAACAGTTGGCGACCTATAGATAGCCAATCACCCTGTTAACATGGCTCTGGCTTATAAGGCACCAAAATTGAAAACTTTTTGCAAATCTTGCAAAAAAGATGTTTTTATATTTACCCATTATGATGAGACGAGGTAGCATAGCTGGAAAGGCACCTGGCCGGAGATCAGGTCGCCCTGGGTTCAAATGTTAACCTGTCATTTAATAATTACTTACGATTACTGTACAAGTCTAGCTCAAATCCGATAGTAGCAGTTTAACTTAACATGGTAATCCCTTTCCTAGTTAAGTTTTCCCGTACTAACTCTCTCCAACTAAAAGAGTCAGTCTTCCTTCGGCCCAGCATAAAAACAGAACACCCAGAGTGTCTGCTTTTTCTGATTCGGGATTTTCAAGAGGTGAGTCCCAAAGCTTATTGACCAACATTCTCTTTTCCGTTTCATTGTAAATTGAATATTTGTTCCGTACATAACTCAAAAACTTACTTCAATTTTTAGGTTAGTAATTAAAATAAAAACTAATAAAATATCATTACAATATGTATACTATAGTAATTATAATTCAGTGCCAGTTTTGGGCTTAGTTTCTTTGAGATATGTGCAAAGGTTTTCCTACCCACTAGGTTATTTGCTTTATTGTGACTCGTTTTAGATGTAAACATTCCTCAGCCTTTGAAAATACTGATTCATTGTTGAGAGCGCTCAGGACAACAAATAACATTGTAGGTAGGGAAACCTTTTATTATTATTCAAATAGTCTCCTAAAATGTTGTTCATCTAATTTTGTCTTCATCTTGTCATTTTCAAAGAATTTTTAATTCATATTTGTGTACTCAATATAACTTGGTATTGTTATATATTTTTTTTATTGAGTGCTTCTGTGCCTCCCCTCATCTGCTCAGTTATTTACTCAAATCAAAAATCTACTGTATTTATAATTTTGCCTTAATTATATTACAGCCTGGAATAGAATTCAGTTTAACGTACTTTGATAATCCTGGAGTTTCTCTACCAAAATCCCTCTCGTTATGGATCACAGTTCAAGGTTAGTATGGGTGGAAATGTAGACTTTGGTCTATTTTATTAATTTCACTGATTGATATTGTTTGAGTTGTTAATTATAGGTTTGTTCCAACACAGAATCTCGGACTAGTTTCAAACTGGTATGTGATTATTTGTTTGCATGAGCATATGCGAACGTTACCTGATCACGCATTTAGGACGCTTTTTCCAAACTGTGACTGTAGCCTCTTTCAGAAGGTTACTTTACAAAACAACTTACTTTTTTATGACTGGGCTTGTTGGACTGCGAAAACGTGAATACTTTTTTGTTTTTATTAGAGAAGATAGTAGAATATCGGGATTTATGTCCCCAAAAAATCAAAAAATTTTAATTATAATTCTTTTCCATGACGTGCCACTGGTTCTCAAAATTGTGGGCCGTGATGTTCATCCTGAATTAATTGATCTCCTCAGCTGTCACCACCCACAATTGCTTCATGGTTCCTGGTTGTTGTCAGTACCGGGCATTTCTCTGATTCTCAGTCCTTACTCTAATCCTCGGATCGTTTTGACAATCACAAACCGTTTTAAAACTAGGTTTTGAGCATATTGGAACAGATGTTTGACAGTTTGAGTTGGAACTGCACACAACTAACTGCTCTGTGCATGTTCCCACCAGTCTGATGATAGTGTGGCACATGTTGGAACAAACCTAATACTTATACCACATTATGCATTAATAATTATTTAATTGTCCAGGTGTACCAGAATATTTGAAAAATCTGAGGAGAGAAGCTTTAGTTATAAACGAGAAGAGAAAAACTGAGATAAAAATCACAGATGGTCAACCTGAACCTGGCGAAGGTGGAAAACCAAGCCCGACAGAACAAGAAAAACCTCTTGGCAAAGAAAGTTCTAAGTGGACTAAGTGCACGTCAAGACCTCCTGGGCCATCGGATCAAGGGAAGGGAGGTAGATGTAAACCAGGTCCTCCTCAAAAAACCAGTGGTTCCTCAAAACCAACGGGAGATCAAGAAAAGCCTTTGATTGATAAAGCAGATTATTTTTACTTAGTCCCCACTTATATGCAGAAGATAAAAGCATCACTGTGGTAATAACCATTATATTACATTTTAATTTATTCCCGAACCCGAAAGGCGAGGATTCTTTTGTGTGGGGCGATTGCCTGTCGGTACATATCTTCTATTATAGGAGTCTTAGATGATATGAGGGTGGTTCAAACATTAATAGTAATTTTTTTTATACATTTATTGGTTTATAATATACACAGGCAAAACCTTCAGTTTTTCTCTACATAACCTCCTACACACTCAACTCGCTTTTGCCAACAATTTCAAACCTTTGAACATTCCTTGTTCAAAAAAAGTTTGACTCCAAGCAATTCTTCCAAAAGTGCAAAAAATGTCACGGGCAGGGGGAGGAGGCCTAGCGTTGTATTGGAGAAGGATGATGTTTCTGATTGGCATACCTCGTATTTTGTTTCGGGAGGCGGCTTAAGTTTACTTTAACAGCTGGTAATAGTCAGCCACATTCACCGTACCTCGATCTTGAAGAAAATCAATGAGTAACATACCTATGTAGTCGAAAAAAACCAATGCAAGAACTTTTCCACCTCAGAGACAGGTTTTTGCCATCAATGGGTAGGTTTCATCCTTTCTTCGCCATTTTTGATTCTAGAGTGATAGACCCGTCACATTGGACCCAGGAGTCTCTCACAGATCTCCAACCTAGCCTGTTTTTGATTTTTTTGTTAACAACCTCTGACCCTATTGAGTACCGATTTTTCCAAAGCCAAGATGTTTACGTTTAATGGTATAAGCACTCCCCCTGCTGACATGATTTTGTCAACTGGCGATTTCCTTCGAAAGCCTCTTGAGGATGTTGTTATCTGTAAAACCACCTTGGGCATTGATCATGACTTTTATTTTCTACACTTTCTCGGCTGCCTTTAAATTGGCTGACTCGGGTAAAACACTTGGTTCTGGGAAGTGTAGCGTCCCTAAATTATGTCTGTGTCTTCAAACGAGTTAAAATCTCCGTGGGTTTAACCCCTACATTGGTTAAAAAGTTTATAACACATTGTGCCGCAGACGAAGGTTGTACTTAGGACAGAACATAGCAGTTAGCGGAGGAGCTAAGCTGGTTTCCCCTCCCTAACACACTCACTCCATCAAGCAGCTCTGAACTGCTTACTGAGTTCAATAGAAAAATTAGCGTTTATATTTGAATCGCCCTCGTAAATGGTGGGAGGAGCTGGGATTGTTGCTCCAACATGTAAGTCTATAGACCTCTGCACTATACACATGTCTCCACGCTACTGATCATCCTGCAGATTCCCCAACCTCTCGACGACGTTAAGGATCAATTTCCAGCCAGGTGTTGGAAAAGAGATCTCGATGTGCTGGTTGAGAATATGTATAACATGTTGGGGGTTCAGCAGACTTCAATTCCAAAAGAAAAAAAAATCAGATTAATTACATATTTTTTAAAATATTTGTATAAAACAGCTGTCTTGGTTACAATTCCTATGCACAGTGTCAATCAATGATATTGAAACTGCTTTTGAATGTTTATGTTAAAAATATTATCGAAACCTTTCCTTAATTATGTGTTACTGTCTCACATTACACACTTGGCTAACTTTATTTTTGTTCAACGAGTATATTTTATATGAAAATTATATATAAATGCATATTATGGACCTTTGCATAAGTAAGCTTTCATCACAATATGATTGCTGTATTGACTATAACCTGACTAATACCGATGATTGTTTGTTTTATTGGAACCGTTCTGTTTCAGGTTATAAAATAACACATGGTGGTCCGTTCCCAGTAACTGTTACATAGGAGTTTCAAAGCTACAATGACCATGAAGCCAGACGATGCGTCCTTACTGCCAGTAGTCAAATTATATTCTTATAATGAAACCATACACTTACGGATCTAGTCAACTTTGATCGTCATAGACCATCTGTTACCTTATGATATATCTTTTATATCCAGTGAGGCATATTTTTTAAATTAGCAGCTGTAAAATTTTGAAATTTGTAGTAGATTATTTATAGACTCATATTATCCATAGGCCCTTCGTTGATGAAATTTATAATTCGTACTTACCAAAATTATTATTAAATTAAACCTATTTTTAATATTTCATAAATAAATATAATTAATTTATTGAGAATCGGCCTACTGTAAAGCGATTTCCAACCAATATTTCTACTCAAATTTAAATAACTTTTCTGCAACTTCTGATATTTTTAAAAATCATTTAATTTTTAAAGAACTTTCAACCTATTTTTACATCATTACATCAAATAGCAGTTAGTTAAATATCAAATATTCCAAAAATAGATATATTATCATAATTAAAACGATTAAATGTGATTACATACGTCCTTTATATTATGAAATTGAACAACTTCAACATTTATCTATTGCGGTGATGTTTACTACCCTGTTTTCCCTTTATTAAGATTTGTCACCAAACCATTTTCCATTAGGCGACCTAGTACAAACATCACAATTCGTGTACAGAAGTTTCATGAAGCCTGGCTCAGAAAGATATGCTGACAATATTTAAACAAAATAGACTTATGGTAACTTGCTCAGCACAATAACAATAATAATTGTATATTAACTTAATTTTCAAAATTGCATGCGTGTATGATGAATTGATTATTTTTGATGAATGTTCAAATGTTATAAGAACATACCGTAATAGTGATTAGCATTTTTATGAATTGAACATTCTTTTTACAAAATGTATAAATGAAGGGTTCTCATTGAAATACTCATATACTGCTAATAATGTAATGATCAAAATTAATTATTAATTGTGATTGATGTATGATGTCTGTTATTGTTGTTTTCTTGATGCACGCAGGGATGGCCCGACTCTATCAAGAAGAAATTGAGAATAACAATACCTTTCAGGAACAAAAAAAATCATTTCCATTATTTAGTTAAATAAAATGTTTAATTAACCTTTGTTTGTTTGTTAGTGTGATATTTATTATTTTGTGATTAAACTTGCGTCAAATGAATTATTAAAATTAGACTCCTTAAAGAAAATAATTAGCAACATATTAGTGTTATTATATTTTGTTGTTTTATCATTCTCATTAGTTTAAAATTATTCTGTGGTAATGCAGTTACCGGATATAGTATTTCATTAGATGAAATTATATAACCGTTTAACGGTTCGTTCCCTTCCGAGTAACATTTATAGATGGTATTAATTAAAAGAGATCTAAGATCCCAATGAATTTCACAATTGATGGGTTATTTTCAAAAGGAAAAAGTTTCTCAAGATTTAACCATAAAATATGTCTCTCTGCATAGCTAAAGAGACCAAAACTTTGATAAATTATGTTCTAAGGTTGTTTTTGAAAATGACTTCTCAATTAAAAAGATTTGAGCAGATGGGAAGGATGTCATTTCCTTTTACGACACAGCTAGTTCAAGTATTCTTTAAAAGAATAATAGTTATGGAAGAAAATATCTTTGTTGCCAATTTATGTTAATATTTTAATGTTAGTGTTATTAAAGATCTAATTTTAATGGTAGCTATGTTATCGATTGAATATTTGAGTTGTATATTTTTTGAATTTTATCAGTAGTTTCTTTTAGCACAAAGTGTGTAATAATATTCAATTAATAAATCAGAGAACCTATATTTATTTATTTTTTTTTTTTACCTCGCTTACCTTATCCTATATTTATTAACCAACCATTTCTCTCTTTAAATAATACCATTCTCTAGTCACAGCTCAGAAGCAATTTCAGATTATTCTTTCCCTGCGGTTAAGTATATATTTATTACATCAATTTAAATAAAATTCATAGTTTTAAGAGGCAGCAGTATAAATATATTCCACACCACAAAATATGTTTTGTATTTTCTTATATATTTTTATTAAAATGATTCCATTCAATCAATACATAAAGGATTATAAGCAGTGCTTATCACTTCAGATTATTAGTGACTTGCTTCTTTGGGGGAAAAAGTCTCTTTAGCCAAAGTCACTTCACTTGAGAGTATCGCACAGATCTTACAAGAAACAAAATGCTAGTTGGTTTGGAGGAGTCCTTTTCTGCTTTAGGAGTAGCTCTGGGTTGCCAGGGATGAGATGGGAGTCTAGAGCACTATCATACGGATAAGGATGGCCAGGGAGGCGGGAATGGAAGTTCTGGTAGCGGGAGGTGGGCTAGGTCTAGAATGAATGGGATGTCAAAGAAAGGAGCGATGTGTATCTTTCGGAGGATTCTGAATTGCAGGGTCTGGATGTGAAGATTTTTTAAAAATTAAAATACATATTTTATCCCAAAGTTTTTAAAAAAAAGCTATTTAAGATACATATATATTGTTAAGTTTTTTATTTAATTGCTTAAATTTTTATCTGATGTTTTAGGTTCTGTTAATAAAAAAAATAACTGGCAAAAGGAAAATTAGATATTACAAAAACTTTCTTTAATTAATTATATAAGTACATCTTTGATAAATTACAATATTATTTACTATTTTACCTTAATGTTATTACAGACTGGCCAGATTTACTAATTTTTATGTATTTTTCTTATAGCTTCTTCACTTGGTCTGTCACTCGGTCCATAAAAATACATCATAGATCATATAAGCCCAATCACCATTAAGAATTTTTAAGTTTTACAACACTCATTATCTTCATATAACAACTTGTCTCACGGGCTGACCCAATAGAACGACGCTAACGCTCCCGCTCTCTTGGTTTTCCAAAACCTCCCTCTTTTGTTTTTATCGCCTTCTTGATTAGCGCCCTTTTATTTTAAATTCTTGATAAATAAAATTTACAATATCAAATATCACAACCATATATATATAAATAAGATTTTTTCATTATAGTTAAAAAAACATTAAAGACTGTTACGCAAAATAATTTTAAAGATATTAGGTGGAAAAAATTAAGTTATGAGAGCTAGCAATAGAAAATTAAATAATGTAATGTTGCTCCTTTCAGTTTTGTTTTTTTTTAAATTGATAATATTGTTTTAGTTATTTGAAGCATCGGCCGAATAGTAGTCTATGTTACACTTTTTCGAAATCTGGTTTTTGATTGAATAACATTCTATGAATTGCTTTCTTTACATGTTCCTTACTAAGCAACTGCGACACAGACCAGTTTTCCAATTATAGCTCATCATTTACGCAGTGTGAAGTGGCATACCGACAAAATGTGTTGTTTTCTCAAGTAACATAATTATGTTATCTTAAAAGCTAACATAGACCGTTATTAGGCCAAACCCTTCATTTCTTTGAAAGGCGATTTTCAGTGACCGACATGCTATAACAAATAAAATGAAGTATTTTTGCCCAAACTCTTAACATATCCTTAACTTTCTACGTCCTTAATTTTGTTTATAAATACAATTTTGTATTTATAATTATTACCGATATGGTTGACCCAAATATAAGGAATCAAACCATGGGGGTGGGCTTTAAGTAATATATTACATAAATAACAAAAATTGACCACGGGACTGAGGTGATATATGTGTACTTAAGAAAAAACAAAAGAAAGAACACTCTGTTATATATAATGTTTATTTATTAAATACATAACATTTTGCCCATAATTATTGAGGTTGTAGTCAATTTGTAGAAAATGTGCACAACTTTTAAGACACAAAGCTCAACTATATGTATATAATTATGAATAGTTAAAAAAAATATGATTAATTATAATTACTTTACATTAAAAAATAAAACTTCTTATTTCTGATAAAATAGTGATTTTCAACTACTACTGATGAAAAAAGACAGATAGAACACTTTTTAAGAGCAATTAATATAAATAAACTTGATATTTAAATATCTTAAGCATAAAAAGATTTGTTTTGTCACTAACAAAAAAATAAAAATAAAAACTATCAATAAATTTCAGAAGATGGTAACTTTATTCAGACAGCTGCGTTGAACAAGTTATATACTTAATTAATTACAATAAAAATTATATGAATTAAATTAAATATCTTTTGAACTACGGTATACATGTTTCGAATGAGATCTAATAGTGTTAGAATCACACATTGACTTAATACTGTGCCAGTAACTATCAGCTGTTAATGTATTAATAAATATAAAAGTAGAATATTTTATCGGCTTACATTTTTAACCTTTCTAATAAAAATTGGTGGGAAAATATTCTTATTTGAGGGATTTTTATTGTATAAATCTCCATAACATATAACGAAGATTTTTACACGCTACACCGAGAAACTTCAAGGTTGCGGACGACACTTTTGCAATTAACAAAAAAAAATTGACGTGCCATACAGGTACTTTTTTGCCATAGCAGCTACTTTTTACTAAACATTCCATTCAAAAAGCCGCTTATGATATTTTATTTTCCTGAATCAAAAAAAAAGAGAAAAATTCAAAACAAAAACTGGTGTGTCTAAAAGGCGGTGTCTCTTAGAAACATATTCAAACCCCTAATAGCATAAGCTCAATTAATATAGAGCAATATACCTAAAGAATAAAAAAAAGTCGCAAGAAGACATATGCTAATATAAGTTAAATGGAGGTTTACCCCAACCAGAAGAATTCTTAAAATTACTAATTCCCAGTAAAGAAGTTAAATCCTAATTCTTTATGTTACTAGTAAAAAATAAAAGCTTATAAACTAAAAAATGACATATCAGAACATAATGTTGCCCAAGGTGATATACAGAAACAAGGGTCATAGATTATTTATATAGCTAAAATCTTCTTAAGATAGCGTCCACGAATACTAAATCTATAAAGACAAGTTTTGTGTATATACATCTACTTATTGAGAAAAATTGCACGTTAAGTGAATAGCTATCATGAAAAAATTGTCATTATATAATGCCCGTATTTACAAAGAAAATTAAAATAACATCTTCGACAGAATTAAAAAAGTACCAGCTCCTTACATTTTACATCTAATAAAATATCATCAAGGGGAAAAATATATACTGTAGTATATAGTGGTAACTAAAATAAATATGTTGCGGTCATGCTAAAAACCTTCTAATGTTAAAAATATATGATTGGTTTACAATTTTAAAAATGTTTTAGAATAAATAGAAATTATTTAATTTGTCCGATTATTTAATATTAATTAATACAGATAATTTTAAGGATTGCAAACGTGCTAATGTAGTCAGTCTAAAAATAACAACTATCACCAAAAAACATAAACATATATTTGTATAGGGGCCACATATCCAGTTCGTAATACCTATTAAAATCAAAACATAATTCTAAGAATGATTAAGAATAAGCCAGATTTATTAAGCATTGAATTAAAAAATTACAACATATATCGTAAATTAAACCAGTTTAAATTCACTTCATCCAAACAGTTATATACTTAAAACTATTGGCACATGTTAATTAAAATGATTATTGTTGAAGATTACAAAAAGCAAATAATTTATGCCTTAAGATGGGAGTACTAAAAATCTTTCAATGTTAACGTTCAAATTATTTCTCGTACAGTCTTCACTTTTTGACTCATTTGAAATAAAGTACTAGACAATAACAAGGAGATGTGGGAATAGTCCGAACAATACAATGAGATACCTTTTTTAAGAACCAAACTTTTATTTTATAACAAACCATAATACAATTTATGGTTATAATTAGTTATTAAATAAAGAGGATTTAAGTTATAAAAGGAACTAATAATACAAAATAAAATTATCTAGCTAAAGAAAATTCGACTTGAGAAGATAAATGCCATCAAAATGAAATTCTTTTAAGAGAATAGGCAAAATAGTTTTATCTATAAATTATTAGCATTAAAATTAAAATTAATTTGTGTTATATGCATTGCCTTAATTTAAATGGAATTTCTGAGATCAATCAGTAAAACACGTTGTACATCTGCTAACATTTGTACCAAAATTAATGTTATTTATTTATTTCAAAATCAATTTAATTCTTTTTTTAAATTGTATCAATTGAACCTGGTAATTTTTCCCCATAACAAATACAATTATCATTGAATAGCATAGGGAACAATTTATGGCACTGTTTTTTTTTTTCCGAATTTCTTATTCCCCTGACCCACACTCGGTAGGGTCTTCTATTTATGTGTTTACTTAACGGCTGCTAATACGTAATAATTATTTAATATTTATGATTTGTTGAAAAAAGAGATTGTGATGCTGTATTTACATTTAGTTGCGGAAGAGAATAATAATAACAGGTCTCACATCACAGACAGATGTATTATTCTAAAACATAAAATAAAATTTCCTCCTACCGCAGATGTTAGGAAAGGATAGCTGATCCTTCCAGTCTGGGTAACGTGGTTCCAAAATAAAAAAAATGAACCAGTTTTGATCCTTGAATAGCCCAAAACAAGTCAATGAGGGTGGAAAAAAGTGTTCTCGATTCTTTTATATGGTAAAAGTACTTGGAGTATTAGTATAATATATATTTTATTCACGTTCCTAAGACCACCAATAAAATAAAATAACATCTGTGGCCAAGAATCAAAAACATGTCTACATTAATCGATTATATCTTATTAAATTATAAATAAAATTGAGAAAACTAAATTATATTCTGTAAGTTGACTAGAATGAGTGAGTCAATTATTAATCAATACCAATTAAAAAAAAGTTAATGTCGTGATAATTTTTTTTTGGTTCCGTAGTATAATATCATTGCGAAGAAACACCTTGGGTGAATTTAACATTAAATGTTTCATATCTGGCAATTCTTAGTCATACTTGAAAATCATAGAATATCGAACACTTCTTTTTTTTTCATTTTATGAAAAACAATAAAAAAAAAAGTTTTACAAAAAATAATCATTAAACAATAATTATTATCTACAATATACCATTGCTGTAAAACAGTTTGTAAACGGACAAGAACATAAAGCCTAATTTCTAGTAAATATGTACAATATCTCAAAAAAATATCACAAAATTCAAACTACTTATTTAAAATAGTCAAATTTTATTTCAATAAAATTGTTAATGTATAAAATACAAAATAAAGGTACTCTGTCAAACATGTTAACTAATAAAGAAAAAAAATATATATGTACGAGTTTAATACTAAAGTTAGCAAACATATCACTAGCCACAAGATCACTTCAGGTTAGAGAACAATTCGTTCGCTATTAATTAGAATAAAAACACATACTTACAACGAGTAATAGATTAAGTAAAATGTTCTTGGTTAGACAATAAATTACAAATTATTTGTAATGTATATAATATAATCATAATTTCTAATTTAGGTTAGGAAAATGAAGAAGATTATTTACTCCACTCACTAACTTTAGTATTAAAAATAGCAGATGACAAGAGGCAGGAGGAAGGGATGTAATAACTGTCTCAGTGTGTATTTAAAGGCGGCAGGTTTTAGGCGGCCGAGGCCTGGTCTAACGGGAAGACTTGAGTGATTTTCCCGATGCCCTTGGTGAACCCATCCCTGAACAGGAGCCTAGCTCCGGTCCTTATATACTCAGGATGGCGGACAAACCTGAACAGGACTGGAGCCGTGTCATTGGTGTACATGCGGCGGTTGTACGCCATTATACCTTCAATGACTGCTGTCTGCCTGATGTTCCCAATGTGGACCGTTGTCTGGAACCCTGGTTGTATGCTGGTCGAATGGTGAAGGAGGCAGATGGTTGCCTGGAAAATAAAAGAACAACAGTGAATCTTAGTTGCTAGTAGTAAATAACATCAGTCAGCGTACAATTATAGTGAATCATTGGTAACCGTCACAACTGCTAACCATTTTAAATTGAGCTAAAATCAGACTAAATAATAAATTGGCAAGTTGACAAAAATAAATTTGTTTAATAAAGTGGAGGTTGGTTCCTATTTTCCAATTGAAAAATTGATAATAATGGTTTATTAAAGTTATATAAATAAATAAATAATTATAAACAGTTACAACTTTGTTTTTGTTGTAGTTTTTTTCTCTCCGGTGCTGACATGATTAAATAATAAATCATTTGAGTTGCTTGACTTCTCTAATACCTTTTCTATATTATTATACCAACGATCTTGCTCGTCTCCCTCAACCGCTAATCATTTTTCATATAACAAACGTAGATTCCTTCATCCCTAACAAATAAAAATTACCTAAATGTCGAAGCACCTTTATTGGCTGCCAACCAGCACTTCCTGGCCTAGAACTTTTTAAGATCTCTGTTCACCATCTATTTTCATGGCCTCAAATCTTTCCAATACTAAGCATTTAAAGATTAATTATTTTTTATAAACCCAAAATATGACTAGACATCATTGGTATGGATCATACAGCCAATCATTTTAATTATTACTTATTCTTCATTGTGTTAATGTAAATATGATATTTTTATTTGTTTATAATGGCCACCACCTTTAAGAGCTTTTCATTCACTAGGCCCATTTTTTGCCTCTCTAGATTAATAAAAATCTACATATAATATAATGAACGAGTGGTACCTAACTTTTACATAATTATTCTTTTATTATTGCATTTAAATTACAGTTAAAGCTAGAGAAAGTATTTCTAAACTGTATACCTGAAAAAAAAGACATGCATGAGGTTTTTCTGACGGACTGACGATAACCATGCCTGGTCTTAGGGTCACTTCCGAAGGATCAAGGGCTAAAGAAGCGCTTTGAGAAGAATGAACTAGGCGACACGGAGCTTTGTTACGGTGAACTGACTGAATTTTCACTCGCCTGAAGCTTCCGTCGAGGTGTGGTCCTGTAAAATGTGAGAAATTATCGAAATATTAATTTTAAATACAACAGCATCAGATACACCACAACCTCCTCCTTTAACTTGGGCTACATTGTATGAGGTTTTTAGTGTTTCGTTGTTGTTTTTTTACCCCTGTACCTATCAATCTTTCAGTTCAAGTCCCCTGTAAAACCTAGAGAAATAAAATTTTACAAGATTTCTTTTGATTACCTGATGGCACAAAATCTAAAACTCCATTTAGTAATTTTGAAAAATCTATAATTTTGAATGTGGTATTAAATTAAAGATCTCGATGTAAAATTTGATCCCAATTAATAATATATAATTTGTGTTTAGTCTATAAATAATGATGCTAAAAATAAAATTACTATTAAATTAATAATTCACAACTCACCAACAAGGACATCGCTGCCTTCTGTTATTACTCCTTTTGTAAGAAGACCTCCAACGACTGTTCCAACATCCGCTACTCGAAATATTTCATCAATTTGAAATTCACACGGTTCCTTGAATAAAAAGGAAATAATTAAGCAGTTGCTAAAAGAGAAAAAATATTGAAATTAACAAAAATATAATAGTTGTGTAAAATTTGATTACCTGATCCAATCTTTCTTTTTCCTTCGTGGACACGCCAGGTGGAAGGACATACAGAAACCTTATCAGAAGGTCGAGCCCTTCTCCAGTAACATTCGACACGCAGAATATCGGCACGACGTTCTCCCTGCACTGGTTAGAGTTTGCGGTCATCACATCATCTTCATTTTTAATCACCATAGGCACCTGCGGAAGTTATTGACATATACTAATATAAAACATAGGAGGGTGTTTTCTGGTCTGTGAAAGTGGTAACTTCTACTTGTCCATGGTGAAGTTGGCACAACAAGCTTGTTTTCATTATTTTAGGAAGTTGCATGTTTAAACAGTGTAATATAACCTTCATAATTTTGAATCGATAAAAATATCTTCTTTATGAAAAGCGACAACTATATACAACCATTGTGTTTATACGTGCGTACAACTATATTAGGGTCATTAGAATAGAAGAAAATATATTTCATCCAAGGACTGAACATTATTAAGTCAAAGACACGCAGTAAAATCCATATTGATCGGATTATTATTTATGGCATTATTTTACCTCTCTCCCTACTCTCCTCAATTCTTATTTATCATAAAATTCTCATCCAATTTGTCTCTAATATAGTACAGTACCAAAAAAATAGTGTGGGAGTCTTAAAGTACACAGTAAGTAGTGCAATGATTTACCTTCCTGCACCCTGGAGAGGTCAACAGCTGTTTGACATGGTCGAGTGTAGAGGACTCCGAGCCGAGGTCTGTCTTGGTGACGACCACAAACATGGGTACTTCAAGGGCGCTGGTAATGGCAACGTGCTCTCTCGTCATCCCTACAACTCCGGCTTGTCCGCTCACAACCAGCATCGCATGGTGGGGTCTGTAGCCACTCACAGCACACACTGAAAAATTATCACACTTCATTTGGAAACATAATTATAGAAGTGATTGACATCACAAAACAAATAAAAATAGGTTTTTTTTTAATTCCAAGATTAATTTAATTTAATTAAAAGAATAGACAATTTTTAAATATTACAGTGTTTAATAAGTGGGAAAGTAGAAGAAGTGGCCATTACCAGTCGTCCTTAAATATTTCCTGTGGCCAGCTAGATCTAAGAGAGAGATAAGCTTCGTACAGTGCATGTCTTCTCCATTGACCAAGTCACTGGAATTGATCACTTTTCCCTAAAAGGAAATCAGATCGAATAATTATTTAGATAAAAAAAGAACAACAAATACCATCTAATTAATTATTTTTCTTAATTCTACTGATGACAACTATAGTAGAATAGGTTACTTTTTGGGTATACATGTATGTGTTTCTTTGGGGACTAATCATGAAACATAACCAAAATTAAAAAATAAATATAAATGAGAACTAAAGAAAGAAATACTGTTGATAACCCCCCACCAAAAAAATAATATTCTTAATTTTTTCCGATATTTATGCTGTATTATTTATTCGTTTATATTTTTTTTGGAATAATTTACCCATTTATCAAAATTTACAATTTATATGATTTGTTATAATGTACATACATCTTCTAATTTATATTTAGAAAAACAAATAATCCTAATCTTTATTTGTAAGCAAACATGATAAACATCATGAGTCACAGTACATGAATAGATCAATGATTTCATATGGTCTTGTGACTCACTGCTACACTGAAATAAGAAGCACAAGATACTGATAAATCAATGAGGTGCACTTATTTCAGTATAGGTTCAATATGGTGCAGAAATTACAAATTATATATGTCTTATGTTAATATTTTTAAGAACTATTTTTTTTACATGATAATTTTGTAGTTTTCATTACTATTTAGAAAAAGTCATTCCATTCATAAAACAGAAAATAGTTTAAGAGGGTCTTATTTGAACGGAATTGGAAGCTTGACTGGAATTCAGTCCGATACAAACTGTTGCACTAACTCATTTCACAGATGCGAAAACATATTTATTTTTATTTTATCGGCTCCCTAAACGGACAACCATATTAAAATGCTAATTACTAAGTCCATCTTGCAGTGTCTAAGGACTTTTCACTAAAACAATGGTGAGGCAAAGACGGCTAGGCTTGAAAGAAATCCGTTTTATACGATGAAAATCATGGTCAAAAAAAAAATTTGAATAATTGAATGTGGTTTTAAGGAAGGTAACGAGCAGTAGGAATCTGTATTATAAAAGCTCTTAGGCGAAAAAAAAATATACTTTTCATAGAGTGTAGGTGGTATAAATCTCGACCTGGAGACAAACAACTGTCGGTTGGTAGTAAGTAAGAACCAGTGTTCGTGATGAGTACAGTCAATTATTAAATGGACGCTGAGAAAGTGCAATACAGATTGTCGTTTGATAAAATAAAAGAATGTGAGTTCCAATAAAGGAGAGATAATATTGAAAATGAAAAATTCAGGCAATTCATAATAAATGAATTATGTAATCAACTTGGTAGCAAAGAAAGAAAACAAAGTAGTAACTATTTATAACTTTCATACAAATTTAATGATCCATTATCAATTTTTCAATAAGAAGGGAGGATATCCCAAATGAAATGTTAAGCTTTAAATTTATGTTTGTCAAACAGAATATTTCTTATTTGTTTTTTATTTCCAAGCCTCGTTTCAATTCAATTTATAAAGTACAATGTATGTAATTTTATGAGTTTTCACTACTCTTGGCCCATCAAGTCATAATATTAATCTCGATGATGTTTTTTTTTTATCATCCTTTCAACAAGATACTTCATTAAAGAAAAACAAAGCTTTCATGATAAAGATAAAAGAGTTTACATAATGCGCGTGTCAATGCACTATTTAGATATAATGTTGATAACTTTTAAAAAAATGAAACTTCAGTATATTTTAATTAAAATTAATCATTCATTAGTTAAAATCAGATAGAATTTAAAATCTAAATAAGTCACCTGAGAGTCAAAACCTAGTATTTCGTGGGAAATGGAACTAGTCCTGCCAGACTGCACTTCGTGGAGGTGCCTGAATGTGTTCAAACGAGCCCTTCCTCTGCCATTGTCCAACTCACCTTGCGTTAGCACTCCGACAAGAGTAGATTTTCCGGAATCGGCACTACCCATAACTGCTACTCGAACTTCGATGGTGTGCTGATCAGCAGGTATCTAGAGAGAAAAAATGAAAAAGAGCGTGGGTACTTTTCCTAAAAAAACATTCTCGGAAAAGTTAAATTTATATTTATTAGTGTTTGTTGCGACTAAAACTTCTTTATACGAATTTTTTTTTTAAATATTTGTATAAAATGATATAAAGGACATAATAAAAAAGGAGAAATAATATCACAGATACTTATGGTACCCCGCCTGAATTTTTAACTATTTAGAAAATTATTGTGAGAAAAATATTCGGGTGGTTTAGTTCACAAAGACTTTATTTTATTTTTTCAACACTCAACATAATCTTTTCAATAAGAACTTAAATCGGCAAAAAATCAGACAAAAAAAAAATTAATTTTGAGGTTTGAAAGACGATAAGCTACTTTAAAACAAGCACAGGGCGTTTGATATGTCATCTATCCTCCGCCTGTACCTTCTAGGATAGCCATAAAATGAACTAATAAATATAAAATTTTAAAAGTATGTTTAACAACACCTCGAATTATATTGAACAGGCTTCGGTTAGGGTATAAAGGCAGGAAATATATGAGAACAAATTAAACTTCAAAAAAGTACAACCCATTTCCCCAACTCTAATGATTCTTCAATTCATGGCCAAGAAGTTAAAAATTTCTAGTGATTTAATAACTTTTTCCACATTTCTTAGAGAGATTAATGATAAAAAAATCTGAAAACAGAAACAATTAAGTTTTAGTAGCCAACAATAGAAATTATGAATACTTTATTTCCAACAATTTTTTTTCTGAATCTTTAATTTTTCTCAAATAAGTATCTTTTCAGTGACATAGATGGTTTAAAAAAAAGAGAGTATTTTTGATGAAATTTTTTTTTTAATCATTTAATAACTACAATACAAACTGATGACAGATTAAGAGAGTCCCATAAGTCCTATAAGTCCCATAAGTCCCATAAGTCCCATAAGTCCCATAAGTCCCATAAGTCCTATAAGTCCCATAAGTATCTCTCAACATCGCTTCTTCACCTTAGTACTTCCTTTATTTCATTGATATACATTTTAAATAACTTTAATCTAGTCCATAACTCATGATAACAAAAAATGGTGAGACTACTAAAACCTTGGATTTTTCTCTTCAAACAAATCTCATATTGACAGATTTAAAAAATAGTTTGCTAATTGTCATAAATGCATAACATTAAGGCTGCGATGACGTAGACGATGAGGTATAAAGGAAGCAAACAGGGCCGACAACAAACAGACAATATGTAGATTTATATTTGACCTTTACATACAAAAGCTGAAAATAACCTTGGCAAGCTCCCTCTAGCAAACACAGCTGCTAAGCAACAAATTTACACTTTCATTTCACTCTAAACTATAAAAAAAAAATTGAAGATATTGTGTTCAAAATTTTTTTTATTTTTTTCTTCAAAACATAAGTATAACAAATAAGTTAAATTATTTAATTAAAAAATAAATTTAATTGTTTTTTAGAATTAATCTTTCATCAACTGAGAAATTATAAATATTACTATTAGTAGTAATAGTATAATTTATGCAACAAATAAACACAATTGACAATACAATACATTTGTAATAATTTTTAAATATTAATTATATTTATTTCTATCCATAAAGCACTCAATAAATTCAAAATACAATACTTTTTATGCAGATTTTTTTTAATAAATTCAAATTAAATTTTTGGGATAGTTTTTTGGATAATATTTTAAGAAATTGTTGTTGCGATTTATTTATTTTGTATGGTCGAATAGGCAAAATGAATATTCGTAAAAGGACCTTGGAGATGGTTATTTCAAGATTGCGTCGCTGGCATGTGAGATTATTTTGAAAGGGGAGCATTCACCTTTACAGGCCCTACAATTACAAAAGCCTTCATGTTGACATCTTCAGGCCACCGAATCACCTTGGCCGTGCTTTATGTCAAGGTCTCTTTCAAAAAAAATGTTTTCTCATATATTTATTTATTTGGGTCCAGTAAGGCATCTTTCAAAAATAGACCTGTCCATACATCAATGTTTACTAAAGATTAAAAAGAATATTTATTAATTATTTACCCTTCTGACGAGGACTTCAGTCACTTTACGGCCTGAACTGACCTCTCTTTCTCGAAGTACCGTTGTTGTGGCACCGAGTTCGGCAGCCATTAGCGATAGAGTTTTTAAACTAGCATCCATTTCGTGTGAAGGAAGGCCTTAGCAAATAATTTATTACATTAGATTGAATTAAGGAATATACTTTATATGGGTAATGGAATATTTTTTTTAAATTTTACCGGCTAGCAGTCCAGAATCTTCGACTCCTATTTCATATATGGCTTCTCCCCCTCCTTCTCTTAATCTCCATTTCAACTTAAAAAATAAATCATCGTATTAAATACTGATACAGTAATAGTAATTAGTTAAAGATAAAAAATATTTCCTCCCGAATACCAGCCACGGTACGGTACTATTACATCTTAACTATTTTTTCTCTTTAATCAATAATTATTAATATTATATAATACATAATAATTCATAGAGAAACACAGCAAAAGTTGTAAAAGTTGCTATTTTAATAATCAACTTAACTTACTATAATAAAATACCATCAATCATAGTACAAAAGGTTAATTTTGTGGGGTTTTTTCTAATTTTAATTGAAGTATACCCGTTTGTTTATTCAGTCAGTCAAATTTCAATTTATATAAATTATACTACGATAACTACGATAATAAATCGGAATTTTTTGATCGTAACTTCTAGATTAATAATATGATTGGATTATCTAATTTTCATCAGAAAATGACCAGATGATAACCCAAACTTGAAAAGAAAGTATTTAACATGACAACAACATAAAATTATAACACTTATCGACAGTTGTTCTATTTGATTTTAACAATTACAGTATACATTATTTTATTTAAAAAATATATAAGGATTTCAAATAACCATTTTTTACAAAACTAAAATCAAACACCCTTCTTTTGAAGCATAACATTATTAAATATTACTACAGCATCCTACCTACTTAAATGATCTTATTTATAATAAAACTTATTCAATATATATTTTTACATTAATATTCCCAGACAATTAGTAATTTTTTTAAAGAATATCTTGTTTATTATAAGATTATTATCACCATTATTAATATTATTTATAAAAAATAGATATATGCATTTTTTAAATTATATTATATTTAAATTAGATATTAGCTAAATCTCAAAAATAAAACATTTGAAAGAATTTTTAATGAAATATTTTTTTTTAATAAAAGTAGATATACTGTGATCTAGGAATCTAGTGAGATTTCATAATGTTTACCACACTTTAATAAAAAAACAAAAAACAACATAAAACAAAATAGACAAGTTTTGTGCGAGTCGGCAGGAAACCTTGGGGTTTGGCATTGTTCTAGGATTAAATTATGATTTTTAAAAGATATCCAACAAAATTACTTGAAATTATTAATATTTTTCCAATATGATATTTACTTATTTCACTATAGACTCTACACTAATGGTAATTAATTGGCTTACAACAAAAATGGTTACATTACAATAACTCAAAATACTATATATAGAATAGGTTTTAAACTATTTCTACTGGAGAATCGCTTATAAATCGAATTTGGGAACAGACAAATTTAGGCGACAACTGAAAAACTAAGTTAACTATAGTTCCCATGAGTCAATACTTAAATAATATTAATTGATGAAATAAATAATTTTTTTTTTTTAAAAGAGAACTTAAATACTTATTTTAAAATGATAAAAATAAGAACCTGTGTAACTAAATGCTGAAATCTTGTCCTGGATGGATTTAAAAGCTTAAGTTTGTACTCGATATTGCCGAGTTGGGGTTCGGGGGGGAGCTGATTGTCGTTAAGACAGTCTTCTGCAGGGTCGAAAAAACTAAGTAAGGATTCCATCCTAAAACAATAATATAAAAAATAAACAAACCATAAAAAAATTCTATGCATACGTGACAGTATGTAAATTTGTCATTATCAAGTTCAAGGATCAAGTAGTGAAAGTAATATTTCATCATCACAAATGCTGCCCCAGATTAATGTTGCATCATAGTAAAAGTAAATATGTATAATGTAATAAGAACTTATTTCGAAGTTTTACAAAATCTATTTTACAGTTTAACTTTATAAGATTAACCCTTGTTGCTATTAGTTAATAGAAATAAAAAAAAAACTTTGATAAATTCTTTATTTCATAATTCTTATAAATATTCACATCCATTTAAAACTAATAACACAAATATCCTAGACTGATTTTGATGACAAAATCTGTATTAATAATCTTGAAAGAGAGTTCGAACTAATGTTATTAAAAAAATCACATACTCCTGCTGCTATCTTTGCTGAATACGAGGTAATCTTGCTGACCTGTTTATATTTACCTGATTAGAGGCCCGGTGACTCATTTAGAGACTCGGTTTTTAAAATTACAATAACGAATGACAAAAAAAAATATGTATAGAATTTTAATTAATTAAAATTACAAAAGTATATAAAACTTAGAATGTTTCAAATAGTTTTCTTCCAGTTGAAATAATAATATAATATAAAATAATGAACAATACATATAAATGTCTTTAAAACAAAAATAAAAAAATAGGTTATATTTCTTAAATAATAGATAAGTTCACAAACAAATAGCTTAGCAACATACCCTGCCAATTTTTTTTATTTTATTTAGTTTGGCAAGTTTAAATACAAATGAGAGCTGTTTTAAAGAGGAAAGCATATTTTTAAAACTGAAATATATCAACTTGTATAAATTAAGTTATGGCTTCCATAAATAACCAAAACAATTAATTACATAGTGAGAGCACGAATCATTTTCCTTTTAATTATATATTTGAATAAAAATCAATGATAACTAAGCTGCTTAGTAAGCTAGGATGAGACTTTAGACATTTCCAATGTTCAGCTGTGATGAAATAAACTTTATTTGTAAAATGATGAAGAAATAGAAAATAAATACAAAGAGAACAACCTCAATTAAATAAACCAATAGGGAGAAGTAGTCAGAAAGTAGCATTTTCTTCAATAAAAAACAAAAAAAAACAATGACATTTAAAGTTAAAATAAAGACTTGTGTCAATAATATTTTAAGGGGCAAACGAACGATAAATAAAACGCTAAAATAATCAACGGGACACTAAAATGGAATTTGTAGACAGTTATACATATAGGTCAGAATAATGAGATAACTTGCCTGAGAGTGTTTGACTGGAGGAGAAAATTTGAATTTCTATGAACTGTCAAGTCGACGACTGCCTCTAATCGCCATGTTTGTAAACTGTGGTCACGGGGGGGGGGGGGGAACTGACGGCTGTTGAAAATATTAACTCGTTTTTTTAACGACCTAGTTCTAATAACGGCTACAGCTAAACATTTAAGAGATAGAATTTATTATTCGTTCACGTCCTTAACTTTTTTCAATTTGCTCCGTAGTTTTTATGTTGTTGATTTTTCAATATTTTTAATTTTTTTTTTTTTATTGAATGTTATCAAAAGGAAAATTACTGCCTTGTGAGAAGGAGAATATTGTTCTTTATTAATATTGTGCTAATTATTTAAATATGTTATTAACAACTAGACCTTTAGCGACCTTATATAATCTACCCAGCGATTCTGAAGTTTAACTTCTATCCAGTACCCCTGAGACGCTCGCTTTGTTTTGTTTTTTAAATTTAATTTACTTCATTTTATATCGTTCTCTTTCAGTTATACAAATCAGATAGTAGAAAACTTATTAGTAGTAGTTCGATAAAAAAATAACAACAATACTAAAAATGGTGTTTTCTATTTAAATCAAATCTTGCGTTAATTCTGGGACACCCTTTATTATTCTGGTTTACATTTGATCAAATTATAAGTTTCCATTTTGATTAAGAAGATAAAAAAATACGTTTGTTATTTTTTTCATTGTAATGTAATTAAATAATTACGACACTTGTTATTTGTCATAGATCTGTTTCGCAATATACAGGGCAGCTCTGCCTCGCCTAAGAAATGTAAGGGCTTAGGAGTATAAAATATAAATAAATATTTTTATATTAGCATTTGGTTGTTTTGTATTTTTTTGTCATTAGGTTTTTTATTTATATTTATTCTTAAATCGAAAATAGAGTACATACTCTATTCATAATCAAGAGACGATAATTATTTTGTTTTTAGACTAGATGCTTTGCATATCAGCATAAGATTACGGATATAAATTGATTTGAAACTATTAATGATATAAAAGTTAAACAGTTTTTAAAAGCAGCTATCTATTTTGACAACATTTGTTAAACATTTTTTTAAGTAACAGAAATGGCCATCACTTTTACACTAGACTCCAGGGAGGGGAAGGAATGCTCTCTGGCGCTGCCTGTTGGCTCAAACATCAAACTCATGGGGTAACAACTATAACCTTATATTTTTCCAGCAGGACAGAACAATAGCTACCATAGATAAATAATCAACTATCACATAGCAAATGCTTAACTTATTAAGAATAACTAGGATCAGTAAGCATTGATCAAAATAATTAAACTGCATTCTGAGCTTTTTTTCAAAGGAAACAAATATATTACAAGTCCTGCGGTTTTTTTTCAGATCCCTCAGTTTTGAAATTTTTTTCCACTAAAATGGGTGAATGTTTAGCGGCACAAGAAGAAACTGTGATCAATCCCTTAAAAAGATTGTCGGAATCGATTATTAATGCTGTTGAAGAGAAGCGACCTCATGTGGAACCTACCGTAAGGGTCAAGAAAAGAAAATGTGCAGTGCTAATATGTTACTCGGGATTGGGCTACTTGGGCCTGCAAAGAAATCCCGGCATGAAAACTATTGAAGAAGATCTGTTCGTGGCGATGGAGAAGGCTGGAATCATCACAAAAGAAGCTTTCGATCTGCCGAAGGTCATAGAATTCCAAAGGGCAGCGAGGACAGACAAAGGAGTATCTGCTGTGAGGCAAGTCCTATCACTCAAATTACGTAAGTGCACTTCGATTTAATAATAATTTGTGAATATCATCACTATTTCTACTTATATATTTTATTTATTACAGCCATGGAAGTATGTCTGGAAACTGTCAACGGTTATTTACCTGAACAAATACGGATGGTTGCTGTGAAAAGAGCCACTAAGGGATTTAACTGTAAAGGAAATTGTGATGCTAGGACATATTCATATATGATGCCGACATTTGCTTTACGTCCTCAAAATGAACCGTTGACTGAAGATTATAGGTTACCTTCTTCTATAATTGAGGAAACTAATAAAGTTTTAGCAACATTTCTGGGCACTCATAATTATCACAACTTCACTTCACGGAAGTAAGTATACTAAATCTGTAACAAACAATATGAAGTAATGAGACCCGCTTAGAGAAAGATAGAACTATTGCCTGGGAGTGGCAGGATAGCTCAGTTGCCGGAGCATCCTGACAGAAATCATAAGGTACCGGGATCAAAACTTAGCTGTGGCACTACTTTTCTTTTTCACCAATAATTACCAAAATTTACAACTGATGTTACATACCGCAATACAATACATATTAATTTAAATTAACCTCATTACCTCATTTAATTCTTCTAGATATTAAATATTTCTATATTTTATTTTAATTTTAGAAAACCATTGGACCCAAGTGCTAAGCGATACATAATCTCATTTAGTTGTGGTGAACCATTTGTTTTTGACGATATGGAGTTTGTTATATTGAAAGTTAAAGGTCAGTATTATCATTAAATTTAAATTTATTGTTGAGCATATAATTAAAAATATTAATCTGTATTTATGCATTAACACAGCATGCACGCTGGTGTGTTTGTTAAGTCAACAGCAAACCCACTCTGTTTTTGTTTAAATTATTAAAAGATTTTAGATTTTTAAAGATTATTTTAAATAATAATAACCTTAATCGACAATAATTGCAAAATATCTTAAAACCATAATTGCAGCACAATATTTTAATTGTGCCGTGCATATATCACACATGACTTAAATTTATTTAATGTATCCGATCCTTTAAAATATTGCTGTTTGTAGGACAAAGCTTCATGTTACATCAAATCAGAAAAATGGTCGGCTTAACAATTGCTGTCGTGAGAGGGCTTACATCGGTGGAAACGATAACGAGGGCCTACGGCGAAGAGAGGTTGGATATCCCCGTGGCACCTGGAGTAGGCTTGGTTCTCGAAGAGGTTTGTAGATTATATCTTGACAGATGTATTTGCAATTCAATCGTAAGATACTTTAAACTTAATTAATTTTAAGCATCATAAAGCTGGCTGCTTACTCAGTTGGCTGTAGTTAATTAAAAAACTTAAATTCAGTCACCACCATCTTATAAGCAGCCTCTCAACCAGCATTATTGTTCTTGTCGGGTCTCTATTAACCAATGCTTTGCCATCGACCCGTAATATTAACTGCAGAGAATACAGAATATTTTTCTAAGAATAATAACAAATCCACCCAGACACGCTACCATCTCTCGACTATGTGACACGACTGACATTGACTTTATTCAAAACATAGTCAAGGAAAGTACTCAAAGGTCTCTCAAAAATTGTAAGAGTAACGACAATAATTTAGTAAACCATGTTGCGCATAATTTATCAACTAGGAAGAAAATACAAAGCATAATTTTATCCTAAGAACTCTAAGAAATTAGTCTCTTTGTTTTAGGTTTTTTTGTTTGTTTTTCAAATAAGAGGATATTTTAGTTTTATGTATAATTTCAGTTTATAGGGGCTCTGGCATCTAGCCATTAGCATAAGCAATGAGCTCATGTAATATAAAATAAAATTGTCTCTCTTAAGTATTTTTGCTACTGAATTAATTTATTATATGATTCAATGTAATTGAATTTAGCATAGTGGTAGTTAGCATAGTCGAAATTGAGTCTCTTGCCTTCCTAATTTTTAAATATCTTAAAATCTTAATAATATAGAATTTAATGTAAATGAATTGATGTAATTCTGAATTTTTATAGGTTCACTATGATCGTTACAATCAGAGATTTGGAAAAGATGGTATTCACGAACCAATGGAATGGTCAGATGTTGAAAGCGAGCTTGAAGAATTCAAAAAGAAGTTTATTCTTCCAACCATCGTAAAAGCTGAAAAAGAAGAAAAATCGTATCCTTTTCTTTGAAAACATCAATGTTTAAATGATTTTTCGTTCAAGGTTGTAATATATATATTTTACGACCAGCTTCTATTTATACTCAATTACCCAAGGCTCACCTCAAACCAGTGGTTTGTCTTTCCTGCATCTTGTTAAGTGGGATATAAAAAATTTTTTTTAACCACTTGTATAATAATTTTCTTACACCAAAAATTATTTTAAAACTAAGATTACATATAACCTAAATACCAAAAATAGTGTCATTGCTGGGATTTGAACTGGAACCTTCTCATTTCCAGACAAACACCCTTCTAAGAATGGGTCACTGATAAGCCTGTTGGTAGTAAGGGCATCTGAACAGAAACCAGAAAATACCTGGTTCGGATCCTGGGCCTGTTACAATTTTTTTAACCAGTAATTATTAAACTTAACCAATACCAAAATAATAATTAGTTTATTCTTAATTATTATATACTAAGAGGTTTTCTTTAATTTGTAAGAGCTTTCACCAGCCTATTTCTGCCATCCTCAAGCTATGACAATTATACAACAATAATAAACATAAAAAGATAATAACAAGATAATGTTAAAAGTTAACATTTAAATATAAGACGTGATAAAAAATATAAATAAAAGGGTTCAAAATTAAGGTAATTACAATATCATATGTGTAAAATTTGTAAAAGTCATTATATACAACAATGTTATAGAAGAATAAATAACGCTCATTGCTACACAGTGATCAGTTAATAATGAAGAATAAACTATTGTTATTTTGGTTTGGGTTAAGTTTAATAATTACTCGTTAAAAAAATTGTGACAGGCCCAGGATTTGAACCAGGTATTTTCTGGTTTCTGTTCAGATGCCCTTACTACCAATAATACTACTTATCAGTGACCCATTGTTAGAAGGGTGTTTGTCTGTTAATGAGAAGGTTCCAGTTCAAATCCCAGCAATGACACTATTTTTGGTCTTTAGGTTATATATAATCTTGGTTTTAAAATAATTTTTGGTGTAAGAAAATTAAAGGGGATAGAATTGGCTAAAACACTTATGTTTATTACTGGCAATTCTATCATATTTCATCTCTAAGCCCTAAAGTATCAAGCAAAATTTTCATTTCACACTGGTCTATGATTTTTCTATGATGAAGAAAATTTTCATTGCTATGATTTTCAATGGCCGAATTTCGAAAATATCCAGAAGATTGTAATTCCTTTAATTTTAATTGTTAACCCTTTTATTTATATTTTTTATAAACAGGTTCTATTTATATAGTAACCTTTAAATTTTGAAGTTTTTCTTGTATAATTGTCATAACCTGAGGATGCAGATGTTGTCAGTTAAAATCACTCACCAATTAAATAAAGCTATTGAAAAGAAACAAACTTTGGTGTCATTTGATCAACTTGAACTTCAATAATCTTGAGTTTGCTGCGACAATCTGACAATGTCTGGTATATACCTGTACAAATGATAGCCCTGTCAATAGTTTTACAAGGTTGCCAGATGGCTTCACTCCTAGCAGTGGGTGGAGTTTAAAAGAGTGAACATGAGCAGATCCAAATATTGGCATTGTCAAAATAATTTTAGTTTGGCTAAAAATTAATAATTATTTTAATTTAAATACCTTTTTATAATTCCTTAAATTTCTGAATCATGAATGCTATCCTACAATCTCTTTGTTTTGTTTTTTGAATTTTTTCCTTAACATAGCCGCCGCAGTTTACTGACTTGGATTCAATCGCTACCACTTCATAGTTATGACGTACGAAAAGGGGATAGGAATCAAGAGACCTTAGACAATGGTGATGCTGATGCAGAGAATGGGCTTAAAGAAGACGTCTTATCTGAGGATATAAATAATATTGAGGTGAAGTCTGAAAACCAATCGGAAGTAGCTTTGAATGAAACTCACGACCTTCCTAAACAATAGACGGAACAAGCTCTGTTGTTATCCTTTAGAATTTATATTTTAATTTATACGCTTAATATAAATATATATTATTTTATTGTGAGTCATTTTATACCCAGTACAATAACAACTCAATTTTTATCAGCATTTATTTATTTTTTTTAGCTATTATTATTATTCTTTTAAGAATCTAACTTCTAATTTTAACATCTCATCGAAATAAAATATATTAGTCAAACTCATATTGTCTTTCCATTTGTTAACATAAACTTCTTCATATTCTCTGAGGTTTGGTAAATTAAAGAAAAACTTTGACATGAAATTAAATAGAAATATAGGAATAAAAAATGATGTAATAATATAAAAAAAGCAATAGATTTAATAACAAAGGCAATCATTTATTTGTAGATCTGTCTGCTCTAGAATGTGGGCTATAGAAATTAGTTTGTTGTTGCAAAATTAAAAAGCCTGTTCCAAAACACCTCAAAGTATGCATATTAATAATAATATCGATATATGAAGAAAAGTAGTTAAGACTCCTCTATTCAGAACATTATCACAGAAAATTGTTAAAATTATCATTTAATTGTTAATAGTTATGCAAAGTATAAATATGCTGGCAGAATTGAGACTTCTGCAATTTCAAGTCGAGGACTCTGCCACCTGAGCTACCCTGCCATGAGTAAAGCCTCCCCACATAGATTCTGGGGAGGTCCTGATCCAGCCGTATACTATTACACTTGTGGGACTTATATCACAACAAAAATTTCTCATCAAGTAATTAATTATTACGGTATCAAGTTAGTTAATTATTACATTAGTCACCTTTGCTGCAGCCACTGAAATGATTTTATTAGTTGTCAAAACCCTGAACTATTTCTTAATAATAATTATCAGTATTGGTATAGAGTCATAAGGAAACCTTCACCTTATGTATGATCGCTCTTAAATGTCGAGGATGATATGAGCGTCTAAGACGTTCCTATAGGAGTTTGGAAGCCCAGAGAGAAATTTGTTAGCAGTGAATAGTTAATTCTTGGATGAAAGGGATGTTTTTGAGGAATAAGGGAGCACTGACCATCTGATGGAAGGAAAGAATATGGAATGAGGAAGAGGCATATGACGCGCTTTAGTAACTTTCCGTTCTCCAGCCGGCGCTTAGCGACCTTCAACACCCAGAATCCCTGTTGACTGTATTTCTCCACTTGGCGCAGCAACCGGTCGCCTGATCTAACGCCCACAGCTCATCATGGAAGATAAAATGATTAGACAGAACATGGAAGGAAAGCTGTCTTTCAGTTTACAAGCCCTTGTGGCCCACTCAATCTAAGGGGTGTGTGGAACATTTAGAAATACATCTGAGCAACTCTAAAATGAGGAAGAATTGGAATAAAAAATTTGATCGTATTCATGATGTGAGAGAAAGAAAAATGAAGGAGGGTCGAGTCAAATTAGACCGTTGAGGATGTTTTTTAAAGTATTTTTCACCAGAGAGTGAAGAGGTTTGACATTTTTATGGATTGCCTCAATTGATTATTTTCAGAGAGGTAAACAAGCTCTGAGGACAGAGCTGTAGATTAAGGGCTTGAATAAATAAATTTCTGTGAAAAATGTTAAGGGTAGTTGAAGTAAATTTAGGAAGGTTTAAAGTGGGAGCTTTGTGGATGATGACTAGTTGGCTAAGGAAAGCAGTGGGTGGAGACACTCCTATGTGCGAGAGTAAGGAAAGTCTTGAGGATGGAAAACATTAGGACAAAGGTTGTGCAATGGCAGAAGTAATCAACCCATCATTCTTTACCCAGGAGTCATCATCATAACGTAGAAGATCCACAGGAGTGAAAAGAAGGGTTTCTGGTTCTGGGGAAACTAAGAAAACTAAATATACAGAAAAAAGTGAATCATATTGTAACCTATGTTGGCCTAACTGACATTAAGTATCTTTTATTTTATTATAAATAGGGCTCAGATTTGTCCTTTTTATTAAACTACTATAAGATATTTTTTACAATTTCACAATAAAGCTGAAGTACTGTCTGTTTTTTCTATCTGAGTTGAAGAGCAATTTGATTTTATCAACGAATTATTTATATTCTAAAGCTAAACTAAGCAATTTAATTGTTAACTTTTTACTTTTTAATAGGTGAAGGGGGGGGGGCCAAAGGGTGCCCGACGGCCGTAGATAAAAATGTTTATTGTTGTATTTACTCACTCAAGTTTTGTCACGGTTTTTATATTTCTTCAGTAAATGGTAATTTCTTTAGTTGAATGCGAATTTAGACATGGATCAGTTGCATACGGAAAATGCCTTCATATGCAATTATTGAAGCTTATAATAATATTTTGAGTGAATTGAAAGATTATCGTTTTCATTCTGAGCCCTGATGCTTCCTAGTTCGGACGGTAGTAGATATAGTTAGATCCAGTTCTTTTCATTTTAAAAAGTACACACAATTCCTTAAACCTGTCTCGAGAATAGTAGTCACTTTTTGAAGTAAAAGGATGGTATACACGCAATATCTTGAAAATGCAGACAAAATTTTCTATCAAGCTCCCCCCCTCCATCATGAAAATTGTAGTCATCGACAACTTTGGTTTTCTTGCTTATCTGCCTAACCTCGATCTTAAACCGACCTAGATATTGCTATTGAGACTACAATTAGAGGATTAGTTCATCTGAGATAAACAACTTTCTTCCAGTCTAGACATGTCGTGTTGGCATTAAAATATTGGAAAATATTTATTGAAAATACAGTCACTATTTTCATTATGAGAGTTTAATAGCTAACTAGTCGATGCTAGGAAGGGTGGTCTCGCCTTTTTAAAAAGAAAACATTCTATAACCGGAGAAATACTGTCCAAAAAAACCCTTATATTTATAGGGGACGTGATTGTAATAGCAACAAATACATTGTAATTATTTACTAATATTACTTTTTGTACAAGACGATTTATTTTAAGCCAATCAGACCTATACATGTTACATACTTTTCTGGTTTTGTACTTTGTTTTAAAGAATTTTTAAAGGGGAGGGGGTGTACTATCTCAATCTTTCACCTTTGTGTTTTTTTGTATATTTTTTCAAAATGCAATATTAACGTTTTTAGTTTTATTACATTAATAATGTTTAATCCACTTAATATTTAGCTATGAGTGATCTCTTAAAAATGATTTTTTTTCCTAAACCGACCTTTCGCAGAGCTGTCTATAACGTGGTGTCCTAATCACAGCGGCAGTGCATTTCAGCGCAGATCCTCCATTTGCTTCGGTTACATAGTATAGTGTATACAATATTCCGTGGAAGTTCGGATTGTTTTAGAGTCCCTTTATAATCATGGTAAGAATCTGTAATTCTAACAGTTAAGACACGTAATTGTCAAAGTTGTTTTTTCTGTTTCAATCCTACAGTATTCATTACATATAATGAAATGAAAGTCTTAACCTCTTCGACGTGTATCCATCCACGTGCAATGAGTGTTTTTCCTTGTTTTTAATTATCGCTTTTTTTATATCATCGATTTGAAATTTGCTTATAAGATATTAACTGTTATTATATTTAAGATATATTGATAATCCGTGCTAATGGAGATTGCCGCATTTTCAGATTCCCCCGACCTCGCGCCCACAGGTCACTGTTTACAGTGACAAAAATGAACCTACTGGGCAATTGTTGACTCTTCCTGCAGTCTTCAATGCACCAATTAGACCAGATGTCGTAAATTTTGTGCATCAGAACATTGCCAAGAACCGCAGGCAGCCTTATGCAGTCAACAAAGATGCTGGTATATTAATATTTTTTTCACTTGTATCACCATCATTTTGTGCAGATCCAATAATTATATCCATCAAGTACTACCTACATTACAAGATTTCCTATTTTATCCTTTCACTCGATGCATATCTTGAGTCTTGAAATTTTATTTTATATCTACACAAGTTTCACCTACAGTTTATCTTTATTCGTTCGTTTACTTGGGGTTTAATACCAATCGGTACTCCTTTCTTAGGCCAGGAATGCGGGCTTTTCAGAATTTCTATTCTGTGGGGTCCTTCACCCTTCTGCTCTAATTCAATCCTACAAAACCATTGCAAACCTTAGTATCTACTGTACATTACATTTCAATCTATTAAGACAGTGTCGTTATAACATGTGCACTTTATTTTGTAATTTTTCAGCTGTAGTTGTAACTTAAACCCATTCTTTATCATCTACTAATCTGTATAAATCAGAAACTTTGGTATCTCTGCCGAGCATGTTATACATAGCATCGCTAGTGATGTTATTTACATTTGATTTCTTAAAACTCTTCGTGATCCATATCTTTCTAATTATGGTCAGTCATCAATCTTTTTAAGTAAAACTTAAATAGAATATATATGTATGCATCATTCAAGCTTTTTTTGTTAAAGTTGCATATAACCGCTATAAACTTGGTATTTAATTATGATAAAAGCTAGTTATTGTTACCAATTTTGGTATAGAACATGTTAACTATTCAATCTTTTTCCTGATGTACTTCTGAATTAAATCTTATTATAATATTATATTGTACATGGTGTATTTATAATCATTAAAAGAATTCTGTACATCTAGTATGTTATGTAAGGGATTTATTTTATTTTTCTCTACTTATGATTAGGTAAGTTTGTTTTCTTTCTTCGCAAGCTTACACATTAGAATTTAGAATGTCTTTGGGATTTAATATTCATTTATTCAAGTAAATGATTGATTCAATTCTACATCAGTCTCTCCCTGATTAAGGTGTCCAATCCCATTAATCTAAATGATTATCGTCTGATTTCGGTCTTCTTTAAGTTATCAGAAACCACCCACTTTCCTCTAAAATGGTTATGCTTTTCAGTATCCTTATTAGTGACCGATAACCCACCAAAAAAACATTCCTAGATTTCATCAAACTTTTTGACTTAATCAATCACTCTGTCCTTTAATCTAAACTAGAAACATGGTATTTTTTCAAATGATACTGTGTGGTAGTTCCAGTGTTATATTTCTGTCCGATGAACTCCATGACTGAATTTAATCCTGTTCTTCCCGTGCCTATGCTGATAATATAAATATCCAATCGCCATGCTGCTTCCTCTAATCCAGCTTGGACTCATCCAATTTTTGGTTCAATAAAACCATTTTATAAACCCTGAGCATCGTAGGCACAAAATCATACACGTGGTACTGATTCAATTTTGTAGGTGATCGAGAACCAACTTTTTTGATTCCTCTGTAATCAACCTTATAAAATCTGTATCGATACATTGACGTATCAATGATTTTACCTCGTACTCTTAACCATATATTTAACTAGTCATAATTGTTATATCATTCAGGCCCATAAATGAAAATGAATAATCAATTACATTCAGTTTTGATTTATTTATTCCATAGATGAGATTTTGATTTGGTACTTGTAAAACAAATCTCATTTATTTGCATACAATATTTAGTTGCAATTTTCATTTTATTCACTTATTAAAATGCTCTGTTATTGTAAACTATTTTCAACCTAACTAATACATTGTTTTTATTAAACAAATATTAAAATTTATTATTTGTTTTGGACGCTCCAGTGTTCTATATTTATTATCTTATGAAAAAATTGACCCCAGTTCTGAAATAGTAAGAAATTTAAGAATTGACAACTGTAATAATAAATCAGAATCGGAAGAGTTACTTACAAGCGAATGTTCCAGTGAGGAGTGTGTTACTTCTCATTCTGTATCAATGACAACTGGAGCTGATTTACGGAGCAGCCCCACACCCAAGATCATTAGTATCTATACGACTACTTGTACCTACTTCATTTTGACTTGATCAACTAGTTTTTAGTATTTAAAGTTTCTGATTAATACAATGTCACCCAGCCTTAATTTTATTGGATCATGTCTTATTTGATACTTTCACCCCTCCAAAACCTCAACCTCATCATGAATCACTCTCCTTACCAGGAAATAACTTGTGGCTCTGTGTACTTCCTAAAACCGCTTCTTTTATCTATTTCCGCAACAAATCTGCATCTTCTAATTTTATTGATTTCCCCCCCGTTTTTCCTTCTCCTGTTGTTTTATAATTGTCTTTTTCTGGAATCACAACAAAAAAAGTAAAGATATTAAGAAACTCAGCATTTCAAAGTGGCTTATAGAGTCAAAATGGCTAATGTCCTCCATCAGATGACAATACTCTGTTGCGACTGTCCTGTTTCAAATCACTAAGTGCCCAAACACAAAATCTGTTTCATCGCATATTTAAGATTATTTTTTCACTTCATTTAACTGCCATGATTAATACCAATCAAACTTTTAATTGCTATTAAGTTTCAAGTTGTTATTTTATGATTATAATTTAATATTTGCATCTAACAGGTCATCAAACTTCTGCCGAATCGTGGGGTACTGGTCGTGCTGTGGCCCGTATTCCTCGTGTGAGGGGTGGTGGTACTCACCGCTCTGGTCAAGGTGCATTTGGTAACATGTGCAGAGGTGGACGTATGTTCGCTCCAACCAGGGTTTGGCGCAGATGGCATAGAAAAGTCAATGTAAACCAGAAGAGGTATGCAATGGTATCGGCTATTGCTGCCTCAGGAGTCCCAGCTCTTGTAATGTCCAAAGGTATGCATTTTATTCATAACATTAAATAAGTAATTAATAAATGAAACAGATATTTTTTTTATAATGGTTACCAGAAATTATATTGTAACTTAATTGTGCTTGAAATTTGATTTCACCCCCTCATTAGCAGCACTGGGTGCTTCAGCTAGAAATGGTTGTCAAATAATAAAAAAAAGTGATTAAATACTTAAATAAATGTTAATTCATTGTAAGTAATCATTCAGTGATAAGTGCATGAGCTGGGGGGGGGGGGGTGACTGTGAATGACCTTAGATCCCATTCATTGATGGAACAAACAAGTTAACGTTATAAACCAGTCTAACTGCGACTGTTTTCTTGTTTTGCAAGTATTTTTTAAATGATTTGCATTGCATTCATTGTTCCTATTGATAATTGATATTTTTGTGTGTGTACTTTTGGTACATACGACGAGGACTAAAGAAAACAATGATCTAATATAACGTTGAATTGTCTAAGAAATAATATTATTGTTGGTACCATAAGAAAATATTACATTTATAATTTAAAAAATGATTATTATACTTTTATTGATTTTATTTTCTAGGACATATGGTTAACGAAGTACCAGAGATTCCATTGGTAGTATCTGACAAAATCCAAGAATATAATAAGACAAAGCAAGCTACCATCTTCTTGCATCGTATCAAAGCCTGGACTGATATCCAGAAAGTATGTATAGTTCATTTACTGTATGCGACATGTCAAACCTACTTAAATTATTTCAAATTGTCGATTTGTGAAGTCAAGTTATCAGGCTTATCAATATTTAATTTGATTTAATCTACTTCGAAGTTAGTTTGTTATCCGATTTTATTTTATGATTTCTTCTTTAAAATTATTGATAACGTTATCTCAGGAATAGTTCTTCTATTTTTACTTTACTATTCCACCAAGTTAGAGCCTATCTTAAAAATAGGAATATTTAGGTACCTACCTAAAAAGAGTTCATCTTCCGTCAAACTGTACTAATAGGTTTAAAAAAATTATGAAAATTTTCTACAAGTTATCGTAATACATTTTGAGTTTAATATCTATCTGTAATAGCTTATCAATTTTTTAATATTTTTATTTTAGTATATTAATGTATTTTAAATGTTTCTGTTATAGGTTTACAAATCCAAGAGGTTCCGTGCTGGTAAAGGTAAGATGCGTAACAGGAGACGCATCCAGCGTAGAGGACCTCTTGTCATCTACGGACAAGACCAAGTGAGTTCCATATATTTTTATTAAAAGCTAATAAATAGACTAGTAGACTCAGTAATCAAATATATAAAGCTGTTAAAGAATTTAAGTGCTGATTGTTTCCCCATGGCTAAGGAATAGCAAAATGGTTTTTAATGTTACAGCTTTCCTTGGCCGTATTGGAAAGACAAAATTTTCTCGGCCTCTATGTGGAATATATTGTTATGTTATTTTAAGGAGCAATTTATTTTCCTAATTACTCCTTAAAATTCATTAATTTTTTATTATAAAAGTTAAACTTTTTTTAGTCACCAAAGTTTTAATATTTGGTTGATGGTATCAGTTGCAATTTTGAGTGAGTTCTCAAAGTATTCATCATTGGTTTTATTTAAGTTCTTTGTTGCGGTTCATCAGTTAAAATAGCTGCAATTTTTGCAAGATGCCGTGTTATAGATGGCTTGATTCAAGAATGATATAATTAATCTTACGGTTATAAAACAAAAGATGTGTATAAGTAAAATTATTTAGTTGCAATACATCGATCTATTCCACAGGGTTTGACAAGCCTGATTTAAATTATTAAAATAAACACTTTTGACTGAGGTATGTCCATAAAGCAAGAAAATTATTGTGCTGATCCTGTATCCTGTTATCAATTGCAGGGCCTGACCCGTGCCTTCCGTAACATCCCTGGAGTTGATCTAATCAATGTATCGAGGTTGAACTTGCTTAAGCTCGCACCTGGTGGCCACGTTGGCAGGTTTGTGATTTGGACACAGTCTGCTTTTGAACAACTGAATGCTCTCTACGGCACCTGGAAGAAGAAGTCCACCCTGAAGAAGGACTACAACTTGCCTATGCCTAAAATGGTCAACACTGACCTCTCTCGTCTGTTTAAATCTGAAGAGATCAAGGCTGTCCTCAAGGCACCAAAGTAAATATTTAGTTCCTTATTATTGTAGTGATTCTCTACAAAGCGGTCGTAAAAGTCTTTAGCAAGACTGTATTTATTAATTTACACTTGTTAAGAAGTATCGCGTTTTAGGGTTTTAATGGTTTTGTTGAGGTTTTAACGTGACCCAGAATAATAAAATTTACTGTGATGGTCCCTTACTGAATTATTATGAATTATATTAAAAATGTGTTAAAGTTTTAAATTAAAATGTAATTACAATCATTAGAAAAATATTTGTTGTGTGAAGCATTACAATTGACTCAATTTTAACGTATAATTCATTTTGTGGGAGGAGGTGCCGTACCACCCGTGGGGGGGGTTCCCCCCCCCCTTGCATGCGCAGGCAGTGGTTTGTTGTTATTGACCTACATTAGCTTAGTGTACGAGCCAGGGTGAATGGGTGAATTTTGTTCACTATTAATATGTTGGCAGATCAGAAATGATTGCGAAGAAAAGTGGTCTGAGAATCAATAAACGTGACAACTATTTTATTTACTTTACTGTATTTCTCAAATTACATTCAAGCTTAATTTTTAAATTATTATCGTACACATTTTGTTTCTATATGAACACTAAGTTGTTTTTTTTATGAATGACCAGTTTATTTTGATAACTCAAAACCATTAAATATTATTAATTACAATAATTAATTTTTATTATACTTGATTTTATGAAAAATCAGTTTCTCTTCTCTTCCAGTCAACTTATTAATTAATTTTATGCATAGTTAATCCTGGTGCCTATTGTTGTTAGTTTCATGTGTTCGTTGTTCCTAAACTGCTTAATAATTTTGCAGGAAGAGTATCGTAAGGAGGGTCAGGAAACTGAACCCATTGAGGAATACTAGAGCAATGTTGAAACTCAATCCATTCTCTGCTGTCCTCAAGAGGAAAGCAATCCTTGCTGATAGGAAGTTGAAATTAGAAAGGGCGATCCAGAGATCAAAGAAGGAAGGAGTAAGTTCACTTAATATATTGCTTAGTCTGCTTCTAATGCAAAAATTATTGTTCAATCGCCACTAAAATTTAACTCAAAAGTATTTTACTATCATGTTTTTCTTTCATTTTCCAGGTTGAGCTTACCCCTCACCAAAAGAAGTATATTGCCATGCTTGAGCGTAGAAAGGCTCAGATCAAAGCATCCAAGGCTGCAAAGCCCAAAAAGGTAAAGAAGCCCAAGGCCGATAAACCAGCCGCTGAAGCAAAGAAAGCGCCCGCAGCCAAAAAGCCATCGAAGAAAGCTGCGGCACCTGCTCCACCTAAGAAAGCTGCAGCACCTGCTCCACCAAAACCAGCAGCCAAAAAGTGATTTATGTAAATGTTAATAAAATTGAGCGGGTTTGGTTTTTATTTGTTGTGTATTTTACTTTTTCTATCTCTCCTCGCCCTCCTATATAGTAGTTTCCTGTATAATCATAACCTGTTATTGCCTCGTATCTTTCAGAATAACCCTGCCTGTCATCCTTATATTATTTATCTAAAAGTTTGAACTACTATAATATATTTAATTGCCTTGCCCACAAAGGGTCTATTTTTATTTGGGTTACTGTGAAATTGTCTTTCATCTGCGTGCATGTTCTATGATAGCTGTCATAAAAATTATTCAATCAATCAGAAATTTGAAAGCTATATTTCACAATTGGTCAAAATACTATAACAGAAAAAGGATGAAAAAAAAAGATTTCTCAGCTCACAAGCTATTAAAATTTTATATATCAATAAAAAAATTTTTTTAGTAATTATATTGTCCTAAATTTTCAACATACATTATATCATATTAGGACATCAAAAGGAAAATACCTCACTAAATAAGCCTCTACATCAAATGTGGATTGAGTTTAAAAAATCATTATTCAATTAAATTAAATGACCCTAATATAATTTAATAAAGAATAAAAGTATCCTGACTCCTGTAATGAATCTAAATCAATTTTTATTGTGAGTGCAGCTGCTCAGACTATTGCACACAATCATTAACTGAAGGTGTTTCTATTGTTATATAGACATACAGGGTTTTAATTATTTTTCACAATATGAAAGATAATAACTTTTATTATTTTGTTAAAATTAATCTGATCAAGTTATGTTGAATATGTTAATACAGTTTTAGTTCTGTCCGTGTTCTTAGATATTAGTTAAGAGTCCCTGTTTATTTTTTTCTGATTTAAAATATTTAATAATCGTTGACAAAAGCATCTGCTTATTATTTCGTTATCTTTTAAAAGTCATTTATAATGAATTATCTCTATTGTGTGTGACATAGGTCTGTTACAGCAGCATTTGATAATGTTTGTGTAGCACAGTCGACGGTATTTGTGCTCGATAGATAAAAATTTGGGTGAATTGAAGAAAATATTTGATACATTAAATAGTTTATGCAAGAGACCCTGGTCCTTAAAATAAAATCTAGAGGTGAGATGACTTCTCCAGATTAACTTTCACTAGAAGGACTGGAGATATTCAGTGTCAAGGTCGCCTTCTGTGTGACTCAGTGTCCAGTCACCACTAGTCCAGTGTCCATGGCAACAACATTCTCTGCTTAATTATTTCAGGTACTTAAATATGGGCTGTTTACACTTATATTTGTAAACCAGTTTCAAATTGTTAGTCAAATTTACTTTAAGTTTCGAAGCTCTAATATAATGATTTAAGAGCCATGCCATTTATATACTTAATTTAATTAGCTAAAGAACTTATTTTCTTTGGAGTTATGCTTATTTAGTTCAGATATGAACTGCACAGTACTACAAATAAAATTTAGTTCTATTGAAGAAACAATATAAAAAATCATTTTATATCAACAGTAAAATACTGCTGTTTTTATTTAAGAATAATTAAAAAAAAAATCAAGACGCGATTAGCGCTAATATGAATAAGTTCCTGGCACGACTGAAATGACAGTTTTAATGAATTCTAAAGAATAATACATATTAAAATAAGTAAGATTACTGCTAATTTTAATTTGAATTGAAATGTTGCACTATTACAATAAATAACAAATTTCAGTTTGAGAGTACAAGCATTGTACAATGAAAGAAATTACTAATTTGTCATTTGCAGAAAGTAAACTGTATATAATTAATTACATTTTTAATTGTCATGTAATCGATTAATTTATGACATTCAACCATGTCTTATGTAGTTGGCAGTATTTTACAGGTCTCAGTTGTCTCCATGTTAAGTTTCCTGTCTCTTGATCGATCAGGTGACTTGCAATGACTAGAACAAACACACTAGAGGTTTTCGTTTTGTAAAAAATCAACTAAACCCTGAAAATAAATTGAATTCTGACTTATTCTACTTGTAATAGATGTCTTTTGTTTGCTACTCCTGGCAATAAGAACTGAACTACTAACTGATTATAGCCAAAAGATTAGGCCTAATATCGATACATACGCAGTATTTATGGGAGATAATAAAATTGATAAATATTAACAGATTAAAAATATAATAGTTGCTAATACAGTTTAAGAACTAACACAGGCCTGTGACTTGGGTCTAGAAAAGGCAGAACCTCTTACTCAAGGCATTGCAGTTCACACTCCGAAACGAACCAGAGAAAAATCAATGCACTGAAGAAATGAAAGTAGATGCAGTAAAAACCCCATATAATTTAAAAAGGCAAACAATTTAAACTGAAATTATGTGTTATTTTTATATAGTTTTCAAAAAATGTTTTTATTGTGTTTTATAATACAATAAATACATTTGTGGTTATACGATATTGATAATTACATCTTTTTCTAAACTTTTAATGATAGATTAAAAATTTCTGAACTTTCTAAACAAAATAAATTAGTATTGCTTTTACCAATATACCATATCTGCTGTATATTCCTATGTATGTGTCAAAAATATCCCAGAAAAATATTGTAACTATAGGAATTATTAAAAGTATGCATATTATTAAAATAATATTAATATTGAATTTGATTAAAGTTTTTGTCAAATGCTTTTACAAATTAAGTATGAATTAAACATTACTTACTAATCGGTAATTGTTATAAATAATTCTTTGTTAGGAAAAATGAACTGTTTATTAATAGGTTATATTATACAATTTTTTTTTTTTATGTTGAACAATACATCAAGTCAACCCCATACTTCGAGTGCTTAGAATATATATTTTATAATTGTACTTGAAAAATGATAATGAATACTTTTATAGTTATTATTATAACCTATTACTATTTTATAACATTATCACCTCGACCGTCACTTTTGAAATATGAATAGCAAATGAAAATGGCAATTTATTAGTTCAATTATTAGGTTAAAAAATAAAGAAACATTTATTGTATGAAGATATAAATAAACAGAGTTTCATTTATTTTTTAATTTATGATTATATTTAAAACACGATAGTATTATTCATATATTTTTTAAAGTATTGTTTTTAAAATGATTTCATAAGTAGAAAAACTATGTTTTCTATCTAGGATAAAATAGTTTCATAAAGGTTAAAATATAAAATGCAATAACTATTGATGAAAAGATAGCTAGTTAGTTTGAAGGTATTTAATAAAGAAACAATGATAAAGTATTAATTTATTAAAGCTAAAAATAATATTTATTTTGAAACATTAGTAATCTCATGAAAAACAAATGAAACAGAAAAAATAGTTGCCTGTTGTTCATATTTATACTTTTTCCATTACAATATTGCTACTTTTCATTTGTAGACCTTATTTGTAATTTCTACACTTTTGTTTTCATAGGTTCTATTATTTTTATCATTTTTTTTTTGTTAATAATTTAAGTAATCATTAAGTTAAAGGGATTTTAATTAACATAAGTTGGATATAATTGCACTTGCAATGTGGAGTTTAGGTAAGTAATTATGTACTTATTTTAATAGGTATGTAATTATGTATATGACTCTTGTACAATAAACTTCAAAAATGAATGAATAATAACTTCCCCGCCTGAAATATAATTCTGTTAACAAATAATTATTATTTTGAGCCTAATTGCAAATAAAAGTATTATTATAATCATAATTTTTGTTCATTGGTTTGTTAAAAAAACAGGAACTAAGCAGGATTGACTAGACAAGACTGCTGGAAGCTGTTAGCACTCTCTAGCTATTGAGGTCTCCTGTTCCTACGATGAATCAATTAATATTCTCAGGGCACACCACCGTTGGCACTGTCACCGCCCGGCTCATTTAGATTCATGCAGTGATGAATTTTCATTACCCAGGCCCCTGCTTCAGGTCTACCGCTCAAAGCCGATGGAGGAAGTGACCAGGCCATAAGTGTTTGTTCTGAGGAGAGATGCACGGGTGCCTAGTCGCGGTCGTCGTAGTTCAGATGATTGCATGGACTGCGGTGAGCACTCTGCTCTTACACAGAGGGATATCCAACCTTTGGGAGGGCCAAGGGGCATCGTCCGGATCGACACAGAAAGGCTACAACACTGGTGTCGTCATGTTAGTGGTCGCTTCTCTCATGATAGTGACCGGACCAGCATTCTTGATGGCGGTTGTCATTGAAAAATGCTACAGGAGGCACAAATTTAAAAAGGTAAGGGCCAGGTTTTTTTTTTTTATGAACCTCTGCAAATAAAAAGTTCTAAAAATAAGGTATTATTGAAAAATATTTCAAATTAAGGCCTTAACCCTCTCCAATATGTAAATTTCTAATTAATACATATTCCAGGCAAGTCAATGATAGACTTATTCTGTACTTGAAATATTAAAAATATAGATAGTCACAAAGTAATTAAATAAGTTTTTGATGGTTTTATATTAAAAAATAATTAATATGGAAATAAAATGCATATAATATACAGTTTACTTTTTAAATGTTATCTCCTGTGAATTTTGAGAAATATTGTAAAATAAGGGAAATGAAATATAATTTTTATTGGACGTTGTAATGAAATATTTTTTTAATTACAAAAAAAACTCACTAAATGGCCACGGACACTTAACCGGTACGAATAGGATGTACCTACCCAGATGTGTGGAATGAGGAATGTATTCCTCCCGATAAATAAAATTTATGTTAAAATATTTAAAATAAAGGCCTTAAGTCTTTCCAATGTGTATATTTCAAATTAGTACATATTCCAGATAAGTCAATGTTTCACCTATTCAGGCAGCTTATAGACTTGAAATAATCTTCACTAATACCTTGTGATCTACCATTTCCATCTATTTTTGGAGTATCACTCCCAGAATACTTATTCTAAAATACATGAATTTCATTTTTAGTTGCCTCAAGACGATCTACCACCGAAATATGAAGAAGTTGTCCTGGAAGACATGGCACCTCGGTATTCTTCGCTGTTTTTAAATTGTGAAAATTTAGATGCTAGTCAAACGTAGTTCAGTTGAAAAAATAATCAAGTATATACACTTACAATAATCTTATTTAGACTGACTAAAAAATGCTAAGTCTGGGTAGTTAAGAAAAAAAAAAAAATATATATATACAAGTATTGTATTGTAAAAACACAAAATACATTATTTATTTATAAAAACTTTAAATACTTAAAGTTAATTAAAACAATTATTATTTATCATAAAACTATTTTAAAATATATGTATATTTAAAAAAAAAAACGATCACTTCTTTTTTTGCTTTGGTTTTTGTTAAAAAAAAAAAAAAAGGTTCTATAACACTAATTATACATGAGAATCAGTCCAAACGTTTTAATTCCTGGACATGAGAAAAATCTTCTAGAAACGAAATGCAGTAACAAGTAACAAGTAGAACGAAGAACTATAAAAACAAAAGTCTTCAAGCAGATTACTATTATAAAAGATCATCATCGAGTTAAAACCAAAATTAACTAGTCATTATAAATAATGGAAGAGGTCAATTACATAACTACAATTGTAACTTGTAAACAAATTTGTACATTTAATGCAATCACAATAGGCGTTAACTGAAATATATTAGCCTGTCAAATATCATGAAGGCTTACAAGACTATTTCAATCAAGAAACATTTTATCACTTTTATTATGATCCTATATTTCTAAGGCAATTAAGTAAAAACAGATGAAAATTTAGATAGTTGATGTACAATCACTAATTTATAATTTCAGTTTTTATTCCTTAACAATTTTTGAAAATAGGTAAGTACAAAAATAAATACTAGGAAATAAGCTGCAGTGTCTTGGCTTACATTTCTTGTAAAAATAAATCGATCATTTCTTAACCTAAATATTTAAGTATAATCAAAATGGATTTCTCTAAAAATAACATTTTAAGTATTTTATGCTGATTAAGTGTACAAACAAAAACAAGACAGAAAATAAAAAAGCTCATTGTTTTTATCACATTTGTAAGAGTTTTCTCCATTCTCGGCCATTAAGTCAGAGAATCAGAGATATTTGATCAATGGATACTGCCTATCCACAGCGATTCGTGGGCCATTATGGTTTTATTCACCTAGAAATGAACGAGCCCGATTAAACGACTGCATTGTTCCTGTTGTTATTTGTCGGTGAGCGAGCTTTCTTCTTTTTCTGCCCGAGGTAAACAGTATTGTTATTGAAATAGTCCTGGATCTCGGACAGCATTTTCTTGTGAGTTTCGGGTAGAAATATGAAAACAAACAGCACAGAGAGCAGTGACATACCGGCGAATAGCCACTGAACTCCGTAGGATCCTCCAAGGAGATCGGGGAGAGACCTGTAGATCTGGAGTGCTGAGAACATGATGACATGAGCCAATGCGACTGTGAAACCTTGTGCGAACCCTCGGATCTCTGTCGGGAACAACTCTGCAGACATTGTCCAAGGTATGCTCATGAGACCAATGACGCTCAGCGACATATAGGTCAGCATACAGATCACGGGGATTATGCTGTGCTCGATCACGCCTATAAAGAAAATGCAATATGTAAGTTAGCAGGTAGATAGAAAAGAGAAAATATACCTATATTTATTGGGTTGCTACAACAAAGTGTAGCCATCAATCTTGAGGCATAGGTTTGATAATAATTAATTTATAGGGAGCAAAACGTTACCAATTTAAATTACAAAATAAAAAAATAATAATAATTTTTTAAGATAGGCTGTTTCATTTATTATTTTTTATTTGTACAATAGTATTCACTAAGTTTTTGGGCACCCTCTCTACTAAAATTTAATAAATCATAAAATTATAAAACAGATAGGTTTGTAATCACAAACCTTGAATAAAAAACTATTTTTTCTAAAATTAATTACTGACAGTGTCTCTTTTTTAAAACATCGCCCAAAAAAATCGGATAACATTACCCTTGTTAAATAATTATAAAAAATTATGTTATATCTTATTATTATAATAAAGGAAATATATATTACAGACCAGATGCTATTTGCCAGGTGTAGTAACCGGAAATCGTCAACACAATTGACATTCCCGTGCCACTCAACATGCACAAGGTCCTCCTTCCATACTTCTTTAGCAAAGCGCTCGTAAGGAGTCCAATCAACATTCTGATGAGACCAATGAGAATGGTCGACAGGTAAGGGTTGAAACCACTCTTCACTTCCTGCAATTTAAATGTTAATTTTTAATTTTCTGCATAAATAAAAAGATATTGGATTTCCATCATATTTATTGATGGACGGTTTGGTAAACTAGGTCTGTCTAGATCAGCTAGTCTCTTAAATACATTTGCAGTATGTCCAAATGTTCAGAAATAAATTTCATGAAAATGCAACATCTTTTCTTCATCAACCTAAGCCCATATCCCAACTAAGCACCCAATTGCACGTCTAACAAACAACCTGGAGTTCACGCAGAAAAACTTTATTATTTAGCCTTATTAAGTGTTTATTTAAGTATTATTGAGAAGAAGAATGGATAATAAGCTTACCTCAAAGAACGTTACAGCATAGAAAATTGTGATGTAAATTCCGGAATATTGTTGGAAGAAGAAAAGCATGAGAAGGACAAAGAGAGGCTTGTAACCGGTAGGCTTAGAAAATCCTCTGATGATCGTCACCCACATAGACTTGTCAGGTGTCTCTCGCTTCTTAGAGTTGATTTCTTTTTGCAGTATAGCCAATTGTTTCTCAGCAAGTCCTATCTGCAACAGAGAATTATCAATAATATCATTAGTAAATAGGCTTCTATAAACAAATTTAAAAAAAAAATGTAAAATAAAATAAAACAACTTAAGTACTATTGACGAAAAACATGAAATGGTGCATGTACCTCCAACTAGAAATTCAGAATGTTGAAAATAAGGATGTAAAATCTGAGCTTTTCAAACAGTAACAACAAATACTTCCAATGTTTCTTTGCTCTTTAAGTCTATAAATAATAAATTCAAAACCTACTGGCCTTGCGGTTTGTGCACTTGATTTCTAATATAGAGATCTATATCTCCACCAATCCAAGATTTTTTTTTCGGAAGGAGATGGGTCCTGTCAGGTTCCACTCACCCTGGGAAGGGAAAGGGTTGCTACTTTCAGCAGTAGCGAACTAGAAAACTAAAATAAAGGTTTCCAGAATTTATCCTCAGCACTGACACTGCTACTTGAATTTAATTCATTCTTAGAATTTTGTTTTTATAATGGATCAATCAGCAGAATAATAAAAGATTAAGAACTAAAAAAATTAATGGTATTCATTAGGATAGTGACACACGTGGAGTTGTAAATTAATTTAGAGAGCAAATAATCTCACTCCATAAACCTTTCAAACTTTCAATGACTAGAACCATCTTCAGATTTAAGTAATCAACTTAAAGAGATGCTCTATGATGCAATATATTGTCATGTTATTTTTAGTATATAAGATGTAATTTGAAAGAAGGATTATTATAAAATACACAATAAAAAGCTTAAATCCAAAAGAAGGGAATGTAACAGCAGGAAGTATGCGAGTGATTGGAACAACTAAGAAGAAGGTCAGGACTACAGTTCTTTACAGTTACTAGGAGGGAGCAGCTGTTGAGAGAGGCTATAAAGGAGAAGTGGTCAGTTTGGGGGTTGTTTGAGAAGAGATGTTGATGATGGTCAAACATATTTGACGTGAGTGTCCTAATACTTTGTACTTCCTCATATGTTGTCATACCTCACACATCATATTTGCATATTGGGGAAGTCTACAGGAGCCTGTTGAGGGAGCATTGCATTTGTAGGATCAAGACCACAAAACTCAATACTTGGATGGAGCAACGCAAGCATTCGACGGAAAACTTGAGAGGAACTCAAAAACTGTATATGAATTAAATTTTTATTCCTTTCATGTAAATGTTTGGTTGCTAAGGACCCCCTGAGATTTAATAAATTATAAGTGTAATTTACACTTTTCTTTAGTAATTAATTAAATATATTACACTATATAACTACGATAAACTATTACTTATTAAAATATGAAAATACAATAAACGTTCAAGAAATACAATCAATTTACAGTGTTAAAAACATTTTAAAAAAACACTAAAATACACATAAAATATTTTGCATTTTGCAAAATAAAAACAACCCCATAAAAAATAATCAACCATCATTTATTTATTAATAAATTGATAATTTAAAAAATATTTATATTTTTTGAGCACGTTGAGAGGAATATTTTTAAATGTTCCGTTTTCCTCTTTACAGCATCAATTGATTCAAAATATGCATCTTTTAGCACTGATTTAACTTTTGGGAAAAGTTAACAGTCGCTTTAGCAAGGTGCTAAATTGGGGGAATATGGAGGATGCCCAAGGGTAGCAATGTGATTGTGAGTCCAAAACTGCTTCACAGAAAGTGTTGTGTGAGTGAGCTGGCACATTGTACTGGCGAAAATTAAACCATTCTTTTTTAGAGCTATGGCCGTTACTCTCAGCTTCTTCAAAACTTGTTTATAATAACGCTGGTTAACTATTGTGCCTGTTAGAACACATTTTTCCATAACTACACTCTTCATATCGAAAAAAAAAAAACATATACATAAAAATACATTGCTTTGAATTTTGACTTGCTTTTTGCATTGATGATGACGGTGTTTTTTTAAGGCATTGACTGCCTTTTGCTCAAAAGGCTACAGCTTTAGGCAATCGTAAGCATTCAAAAGTATCCTGTTGGTGACTTGTGCAATTTTACTAAAAATTTAAAGTTGTTCTTTCTACAGAAAAGACAACCAAACTAAATGGTAACTCACAGTCATAGAGTATAGCCATTGTAGATTTTGAACATTGTAGAGTATTGCCGTCATGGTTAGTACTTGTGCAGTTATAACCAGTTCTCACTGCTTTGTTTACTGGCTGGAATTACACTCTAGTTATTTTACATAGCCTCATATACAATGTTAATAAGTTATAAGATATAAGAAAGAAAAAACTCACTTCAGTTTCTCCCCTCGCTAAGAACTGGAGTGCTTTGAGAGCTTGATCATTTTTTCCTTTGGTGCAAAGCCACAGTGGGCTCTCGGGAGACCAAATGAACATGAGAAGTACGGGAATGGAGCAGTAGAGGATGCCTGTCCAGGCGACTATCCTCCATGGCAACATAGCTCCAGTTATGAACACAAATAACATACCTGCAAATTTTTTTGTAAAAATTAAATAAGATTACTTTTTGTTTTAATTGTGAAAAATATTCTGAAGGAATGTTACGAAATAAAAAGTTTATCATGGTAGTAAGGAAACTTGGAAAAATTTGGACAGCTTTTTCCCTCTACCTGGGGCCGTGGAAAGGACTTAACTCTACAAATGTAGAGAAATATAAAACTTAAGAATCTCTTCAAATATAATAAGCCTTCCCGAAGGGAGAGGCTCTACTTTCAAACAGGTAAGGGGCAATTGCCATTCCTCTATTTGTTCGTTTTATGATAGCAGTGTTAAAAATTATTCACCAGTTTGAAATTTTATGGCATATTCTACATCACTTTGAAATTATATAGCAATAACAGGAAGTATGAAAAAAGAAAGAAGATATTTCAGATTAATCACTGCTTAAGAGATAATTAGGATTTAAAGTTATTCCAAAAAATAAAGTTTTGAGGGCCGAGATCGATATCATGCATTTAATACATTCCTGCCAACTTTAATATTTTTTTCAATATTTTCATTTTTTTTTTTTTTTTAATCAGAGAGTAAAATGATTAGATTCAATAATGATTGAAAGGTATTGATAAATAATTAACAAAACAAGAGAGGTAATTAAATTTTGATTTTTGGTGTCTTCTTTAGAGTTGTTCATTTTGAAGAAAAGTCACCATAAACCAAAATAAAGTATTTAATAAATATAATTTTCCCTCTTATTGAGTGTTGAACTTTTATATGACAAACAATTTATGTTGGTAAACAAGTTAACAAATAATAATTGTTGTTATTACCTAAAGATGTCATAGAAGGTCCAGTGCAAATAAGAGATCCTCTTAAATCAGGACGAGCAACTTCTGTAATATATACAATGGCTGGACTGGGTCCCATCGCTTAAAAAAAAATGATAACAGTTTGACAAATTAGATAATACGATAAAAAATTATAAAAACATTATTTAAAGTGAAAGGCTGGGTAGTCATTTGTTAAATATTAGGTAGACCCCAGAATCAAATTACAGTTAAATAGTCAAATATGAATATTTTGTCTCAAGAAACAAACTCGGGGCTCTCCTGATTAGGTTAAGAAAATGCAACAGGTACAATATTTATACAGTTCTGATTATAGGTATTTTGTGCGATTAGGAAATGATAAAACTTACTCTTTTTACGTTGAATCTCGACACAGAGTTATAGCTCTCAAATTTCAACATTGAGAACATATTGAATATTGAACAGAAAACAAATGATCAACAATCCCAATATGAATGAGACTTAAAGAGATCTCCTCTTGAAAGATACAAATAGTTTAAAAGTACAAGGATTGTCCCGGCCACTGAAGTGCGCTAAAATGTTGAATATGGTTCAGAAAACTGCACGGCAGTATAATGAAAGGGCTGCATTTGGTTTCAAATGCTAATTTAATATTTTATTTATTTAAAACCATGAAATAAGTTTTGATAATAGGTGAGGTGGTTATAACATATTCCACCATATTTCTCAAAGGCAGACCCCTAAATTTAATGCTAAGGACTCAACCATATTATAAAAAGAATACGATATACGGAGCACATTTTGAAAAATGGATTAATTTTGAATAACCTTAATAGGAGCTATTTGTCAGATTGTGACAACTAGAGAACTTTAGCCGCATCCTTTTATGCTTTCTTGCAGGAGCCATCATTTTATCTTGATCATTCGATTTTATATTTGACATTTTTCTTAATTCTATCTTAATTAATTCTAATATCTATTTATAATCTAGTGAACTGTTGATGAGGAGGGATTAATAATTTGAGCAATATAGTCTGACCCTTTGGTCCAAAATTTGTCCTATCGTTTTTCCAGCCATAACAAAACCCTTAATTGGGTGTTTCATCTCAATACTTGAATTCTTTATGTGGTTAATAACAAACTCAGATATAATATTTATTTGCTTTATGTTTTATTACTGTCACTATTACCCGATAATGACAAATAAACATAATTAAAAGATAAATTAATTCATTTCTAAGAAAATATAAATTTGATGGCAGGGTGAATCTTAATACTTTTAAATTATTGCATAATTTAATCAAGCTATTGATTTATTTATTGATATATTTAATTTAATAATCAGTCATCATGTTTATAAGATTATATTATGTTATATGTACCAATCGCAAATCCTGTGAGGAACCTTCCGACAAATATCATTTCGATATTCGAAGCAGTTGCGATCAGGATCCATCCTAAAATGTATGGCACGCAAGCGACACGTATGGTATTCAATCTCCCGATTTTGTCGACTAGGGTTCCGCAAAGGAATGCTCCAAATGGCACGACCAACACAGCAAGACTAGCTAAAATAAAAAATGAAATATAAACATTCAATATAAATAGATACAAATTTCAAAGAAGAAATAAATATGAAGTTAATGAAAGATTGGATTCACTGCTGGAATTTTGGAGGAGAAGCTGGGTGTCCCCAACCAATTTGGTCATCGGAGAAAGAATATATCATTGAGCTATCTTAGTACGAGCACTACCTCATTGGAGGAGCACCCGGCTGGAGATTGCGAGGTCATGGGTTCCAGCCCTGATCATCTCACTATATTTTGTCTTTGGCCAATAATAATTAAAAATAGTTTGACCAATTCCACACCTAATAGTTTTTAATAAAAAAAAAGAGTAGGAGTGTTATTTAAATATAGAGAACTGTTAGCCCCATTAAAATCCAATTAAGAAATGATCCATCATAGAATTTTAGTGATTAAGTCAAAGACTATTTTTTTCTCAAGTTTGTTGCTCTATGAGTAACAAAGCCAGTGAAAAAAATATTTTTTTATGCGATTTAAAATGAAAAATTATTTGAGAAGGTCCAATTTATTAGAAAGATTTATTACATTAAAATAGGCGTGATCCAAAACAATAATTCTAATTTTGTGTAAATAATACTGTTAAAAAGATTACAGTGGCATTTGCTTTTTATTTTTATTATTATTTTTTATGCTTTTTAAGGTGACTTTCAATTAAAAAGGTTTTATCGACTCAATAGAACAAAAATAAAGAATGAACCACTCTTCTGGCCCGTGAAAAGCTTAAAAGAACAAGAACTTTATTTCATTTTATGTTACAAATAGCTGCCAGACGCCAGAGCACTTTGAAATTACAACTAAAATACAATTAATACGTAAAACTAAAATATCCACTTGTGTGTACGTACGTAACCAAAATAAAAAAACTCTTGACAATAATATCATGATAGATTTTAGATTAGAACATTGCAATATATTATTTATCAATAAGCAATATTATAAACAATTATATGGTTTTTATTATATTTTAATGGTTATAATTTGTAATATTACTGAGTAGATGAAATTGTTGAGATGATAGTTACATATTCACAGCTACAACTATGAATTCCCTACACAATTCCTAACAAAAAAAAAAATATATATCCTTATTTACTTCTAAAACAAGGTTCACTCAGAAAAATCAAGGCAAATCTTCAACAAATCCAGTTCTTTATAATACAAAATTAACTAATTGATTTTCTTAAACAAATATTTTAACAATGATTTGAAGTTTATTTATTCCACATTCGTGGGATTTCTAGAAATTAAATTTATTTTCATTCTATACATTTAAAAAGTGAAACTTAAAATATGTTTATTAAAATACAGTAAATTTTATAAATTTATAAATTTTATAAATAAAATTTTCACTCACTTTTAACTTTCTCAAGTCATTTGGGATTTATGTTATTATTTTTTTCTTATGATTAAGGATTCATGAAAGACACAAAAAGAATTTCAAAGTCATTATAACAAACATTTTGAGAGCCTACAATACAAATCATAGTTAATGTCATTTTAACTATTTACAATTTCTTCTATTAAAAAGGTAATTTTCAGTGTAATGACAAGACAGCTTAGTCGATTAGATTAATGGAATAGCTCTCTCTCTCTCATTATATGCATTGATATGTAAAATATGGGCAAACAATTAATATAATAAAGAATTATGTTACTGTCGTCAAACAACGATAACAAAAAATATATGAAATAACTTGACTAATCTTAGATTAATATCATTAACGCTTACCAATCCATGATGTTTGTTCCTTTGTGACCGGTATATCGGAACTTTCTGCTTCGAGTTGTGGAATGAGGATAGCCGAGAAACCGACAACTATACCTACTGGCAGATGGAATGAGGCGGCTGCTATGCATGCTAAAATCTGTAATTTGTATTAGAATCTATTATTATACTAGTATTTCTGTGATGAGATTATCATTGAAAATTATCTGCATTTTTGAAGTAGATTACATACATTTCAACTCGCACAAAAGCAATTTCAAATTCATTTGAATTTATATGAATACATAAGCCATATTTGTAGTATATACATGATCAAAATATTAAAAAAAAAAATGTATTAACTATTGTCACAAAAATAACTGCAGTAAGGTTACTTTATTATTGAATGAATATGAGTAGATAATCAATTGAATATGTGTATTCCTGAAATTAAATTGAGCATAATTACAAAAAAAAAGGAATTTTAAAATTAAATTAAAATGGATAATAAGTTGAAATAAAGAAAAAAGTGATTACCGAAGGATGTAACCGTAATAACTGAAAGTTTTCTTCTAGCATTTCATCAGGGCAAAAACTGGAAATGAAATGAGGGAGATGGTCTGATCCCTATTAATATATCCCGGAGCATAACGACTTATTAAAGGCAGTCTTGGGTCAACAGACAGTGAAAAATCCATTTTGTCATTAAGGTTGCATAACCAATACAATAACATTGATACGTTTATTGGCCTCATTATATAAATATGAGTAAAGTAAGTATATAAATTCCACAGAAATATGGAGGCCATTTTTAAAAAAAATAATTTTTTTGTGAAGAATGGATTGAGTCAGAAAATATTTAAGCAGCAATTGAAAATTATGCCTAATATGAGGAACATAGGTAAAGGGTGGGTTTAAAACCCTCCCATTATTCATGAAACAGTTAATATAATAGCTAAAGTAAAGACATTTAAGTGAATAAATTGAAAATAAAATTACAGTAAAAATAATAAAAATTAATTGAAAAAATTTAATTTTTACGTAAGACTTTGATAATAGGTGCGACAGTTCTATTTTATACTGAAGACAGAGTATGGAAAAGGAAGCATGTGACGGATAAGATCTGGTTGTTTTGGGAGTCCTATGACGATGGCAATGAGTTTTTATTCTGTGAAATTAAAAAATTAGTTCATTTTTTGTGCTGATTCCAGCAAGACACAAACGGACTTGTTCATCTTTAAAACGAATCGGGTCTTATCAAAGTTTCCCTCGAATTTTCTTTTCAAATCACTTCTTATCTATCTTGATATATATTATAAATTCTTATGCTATATTACAAAACAATATAGCAGAGCTTGCATTATGTATATTTTAAATTAATAAAATTAAGAATTTAAATTTTCTTTTGGCTAAACCAAAATCTGGACAAATTAGTTACTTAGTCACCAAACCCGCACCTTAAAAAATCTGTAACTAATATATTTATGATCTTGTTCACTTCAGCTCCTACCTTGAGGGGTCAAGAATTATTATAGTTTAAAAACATAAATTATGTGATCAAAATTTTTTTTTAGGATTTTTTAATATATTTTAGAATCGTAACATGCTCATGAGTTATAATAAATAGATGATCATCTATTTTTGCAATGGATTAAAGGGGTTACATTTTTTTAAATTACGTTGTAGAAATAACTATATCAACTTTATCGATGATTTTATAAATATTCTATAATCGATAATAATTATATAAAACTGCAATTTTCCCTAAAACAAATACACAGCAGACAGACACAAACAAAAGTCATAAATATAAAAAAAAGTGATAAGCCCGATACAAATTAGTCAGATATGTACACTTGTCATACTAACGCACTAACGAATTCTACTTAAGAAGAAGATGCATTACTTACACTTTGGTATCCCTGAGCATACAACATTAAAAATTTATTAATTAAAACCAAATGGATATAGTTTTTTTTTTATTTACAATTTAAAATATAAAGATGGAGGATAAAATGGACAATTACCTGAGGATAGAGTTTCTGGTGGTGATGAACTTTATTTTTTTTTGGATCAAATCGGAGATCAAAAATACTGGCACATTGTTCTGTCGCTGTTTCTTCAGTTGTCTTTTTTTCTTCTTTAATCAAGCATTTTTCAGTCTCTTGGGGGTTACTGTGAACATAATAACAAATAGTTAATATTTGTAAATGGTAAATGACGCATGGATAAAAACAAAATATCAAAATAAAATATTAATAACAAAGTAACCAATGCTAACTGAAAGGCAAAATGTTCTTTTAGGAAATTTAGTGAATTCCATTAACCAGCTATTTCAAACAAACAGATGCTCTAAGATATAGCAGATAGTGAACCAAAAAATATTTCTTTATAAGTAAAGTAAGACAGATAATAAACCATGCAGCTTATTAAGTGGGATGTAGTCTACTATTACAATGATTGACGGTAAAGTACTTAATAGTATCCCGGTGAGTACAGATCTACTTCAGGGACCTAGCTATTCTCACGACCTCTTGATCTCCCCAACTCCTATATAAAGAGGACCACGAAACCATCGTAATCGCACCCCTACATTTTACACTACCCACTGAGGATTGTCCAGTTGATCCGTGGCAATGAGGGCCTCTCGCCAATTGGCATTAAAAGTGTTAAAACTTTATGTAATTATATTCCACTGAAGTTTCAACTCATACTAAATAATATTAATTATGATTTAAAATCATAAATACAAAAGTATTTTACATATTATTAATAATAACGGCTAGATCATTTTAGTATCATAAGACATCATGTAAAACATGGAAGAAAGATATGCTGCCTAATTATTTGTATTAAAGAGAAAAAGTAATGATTAAGTCGAGTTTCGAACCCGGTACCTTTTTCTGATTAACATTCAGACTATCCGTATTTTCTTTTGTAGGTGTCTTTTTAGCTTTCTGAAAACAGCAAGTTGTGATATTTTTCAAAGTAAAATAATCAATCTATAAATGAGTGAATGAATTATTAATAAAATGGTATTCTGGATAGAGTGGGGGGGGGAGAGGATAAAAAGGAAAAGCCGTTAATACTTTGCACCATAAAGGTAAACATTTGAAAATCATTTTATCAAATGAATGATAATCAACTTCTACACAATTGACTGTAAATGAGTAGGTACTCATCAACTTGTCAGGTTTGATAGAACATATCTTTCAAATAGTATTCATAATTGATTGATTTAAGATGAGTGATTGTGATGCTTTGACGGTAAAATGTGACCGATTATCTCTCCAGTCTATTTACTGGTTAATTTAACTTTGAAGGATGACTTCATAGATAAATTCATTTTTATTTTTCATAAAACTTTGGAAGTAGAGCCTCTTGGCTCTACGAGCGATCATATTTTTATGTTCTTGAAGAAATTTATGATAAGCACATAATCAAGCCATAGTCACGCCATAAATATATCAGCTTGAGTTGTCTCAGGCTTCATCAGAACATTTGAAAACTTCGTCCCTCGGAGAGATGTCCTTTAAATAAATGGCCAAGAATTAATCGTGCTTAAGAGTAAAAGCAATATTTTTATTTCAATAGCTTTGAACTAAACCCTCAATTAGAAAATGTGCTTTATTTATTAGAGTATTTATTTTGATGCAGTAATACCAATTGAAGCACAGCTCGGTTTTTGTTTAGTTTTCTGTGAATAAAGTAGGAAATAATTTTGTATACTAATTTGCATGTGATGAGATATCGTGATTGATAATGAGAATAAACACGACAAGGAAATCATGATAAACAAATAAATAAATAGATAATTGGGTTATTACAGTATAGTGTATTATTACCTCGCTCACTGGCAGCGCTAAAAAATAGAACTCGATATTTTCAGGAATGCGACAGTTTAATTATTTTATTTTTTTGTAAACCCGAAGGGTTGAGGCTCGTGGTTCGTGGCCGGCACGTGGTTCCAACTCTGACAAATCCTAATTCCTCTAGCTGACTAAACTTGACGGTTTCAATTTTAAACTAAATACATTTAATATTTTATGACCTTCAAGATAACATTACAATATGACGAGGAGTAATTTATTTGAGCAATTACAGAAATATATAAATACAAAATTGGTCCTCTTCTTCTGGACTTTCATCAAATAGTATGGGGAGCGAATGATACATCCTGTTAACAGGGGGTGCACTAGTCCCCGGGTGGACCCTGAAGGGGTCATTGTGGCTTGCGCCAGATTGAGTTGCCCTCTTGCCAAACTCCCAATTTTTTGAGCAATTTGCTCTGAATTTACCACATTTTACACAAAAAAAAAACAAACAAAGGAAAATCAAAAAAAGTACATACTATTGCTATTATCTTTCTCCATATTTTCTGATTACAATCTCACACATCTTGTTTACCCAGCTTTTGTTTGCTGTAGCTGTAAACCAGGATTTCCAGTCTTCGGGCCACTCTATTCCTTCTTTTTCCATCTTCCTTCTCAGGAGGAATCTCTCTCTGTCTGCTCTGGGACAGTGGAACACCTTGTGTTCCAGGGTATCCTCCCTTCCACACTCGCATATCTCGCTCTCCGCCAAGCCAAACCTATTGAGATATGTTCTGCAGGCCCCGTGGCCTGTCACTACTTGGGTTGTCCAGTGGTCCCAGTCCCCTCTTGCTTCTAATTTGACTTTTGGGAACACTTCATACACCCGTCGACCTGTCGTTCCTTCGTTCCAGTGTTGTTGCCACTCGCCAAGAGCCCACTCCTCTACTATTTTCTTCATGCCATCCACTCCTTCTCCGTCAATTTCGTCCTCCTCTATCCACCTGTCTCCCAGCTGGAAACCTCTCTGCATCCTCACTTCGTGCATATATGCCGCTACTTGCATACGGATTCTAATGGGGAGAACGCCGATCAATACCATCAGCGCTGCTGTTGGGGCAGTTCGGTAGGCTCCCACAAGGATGATTCTTTGAAATACTTCCATCCTTCGCCAATCGATCGCGTTCATGCCTTTCATTACAAAGCCGGCTCCGAAGATGCACAGCGATTCTACTATGCCTTTGTATCGTATGCCTCCCTAAGTTTGTTGGAGGCCAGCACTGCCCGCTCAAACTCCTCGAAGACTGAGGAGCTAGAGGGAAACCCCAAATCACCCCCAACGCCCAAGGCACTCAGGGTGACGTCCCCTAAAGTAGGGACCTCACCCCTGCTACCTTCTTCGGACTCCGCCATAGGCGATTCCTATGCCCTCTAAAGCCAAGAAGGCGACTGTCCGAACCAAACAACAAAGACGGAGCCCTCCAAGCCTCCACAGCACTCAAAAATCGCCTTTCCCCTCGAATTACGGGTGGAAGGGTGGAAAGAGAAGGTCTAGACCTCTGAAAGTTCAGAGGCCTACACGGTCTCACCCTCCTCGGATCCTTAGAGAAAACCTGACCAAGATCGTACCACCCGATCCCGAGATACCGGGGAGATAATCCCCGGACCGGGAAAAAAGCTGGTCCACGGATCCACCCGAAGGAGTCTCCCTGGAACAGCAACAGTGGCCGATCCGGTAAGCCCTGTCTGCCCTCTATCCAAATCCACTCCAAAAGCCCCACCTCACTCCTAATCCCCTTATCACTAATTCTTCCGGGACAAGGTCTGGCTCTCCCCACCACTGGCACCTAACACTCCCAAGCAGCCCACCGAAAAGGTAGACACCCGTAAATAGCTAAGAGCCCAAATTTCACTCCCTTAATCCCCTCTATTCCCTCTGTCACCTAAAAAATTTTTTTTTCAAAAAACCCTAGCCACAAAAAACTTATTCCCATACAAAATTTTGCCCCCCTCCCAAAAAAAAACTGTTTGGTAGAAATTCACAAAAAAACTAAAAAAAATTTCCCCTCCACTCCCTACACACCTAGCACCTTTCAAAATTAAAAAAAAAACAAGAAATTACCAACTTTAGAAGAACAACGATGTACGCCGATGTGCACCCGACGAATGCTCGAGAGCAACTGAAATGATAACAGGAAAAAACAAACAAAGTTTTCAACATATAATGACGCGAAATTAAACTATTTAACTCAAGAGTTAGTTGTATTTGAAAACTCTTTGAAACGTGCTATTTTAAATTACTGAGTTTTTTAAAAATTCATTTGTTAAAATAATAATGCATTATTTGTTTTTAATTAATAATTTTTAGGTATATAGACTTTTTTTTTGTACTAATAAGAAAAAAATAAATGTGGAAAAAATCTGAAAACGTGATCTATTAATCAGCAAACTGTCGTGTTTATTTCAAGGGCTGTTCTAGACTATGAAAGTTCATCTTTTCTTTACGATTGAGAAAAAAATCAAAGAAGGTAATTCATAAAAAAAATTCACAAATAAAATTGCCTAAATATACACGCATAAATGTCAATTAATAAATCAATTTTTACTTAGCCATATTGTTAGGCGTAGCTATGCTAAGTTTAAACTATACAACTACAGTGAAATTCCGATTATTCGTATTTCCGGCTAATTCGTACAAATTTGCCGGTCCCCAGAGAAAATCCCGGTAAGTGGTATAAAAACAATGCATTTCAGTCCTCTCGGTAATTCGTATTATTTTTAGGCTCGAGGTCACTTAAAACGACTTATAATACGTATTTCCAGCTTAAAAACCTCGTTAATTCGTGCTGTTTCAACAAAGGAAAAGAGGACAGTGAGAGACCAGAGAGCAGAATGAGTGCGAGATAAATGTTTTATAGGAAATCCCATATGTAATTCGTACTCTTCTTACTGAAAGGAAATAAGGAGAGGAGAGAGGGAAAGTTTTAGGAATTGTACTAAGCTTTTCTTTCGTTTCTACAGTTCAGTCTCGTTTTCGTTATAGTTGTGACACGTTACCATGCCTCCGAAAAAAGTTAGCCTCTCTATTAAAGAGAAACAACAAATCATAAAGGCTGCTGCCGGTGTCTTTAAGCAAAGTGACATATCCAAGCGTTTTAACGTCCCTCGTTCCACGATCACATCAATCCTGAAGAACAAGGACAGAATCACTTCCCAGACATCAAGCAGCAAAGTAAAACACTTCAAGTCTAGTGATTACCCACAACTTGAAGAGAACTGAAGAGAAAAAAGTGGTTCGCGCAAGCAAGGAATTCAAATGTACCAGTTGGAGGAAATATACAAAGGAATTGACAATACCCGTCTGCAAGGATTGCGTCAAAAAAAAATTACGGATTTTTTCCGTACAAATGATTAGTGTTTATTTAATCAAGAACATAAGTATGTACATATTTTTTATTGCAAGTATTGTTTATTGTTTAGTTTAGTATCAAGCAGTGTTTATTGCATAGTTTTTGTCCTTATTAAATTGTACATACTTCTTAATACATACATGTTTGCATTAATACGTTTTTTTAATTCTGTACTTCCGATAATTCGTACCAAACTGTCAGTACCTTGACAATAAGAATTATCGGGATTCTACTGTATTGCTTTGTCTTTAGTGGTGAGATGGTGTAATTCATAAACAGTATCTGATTTACTTTGCTTCTTAACTATTATTATTATAAAAAATCATAATTTTATGATGTGTTATTTTACGGAGCGTTTGCGTGATATATCATATACATATAATATATACATATACATGTATGTATTAAGTTTTTATATTATCAGCTCAGACTACTAATAAATTCCGAATATTTTGCCATATTTTTCCTTCGGTTTAAATTAGCGTGGCGAACCGGATTGGGGACCATAGGACAATAAACAAACAATCGAGTTTGGAATATTTTAGCATGTAGATGTGACTGGTTTCGTTCCGGTTTTTAAAACAAAAAGAAATGTCAGGTCGAGTTGGCTGTCAAGAGTCTGAATGTTTGTCAACAAACTGCGTGCAGTCGAACAATATCAACAACATCGAACATTAAGGATAGAAATTGGCGGTCTAACAACAAAGCGAGACCTTTCCCTACATTGAGTATACAAATACATACAACAATTTTTATTTTCAAATAACCAATCTTCTACAAAAGGCGCTAACAATATATAATATTACTTTTTGTTATTATTAAAAAAAAACAACCTTATGTCACCATTTACTGTGTCGCGCTATTGATCTTTAACGATTTTCCATATGCGCATATGGTTTAGTTTATTTTGTATTCGTATTTTAAAGAAAACTAGCATACTTTTTGTTTGGTTTGTATCTTATAATTTTGATTACATGTTACAGATATCTGTTGTGTGACAATTCATCAGCTACCCACGCTGCCCTAATGTTTTGTCTTGTTTACTTTTGCTTTACCCATCATGCTTAGTGCTTGCATTCTTTTATTGTTAAACCTGATACAGGCATAATTAATAAGACCTCAAACGTTGCCTACAAATAGACTTGATGGAAACTTCACAACCATTTTTCATCAAACCATTCCGGCCTGCCAATAAACGCTTCAATAAATTTATATACTCACAGCTAATGGTGAATATAATTTAGAAGAGATATTTCTAAAAGTTGCTATTCTTGTTGAGAATACGGTCAACAACCATTCAGTTCGATTATTGTTGGAGCTGTTAAAGTCTATAAGTGACAAAAATGAGTTTTTTTTTTACCCTAAAAGCTCTTCTGCAAGAGAATAAGAAGAATCGCTTTTGAGACCTAGGAGTAGATACTGGAGGAATGAGTCTGTTAGCTCGTCAAATACTTAAAGCGTGTCTACTTACTGCGGAGACCCGGGTTCTATTCCCGAATTCCTCAAAAGGACCTTTGCTTAAGGGGTAATCTCTCTGTAGTTTCATCTCTCTCTCTCTCTCTCTCTCTCTCTCTCTCTCTCTCTCTCTCTCTCTCTCTCTCTCTCTCTCTCTCTCTCTCTCTCTCTCTCTCTCTCTCTCTCTCTCTCCCTCCCCCTTTTCTATTTCTCTCTCCCCCTTCTCTCTCTCTCTCCCCTTCTCTCTTTCTCTCTCTCCCCTTCTCTCTTTCTCTCTCCCCCCTCCTTCTCTCTCTCTCTCCCATTCTCTCTTTCTCTCTCCCCCCTCCTTCTCTCTCTCTCTCTCTCTCTCTCTCTCTCTCTCTCTCTCTCTCTCTCTCTCTCTCTCTCTCTCTCTCTCTCTCTCTCTCTCTCTCTCTCTCTCTCTCTCTCTCTCTCTCTCTCTCTCTCTCTCTCTCTCTCCCTCCCCTTCTCTATTTCTCCCCTTCTCTCTCTCTCTCCCCTTCTCTCTTTCTCTCTCTCCCCTTCCCCTCTCTCTTCTCTCTCCCCCCTCCTTCTCTCTCCTCTCTCCCATTCTCTTTCTCTCTCCCCCCTCCTCTCTCTCTCTCTCTCTCTCTCTCTCTCTCTCTCTCTCTCTCTCTCTCTCTCTCTCTCTCTCTCTCTCTCTCTCTCTCTCTCTCTCTCTCTCTCTCTCTCTCTCCTCTCCTCTCTCTCCTCTCTCCTCCTCTCTCTCTCTCTCTCTCTCTCTCTCTCTCTCTCTCTCTCTCTCTCTCTCTCTCTCTCTCTCTCTCTCTCTCCCTCCGTGAGGTGTTGCCCAATGGATAGCTATTTTTTGAATTCCAGCAACTGCGTTAGTTTATTCTGCGTTGAAGTTATAAAGGCTTCGGCCCATTGTCCTTGCAGTTGATAGTTTCCTGGTGACATACCATGACTTCACTTTGTAGCCCTGTGCTAGGTCATGAAACATGCCATGCATTGCATTCGAAACGTTGTCCATTAACAAACCCTTGAGCTAACCTTGAACAATGAAGAATTCAGCAAAGATATTTGCAACAGTTTATTTTTCTTCAACATCTGGTCAGAACTTCCACGACCTGGTTCGATTTACTTCTGCAGTTTGATTCGTCTTTATATTTATTATTCGCTTTTCCGATGCAGTTCGTATCCAAAAGGCTCATTTTTATCACTTAAAAACTTCACATTTCCTTTCTTACAGTCTGTGATCTTTTTAATTTCCAATCGAAAAAAACTTAGATTAAAAATGAGCAAAGCTTATAACAAACAATATTATAATCAAGAATCCAACTTTTGCGGATAGCTACACCAGGGAAGCAAATACCTCTATTCAAAGTAAAATTATAGAAGTGAGCTTGAGTATTGATATGAATGAGATCATAAATCATGCACGGCCTTCCCACTCACTTTTGCAGTATCTTGACCAAATAGTTCGACAGTTATATAATGCTAATAGTAGAAGCTAGTGTATACCTGCCTCGAGACTTCATTGAAGTCACTGATATTTTTAAGTAAACAACCGCATTCCTTCCAAGACTTCCATCCCAATTCCTTGATCTACCTTTCTCTTATACACATATGCCTCAGCTTTAGCACCAGTCCCCACTTGTTTCCCAGACACTCGTCCCTAAACATCCGACCCAGTATGTAGTAACATAACTCTTAATATTTGTATATACCAGTGCTATGCTTGTACTTCATAATAAAGCTTTTCTTTCTTTTCTTTTAAAAGACTCTCCTCTACAAAGATTATTTAACCAACGACGGACCAAAAAATACATTTTTTTGGTTCGGGGAAAAAAAAAATGGATATCACAAAGGCTTGGGGATTCGGCAAATGACAGGCCAGTACGGATCGATTCTGTAGTAGTGATTTTCAACTAGTTCATAATGGAGTTTTCAGATTTGTACAAGGGGGAAACTGTTATAAGGAATATATCACAAGAAGGACGTAAAGATAAAAACCAGACATATGATGTAGTTTAGAGTGTTCTTTGAGCAAATACTACTGAAGAAGGACACGCCTGACAATGACGCGTTGAAAAGAAGATCACTTGAGATTTGGACAACCACGCGCTGTGGGGTTTAAGGCTTTTAACTGAGGACCCCTTGTTGTGGGTTCGTTTCCCTACTGACAGATGTAGCGACTGGAATAGAGCGGTTTAAACCAGTTATGACAGATGGTCCAGCGTCGAACCAATACTTCGGCTACAGGTACTTTCTCAAACGGCAATGTCCACATTATATGCAAATAGGTCATGTTCCTCTCTCTCTGGGTCAACAAGCTCCTCTATAATCAAGGATGGATTTTGTCAAAACAAGGTATTTATTATATATCACACAGGCTAAAGTATAATATTTATAACATATACATTATTTATAGTTCATTGTTAGCAGCGAATAATATATATTAGCCCCTTTAAATTCAAAGATAATTATATACAATTATAGATCCTCAGGCGAATCGAATCTATTTACAAATTATTTCTGTATTTCCTGTAGCATCGCTACATTATATACAGCCTTTGTTGTTTTATAAAAATTATATAATGGAAAAAACAATTATAATGATACATATTATACGTGACTGGACTGAACTGACTAATAAAGGTGATGGGGCTCACCTTTTTGATCAAACTTAAAACTAACTTACATACTAATTCTTAACCTAATTTTTCCTTGATAGTCTGTTGCCATCGATGTGGGAATGGTGGTGGGGTCATAGTGTTAAACACTGGGCTTGTGAGATGCTGCAACGCGTCAAAAAACTTGATGTGTCTCCGGCGGATGAACTCACCCACCGACGGCACACCAAACAACGGGTGCAGGTCAACGTTCTTTAACCTCTCGAGAGAATAATACAAATAAATAAAATAATATAAATGAGTAGAAGAGAAGAGTTTGTTGAGAGGTTGCCTTGGCTTGTCATAAAGTCAGCTACTTCATTCTATAATAAACTGGCAGACTCTGGTTACATTATATCATATGTTTTCTTATTATGCATGTCTGTTCAATATACCTTCTTCGTCTATTATCTATACATCTTTATAACTCCATTCTATCAACTGTCACATATTAATATCAGTTCATTAGCTGACCATACGTCAACTATATCTCCACATTTTGTTTTGTGTTCTTTTTGAACCTAACTTTAGTTACTAATTATTACCAATCATGTTTAATAATAATAATCTTTTCTTGTAATCAGCACATGATGGAAACGTATAGTTTATCTAAACGTTGACTGATATTAATGGAACAAACTTTAAAAAGAACTCACTTTCATAAACTTAAACCGATTTCCCAACAAACTCTTATACTCATTTATTTGTGAAGATTTTTACCGACTAAATGCTTTTACATTTAATTATTTATATGATATTAACAAAAAAAACTCTTAGCAAGCAATAATAATAATCTATAAAAATATACGAATATCTGTTCAAATGCAATGAACTTTGAAATGTATGTAGGTTACATAAGCACATACTATTTTTACCATTCTAATGAACATTATAAATAATGATTGTTGTTGAACAAACATAATTGCTGTGCCAACTTCTTCACCAGGAATAAATAAAAGTTAACCTCTTCTCGGAACAGAAAACACCCGCCTACCTTCCAATATTTTATCAATAAATCTTCGGCGTCAGTTTAGAGAAAGGGAACTAGTTCATGATCCCGACACGGCTGGAGTTCACTAGGGCAATAAAAACTCACTCATTCGCTGTAGGCAGGAATGATCTGCCTATATGGGGCAGAAATTCAGAACTTTTTCAGACAGTCGGAATCAGACACTTGAAGTGAACACTGCTTTCTCAATCTGCACTTGTGCTTGCTGCTCTACTCGAACCAAGCCTTTTTTATTTAATTACCTCTGCACCCCTATTTCCTGCTATGTTTTAGTCCGGCGTTGCAAGACCTTCCTAGTAGGATTCTCTGGCTTTGTCACGCTAAAACTAGCAAAAACTTGGAAGGGATCCCATATATATATAAACGAAGATCTCTGGGGCTCTACAAAAAGTACCTAGTAGCGTCTGCCTTGGGATCCCGAAGGTTTTCGCCTACTGTCGGATCCCGAGTGTGAACTCGTGGTCATTCCATTTATCGTCTCCTCAACATAGTGCACTGTCTGAGCATAAGTTCTAACATCTTATGGAGTCAGATAAATAACAAATATGAATTAAGTAGCCCGCCGACTAGGCCGCCCGCAATGGTCTTAGACCACAGGTTTATTTATTTCTGACTCCCGCCAGGCAGTCCCGGGTCGACGAGACCTCCCCCGGCGGGCGCCCCCGATAACAATAATAATACATAGATATATAAAACACAATAGCAACAATATATATAAATTCAGAAAGAAATATATAATTTCTCGTTAAGCTTTCCTCTCCCCTATGCTGACTTGAAAATATGTATTACAATACATATAGATATATATAGAGAGAGGTATGATGAACCCTGAATCGAGTAGATAGAATTAGGTATGCAAGGTCACAAAAGCGACATAGCGCCAAGGTGAGGCGACATAAAAACCCTTGGGCCAACTGAACGCTGTCCAAATATTGACAACAGCAACAGCAGGAATGGCACGAGACAACAGGGTCTATCCCATCGACGCAGTTTGGATCAGACTCAAAAAGTGACTCATGGCAATTTAAACCAGTCTTATGCGTGCATGCTAAGCTTCCTCTTTCAACTGAAGAATAATATTCAAACTCGATGCTACAAGTACCGATTACTTCGCCATATTTAGGGTCGGTTGATTTTTTTTTCAAAATTATCCTTATATTTTCGCCTGTGCCTGCCTAGGTTATTTTGAGTCCTCCTATTTGACATATGAGCATGACATTTTTATTTAATGACATAAAAAAATAATTAATGACGATTAATGAAAAATGTTTTACACTCCAACAAAAAATAATCAAGATTAAATATTAATTACTAACAAGCTGTAATTAAAAACAAAATATCTTATCGAGTTGGATATGAAATTACAGATCTCGAAGCGTTATTCAAGAATACGAATTTGGGTTTTAATAATAATTATAATAATATAATGATAATAAAAAGTTGGTATTTAATGGACAATAGTACAAAAACATAAAATCAGATTAATGACAAGTTTATTTTAATAACTACTTATTTATTCTAACTATTAAAAACTCTAATAAGAGACCCTTGTGTATTTAAAAGAAACAACTGTTTGAAAAACACACTGGATGGCTTCATATTTTTTCCAAAGATTTTATGAAATTATTACCAAAATTATTCATTTCACAGAAACGGGCGTTGAGAATAACTTTTTCAGTTTTTTGTTCGTTTTTTATTTTTTTATTTAAGGCCCTGACCGTTCGATGGATCCACACAAGGTGATTAATTCTCACACATAAGAGCCAACTTAAAAATTGAGCTATTCTGATAGAATTCATCATTAGTACATGCGCTAGATACAGATTACGAAACAAATCTTTATTGCGATAAGATTACAATCTGCCTTATTGGACAATAAGTAATTGTGTTCAATGTTCATACCATATTTACAGTTCTTCATTCACTCGCTCATTCATTACATACAGCCCAGAGACCTCCCAAGTCCACATGGTTGTCACCTCCCTCGCATGCGAAAGAGAAAGCGGAGTCTTGGGAATTCCCCCATGCTCCTTTATCAGCCGCGTCAGCAGATAGGAGCCAGTGGAGGCTGACGAAGAGCGCGGGAGCCACATACGCTCAGGACATGATTGGAGAAACTGGCCATTGTCAGGACTCCCACTGTTTCGCATTTATAGCAGGTAACCCAGGCCACTGCCGTTTTAGTCTCCGAGGAGGATTATAAGGATGAGTGGTGCAGTGCAATGACTGTGCTAGGGGATTAGGGCTGGATAGGTTACTATGGAATTTCATGAACTTGGAAGGAATGAGTTCAAGAATGTAATGAAGGGTTTTGTTGCTGACTTAATAACGGACATTGACTATTGTTCACAGTACTTTTGGTTGAAAGGATTGGGTATGATTGATGTCCAGATTGGCTTAAGTATAACTTTGTAGATTAGTAATTTGTTTTCTAGTTCTAATTTGTTTTAATTGAGATATGGGATGTCCTTTGAAGTAGTCTGTACAGTTGTCCAAAGCGTCTGTTTAGTTCTAATCTTTCTGGCCTCGTGAGTGGCTTCTATGTCAGCCTTTGTCAAGATGGAAGCTTAAATACTGCCTCGGATACAGGAAGAGGAATGGATTAAAAGAAAAACTAGTGGACAGGAATTGCGGGAGAGGGTAATACTAATGTGGGAACATTAAATACATACGTGAGAGTAAAATAAACAGGTTTAAAACTGTATTTTTTTTATTTTACAATGGAAACTTTTTCCTTGTAGCCATAGTTTGAAAACTGGCTCTCAGAACATACTACTGCTTGTTTAATACAATAATAGAATTTCAATCGCGAGTGAGGCCTTCGCAAAACAGCATTCCTAAGCAATAACCCCAACAGCATAGACTATGTAAATAATATATACAGAAGAATTGCTCATTGAATGCTTTAAGAATAAATTAAAAAATTAAATAAACGACGAAGGTTCTGGGAAGGCACGCGCGAGAAGATTAATCTATCAACCACTGATAAGAACACAGTGACTCTTTGACAACATGACGTAATATTGCTTCCTTATCTCGCATGCTATTAACTTCATGCTAAAAATGCGAAAAAAAGAAGTTTAAAAGTAATCTTTTTTCGGTTTGTAACAAATATCTCGCAAATTAGTGATTTCAGCAAAAACTACTTACTATACATATACCAAATTAAAGTGCACAAAATTTCCTGTAATAAAGTCATTAATTTTTTTGCCCGTTGAGTCAATGATTTAGGATGTGGTTATATGCTTGTATGTTATATGTATACAAGGTTTTTTCGTTTTAATAGTACAGTTGTATTTATTCAAAATAGTTTTCTTTTTTTTTTTCCTCATGAATAACGGCTATAGCAAAAATTGTGAAAATAACATATTTTTCAACCTCACTTTCTCCTAAACGTTTGATTTAACGAAAAAAAAATGAATACGATAATTTTGACAGGAAATTTTGTTTGCTTTGATTTTGTATATAAAGTAATTTATGCTAAAACCACTAGTTCATAAGATATTCGAGAAAATGTGAAAGACCTTTAAACTCCCCCTGCCCTAGGGAACATTTAGTATCTTGTAGATGTCATTCCCCTCATCAACTAAACAGAATTTTAGAGCTATATAATTTTTTTTTATTCTTCGTTGTCTGGACTGCTAAGTAAACAACTTTTGTCAGGGTCAACCGTACCCACATTTTTCTTCCTTTCATGCCAGCTGCACCACTCTCTGGAAATCTCTCCCTCCTAATATCAGCCAAGATTCATCGTTTAAACCTCCTCACCAGACAGATAGAGGCTTGCTAGCTTGAGATTTTTTCTCTACTTCGACTTTAAATCTAAATGTTCGCTTAGCACTCTCCTTATTTTTTACGATTGTTTATTTATCTGGTTGGATTTATTTACTGGAATGCATTTCATTTTTTTTTTTCAATTACTTAGTTGAATGTCAGGTCGTCACGAGGGGGTGCCTAATTACCCTAGCCCTAGTGATTAAGTGAGGGTTAATAAGGCTATGACCTAGACAATTGCCTCATGACGGGTCTTACTATCTGGCATATTTGATAGGTATGTGCCCCGACATTGCACTATGTTCAGGAGAAGAGGTATAGGGTACGTACTGTAAGTACCTTATGTGGCCTTAATGAATGACCACGAATTCACACTCGGTATCTAAGGGTAGGCGAAAATCGTCCGGATCCCAAAGGCGAGTGTGAACCGGAGAGAGGCTGACTGAATTGCCATGGGAGACACTACTACTTAAAGTTCGTAGGGCCCCAGGTGACCGTCGTCCTCAAGGAAGAAATCTCTCCCAAGGAGGTGCTAGTGTTAGCGAGACGAAGGGAGAGAATCCCACCAGGAAGGTGTGGGGTCTGACAGAGTCGGGCTATAACATAAGGTTAGGAAAGAGAGATGCAGATGTTTTCATAATATAAGAACGCTAAATCTTAAAACATCAGTGCAGCTGCAAGTACCAGGTCAGTGGTGAGCCGTAGTTAGAATGAATTATTGGCTAAAGCTAGGGGGTATATATAGCCACAAGTAGCCAATGAGCTGGGGTCTTATTCTGGCCAACCGCATCGCAGGGTTGGATGAAGCTCGACTGTTCTAGACCAGGGACCAGCCCCTCCATGGCCAGGGTAGTTACCTGGTGCACCTGGCTACCTGGGCCTGCCTCTCAGCTCGTTTTGCAGCTACGTCTTTTATTGTTTACAATATTTACACTGATATGACTTGTGGTTTGGTAATACTATTTCCATTTTTTTAAATTAATTTACAAGATATTATAAACAATTTACAATAGAGTATAGGGCGCTTCATCTTATGCAGATAGCGGTCGCTACATAGAAGTTTACAGTTTATTTTACATTATTTTTCTTCATCGTGTGATATTTTATCATTATTGCTAGAATAAAGTTTTTCTTTTAACTAACTATCAATTGCATTCTAGCGGTAGTCCTTGAGCAGTTCCTAGCATTGACACTACAGTAGCCGGCAGACGAGTCACTAACCTTCGCCATTGCACATCCAGGTAGTGAGCAGCCAACACCTGTCTCAAAACAATCTCTTCAAGTTCAGACCGAGGCAACAGAACTCCTGGCCCAAGGTCCAGTGAGAGTATCACTTCTCTTCCACGTGGACTATCTTCATGTACAACACTATATCTCTACCTTACTACATATGTACTTCTGTCTGAACACTGTTCGTCTTCGACAAACAAGAATATTATTTAAAAAAAAAAAATCTTAATTTATTACAAATTGAAACACAGTGGGCTACATTTGGTTTTGTTTAAGTCTAATAAAAATCAAGAGTAGTCATTAACACAACAATATACAAAAACAATTAACTATTTTTGGATGGCCCCCTCCCCCAACCCGATTTGATTGAAATTGTTGTGGTACTATTCACAAATTGCCGGGCACGAAAGTGAATCATCTTTGATCTGTCTGTTGTACTAATGCGACAGTCAATTCAGTTTGTAGCGTCACACAATTAAGGGTTTCGACCATCTTCTCACTTTCCTGTGATAAATTCCTTAGAAACCAAGGGATAAATATTGACCAAGCCCTCTCTTGGAACCAACATATCTCCTCAATTTACATAGGTGCATAGGTTCACTACTGTTGAAGCGGATCCAGTGTAATAATTAAACAGAAACATTAAATAAAACATGGTAAGGACAATAATTCAACTTTTAATTTCTACAAGGTACAGGCAAATATTTTGTTTCTTCTGGAGGGGCAGCTATACTAAGTACCTTTCTACCCTAGGATTTCTTTCCCTTTAGCAGGCCAACAATTGTTTTAATAAGTTCCCTTTGAGTTGAAAACATTGCAGTGTAGCTCGTAATTTGTCCCAAGTATTAGGGGGAGCGGAAAGTAATGTCGTTTTTTTACATTAAATTCAAACAGATAAATTTTTAACAAGTTTTTGTTTTTGATCAATGATGTAATCACCCTCGTTATCGACAACCTTTTCCCATCTAGTGTGCAGATTTTCAGTGCCTCATCGATCAAAATCAATTGGTTTTTGAGCAAAATATCTGGAGATGGCATTTTGAACATCATCTATAATGGAAATCCGATGCAGCAATATCGGGCGAGTGTGGTGGGTGAGGCTGGAGATGAAAAATGGGTCCTCTATGATATTCCAAAAATCTCTCTCCGCATGAATCACCACGAAGTACAGCTAAGCCAGGTTTACACTCCAAAAAGGCGCTTTTGTGTGTTTGGTGGAGTATTCGCGGGGTCGTTCATCGCTGATAACTGGAAAAACTGTGAATGCAGATGTTTACAGTGAACAATTGGATCGAGTAAATCAATCTTTAATTGAAAATTGCCCAGCGATTGTCAATAAAAGAGGCGTTATTCTGCAACACGATAATGCAATACCCCACTGCGCCTATTTTTTCCGAAAGAACCCTGGAAAAAATTAATGAATTGGGCTGGGAGGTAGTACCTCAACCACCATACTCACCCGATATCGGATTTCCATTTGTGGCAAAAAATTTGAAAATTCGGATGATGCCCAAAATGCCATCCCCAGATATTTTGCTCCAAAACCAATTGATTTTGATCGATGAGGCATTGAAAATTTGCACACTAGATGGCAAAAGGCTGTTGATAACGAGGGCGATTACATCATTGATCAAAAACAAAAACTTGTTAAAAATTTATCTGTTTGAATTTAATGTAAAAAAAACGACATTAGTTTCCGTTTCCCCTGACATTTTGTGAGTCTGACAGGTGAAAATAGACCAATGGCATTTTCTATTACTTGAGATAACAATTTGATATCAATTCTCTAGTTTGCTAATAGCAGAGCATGTTAAAATGACGAGTAGGCTAATAATATTAAAGTGAATCTTCCATGAACAGTTTTGCCTACGAATAAGCTTTAAGCATTTTTAACGACGTCGACTGAATCGCCATCTTGACCCGTGAGAGATAAGAGTGATAAAGTATAAGACAGAGAATATGACCACATAGGCACCTACCTCATGACCTCAGCTCTACTTTCCAACTAGTCATTATCTTATATTTTTATTTTTTCCATCGCGTCAAATGTTCCGAGAACTCATTAAATCAAATTAAGGCTACGGGAGTAAAAAAAGTGGTCTAATAAGCACGCAGGACTGCTATTTAATGACGATTTCTCTCAGAATCCCTCTGACGAGTATCCGTTAAGTTATAATTATAGCACCCCGAGGAGGGGTTATATAACCCACCATAAACTGATGAGGAGGGCGAGATTACTGCAGACAGAGAACCATCAAGGTAAGCCAAGCTGCTAACTCCAATGGTTGGATTAATGGCACTTAATCTTTTCGCTGTTCTCAGCTTCACGAGTCTTAACTTGCGACGACTCCTCAAGACCTAAGCTGATTGAGCTTCTTGTGGTATTATTAAAAATTGCCGGGTACGAAAGTGAATCATTTTTGATCTGTCTAAATGTTTTTTACATATAAAACATATTTTACATGTTATTTTGTTTATGTCTTAATGTCATCTCATATATGGGGTTATAATTAAGCATTATTAAAAAATTAAAAGTTCAATTATACCCCTTTGCTTTTAACTCTATTATATTGAGGTAGGCAAGAAAGTAATTTCGGTTTTTCAGTGTGACAAACTAATTTTTTTTCTATACAAAAAATGAACTTTAATCAGTTAAATATCTTCCATTCTGTTCGATGACCTTTTGCCATCTTTCTGGTAACTTCATGATCCCGCGCTAATGGAACTTCTGGTCCTTATCAGCAAAAAACTCAACCAAGAGCGATTTGAGCTCATCGTTATTACTGAAATTTTTACCATTTAAGACGTTTTGTAAACTTCGAAATAAATGATAATCCGATGGTGCAAGGTCGGGGGATGCGACATCACTTCCCAACCAAGCTCCAATAGTACGTGTTGCTAAAGATGTATGAGGCCTCGCATTGTCTTGACGGAACCCTAATATCGAGCTTCTTAACAAGTCCAAGACGTCTTCTATGATTTCCGATTGTTGTGTGTGATTTAACTGTTTTGAAATCTCGCATAATTATATCACAATTCGATTCAATTATGGCTTTCATTGTGTCATCAACTTCAGAAGGTCAACCAGAACGTTGGTCATCTTTCAGTGAAGAATCTCCAGAACGAAATCTTTTTAACCAATTTTGACAAGTGCATTCGGTTAAACAATCAACACCATAAACTTCACATATCACTTTGTGAGCCTCAGTCGCTTTTTTGTCTTTATGAAAATAATAAAGTAAAATGCTTATTTTCGCACTCCATGTTAAAACTGACCGTAAACTGACAGTTATAAACAAAATTACACGGAATTTCTTTCTATAGCAACCTAAAGGTATCGACTACCAAATCTTAAAAGAAAAAAATTCTAACATTGACAAAAGAATAACGAAACAAACATAACGCTAACTACTTCAACCAATAAATTCGTTTAGTCAACCAAGTTATTTAGTTTAATGCAAGTCATGACCCGGGATTTAGAATATAAAATAAACCTTATTCTGGCACCTTTGGATATAATTGCTATAAAACACTAGTGAGAAAAAAAACTGCTTGTAATCCAATACAGGTGATGGATTATGCTGAACGAGCAACAAAACGTCTGGTTCTCAGCCGATGAGTATCTCTGATTACACTATCGTCGTGAGCAACATCAATTTATTCATCTTTCATAGCTACCAAGAGGAAACATGCCCGGCTAGATTAACAAACTATACAATATTAATAAATGTATTAGACAATAGCTTGATGAAGAAGAGTTATTAGATTGTCAAATCGGGAACTATCAATTGATCTCATAGACATGAAGGAAGGACATATGAAATCATAACTACCAATAGAAAATATTTGTTTGCGTTTTGATTATAGTTTAGCGAGACTAATATCAGAACAGTATTATACTATAATCGATCATTATTAATTTAAATCACTCATAAACGATAAATATGTAATCTAAACTACATTTAACTGTCAATGTTTTGAAGAAACAAATACTAAACAGAAAGTAAGTTGGATAGGTATATAAGTGGATGAGTTGCAACCTTTAGCCAGAGAGTTAGTTGCAAAAAGGCTAGCAGACCTTGAGAATGCACTAGGATCTAGCTGGAGGTGAGCTTGATCGTCATTAGACCTCTGTCTTTGCCATAGTCATTCTCATTATAGGCATTAATATTGTCATACTTTTTAGTTATTTTAATGAGATATTGCTAATGACGGTATGTTACATCAAAATAAAAATCCAACATTATCAACTGAAAAGAACGATTGACCTCTACATGGATAATAATGTGGTGACACTTTTTAGGGTTCCGAATCAATCGGTATATGATAAAATGGTTTTCATACTTACAAAAAAAATGTAATGGATTTATTATATGATGTACATAGAGCATCATAGAAAATGTTAGAATTTTATTTTTGTTCCAGATTTATTGCTTGAGAATCAAGATTAAGTTTTGAAGAAAAGTGCTACTGGAAGTGCAATGAAGGTTTCGGAGAGATAATGTCACATTTAATCGGTCATAAGAAAGAAGCAGATGTTACTGGCCTAAGACTTCGTCTGATGCAGACTATGAAGAAAGAATGTCACATTTAATCGGTCATAAGACAGAAGCAGATGTTACTGGCCTAAGACTTCGTCTGATGCTGACTATGAAGAAAGAATGTCACATTTAATCGGTCATAAGACAGAAGCAGATGTTACTGGCCTAAGACTTGGTCTGATGCAGACTATGAAGAAAGAATGTCACATTTAATCGGTCATAAGACAGAAGCAGATGTTACTGGCCTAAGACTTGGTCTGATGCAGACTATGAAGAAAGAATGTCACATTTAATCGGTCATAAGACAGAAGCAGATGTTACTGGCCTAAGACTTGGTCTGATGCAGACTATGAAGAAAGAATGTCACATTTAATCGGTCATAAGACAGAAGCAGATGTTACTGGCCTAAGACTTGGTCTGATGCAGACTATGAAGAAAGAATGTCACATTTAATCGGTCATAAGACAGAAGCAGATGTTACTGGCCTAAGACTTCGTCTGATGCTGACTATAAAGAAAGAATGTCACATTTAATCGGTCATAAGACAGAAGCAGATGTTACTGGCCTAAGACTTGGTCTGATGCAGACTATGAAGAAAGAATGTCACATTTAATCGGTCATAAGACAGAAGCAGATGTTACTGGCCTAAGACTTGGTCTGATGCAGACTATGAAGAAAGAATGTCACATTTAATCGGTCATAAGACAGAAGCAGATGTTACTGGCCTAAGACTTCGTCTGATGCTGACTATGAAGAAAGAATGTCACATTTAATCGGTCATAAGACAGAAGCAGATGTTACTGGCCTAAGACTTGGTCTGATGCAGACTATGAAGAAAGAATGTCACATTTAATCGGTCATAAGACAGAAGCAGATGTTACTGGCCTAAGACTTCGTCTGATGCTGACTATAAAGAAAGAATGTCACATTTAATCGGTCATAAGACAGAAGCAGATGTTACTGGCCTAAGACTTGGTCTGATGCAGACTATGAAGAAAGAATGTCACATTTAATCGGTCATAAGACAGAAGCAGATGTTACTGGCCTAAGACTTGGTCTGATGCAGACTATGAAGAAAGAATGTCACATTTAATCGGTCATAAGACAGAAGCAGATGTTACTGGCCTAAGACTTGGTCTGATGCAGACTATGAAGAAAGAATGTCACATTTAATCGGTCATAAGACAGAAGCAGATGTTACTGGCCTAAGACTTGGTCTGATGCAGACTATGAAGAAAGAATGTCACATTTAATCGGTCATAAGACAGAAGCAGATGTTACTGGCCTAAGACTTCGTCTGATGCTGACTATAAAGAAAGAATGTCACATTTAATCGGTCATAAGACAGAAGCAGATGTTACTGGCCTAAGACTTCGTCTGATGCAGACTATTAAAAATTTGATGTTATAACTTTGGCTGATCTGTTCAGTTCTATGTATCCCTGTGAATGCATTCCCGTAGGTTATCTACTTGGGTCCAAGTGAATAAAAAACTTTTTTTGAGTTGGAGTTTTGAAAGTGGATTTTGAAAAAATATCTGATCATCGTTGGGTTAACAGCCAAGACTACTTCTGCTTTATCTGTGGTGAACATACAATCAGGAAGTGTTTTGGTTTAAGAATAGGAGATCAAGATAATGTTTTGTTTTGGTTCCTCACAAAGTTTGTCATAGCTGCGAAGAAAAACTTCGCTTGTTGCACAAAGGTGAGTTACAATCATTCAAATTCGCTGTCCTAATGATGTGGCTGTGGCACACATGATGTGTCGTAATGATGTGGCTGTGGCACACATGATGTGTCCTAATGATGTGGCTGTGGCACACATGATGTGTCCTAATGATGTGGCTGTCACAAAAAAAAAAAAAAACCATGGGAATGACTGTTATCTTTGCACCTGTGATGTTTAAGGTTATAACCCAAGAAATAAAAAAGTCATTAAGCACCCTAATCTTTAAACTGTTGACCATCCGGTAACACACTGTTCTGAACTTCCAGTTCTTCAGCACCCTCGTCACTTGGACAGCGTTGATTGGGAAACAACATGAAGAAGTATGATGGAAAAGTACGAATCAAACAGCGATTTGGAACCTGAGTTTTTTCTGAACAGGCGTTGAACGACTTAGTGATACTTGTTGGACTTCCAAAAGATCCGAAGCTCAGTTACCTGGCTTCCGGTTCAAAAATTACTACCAGGCAGTTATTTTTCATCGCTAAACATCATACCCAGTGTGAGGCACATGACGAGGTTTCCAAGAGAAGGAAACACGTTTTCATAAAAATAAATACTTATAATGTCTTACTCTAGCAAAATTTTATCTATACGGGTTTATGTAATGGATAAACACTATCTGGCTATTCTTGGGTTTTCCTTAATCATCATTTTTATTACTATGCCTACTGGAGATTGAACAGAATCTGTACGTGATGATAGAAAACGGAGTTGATTTTCTCTTTGAGCACACCCAAAAAACTTAAAAGATCAGCCAATCCAATGAAATTTTTAAACGTTTCTTTCGCGTAGATCTGTATAATTTTATTCAAGGTATAGAAGAGAAAAATTCTGAGGATTTTCCATCGTCTTTTTCTTATTTTTTTAATACTTTCCTCCATTAGTGCATTATAATAGATAGAAATTCTCATACTAGCTTTTCTTTTTTTCCCCCCTATTGTCCTTTCTTCATATTAAAAAAACGAAGCAAAAAACCTGTTGCACTAATGACAAAACACGTAAGATGGAAGACTACATGACTGCATTGTGGCTTCGGGCAGGCACGAGCCGGGGGTATTGTTATCTCGCAGAGGTGCCACTCCTAAATAGACCGCTTCTATAGGTTCACTCAACCCTGGCCTTGCAAAAACTTCCATCAGGTCTTTTTAGTTCTACCTGAGGACGGTTATTTAATGGTCTCCTTCTGGATGTTGGATATGGACAACTGACAGCAGAAAAAGACAAGAAGTAAAGAAGAGACACAACCTACTTAATTAACACTTTCAACAAGGCCACTTCGGGATTTGGTTCTCACTTAGGAGTTAGAAGACAAAAGTGAATTTTTCGAGGTGTCATACTCATACAGTTAGAACATAACAAACATTTATTTGAATCTTTTTTCTGTCGACCACTCCCATAAAAATAATTTAAACAATCCAATATTTATTTATATCCGAAAAGAAATCGACTCAATGCCTTAGTCATTTATTTAACTCGAAATACAATGACAAGATAAAGAAAAAATATGTCAATATTCCCCAGGTTTCTTCATACGCGTTTTTTTTTCTTTCAAACCCTTCTTTTAAACATTTTTTACAACAAATTTTAGCAATGAACAAATTGGTGATTAATGGCTCCTTTTTCTGCATAATATATGAGGGTAGAAAATACAGTAACAATCGTTTTGAAGTTAAAATTACATACTCAAAATAGACGGGACTAGGTGATGGGGCTCACCTTCGGTTTACAAAAATGGGAAAACTTACATACTAAAACTTATAGACTAAAGCGTTCCTGCCTCGACTGTGTTCTGCCATCGATGGGGGAACGGAGCGGGGGTTATCGTGCTAAATACCGGGTTTGCCATGTATTGGAACGAATCGAAGAATTTGATATGTCTACGTTGAATGAATTCATCCACTGTAGGCAGCTCAAAAACCTCGTGGAGCTCATTGTTTCTCCGCTGCTCGAATGTAGTACGTCTTCATACGCGCAGTTATAATATAAATTATGTATTGCACAGGGCATTTCAAGGTTGACGGGAACTTAGAGGCTAAATTAGTTGCCGTAGGCTAAAGAAACTTCGAACAAGATAAGACTTGATGGTGAGGCTGCAACGAGGGACTTGTAACTAATTTACCAACAAGGATCTGGAAGTGCCTGACCTGTAAAGGCAAGACGAGCGAGCTACAGTAGGGTTTTGTTCAAAGAGAACAATAAAAGGCACTTCTGTCTGAAAGAAGTAAGGCTCCACCCTTACATGGCTACACGGTATCGTTTTTGCTAGTCCGTCAGTAAATATACAGCAGACTGACTCCAAAATATCGAGCACATAACCTTATATCAAATATATATATACATACATATAACTTATAACGGTTACATTAACGAATAATTTATAATGTATTATAAGCAAACTTTGCATTTTACCATATTCTCACTGTTGTTAATGAAATATTTTATTTATTTATAAGGACCCTAGTTTTATGGATAAAGAATTTACCTAATAAATTGTTTATTACATTACGATTAAAAATGAAAATACATAGCACAAACCTTTTAGTGTGGGTTTAGAGAAAAGTGCGGGTTCAAATCCCGACTAATTTTTTTCTCTTTAATCAATAATTATTAGCAAATTACTGTCATAAAGCACAGAAATGATATATTATATTTCATTTCTGTTGTATGGTTTTTAATCAGAAACGTAGAGATTAAAAGTCAAGTGACATGAAAGATCAGCTTTATTAAAGTTTTTTTTTTTGCAAATATTATAATTTACCCAATAAATTGTTTATTTATAAATAAATTACGATTAAAATGGAAATACAGAGCACAAACCTTTTAAAGGGATAATCTTATTCAAATGTTAGCTCAACGACTTAGAATGAAATTGGATCACACAATGGGTCAATAGTCATAGTTACTCACCTAAAAAAAGAAAAAAAGAAATTATTAAAATATCAAAAATTCATAACAAGTGGCATAGTTTTACTAAGAAATGAAAAAAAAAAAACGCATAACGAGTACATTACTCGAATTACCAAAAAGTAATTAGGAAATAATTTGTAACGCTACAAAAACTACTTCTCTGCGAATTCTCATTAGATAATTCTATCATATGACAAATTTGTAAAGAATACTTTGCAGATAATCTTTAGTGTACAGTTTGTAAAAAAGCATTGACAAGACCAAGAGATAATTTGGGTAGTAGTAACCGCAATGTAACCTCCCTGGGTAAGTTTATAGCTGTTTATACTGAAATTACAATATCAAACTAAACACTTATTAAAAACAGATTTTAGGTCAAATTAATAAAATTTATTTAGACTATATATGTACTAAGCATTAAATATATTTCTAATATTGTAAGTTATTAATGAGTAAGGCAACTGCCACTAAAGACAGATTAGGAATCAGGAAAGTACAAGTAAAAATAGCCTGATAGATGGTAGTCACTCAGAGCTGAGCGTGAGGCCACTATCGATTTCTTCAGACCACAAACAGCTGTGTTGTCAAAACAGCCCTGGCACGAGGGGTAGAGAACTCTTCATAGGTCTATCGACAAAAACAGCCTTTGTCCACTTCTATTACCTAGTGCACCATTAGTAAGCTCTAATAAACTTTCTAAATTATAAACTCCTTCAAGTCAAGCATACAAAAAAACAAAACATTTTTGACAATTAGTGCTTCCGAAAAAACTTAGTGCACTAAACAAAACGTTTTACAGAAATTGATGATAAAACAATAAATTTGAGCACTAAGAATCAGGGTGGTGCCTGTCGGGTCGTCACTAGGGAGGTGCCTGATCACCCTAGCCCTGGTGACAATTGCGGATTGTTCGAGTTTATAACATGGACCATCGTTCCATGACTCCATTTATGATAGGTATGTGCCCCGACAATGCACTATGTTCAAGAGAAGAGGTACAGACGTTTCATAAAGAATTAGTCAAGTTTTCAGAGTTCGAGCGGAAACCAAGCAAGCGTCACCGAGTAAAGGTCGCGAGAGACTCCGAGGATGATGAGGAGACTGACTAGCTAACAGGGCCAGGGGCCCTGCCTTAAGTACCCTCTTCACTTCCGGCTGAGAGGATGCGAGGGTTGTTTATGTTTATGACTGCCAGCTGGTGACTCTTTCTCGTGTGACTTGGAAGGGTTGTTAATGTTTATGACGGCCAGCTGGTGACAGTAATAAAGGTAGCAGTGAAGTAAGCGACGATTGAGATGGTCGTGAGTTGTATAATGCAAAGAATATTATAATGCTAAAAGTAGAAGGGACTTGAGCAGAACTGTATATCTGCCTCTTGACTTCATGGAAGTCACTGATGGTTCCCTGTTATTTTCAAGTAATCAACCGCATCCCTCCAAGACCTCCCTACTTCCCAGAATCTTATCCTTTTCTTATACATATATGTCTCAGCTTTATAGCCCCAGACCCCACTCGTCCCTAGACCTTCCACCCAGTATGTAGTAACGTAACTCTTAATATTTGTATATACCAGTGTTTTGCTTGTACTTCACAATAAAGCTTTTCTTTCTTTTCTTAGAAAAGACTCTCTTCTACAAAGATTATTTAACTATTGACAATTTCATTTACAACTGACGATGCCACAAATATCTCAAAGTATAGAAGAGATTATACTATGGCCGCTTCAGGTTCTCTTTACATCTAGGTTAGTTCTCTACATACAGCAGAGGATTTATCCAAGACCTTTTTATTAATTTGTTTCCCCTTGGTTGAAATTTGTGTGAAATACTAATATATTTGTCCAAATAATGTATATATATATATACTGATTGAACAGATAACATTCGTAACAACAACAAACTGCTTTTGCAAATTTAACAGATAAAAATGTCTATACTCGTGAGGGAAATAGAATTGAGAGGTAGGGAATCCTGCCAAGAAAACTGAATCAGTTTGCAAGGGTACTCCAAGCTCTGACCTTGCTAGACTGAAATGGACCATCCTCTTACTTAAAAGAATAGCTCCCAATTAGGTTATGACTTTGTTCTGTACAACAGAGAATCTTGTCTGAGGATATCTGTCGAGACAATTGAGAGGAGTTTCTTCCATTACTTAATTCTTGGACACAAATGACCTCCCTCATACAAAGAATATTGTATTTAACATTAGGCCATGTACATCGAGAGGCTAAAAAATTAACGCCCTGGCAGTATTAGTAATTATTTCCAATCAATTTGTTTTTACCAACTAATTTTAGAATAAATAACAGATGATGAAAAGGTTGCCGCCATATATCGCTTTTCAGATGAATCATGGGTTTTTCTTCGATCAGCTGACGGCAGGTCGAGAGTTTGGAGAAGAACTAATGAGCAGTAGACGGCTACAACCTTTTCACAAAGAAGGAGCTATAGTGGAAGAGAGTCATCTTTTGGGCTCATTAATTAATTTTGAAGCTAGGACTGAATTAATTTTTATAGAGGAGTCTCTAAAATTCTTTCGGAGACTGTTGTCCGATTTGCACCATACGTTGGAGATGAATCGTTTAAGCAGTACAACTGGAAAACGGAAAACTCTTCAATCCCAAGTTTAGAGTGGCCAGCAAGTTGTCCAGATCTAAACCATATTGAAATTCTATGGGATGAGTTGTCAAGACGAAAAAATACACCTCCAACTTTACCAATTAGCTTCAGGAGTTAAGGGTTGCTCTAACGGACGAATACGAAAATACCCATCAGGAATTTATTCAATACTTTATCAGGTCACTGGCACATCGAATGGAAGCCGTAAAAACCCCAAGATGCGGAAACAGCCTATTAATTTGGCCGTCGGTGGGTTAGTTCATCCACAGGAGACACATCACGTTTTTTGACTCGTTGCAGCAGCTAACCAACCCAGTGTTTAACACTGTGACCCCACCACCCCTCCCGCATCGATGGCAACAGACTGTCGGGGAAAATTAGGTTAAGAATTAGTATGTAAGTTAGTTTTAAGATTGATCAAAAAGGTAAGCCCCAACTACACATTCCTTTATTAGAATCAGTTCAGTCCTGTCACGTATAATGTGTATCATTATACTTGTTTATTCATTATATGTAATTTTTATAAAACAACAAAACCTGTATATAATGTAGTGATGCTGCAGGAAATACAAAAATAATTTGTAAATAGATTCGCCTGAGAAATTATAATTGTATATAATTATTTTTGAATTTAAAGGGGCTATGGGAGGGGGGGAATCTCCAGTTAAGATTAATTTGTATTGTATAACTCTTGGATCATGATATGTTTTGTTTATCGGTTTCGAACGATGTTTATTGCGCTTACCAATGCTCATATTCCTTTATGAGGACTTAAGGGACTAATTAATACCTAAGGGTGCCTAATCAAGATGACTATGTTCAATGACGTTACTAGAGCAAACACTGGCTTCAAGTGTGAACAAGGCTTCAGTGACATGTTCTTCTTCAAGTTGGACAGCCACTCAAACCAATCTGATCCCTTAGTTAAGATACAAGTAATGTCGACATGGCTGAAATAAAAAATAATAAGAAATTAAAAGTGATAAAAAGTAGGCTCAGTTTATCTGAATTTTATGTTTTCTTAAGTGACTTCTAAAAAGATATTTAATATTTGATTTTCTCCCATGGGTAAGAGCACAACAAAGACAATAACGCGAAAAAAAATTACTAAAAATAATGTTTTGAGATCAGTCTATAGAAATCACGTAATGTGGTTTAAATTATTTTAATAGATTTTTTTTTTATAACATGGAGTATGTTTGTTTGTGTCCATGGGAAACACATGACAAGGTAAGTGACACACCAGGTGCGCGTCTTTCTTGAAAGACATAAACCGTGACCTACTTTAGTGGGGTTCAGTTGTCAGAGGGAATTAATATTGTTATGTCGTCAGATACGAATAAAAACAAAAAATGAAAATTTTACTGTACTATACTTAACAGTATTTTCCAAATCCGACACTATTTTGTCAACATTTTTGCTATTAAAACTGTTTTATATTTGTTAAAAATGTGATTATATGGTGATAGGTATAGTTTTTAAAAAAATTAAGTAAATTCTATCATAAATAGCCAGTTTTTTTCCCACAATTGAATGATTCGGCCGAAGTCTGTTACATTTTTGAGAAATCGGTTTTTTGATTAAACAACGTTCTATGTAGCTTCCACGCAAGTGCGACTTGACCATTGTGCTAATGCTGTGTAAAGTGGTGTAGAAAACGAGATATGTTGTTTTCTACAGAAACTTAAAATGTAAAATATACCGTTATTCGGGGCGAATCCTTAAATTATTTAATAATTATAAAAGAAAAATTAACGCGGAGTCCAGAAGGAGCTCCTAGGTTTAGCTCATAGACCGATCAATAAAGTAATGGAAGCAACCATTTTGTATAGTGATACGATTGGAAAAGCATAGTGGAGAGAGCGTAAGAATTATATTAATACCCAACAGATCTGATCTATATGAAACAAAATAAGGCCATCTAAAATCTTACAACTTTTACAGCAAATAAAACCGAATCAATAATTCTGATGGATATAATTTATATCGATGCCAATGGGAAAGAAAGAAATATTAACAGAGAGGCATTAGCTATATGTTAACACTATTTTATTGGCAGAACAGAAAAACAGCTTTTTTTTAAATGTTCAGTTTTAGCTTCTTGGAAAAATACATTTACTATGCCAAACAATCAAATGAAGGTGCGACGACCCATATATCTTTTTTTGTCACGATTGAACGCTATTGAACGATCAATCCATCATTCTCAAGAAAAAAAAAATATATTTGTGCTTGGTAATAAGTGATATGGGTTTCTTCTGCTGATTTTGATACTAAAAAAAAATGATATTATATAACCAGCCCAGTAACATGTTTGAGACTGAAATGTCTGAAGTTTTTTGATTAGCAGACGGTTGAAAAAATAATTTTTATTAATAAAAAGGAGCCTCATTGTTTCAGGTGATTAAATGCTTCAAAACGCCTTTTGGCTTGTGGTCAATAACCAACATTCTTTAACTTCACCTTTTAGTTTAAATCCTTAAACAATTAAATCTCTACAAGCGTAAGAGAGCATCAATTGAAAACTATGAAACAAAACAGAAAAACTAATTTTATTTAATAATTGCGGCTGAAATGAAACTGACCCGAAGTTCTACTACAAGATTCCCCAAATCCAAACAAAAAAAATATATACCCACAATTCTATTTGTTTTATTCACATTCATGAGTTATATAACTTTATAACCAGAAGGACGGCAAAGTGTTATTGATATTATTGTAAATGTTTCCTTATTAACATTCGAGAATGTTAATGAGACAGCAAAACTTTCATATCACGAACCGAACAATAAGCCTTTGTTGACGGCACAGATCGGTTACATGGAGAAAGGATTGATGAATAGATTTCTTCACTCACACCATCACTGCTACGAGCAGGAAGTAGAATGCTACTGGCGTTTGTCTGGTCTGGTCATTGCAACGTGGTGTTATCCATGGCCAGGAGGGGAAAAAATTGCTCTCTTAAAAAATGGCTTTATTTTCGCCTACTTCATTCTGGTAATTTTAAGAGCGATTTGATCATGGGGGGGGGTGTCTCTTTAAAAAAAATGGAAATAACATCAATTAGCGAAACGGTTTGTTTGGCAGATCGGTTTAGTTTTATGAAAGAGTGTTTTGTTAGGTTTTCAACCAATTTATTGTTGAGTACTGTTATATGTATACCCGAAACCTTAAATATAATATAGAAATAATAAGATTAGTTGATATAAATTGACTGCCATAAAAAAAGGTTTGGTTGACAGGCAATAAAGATCTGGCACAGAAGTAAAATGAGAATCAAGTGGAAGGTCACATTGCAGATGACAGAGCAGTGTCCGAAAAGTGTTAAAGGACTTACCCGCTTGGTTTGAAAGAAAAGGTAAGCCCTTCCTTGACCCCAAGGATTGAGCCGTGAACTTGATGAGGACGAATTAGCCTTTGCAAGGGCAGAGAAGAGAAAAATCTCTCTCACACTTATTTCGGGGACGACCCCGAAGACGGAGCTCTTACAGCTGGGACGAAACGATGGAGGAGGCCTCCATCTCCTAGGACAGGCTTTGGTCGTCTTGTCTTGAAGCACCCACGCCAATGAACACACCACTGTATTTGTAAGCATATAATGTATTGTAATCCTTCATCATTTGATTTCAACTATTTTAAATAAAGCATATCACATTGTATATTTTATTTTATTATATTATCATTTTTACGCCAATGATGTACGTTCAGAATTTGATGGTGTAATCATATTTAAGTATTTGGAATAATTAAATGGCATCCCATTAAATGAAATATTTTAAAATTCGATTGGAGCTTGGAGGCGCTGGTTGGTCTGAGGATAAGTTATATAAAAGAAAGATACACTCTTTATATTTTATATTACATTTGAATATATTGGTATTTATATAAGTATCCATATAAAATAAATTAAAACCCTCATTCACCGAACGTAGCAGCATGCTTGCATCAACAGAAGAAATTGGATGTTAAAAGGCCTGGTAATTAAGTAAATTTGGTGAAAAACTATTTCATCAACTTAAGCCCTTTAATATGTATGAAATAATATCATTTCTACTAAGGATACATGTACCATTGATATGCCAAAAAGAAAACTACCTGATCGAATCATATAAAAATTATATAGATAATAAATACTATTATAATACGATAGATAATAAAAAATTATTAATAATTAACCGCAAAAGAAAAAATATTGTAGGACCCGGGACCGTCTGGTCGGGAGCTCTACCAATTGAGCTGCAATTGAATATGCTTCCAATTAGCCTGTTGTATTCCGTACGTTCCAGTTTCCAGACCAAGGTATCCAACACTTCCATCCTTTCCAGAGTTCCAATTGATTGGTATACCGTTATTTTCTATTCTTCTTAAGCTATATTTATGCTACTGTATACTATAATTTTGAAGAATTAAGTCGTACCCCTCCCCCCACCTGGTTGATGACCTGCGATAGAAGCTTGCGTAGTTTCTCTACGGCACATGCTTAAACCGCCCATTTTTTTTCACACCAATGAACAGGAAATGAGCAAATGTTTGGAGTACACGGGTAATATATGTCGTAATGTTTGCCAGGTTTATGTTATTTGCTGAAGGAAACAATGTCATATAGACACACGAAGGTATAGATAAAAACTGGCCTTGTCACATAAACAGTTTTTTTTTCGAGTCTGTACCTCGGTCGGCATGAAGCGACTTATAGCAGTTGGCCATGATTGTTGACTGTCTGGGCCATTTCTCCAAGTTTACTGCATCAATGAAGAATAAACAGATAAAAAACTATATGAGAAATGAAATGGTGAGGGTTTTGGAGATGTATTAAAATATCTAAATACAAAATAATGGAAATAATTAATAATACTAACAAAATAAAACTTAGAATGCAAGATAATGCATTAGTAATGAACAAATATTTTTTTTGTTATCCTTCTTTTAAACGGAACCAGATGATACCTAGTCTAGACTAAGATAAAATACATTCTTTGTTAAGGATTTCTGCCGGCAGGGGAAGATAATATTTTATGCAAGGAAACAAAGATAAGACTTATGCAAGTGTGATAGATGATAGTGTTAACAGAATGTTTTTTAAAGAAAAAAATATGACATATTTTTAGAAATCCCTAAAGAAAGTTTCTGGGAATGAGTTCATCGGACCAATAGTTTTTGTTTTTTTAATGATAAAACAAAATATTTTCAGCCCACAGACATAGAAGCATTAAGATGTAGTATTTCCTATTGAGTCCATCTAGTTATGTTTGTGAAAGGATCGTTACAAATATCTAATAAACATTGATGACCAATAATAATAATACATTGATAATTTGTAGTTGATAGTGAATACACTAAAAAAATTAAGTATTACTATTAAAAGGAAATTTAATAATTATGCATATTAGTCCCTAGATTATTGTACTTTTCTATACCTATAAAAAACAACACTTCTAAATTGAAAAGATTTGGACAAATTGGACAAAAACGGAATTTCTGTAAAGAATGATTTGCAATATTTAAGACTGTCGACATAGTGCAGTTTTACAGATGCATGTTAAGGCAAATTTCTATGCCAGGTGTATTCAGGTTAAGTGGCCGTCCATTGGATTACTATGGAGGCCCTGTCAAAAGTGTAAATAATGAATAGCAATGGACTGGGTATTGATCCCAGCGGAACGCCGTCTCCAGTGACCACAAAGTGAGGATATCTCACTGTTAACATCACATAAGTAGAAAGAAAAGAGATATAATCAATAAAGTGAACAATTTCCCGAGAAAACTGAACAGGTCACATTCAATGAGATGTTCAATGGTCCCTATTTCTTCTTCCACAATCATCACTTATGTAGAATGTGGATTCATCATCGAGATGATATCAATTGTTCAATAGATTATAACGCATAAATATTATCATTATCTTCGAAGTTGTTTTGGTCAACAACATGGGTCAAGATCGTTACAAACCGACTCTGTGACAGTCTGCTCCGAGGTATTGGTCACTCGAGCTCGTATCCCCAAATGAGTATAAATATACCTACAAACGACGCCGTTGGTAACCTGAGTATAAATATACCTACAAACTAGGGTCTTGGTAACTTGAGTATAAATATACCTACAAACGACGGCGTTGGTCACCTGAGTATAAATATACCTACAAACTAGGGTCTTGGTAACTTGAGTATAAATATACCTACAAACGACGGCGTTGGTAACCTGAGTATAAATATACCTACAAACTAGGGTCTTGGTAACTTGAGTATAAATATACCTACAAACAACGGCGTTGGTAACCTGAGATTAAATATACCTACAAACAACGGCGTTGGTAACCTGAGTATAAATATACCTACAAACAACGGCGTTGGTAACCTGAGTATAAATATACCTACAAACGACGCCGTTGGTAACCTGAGTATAAATATACCTACAAACAACGGCGTTGGTAACCTGAGTATAAATATACCTACAAACAACGGCGTTGGTAACCTGAGTATAAATATACCTACAAACAACGGCGTTGGTAACCTGAGTATAAATATACCTACAAACAACGGCGTTGGTAACCTGAGTATAAATATACCTACAAACAACGGCGTTGGTAACCTGAGAAAAACAATAGTCCCAAATACTTTATTTTCCTTAACTCTAAGCAAGCACGCTAACAGAGTTCCGTTATAAATAGAGTGGTAATGTTTCTGCAACATTGTGGATAGTTCCATGTGATCTAATAGATGCTCTTAAAGTTTTATTTTTTTTTTTCTAAAAACATTATTTTCAACTTCGGGAAGTCTCAGGTCATCATCAAGTTGGACCAAGTTTTTCTGATTCACTGACAAAGTGAACACGAATTTTTGAAAGACAGATCAGGAAGAAATCAGCCTGTCTGCCCGAAAATCAGTAATCAGTCGAGGCGATCAGACAGATCGCCGCTCGTACAATGAGTACTGCAGATTGGTAAAGCGGCTATTGGCATCTTTCCGTTCCGATTCCTTCAATTCCCACCTCTCCTCTCTGCTGTATCGTGAAGTTAATGAAGCAAAATATCCCCACATTACCTTCACCCTCTGTCGCAAGTCTTGTCGACTAGTTTCTTTTTATTCAATTCCTCTCCCTGTATCCGAGACAGTATGGTACTTAGGCTTCCATCTCGACAAACGACTGACCTGGAACCAAGACAAGAACTAAACAGACGCTTTGGACAACTGTACAGACTACTTTAAAGCACATCCAATCTCTCAATAGAAAAAAAATTACCAATTTACAAAGTTATACTGAAGCCAATCTGGACATACGGAATAGAGCTATGGAGACAGCAAAAACGTCAAAAATCAAGCGTATTCAATCCTTTCAATCAAAAGTCCTGAGAACAATAGTAAATGCCCTTTATTACGTTAGCAACAAAACCCTACATAACGATCTTAATGTACCCTACATTCTTGAACTCATCCCTGCCAAGCTCATGAAATCCCATAGTAACCAAAAAAAACCACCCTAATCCCCTAGCACAATCAATTGCACTGCACCACTCATCCTTATAATCCTCCTCGGAGACTAAAACGGCAGTGGCCTCGTGACCTGCTATAAATGCGTAACAGTGGGACTGCTGATGGAGGATGTTTGTAAATATTGTATGAATGAGCGAGTGAATGATGAATTGTAAATATGGTATGAATGAGAACACTTATCACAATTACTTATTGCCTAATAAGGCAGATTGTAATCTTAGCACAATAAAGAAGTTTATATATCAGACAAGAACATCATTAGAACTAGACAATGGCAGCGTGGCTTGTTAAAAGTGCTTTCATAATAAATTTGTGGGTAGACATTGTTGTCGATGAATAATAAAATAACGCACACGCATCCTAGTTCCAAACTTTTTTTGGAAGTAGCATAGGAAATGTGGTTTTCATTTTCTTTCTCGATCAGTCTTTATATGGCACTTGGGTTTAACGTATGGATGACATCCATTGTTAAATATATTAAAATGTACAACTTTCATCATGATCTTCCAAGTCCTCTTGATCCACGCAAAGTAGCAAAATAAAACTCATAACAAACTGTCGCAGTAAAACGTAAAATTTAAGGACTTAAATATACTTATACAGTTTTATAATGCTAACATTAGAAGGGGCTTGAGCAGAACAGAGTATCTGCCTCGTGACTTCATGTAAGTCACTGATGGTTCCTGTTATTTTTAAGTAAGCAACCGCATCCCTCCAAGACCTCCCTCCCCCTTTCCAGAATCTTATCCTTTTCTTATACATAGATGTCTCAGCTTTAGCCCCAGGCCCCGCTCATCCCTAGAAATTCCCCCCAGTATGCAGTAACGTAACTCATAATATTTATATATTCCAGTTGTCGGGTCGTCACGAGAGGAGTACCTAGTTACCCTAGTCCTGGTGACGAAGTGAGGGTTGATTAAGTTTATGACCTGGACAATCGTTTCATGACGGTCATACTATCTGACTCCATATTTGATAGGTATGTGCCCCGACAATGCACTATGTTCAGGAGAAGAGGTATAGGGTAGGTAGTGTAAGTAGCTTATGTGGCCTTAATGAATGACCACGAATTCACACTCGGTATCTGAGGGTAGGCGAAAATCGTCCGGATCCCAAAGGCGAGTGTGAACCGGAGAGAGGCTGACTGAATTGCCATGGGAGACACTACTACTTAAAGTTCATAGGGCCCCAGGTGACCGTCGTCCGCAAGGAAGAAATCACTCCCAAGGAGGTGCTAGTGTTAGCGAGACGAAGGCAGAGAATCCCACCAGGAAGGTGTGGGGTCTGACAGAGCCGGGCTATAACATAAGGTTAGGAAAGAGAGATTCAGATGTTTTCATAAATGAGGAAGCCAAGTTTTGAACATCAGAGCAGCCACGAGCCAGTCAGCCAGTTATCAGGAGAATGAATTACAGGCCCAAACCAACGGTAAATACCCAGCTGGCTTCGTCAGTAGCCAATCAGCTTTGGTTTTATTGTACCCAATGCCAGTGGAGTATGTGGTGGCCTTTGTTCCCTGACAAAGAGATATGTCACCGATACCTGACCCGTGTAAGGGTCCCCGGCCCTCTCGTCAGGCTCGACGGTTTGGATCGCTTTGTACCTGCTATGGGTAGCGGGTGCCACAGCTCATATAACTAATTGGCTCGCAGCTGCGTCTTTATTGTTTACAACATTTACAATGATTTATGGTTTGGTACATTTGCTTAAGTTAATTTACAATATATATGCAATAGAGTATAGGATGATTTATCTTATGTAGTTAACGGTCGCTACACCAGTGTTTTGATTGTACTTCATAATAAAGCTTTTCTTTTAAAAGACTCCTCTATTATTTAACTTACGACAAAATGCCATCGTTTCTGCACTTGAGACCGACCACAAGTCAGCAAGTACAGACCTCGAGTAATTGTGGAGGTTCGTCACGCCACTCACCATGGGAACAAGGCTTAACATAAACTGCAATGTAGAGGGTTGTGTTAAATGCAAGTTTTTTGTTTGTTTTTTTTGGAGGTGTTTAAGAATTAACTTTAGCTTCATGTTGGTTAAGTTCATGGGATTGAGCGGATCCCGGCATCCTGCTATACGCCTGAGAACATGAGGGCGCTCAAATATCTTAGTGACAACAACCACACCTAAAGCAAACTGATCTAACAGCACAACTGTTTATTATCCGTTTCCGCTTATTCGATAGACGTAAAAATCAAATCAGATTAACTGTGAATTCAATAATGGCTAATATTGCGCGAGGTTTTATTGACTGGTGACTAAACGGAGGCGAACTATTCTTTCGCCTAGACGAGAAGCTATAAATAACGAACACATTTGCAATTCATATAAGATTTATTGCGAATGTCGGGTTGACATTTTTTCCTTCGTACAGAACGTACGTAGTTATGAAAGCGATAATACGGTATCTATGTTAATTGTGTTGTGTCTTTGCCAAAGAACAAACAACAGCCTTAACTAATTAGTAGCTAAACTTTGAAACAACTAAAAAGAATCGTCTATTATGCGTTGCTACGTTGGACGAATGGTTTTTCATTTGTTTAATGGATTTACTCCCACATAAATACACTTATATATCAGATATGCCAACGGTATACGAATACATAAAACTGTAAGGCAATATATAAACGGTGTATCTTTTCTATGGATACATAGATCCTTTTATATATTTACCTCACACCCACAAACTCTAGTTGAATAATTAAAATATTTGAATTGTCGGAATTCCATCTAACTGACGGATTAGAATCCTCTATCAACCTACTATTTGTTCCAATTAAATCTAAACCCACAGTAATTTATTGTAATAACTTAACGTGTTGGGCTAATGGAAGGAATTCATGGGCAATAGAATGGAATTTTACGATAGGCTTTATTAAGAATGTTAAAAAATGTTTTACTTAAATATTATTAAATTTAGTATAAATGAAATGATGACAAAAATACAGTGATGTTACCAGCTAACAATAAAAAGATAGTTCTTACTTAACACAACGAGATATTCTAAAGATCGAAGTCCAGATCAAGACCTACGGGTCTAAGGTGTAGACGTTAGGGTGTTAAGGAATATTACATTAGCACCATGTTGAGACCAAGCCTAGTACCGTCGGGCACTAAAAGGTTATTACTTGTCCCTCACATCCCTCTTTATTATGGTTCATAACGGATCCATCGGGGACGTTTCCAAGCTACGTGTCCTCCCCAAATCGGTTTATTGCATGCCGACTTCTTCCGTTTATGTCCACATATAAAGGGTGTCCCAGAATTAACGCAAGATTTGAATTTGTGCAGTAAAGTGCTGGCAACCCTAAAAAAAAAACAATTTGACAGCTGACAGTTTAGGGTTAGTAAAAATGGAGCGCAACGATAGAAAAACGGGCCTTTATTGTTGAACATTATCTCAAAAATAATGAAAGTTTGGCGGCCGCAGTTCGAAAATTTCATACAAAATATGGTCGGAATAGTGTTTTGACTTCATCAACTGTGAAGAGATTAATTGAAAAATTTAGGGAGACTGGATCTGTTGGAGACACTAAACACACTGGTCGTCCAAAAACAAGCCGTTCAAATGTCAATATCGAATCAGTGCGTGAGAGTGTTGTTGAAAATCCAGGGACACAGTTCTTTGTGCCGAAATTGGATGATATTGATGTGGCCAATATGTGGTTTTAACAAGATGGTGCCACATGCCATACAGCCCATGAATCAATTCTGCATGAGACATTTCCAGGTCGCGTACTCTCTCGTTTCGGCGATCAGAATTGGCCCCCCCTAGATCGTGTGATTTAACACCTTTAGATTTCTTTTTATGGGGTTATTTGAAGTCAAAGGTGTATGTTAACAAGCCCACACCCACCCGTGCATTAAAAGAGGAAATTCAACCCTGCATCAACTACATTTATACCAAATGGTCATGGAAAATTTCGACAACAGAGAGCGTATGTGCCAGCATAGTCGTGGAGGCCATTTGCCCAATGTGTTATTCCATATATAACCCTATCCTATTTACTATATAATTCAATAAAAAAATAACAACAAAAATACTAAAAACTGTGTTTTCTATTTAAATCAAATCTTGCGTTAATTCTGGGACACCCTTTACAATCTCTATCTCTTAATATCAATTTTATTTTTAGATTTATTTCACTTTACATGGCAGGGGTCGAAAAACATAATAACTCATATCTAGTTGTTGACACCGCCGATAAATGTTTCAATCCCTTATACAACATTTCTAAATGAATATGTATTTCTAGGAATATTATATCCCAATGCTTGTTATAAGGATAGCTGACGAATAATGAGGAAATATCGAGAAAAACTTCAACTAAGTTTCAAACTTAGTATAGTTTTTAGAAATAAGCTTAAATATTCAGCGATCTTATAAAACGTAAACGTTAACTTAAGAATGCTATATATTCTCTACAGTTAATATGACAAACATTTCAATATACGGCATGTGTTTACCTGTTACACGGGCATTGGATATTGTGAAGGCAGCGGAACGTGACAAAAAAACGCTGTGTAAGAAATACGTTCCGGCTCGTTGGGTCAACATCACACGCCAATCTACTCGATTGAATTAAACGACCGTCACAAGTCAATAGTGCGTTAGACCACCAGTCAATCCGAGATCCAACAGTACAAGGTTTTTTTGTTTTGGGGTTTTTTTTTTTTTCTGGTGTTGAAGTAGATTTAATAGTAGGAAAAACCTACATTATAAAAAAATAATAATATAGAGACAAGAAAACAAAATTAATTACGAAGATACAAAATATTATTCCAACAAAAATATATGTTTTGTTCGTTTTTTGAGGGTATGCGTGTTTATCTTGAAAAAATAAATCTCTTGCCTGGATTGTGGCTACTTGTAAGTTTGTAATACGGAGGTTACCTTGGTCTATCGAGGCTAGTCAACAATCACATAACTTATTGATTATAATACTTTGTATGTTTGTATTGTTAGCTACATTATTTAATTAAATCTGTTGGTAGAAGCCAATTTGTCCTCATCTTAAACTAGTCACTTCATATTGCTGTGACTTCATTCCATTCGGTGTCATCCCAGGCTCTGTTTTAGACCTTTATGGCTTCGAAAGTGTACACAAACGATTAAATGACGGATGAGGGGAAAGAAAAATAACGATAAATGGTTTGGAAGTGGCCAGGAGATCGGGGTGATTTAGCAAGTATTTATTTAAAAAACTAAACAAACGGAAATTGGATCGGACATCGTTGAATACAAAATTGCAATCGCTGGCTTCCAAAACTTTTATTTCCTGGATTGTCTTTTAATTTATTTTACTTTTAGAACCTTTTAAGTTCTCATCAACCACGGAGGAAAAACTAGAACATTGTGAATGTCAAAATCAGACTGACCCTTTAATATTCAAAAATAATCTTTATTGTGATAAAATTACAATCTGCCTCATTGGGCAAAAAGTAATAGTGACAAATATTCTCATTCATACCATATTTACAATTTCCATTCACTCATTCATTTATACAGTATTTACAAACAGCCCAGAGGCCTCCCAAATCCAGATGATTGTCTTCTCCCTCGCATACGAAAGAGGAAGCGGTCTCTTGGGAAGTGCCCCACGCTCCTGCGTCAAGCGCGTCACTGGATAAGAGCCAGCCGAGGCTAAAACAGCGCGAGAGCCACATACGCTCAGCACATGATTGGAGAAACCAATTGCCAGGACTCCCACTGTCACGCATTAAAAGCAGGTCACGAGGCCCCTGCTGTTTTGGTCTTCGAGGAGGTTATAGGGATGAGTGGTGTAGTGCAATGACTGTGCTACAGCATTAGGGTGGTTGGATAGGTTACTATGGAATTTCACGAACTTGGAAGGGATGAGTTCAATAACGCAGGGTATATTAAGATCGTTATGAAGGATTTTGTTTCAGACGTAATAAGGAGCATTAAACTATTGTTCTCAGGACTATTGATTGAAAGGATAGTATACTCTTGACATTCGTGACGTATGAAGGCGATCCATCAATGCTCAAGTACGTGCGAATATTGATAAACCACTGAAGCGGATGATGTAACTCACTTAAAGGATAATGATGTATTTTAAGGGTTTCCGCTATTTACAGGGTAGAAAATCGAAAATTTACCTCATCATGATGACGTAATGCTATTTTATTACTTTATTATCATTAGTTACTTAGGTGATGTAGAACCATAAATATTAAAAAAAAAAATAATAGTTGTTTTGTTGAATGTGCATTGAACCTTGAGCTATACAGTGTACGGTATCATCATTGTGAAAACAGCTGAGTATGAGCTGAGTCGGAGCTGACACGGATTCTCGCCGCCTTGACTCTCAACTATTGATAGCAGCAATTTTTCTTAGACATCATACGTTCATTTAAATAATTATAATTTTTAAAAAATTAATTAAATTGCTATTTATTAAGTATATATTGGTGAAATAAAGGAAGCGGAAATTGGATGAACACATTACCGAGATGTAAGAGCCAATCTGACTTCATAATATTTTATTTCTTTAACGCTAATATAAATGCAAATATCTATCTTGAATATAAACAATAAAACAACAATTAAATCGGCTCCATCTATCTTTAAAGATGCGATTTTGACTGACTTCCAAAACTTTATTACAGAGAATGTTTTAATTTATTTTTCCTTTACCATATTTAAAGTGTCCTTCGCCGCAGGGAACAATTAATGTGTGTTCTTAAATATAAGACGTCGAATCTGTCATTTCTACTCTGCAGCATCAAATCAGAATCAGTTCGGTGTTTTAAGGGTTTCAATGAGCAGAGCCTTGTTTCATTTTTTCTACTCGTTGAGTAGAGAAGTTTACCACCAAGGGTTTTGAAAAAAATATTTTGATGGAGAATGTGCATCCAGCCAAGGATTCGATAGGCACAGTTTGAGTAATTTGTCGAGGGGCTAGTTGTTTGCTCTCCTCGTGGTCGAGGCGTCTCTACAGCCAAGTGGCCGATCTCCGCATCTTCGCTTTCGCCATTAGCGAGAAGGAAGGAGTGTTTGCTACGGAGACTCAAACGATGAGTTATTATATGTAGGGTGATTTATGCTTTATGGATTGTAAATTACAATTTGAAGTTCATGAAATAAATGACTACCCACTACAGGTGGAATCGAGGAAAAATTTCATTTTATATGCAAATTATCGGTTTTTTCACTTCGAATTCGCAATCTACGAACAAAAAACGTAGGAACTTAACCAGGAAACAAAGACTGTATTGTGTTAAAAGGTAATAATTTCATTTGCTATGTATCGTTACGTAAGAGATGTGTTACCATTTGATAAGTTTTAATTAATGAATAAACTTGAATATTGAACACTGCTAGTTCGGGTAAGTTAATTAATTCTTACTGAACACAAATCAGATTGTTGCTGATTGTAAATAAAATTTACTCATAAATGTCCAGTAATATTTCAGGAATGAATAAAAACAAGAATTAGCTTCATAAACCTTCACGAATAAACGAAAGACGGTAGTCTAGGTCGTTTTTTTTGCCAACTCAGGTCTTGCAAGTGAAATAACTGGTTTTAAACAAGAGTTGATGCATTGCTTCTAAGTTTTATTGTATATTATTCTAATTTGATTAATTGCGTACTATATCATTTACTATTGACCTGTTCGAAAGTCTCTCCCTTCTGCTTAAAAAACAACAGCAGCATCAAATTGGTCAAACGTTATTTACACCGCAGTTAGTTCATCGACCCATGATCTGCTGCGCTGGAGATAGTCTTTATCAGTCAGCGGTGGACTGTTTTCAAGTTTTTTTTTAGGCTGAATCACATTTTCATTTCTAATGGAGATGATATCACGAATATTTAAATGTTGGTTTATTCAACGGTGACAAAATTATGAATCTGTAACTATGACGATGAGAAGCCGCTCGATGACTCAGCAATTATATTATCCACTTCTATATTAGCTCATGTCTGAATTATCAGCGTTAGGCTTATCGTATTTGGATAACATCAATCGGATTAAACTCCAGGCCGGCGTAACTCGGTAAATTTGAGAGAAAATATAAATCTGCAAAAACCTCACCTCATCTTATGATTTGCTTATTTGTTGTTGGAAAAACTTATTATGACATAACAAAGAAAATTAATATTAAGATAAAAACATGGAACAGGTTACTCAAGACAAATTTGGAAGGAAAGAGTTTTTCTGCTCACTACCTGAAGTGTTGCTCTATACTCAATAATGTGACCAACAAGAATATTGCAGATTTTTATTTGTATAACTAAAATTTACAACAGGTTTCAGTGAGGAAAATACATATCGATAACGTCAACCTTCAGTATACAAAATACACTGTATCATCTAACATGTTACAGCACAGTAAATCATATGCGTAAATAACTAGTTATGTTAGTTAAAAAAAAAAAAAAAAATGATATTAAATTAAACCAAGCCCTCCTTAGAATACTGCCTTAGTTGGCAGATGGCGCTGAGGTAACTCTGGGCATGTTTATGGCATAATTTGTACACGTGCCACAAACATATTTGTAAATTTCCTCGCAAAAAAGGAGTAATTTCCTTCCGAATAATAGTAATTAAGTTGCCGTCTCATTACATAACAGTCAACGGAACGAGTGAAGACAATTATCAAAGAAGACAAGAATAGAGCTGCTCCATAGGGATCGAACGCGTTGTTTGTGAACGACGGTCTAATGAAAGAAACACTTCAAAAGGCGGTGTGATTAAGAAATCGCCACTACTTAACTGTCTGGAATACTAATTGCTTACTTAAAAGGGTTTCGGCTACATGTGACTTGGATTAGTTTAAATTAAAATCTGTTTAACATGTATTTTATTTGGAAAATTCAACTGTGTCTGGGAAATTTTAACGGATGTACCTGTTACGAATCGGCTTATGATGATGAAAAAAATATGATAGATTTTCATCAAAGATACATGAGAAAGGAAGTTAGGCGTGCACAGCTTAACACTTAAGACTTATCGGTAGAATAGTCACCTTATACAAAGACTCTTGATGCTTACATACAAAATTGGTCAAAACAACGCCCATTAACTAATAAAAGTAGCCTTAGAAAATATTCAATTACAAAAAAATCATAATTTTTATTTCTTATTTATGATCTGTCAAGCGGCTCCGGTCCCATGCCGGACCCCCACCCCCCACCCCCAGCATTTGTTTTATTATAATCCCTTTTTCTTCTGTTTAATTTACAACTAAACGATTTTCGTTTTTTATTAAATTTTACTCTTTCGTACTTCTAGTTTTTTTTGGTTTCTTCTTTGGAACGATTTTCTTTCGTTGTCTGTCAAGTACAACTTTTATCCATATATCTTATACAACAAAATGTAAGGCGAAGAAATACTAAATAATCCGTGCTGTTACTTTATAAATTATAATGGATTAAGTGTTGGATCAGCAAAAAAATTAATTACACAGCTGATTAATATACGAATTCTACGTTTTCAGTATGTGTAGTGTATGTAAGACTGTAAGACGGAAAAAAAAAAATTTATATAATAGAAAGTTATATCAAAATTAAACTTTTATTAACGAATTTCTTCTTGAAACAGCCCTAAGTCATTTATAAAACGTAAGAATAAATCTTCATAATATTTATGATTGCTGCCTCCATACAAATTCAGCCAAGCACGAAGTATTTCTTTGGTTGACTAAAATGTTGACAGACTTAGTTCTTTTTGAACACATTCAATACACCACTTAATGAACTAAGCAAATGGTACAAAGCCAGTGTCAAATTAGAAGTTAATTGAGTGGTTATATATGGTTTAATGAACATGGCGGCGGAATGTAAGCAATGTTCAAAGGTTTGAAATATATCTGGTGTATTATTAAGTCTGTTCAGTTGGTAACACTGCTTTTTACTAGACAAGGTTAGGGGTAAGCAGGGACCTAATAAATATCAAGGAAATGGACCCAAGCCGACACAAACCAAGACTCTCAGCTGAAATGTGTATTCATTGACAGCTACGAGGACATAATTTAATTATTTTTTCTGCTCTAAGACTTGGTCCCAGAGCTAACGCCATGCCTACAGGCATACAAAGGCTTTGTTGTCCTGTCAACAGAGCGGCCTCAGGTAGCTGCTACTGTACAGTGGTGTGGTTGATGTTATCCTGGCTAGTTTTTGTTGAGGTTTTTGTCAGGTCTTCCTCCTTCATCTCTGTTTACGACTGGCTGCTCTTTCTCCTTTAGACTACTTTTTGCTTTATCTTCCCAAACTATAGGGGTAGAAAATTATTATTTGCCTCTTCTTCTTGCATCCCGACCATTGGGGAAATTCAGAGCTGTAATTCTTGTGTAGATATTCACTACAGACTCTTTTCCTAATCCAGCCCTACCTTTCAAACCAAGTCCACTGTGGTTTGTAATATTCCAAATATTATCCCATAAAAGCAGGAGTTCCACAGAGCAATGTTCTGGGTCCCATCCTCTATAACCTATATATCGCTGAGGTACCCTAAACTCCCAACACCTTCTTGGCCGCATTTGCAGGTGTCATCCCACCTAGACAGCGAAACATCATCCCATAACCTTCAAAAACACCTTCATGAGATCGAGTATTGGTTGAACCAATTTACAAAGTTACACTTAAGCCAATCTGGACATACGGAATAGAGCTATAGGGGACAGCAAAAAAATACTAAAATCAATCGTAACCAATCATTTCAATCAAACGACTTATGAACAATACGTCAGCAACAAACCCTTCATAACGATCTTAATATGCCTTGCATTCTTGAATTCATCCCTTCCATGTTCATGAAATTCCTTCGAAACATATACAAACAACCTAATTCCCTAGCAGACATCAGCACAAGTGACCTTGTGACCTACTATAAACGCATGACAGTGGGAGTCCTGGCAATGGCCAGTGTTTCGAACCATGTTCTGAGCGTCTGTGCCTCTCGCGCTCTTGGTCAGCCGTCACTGGTTCGTATCCGGTGACACCGTTTGTAGAGGAACCTGGCGGACTTTCCAAGCTCCGCTTTCTGTTTCGCATGTGAGGGAGATGACAATCATGCGAATTTGGGAGATCTCTGGGCTGTTTGTAAATATGGTATGAATGTGATCATTGATCACAATTACTTATTGCCCAATAAGGCAGATTGTCATTTTATGCAATAAAGGTTGTTGTCCCTCTGCATTCTGTTTTCTCCTAAAATCGTCCCCTAGAATCTCTGAATTCTAATCAGCATATTTCCAGGCTTGGTTGGATAATAATTGAAACAAATTAAGTGAACGGATAAAACGATCATGCCGCCGTATTGATTGAGGATTAGAAATTTATAATACCGAATAATATTCTATGTCCTTTAAGGAAGTTACTAGCACAGAAGGGCAGTGCGTATGTTGATAGAGGTCTGACAAGCACTTTATAAACTTCAACGTGCATTTAGATGTTATGTAAAGGAAAGCTGAGACATATATGTATAAGAAAAGGATAAGATTCTGGGAAGTACGGAGGGCTTGAAGGGATGCGGTTGCTTACTTAAAAAATAACAGAAAACATCAGTGACTTCCATGAAGTCAAGAGGCAGTTATACAGTTCTGCTCAAGTCCCTTCTACTTTTAGCATTATAATATTCTTTGCATTATACAACTCACAACCATCTCAATCGTCGCTCAATTCACTGCTACCTTTATTACTGTCATTCACACTGGAAGATTATCAATGTTTATAAGGATTTATAAATATTAGCAATAAAATAATTATACATACACTTAACGATAGAAAATCTGCCATTGATTAAAAGTTGATTATTTGTAATTTGTTTTTGCAACTGCCACACTGTTAGACAGTGTTGCCAACTTTCCGAATACGTAATAGGCATTGATAAAAGACTTTATGACTGAGCACTTTCGCCCACAGGTGCCATTAAACCCGTTGCCAGTGTGAAGCCCACAACAAGGACAGGAACCAGTCCAGCCTCCTCGGAGCTTCGCAATCGCAGCAGGTTATGTTTTATTTTCATCTTGATTCGCCAACCGCCGATCATGCACCGAATGCGTGCTAAAGCTGGTGCGTTGCCGTTGTCGATGTAACATGCACGCAATAGCTCTATCAGTACAATTACAATTTTTTTCCAGTAATACACAAAATTTGGCTAATCAATCGAAAGGGAGAGGTTGTACTTTTATACGTTATATTTTTTTCAAATGTATTAATACCATATATTAAATTAACATATATATATGTTATACATGTTCACTAGATGGGAATATCACAGAACACCTAGTTATATAGAGTGTCCCACAGATTTGATTTAAATAGAAAACACAGTTTTTAGTATTTTTGTTATTTTTTTATTGAATTATAAATCAAATAGGATAGGGTTATTTATGGAATAACACATCGGGAAAATGGCCTCCACAACTTTGCTGCCACATACACTTTTGTCGAAAGTTTCCATGACCACTTGACATAAATGTGGTTGAATTTCGTTGATGCAGTGTTGAATTTTCTCTTTTAATGCACGGGTGGGTGTGGGCTTGTTGAAATACACCTTTGACTTCAAATAACCCCATAAAAAGAAACCTAACGGTGTTAAATCACACGATCTAGGGGGCCAATTCTGATCACCGAAACGAGAGAGTACACGACCTGGAAATGTCTCATGCAGAATTGATTCATGGGCTGTATGGCATGTGGCACCATCTTGTTGAAACCACATATTGACCACATCGATATCATCCAATTTCGGCACAAGGAACTGTGTCCCTGGATTTTCAACAACACTCTCACGCACTGCTTCGATATTGACATTTAAACGGCTTGTTTTTGGACGACCAGTGTGTTTAGTGTCTCCAACTGATCCAGTCGCCTTAAATTTTCCAATTAATCTCTTCACAGTTGATGAAGTCAAAACACTATTCCGACCATATTTTGTATGAAATTTTCAAACTGCGGCCGCCAAACTTTCATTATTTTTGAGATAATGTTCAACAATAAAGACACGTTGTTCTATCGTGTAACGCTCCATTTTTACCAACCCTAAACTGTCAGCTGTCAAATTTTTTTTTAGGGTTGCCAGCACTTTACTACACAAATTCAAATCTTGCGTTAATTCTGGGACACCCTTTAGTTCTATAGATGCGGATATACATGTTATGTTGAACCGTTATCAATTAATAAATTTTATGAAATCCTAACTACCTAATTTGATATGGCAATACGTTTATTCACCCGGCAACATATTTACAACTAGCAGTAATTCCCAGTATGAAAGTTCAATATTTTATCAATCTGTCTGTTATTTTTTCTACTGTAGTTTAATAAACATTTAAGAAACTCAATTGAAGCCTGTTAAGTTTCTCTCAATATTGTTTCTTTCCTTACTAATTACATATCTACTCACAGACAGAAATACGCCCCTAATAGCAGTTTGAATTAAAACTTTTTCAATCTACTGCTCCTTGTATAATGGTTTACAGAATATCTTTGTTATTTAAATATATAAAGTTGAACTTGAAAAAGTTTTTTTGTGAAGGCTGATTGAATGAGTTGCCACCCGCATGAATAAAGGGATGGGATAAACGGAGATATTGAATCATGGTCGACTCGACGCTATAGGGAGCCTCAGCGCTAACGGATATTCTTGCCAGCATCCGATTACTAAAGCTCTTTTTTCTTCTTACGTCGGGGTTTACGCTACCCCAGGGTGGAGAGGTCGGTCTGTTACCACGCCCGACACCATCAGACCGAAGAGGGCCTGCGTCGGCTTTAGTATAGTTAACCCTTGGGAAAAACCTAGACACTATTTTTCCCTGAGTAGAATATTCTCTACATACTTTTTTAAAATTAAAATTAATTCTCGCTTTTAATTGAAAGATCAAAATTCGGATAAATGTTAATCTTATCGATTATAATGCTAATATTATATATAATGCTAAAAGTAGAAGGGGGTTGAGCAGAACTGTATACCTGCCTCGTGACTTCATGGAAGTCACTGAGGGTTCCTGTTATTTTTAAGTAAGCAGCCGCGTCCCTCCTTACTTCCCAGAATCTTATCCTTTTCTTATACATATATTCTCAGCTTATAACTCCAGACCCTCAGTGAATCACACGAGGGCTTCAAGCTGCCTACGATGGATGAGTTCATTCGCCCTAGACATATCAATTTCTTTGACTCCCTACAACACATGACAAACACATTGCTCAACCCGTTCCCCCATCGATGGCAGCGGTCGAGGCAGGAACTTTATAGTTTGTAAGTTTAGTTTTTCCCTTATTGTAACCCCAAGGTGAGCCCCATCACCTAGTCCCTTTTCACTTTATATAATTTTAGCCACATAAAGATTGTTAGTCTTTAAGACAATAACTGCTTAAAGTAGAAGGAAAATCCACATTTGTAAAATTTTAATAAATTTAAAGTGTCATTTTAAAAATAATTACCCAAGGAGTTCAGGAAAAACAAAAACAAAACAAGTGGGTTTTATGAGTGCCTAGACCTTCCACCCAGTATGTAGTAACGTAACTCTTTTGTATATTTGTATATACCAGTGTTTTGCTTGTACTTCATAATAAACCTTTTCTTTCTTATCTTTTAAAAGACTCTCCTCTACAAAGATTATTTAACTGATAGATCCTTGGAACAGGTGGATTTATTTATTTGGATAATTAAACTGAGAATTGAGGCGTTGCCGTTGTAAAGGAAGCAAGTGCCAAAATTTTCGAAAAGTATTTTTCCCTGATACAATGGTTTGTTCTAAGGTCAATAGCGAAGAAAATAAGGCTGGCGGTGAGCTAGTTTGGTTTAGTTCTAATCTTCCCAACCATATACCCAGTTGTGCCAACACTGAACGTTTTTCGGTCCAAGCCGTAAATTTTTCGTTTTGGCCACTTAGCCCCTTTTCAACGGCAACGCCTCAATTGTTTACTTTTCTCAAATTACCTAATCTCTCTGTTTCCCCACTCATATTTATTATTGATTTGACAGTCTTACTTCAGTTCAAGCCTTGATTTTATACAACAAACAAACGTGAAACGTTTACGGTTGGTAAACAATGTCAAATCTGCCGACGAAAACAAGAGACATTAGGGAATTTCCTGACAAAACATTCAATAGTCATCCGGGAACTATGTATTGTTGGTGATGTGATAATCCACTTTCGACTATCCTACGCTTGTAAGTGTTTCCAATATTGGTACTTCAAAACATTAAAAAAGTCAATTTCCAACAAATTTCATAACTCCATTTTCAAGTGATCCTACATTAACTGAGTCAACTTTCAATATAGACTTCTCCCGTGCTTTAGTTAGGCCCATGTAGATATAATGTAGTGATGCTACAGGAAATACAAAATAATTTGTAAATAGATTCGCCTGAGGATCTATAATTATATATAATTATCTGTTAATTTAAAGGGGCTATGAAGGAAAAAAAAAAAAAAAGTTAGGCCCAATATCCTTTTTTTTACACCAATATTAACAATTCTAATTGATAAGTCCGCATGGTTGTCACCTCCCTCGTGCGCGAAGGAGGAAGCTGAGTCTTGGGAAGTCCCCCACGCTCCTCCGTCAGCTGCGTCACTGGATAAGAGCCAGCGGAGGCTGACCAAGAGCGCGAGAGCTACAGACGCTCAGGACAAACTTTTGGACAAAAAATTGGAGAAACTGACCATTGCCAGGACTCCCACAGTCACGTATTTACAGCAGAAATACTTTACCAAAGCAGCCTAAGAAAAGCACTATTAACAGTAAAAACTATGTAAGATGTTGCATAAATAGAAAATATATGTTACTATTATAAAATACTGACCACTGGACTAGCATTTACGTTTTTACCTCTCATTTTTAGGCACATATTTTGGTGAAAATAAGTACATATAAATGTACATACTTCACTATTTTTATTACATATAAATACATATTGAAATTATTTGACAATTTATAATTAAAGGAAAATATGAGTTTAATTAATTTAAACAAAGTTTGATATAGTTTTTAGCACTACAATTTTTTTCCTTAAAATTTTTACTTCCTACATTAGTCATTTTCCTTACCTACGTTTGCTCATAGATATCAACTCCATCTACTGACTCGCGTAGTTTTGGTTCCCACGAGCTCACTAGATGGTTTTTTTAACAGGGAGTATAATTTATAAGCTAATAAATTGTACACATTTAAACGAATTAAACAACGCATCAAGTCGAAGGAACATTACTAAAAGGGTTGGAGACTACGAATTAGTCTTATAAATATTAATTCTACTTGTTTGAAAATTATATTTTTATCAATTATAATTCGTTTGTATTCGTTAAAAAAAAAAAAAGTGCCTTTGAGAACAAATGGCACATCAAAGGTAGAATGAGTAGACGAGTTGGGAGTTGTTAGTTTTCATCAAATTTATATTAGTGGACAACGTTTAGACATGATATGTATTTATGCATCAGTGTGAAAAAACGTTTGGCAGAACAGACCAGTGCTAACAATTTTTTTTTTTATACATCCCCTTTATTGAACCTATTTGCAAAATTGCACTTTGTTCATGGTTATTATATTTACTTTATGGTAGCGACATTTTTATAAATAATAATAAATCTTTCACCTTTTACTTCTTTTTTTTTTTAATATTTCAAACTTCTTTATTGTGATAATATTACAATCTGCCCTATTGGGCAATAAGTAATTAAGCTAAATGTTCTCATTCATACCATATTTACAATTCATCATTCACTCGCTCATTCATACAATATTTACAAACAGCCCAGAGGCCCCCTAAGTCCACATGGTTGTCACCTCCCTCGCGTGCGAACGAGGAAGCGGAGTCCCATCACCTTTTACTAAACCAACATATAAATTTTCTGCCGGTATATACAATATTTTTCAGTGACAATGTTTTTAAGAATTTTATTGGTGATGAGGCTCACTTTGTGGATATTTTGAATAATTCTAACTTAACCAAAGTTACCCGGACATCCTGTTTCCATCGATCACAACGAGTCAGGAAACTGTGTCTCCAGTGCGTGAACTCACCCATCGACGGACGGCACACCAAGCAAAGGGTGTAGGTCGGCGTTCTTTAACCTCTGGACAGAGGTATGCCTGACCAATTTTCGCATGATCCCATTCTGAAATTGTTGGAGACATTTAGCTGTATTGGCAGTCAAGTGAGTAAATAGCGGGGCATCGTACAGCAGAGCTGGCCGGAGGACACATGTATGTATCGATCGGGTGAACTTTTTTTTTTTTTTTTTTTTTCATAGCTCTCAAACTTATAAAAATAGGACGTGGAAAATTATTTTGGATTGATGGGTGCCTTTCACTAATGGGAGTCCCATTTGAAGGATGTATGAGAAGGATATGGGGTGTGGGATGCCTAAAGGAGGCGGGTGGGTTCGGGAAGGTAGTGAGAGAGTCTACCTATGGTGTTGGGTGAACTTTACATGAAGCGATTAACAGGATATTGGCTTAATCGAGAGGAAGACAATTTATCTCAGAATTAAACTTATAGGGCTAACATACAATCAACGTTTTTCTTTCCTACCTCTATCAAGGTTCAGGTATTTATAAAAGGGTCTTCTGACCAAAAAAATAAACTTTTTTTTTTGTAGATCCTGGAACCACTGAACCAAGTACTTATCTACTAAGTGGACCGTTTTTTTCTTGTTTAACAAAAACAGCCGTTGGTGTCCAATCACTACTTCTAGATGAGTGAATAAGATAGGACTGAGAGCTGTCCCTTGCGCAACGCACACTCACATGTGCTCTCTCAGAAAGAAGCTTCTGCGGGAGCCAAAGAGGCAGCCTTGCTCGGACATAATTCAATACAGTCGGCACTGCCACATCTGTTTTATATAATCACTAATGGAGTGAGAGCTTTCCAAAATGGCGGCGATGTAGAATTGGGAGAACATCGGGCGAGGTTCATGAAAGAGAGTTTTCGTTGGAGTATTTGCCGGTGTGGGTTGATCATGGATAAATACTACAAACAATAATTTATTATTTTCAATACGGCAAGCGCTTTCGATGGCTTAAGCCACCATCCGCACGTGCAACAATAAAACGAATGCCACAAAAGATAAAAAAAATACCATAAATGCTGTGTTTTTCTACCCCCTCCCCCACACTATAAATAAACACAAATTGTTTAACAAATAAATAAAATAATGTTTTTTAGCCGACGGTCTCAATACTACGTAGTAGTTGTTTATGTTATTCATATATCAGCACGTATTTGTTTTATCTCCAGTTAATCCGATCTTTTAGTATTAATATCACACAATCCCTACTCCGAACCATTTATATTATGAAAGCTTTCGTTTTTTATTGATAATTTTAATGCCCTCGTCAACTCACCATATACCTGAAGGGTGATATCTCTTCTACGCACCGGACGATGATGAACAGTTAACACATCCAAAGGGATCAGAAATAATAAAAAGCTCTGAAGAAACAAATGTTGTTTCCATCAATTATTTAAAAAAGTGGTTACTTTTTTTTTTAATGGGACTCTCTGAGTTCTTTTCACAAGGACGTGATGCAGGTATATTTAGTACGCCGAAACGTTACAAACTTAATAAACTTGATGCAAACATGCACACAGTCCTCCCAACAAACTGTTGTACTCAATAAGAAAGTATTATTCGCAAACGATTCACACTTAAACTATTTTGTATGCTTTGTTAAAACAAAAAATAACTTCAAGAAATGTAACTTGGCTTATACCGTTTTGGGAAAACTATTGGATTTACGGCAGAGCTATCGTAACATATCGAACTTGACTATCGATACGATCGAACTCGTAATATAACACACTAGTGTCATGTTAACATATCCTTCGATCGGATTATAGCTTAGTTGTAAAAAGGGTTTTCTTCGGCTAAAACCAACGCGATTATTGTTTGGACATACGAAGTTAGTTCATCGTTTCCAAGCTTCGGCTCGACTAGTTCACAAATACTGGGTGACCGAATGTAGTGCAGAACCATCTCGGGGCAACATCGTATCGACGTAGGTGTTGTTTTATTACCTAACCTTGGGAGTTGGCGGGACTCTGTCATTACCCAGGTCACTAACCTAAACCTCAGCCAACCAAATTCGAAAAGTATAAAATCCTTTTATTGATCTCAGTACGCTATACATCAATAATTTCAAATGACGTGCAATTTTTATAGTTTATATATTCCTAATGAGAAAACCATTTTAATGCCTTTTTGTCATTATAATCTACTATTTATGAAATTTGTAGTTTTTAATGTTTCATTTTTTTTTTTCCTGTCCTGGCAATTTTGAGTTTCTTGTTTGATATATAAACATAAAGCCTCAGGCCCGGTGTTCACTTGCGACTTTTTGGCGCTGCGGTCCTTTTTTCCTAGCATTCCCCACCATGCACATACCTTGCGATAAGCCCATTGTGATCATTCAGTAGGAGGAGGTATCTTGAGATTTTGTCTGCATGTTTTATTACAAGTTCGTCAGATAATTTAACGCTCGTCCAGAAGTAATTGAAAAATTTATCTTCTGGTAAATCTGCAAAAAGACTCTTTGAAATTTTCTGTGTATGGATGTACTGAATAACATGTATTTTGTTCGCAAATGTACGTTTTGTATCAAAGATGAGGACTCGTTTTCTCTGGTCGAGATCTATGGGTACCACAACGTCACCGCTCGTTTGACAGGGAAGTGAAAACATGAAGAATATTATCAACCCTACAAAACATAATTAAGGGTTACTAATAACAAATAAAATAGTTTTCTGTAGTACTGATAAATAATATGTAATTATTTTTTTTCAACATGAATTACACATAGTTTTAAAGAGACATGATATTTTGCATGTTAGTTTCATTTTATGCCCCGATGTTACTAAAACACTACCATGATTAAGTTAATTAATAGGTAATATAAATTTAAAAAAAAACACACTTCATATTTGGAGTATGGTATCAAATTAAAGATATCGTTACCCTCAATAAAGTGTAGTTTTTTTTTTTAACTACCTATACCATCACAAATTCATAAAAACTAGCCATGAAATAGTGAAAATAAACTTTAGCTCGCGAGGCTAATTTTTAAATAATGTAAAATAATTCAATACATTTTATGTAATCAATCAAGAGATAGTAATTAGTAAGATCGTCGAAACCATTGATGTTTTATAATAAAACTTTTTTTTATGTAAAGGTATACCTATGCCAGTCGTAAAAAAGTGTGGCAAGTATGAGATAACAGACAATATGATCGGGCAGAAAGAGGGCTGAATACATTAGGTATGCACAACACACTGTCACCGACAGGTTCACTAACCCGGAGCCGATGCTGTCCCATATATGGAGTAGGGGGAGGGGGCACATCAGGCAGGATCATTACGAGAATCAGGAGCACCGTTTGTTTTAGGATCCATCCCGTTTTTACAAGAAGGAAACAACGTTTGTTTCGAATTTTTCTTTTCAGCAAATCAAGGGAAAACATAGCTAGTATTTTTTCCCTCAAAATGTCACAGTGTACATACAGGCTACAAGTCTGGGATCAGCCAACCTTTAGTGAAAATGGAAGGAATTCTATTCATTAAACGTTGTCCTGATTAAATATAGGAAATATTTAACTTTAAACGATCCCAGACTGTTATGTAATTGTCGATATTAATCCACAACTGGCTTCAATGAATGTGTTGTAAATAAGATAAAAATAATGCCATGTCTGAGATGAAGAGATCCTGTGACTATATTGTTGAAGCTAAGATTAAAGATATCTTATTTTAGTTATCTTATTATTTATGTTATTAATTTAGAAGACTGCGTTGAATATTAGCGGGTACACCAGATGTAGGCAGTTTTTGAACAATTTTTTTTTTTTTAAATTGATAAAATTACAATCTGGGCAATAAGTAATTGTGATAAATGTTCTCATTCATAGCATATTTACAATTTTTATTCACTCGCTCATTCATACAATATTAACAAACAGCTCAGAAACCTCCCAAATCCACATGGTTGTAACCTCCCTTAAATGGGAAGCGGAGTCTTGGGAAGTCCCACACGTTCCTCCGTCAGCCGCGTCACCGGATACGAGCCTGCGTAGGCTGACTAAGAGCGCGAGAGCCACAGACACCCAGGACATGATAGAAGAAACTGGTCATTGCCTGGACTCCCACTGTCACGTATTTATAGCAGTAGTCACGAGGCCATTGCCGTTTCAGTCTCCGAGGAGGATTATAGGGATGAGTGGTGCAGTGCAATGACTGCGGGATTAGGGTGGTTAGGCTACTATGGAATTTCGTCAACTTGGAAGGGATGAGTTCAAGAATCTAGGGTATATTAAGATCGTTATGAAGGGTTTTGTTCCTGACTTAAAAAGGACCATTGACTATTGTTTGCAGAACTTTTGATTGAAAGGATTGATGTTTGAATTTTATTGCTGTCCCCTATAGCTCTATGTACATGTGCCGTATGTCCAGATTGGATTACCTATAACTTTGTAGATTAGTAATTTATTATTGGGAGATGGGATGAATAATGTTTTAATGTAGTCATGAAAAGGGTGTATGATTTCAAAAGTAAAATGGTGGAGCTGTGATAAGTCTTAGAGCTTTTGATTGGAAAATCTGAAATAGTCTTCTTAGCGTATCCGTAAATTTGTGCTCCATAATTTTAAATTGGTTTCAGTAGAAGTTTGTATACTAACAGTTTCTGGGACAAGAGAAGTTTGTCGGTCCAGTAAATTTAACTATTTAGCCGGTAAATGTTAAGTCGTTTCCAAGTCAGTCTCTTATCAAATGTAACTCCTCAGTATTGAATCAATAATAAGTAATGTTAAAAAAAAAAAATATGGCTATACTTTGAACGAGTTTCTATACTGCCTAAGTCGTGGCTTCCACTCGTGCAAACACTGCGTGTGAGTGCGTCCTTGAGGCCACCCCACAGCCACTGCTCTCTTTTTAATATTCCTAAGTCTGCAGCTTCATGTCTTTCAGCCTTTCCACACGACAGTATTTAGACTGTCATGAAAGAAAATCGTCAGGTGGCCAGAAGTCAAAGGTGGTGACCGTAGTACTTCGTCAGTTTTCATACCGTCTTGAGTAGGCCTACATATGACTGGCTTAGTCATATCTGGTTTCATCGAAAAATACTGTGTCCCGGCTGCCTCTGAGCACTTTACGCAAATTGCGTAACGGAATTGCGAGGGTTCGGCCATACAGAAGAGAAGGTTGTCAGTCAAGGCAGGGTAGCTCTGTTGGTATAGGCCCCGAATAATAATAATAACAACCAATGCTACAATAAAATTCTATCATTCATCAGGATCTCAGTTGTCCCTAGCCATTAAGTGCAGTACGAGTGGTTCTTACGTTGATATTGATCCATTTACCGATAGACTCGAACGATTGTAAAAGAAAATCCGTCGGAAAACCACTAAAAATATTTTGTAGTTATACAAATAGTTAGACTGACCTGGAACCCACATACGAGGCTAAAAAGACAAGAACTAAAAAGACGCTTTGGACAGACTACTTTAAAGGACATCCCATCTCTCAATAGAAAACAAATTACTAATCTACAACGTTATACTTAAGTCAATCTGGACAAACGGAATAGAGCTATGGGGGACAGCAAAACAGTCAAACATCAATCCTTTCAATCAAAAGTCCTGAGAACAATAATAATAAATGTCCCTTATTACGTCAGCAACAAAACCCTTCATAACGATCTTAATATACCCTACATTCTTGAACTCATCCCTTCCAAGTTGACGAAATTCCATAGTAGCCTATCCAGCCACCCTAATCCCACAGTCATTGCACTGCACCACTCATCCCTATAATCCTCCTCGGAGACTGAAACGCCAATGGCCTAATACTACAATGCTATAAATACGAGACAGTGGGAGTCCAGGCAATGACCAGTTTCTCTAATCATGTCCTGGGTGTCTGTGGCTCTCGCGCTCTTCGGCAGCCTCCACTGGCTCGTATCCGGTGACGGGGCTGACGGTGGAGCGTGGGGGACTTTCCAAGACTCCGCTTCCTCTTTCGTATGGGAGGGAGGTGACAAACATGTGGATTTGGGAGGCCTCTGGGCGTCTGTAAATATTGTATGAATGAGTGAGTGAATGATGAATTGTAAATATGGTATGAATGAGAGCATTTATCTCAATTACTTATGGCTTAATAAGGCAGATTGTAATTTTAGCACAGTAAACAAGTTATAATAATAAAATAAATAGTTATGATACAAGTACACATTTTATGTAGTGAGATCGTCTTCTACATCCAAGTCCTTTCAGACTCAAGAGAAATTCTCCAAAAATCGCAGAGTAAACTTACAGTCATATACAAAGTCATAACCTGCGACCTTAAAAAAACATATTTTATTTGATTTTACCTACTTGACAATATCCCTCAAAGCTAAAGAAAAAACCCCGTACTCTTCGCATTTTATTCCGCTGTAACTCCCACATTTGTTTGATTGATGTAACAAAATTTTAATCGGTAACAGTTAATTTTTGATTTAACAAAGTAAAATAATAACGCGGCACTCATAAAATAAATTATAGCACTAGGTCTGTTATAGCATTATAACTATTATAGCACTAGGTCTGATATAGCATTATAAAGATTACAACACTAGGTCCGATATATCATTATAAATATTATATCACTAGGTCTGTTATAGCATTATAACTATTATAACACTAGGTTTGATATATCATCATAACTATTATATCACTAGGTTTGATATAGCACTATAACTATTATAGCACTAGGTCTGATATATCATTATTACTATTATAGCACTAGGTTTGATATAGCATCATAACTATTATATAACTAGGTTTGATATATCATTATAACTATTATATCACTAGGTCTGTTATAGCATTATAACTATTATAGCACTAAGTTTGATATATCATTATAACTATTATATCACTAGGTCTGATATATCATTATAACTATTGCAGAACTAGGTCTGATGTAGCATCATAACTATTATAGCACTAGGTCTGATATAGCATTATTATAACTATTATAGCACTAGGTCTGATATAGCATTATAACTATTATATCACTAGGTCTATTATAACTATTATAGAACTAGCGGCACTAGGTCTCTTTCAACTGGAGTTTTTTTTCCGAGGTACTTTTGAGTAGTTGGTTGAATTTACTGAATCCCTAAAGAGAAACTTGACTATGGTCGTTTAGTTTGTTTTCTTCCAGACAGTCTTCTTATGAAATGTAAATAAGAGTTAAAAACTTGCTGTAAGTTAAAAAACCACAACAACATCCAAAAACGCTTCTGTTTTTAAAAGTAACGATTAGATACAATAAAATACAGGATAATATCCATAAGTAAATCAACAGACTTGTTTGACAATCTGATTGTATATTTATCAAAATATATATTTTTAGTATTACGGTTTTGATTTGAGGGTTAAAGTTGAAGGGACGCGATTTGAAGTGTTCGTGTCACACGAAATGCATTTCCCGATTTTCTGGTCTTCTTACTGCATAAAAATACAGCTTTTTTTATAAGGCATTTCATTTTGTTTTCCATTAAACTTAACCGGAAGCAAATAAAAGCAACTTACGTACTATAATACTAGCCATGGTAGCACGACAAACTAACTTCACTACAGCTGTTTTAATGATTAGTATTTTGTTCAATTATCCAACTAAGTAATAATAATATTATCTTAGTATTATGTCCCTTATGAACAAACATTTATTTGACATTGGTTCTTTGACAGTATCAGTCCTCGCTAAAATGTACCATAAGCAGAGAAATATAAAAGGTAAATATTTATCAGGAATTAAAAATGTAAGATGAAATAAAAGTAAACAAAGATAATTTGAAAACAAATACATACAAAAACGTTAAAAAACAAACAAAGTATATTTATGCACTAATGCATAATACTAAACCAGTAATGTAAACAGACTGAACTAAAAGTTAACACACTAACATTGGTTAGCATTTAAATAATAAAAAAATAAATTGAGAGACGAAATGAAATAAACGTTGATAAAACAAGTGAAAATAAATACTAAATTTGATTTAACTTAACTAGAACTGAAGTTCTCTAAAAGCCCTGTCATTTGACAGCGAATCAGTTCCGTTGTAACTAGAATGTTGGTTTATATGAGTTCAATACCTTTCTTTAGTCTGCCTGAAGTCATAAAATTGGATTTTTCATTAATTATATTTTACATAGCCTTCACAAAATGGTATAAATTATCAATTTCAATTTGATTGTAAAAGTACTCGATTGAGTCTTACCTTCTTATATTCAAAATGAATTTTCCTAATAATAAGGATTAATTAACACGGTTTAGAAAAAAAACAATTTTTAACTATAATATTTTTAATTCGAATGATAAAAAATTGATTTCACCACCATTATTAACGTCGTTGATATGTGTATTTAAACTAATTTGGACAGACAACCGACGCGAGCTCGTGAGAACACTAGGACGAGAGAAGAACGAAGGAGCCAGGAACATTATAATGAAAAAATCTAGAGCAGGTAGGTTTGAAAAATGTAGACTAGTAGGTAGAATTATGACTATAAAAAAAAAGGAAAGATATGATTCATCTCATTCATTCCTCCAACATATTAAACATAATTACTAGAAAAACTTAAGAATAATTCGACATGACGGGACCTCAAATACAGCTGCCCAAAAATACACCATTTATACTAGTGATGAATAAAGAACAAATATTTATATATTGTAAGAGAACAGTTAGTTTTCATTACTACGAAAAATCTTTTAGAAATAATAAAATAATAAACTTTATTTTGCAATAAAAAGCATTATTTGAAGACTGATTTTGATTTTGCTACTTTTTTTTAGTTACGAATTTATTAACTGCCTTATTAAACCAAAACATAAATTGTAGTGTTTAATGATTACTCCAAGGCTATTTTGTATGTCTTTAGATGTAAGCCACGTATGTATACAGATTATACAATGTTTATTTCAACTGTTACTTCAAAGAGAATTTTTAAAAACAATAGACATTGTTTCATCACATTTCTCCATTGTTTTATTGAGTCGGTCGATTTGGCAAGTGAGCGGCTCATTTATTATTGCATTTATCAACAGGCTATTATAATATTTAAATTGGCTGAAGGAATATTGTAGCTGTGTTTATAACTTGAAAGTATTCTTTAATAGGGATTGTAATGTTATGGGATTAGTTCAAGCGACATCCAGTTCTTTTCTTTTTCTAGCTCAAAAGCTGTTTGTTTAGTTATAATTCAAACATCGCCAGATATAGAAGAGGTGTTATAAAAATTCTTTGTACGTATTATTAAATCCACCAACCACTAGCTTATTGTTGTAATTACTAAACGGAATTTCTCTCAACAAATAAACAAACATTCCGTCTACATGACGCATATGAATTATCAACGTAGAAATACTAAGCCTTATTACGTCAGCAACCAAACCCTTCATAACGATCTTAATACACCATACATTTTTGAACTCATACTTTCCAATTTCATGAAATTCCATCGAAACCTAACAAACCACTAATTCCCTAGCTCAGTCATTAAACTGCACCACTCATCCCTATAATCCTCCTCGGAGACTGACTCGTGACCAATGAATGAGAACATTGAGCACGATTACTTATTGCCCAATAAGGCAGATTGTAATTTTATCACAATAAACATTTGATTTGTATTTGAAGAAATACTAATATTTATTTGTTAAATGTGACAGCGTCAACTAATGACAATATTTTCAAAGACGACGTGACCTATATTTGTGACTTGTGCGTGCTAAGTACCAAAACCGTAGATGCGACTTGCTACATTTTAAGAATAATTTTCGCTCCAACACACCAGGGATTTTCCGAGCGTTTTTTTTTTTTTTTTTAATAGGGTGTTTTTTGATTTTTTTTTTCAATATAAACAATAATTGAATGTCTTTTTTAAATACAATTAAAATATTTTTAGACATGCTGAAATCAAGCCCATACTCAGGCAATATCGACACCATAAAAAAAAATCATAAAGAATAAACAATTCAAAATAATATTATTTTTTAATATTCCCTGAGTAGGAAATATTACAAGGTAGTTGAACCCCCCCCCCCTTCCTAGCCCCTTTAAATTCAAAGATAATTACAGTTATAGATCCTCAGGCGAATCTATTTACAATTTTTTTCTGTATTTCCTGTAGCGTCGTCGCTACATTATATACAGTTTTTGTTGTTTTATAAAAATTCTATATAATGAATAAACAAGTATAATGATAAACATTATACGTGACTGGACTAAACTGACTCTGATAAAGGAATGTGTAGATGGGGCTTACCTTTTTGATCAAACTTAAAACTAACTTACATACTAATTCTTAACCTAATTTTCCCCCAAGAGTCTGTTGTCATCGATGCGGGAGGGGTGGTGGGGTCACAGTGTTAAACACTGGATTTGTCAGGTGCTGCAACGAGTCAAAAAACTTGATGTGTCTCCTGTGGATGAACTAACCCACCGACGGCAAACAACCAAGCAACGGGTGCAGGTCAGCGTTCTTCAACCTCTCGAGAGAGGTATTTCTGACCACTTTTCTCGTGATCCTATTCTGAAATCGCTGAAAACTTTTAGCTGTAAGTGTATAGCGGGGCACCGTTCAGCAGAGCTGGCCATCATCAGTTCGAGACGCAGTGACAAGTTGGGTGAAGTTAGCAACTGCGATAGCCGGTAAGATCTGTGTTGTACTTTTTCTATTTTACTACTGAAATGAGTAGAGAAATGGAGATGCCTATCCATTTGTATACCAGATAGTGCATTGAGAAAGCCGGCGAGTTCTCTTGCCCTCCTATACTATACGATTTTGGCAAGTGTTTTTTCCCCTTTTGGAGGGAGAAGATTACGCAGTCGGTCTTCCCTGCGTTTACGCTGATGTTTAACTGATCCCCCCCTTAACCCGTTTATTAATCATTTTTTAACAATAAATGAACAAGTTTTCAGTAAACAAATATTACAATTTCCCTTCTTACTCCGATGCGCAGATGCATTTGAAGGAGGGTGGGTTTTAATAACAATATCAGTTTGAAGTTAAAAGTTCAACAAATATACAATACTAGGTGATGGAGCTCACCTAAATATCTGTTTAACAGATTTTTTTTTTTCCCTTAGCTCTCAAATTTTTAAGATTATGGATAAGGGAAAAATAAAGGAATTTATTTGGGGTGAGCGGATCCTGATGAATGAATAAATAAATTATCTATTTCATGATAGTTTATAGTTCTACGGGAATCAGTAATAGTGGGAAGTTATTAAGGGTTGTCAATGCACTGTGCTACTTAACATGCTTTGTGACATTTGTCTAGCTGAAAAATATTTTCTAGAAAACGTTATTGTCTTCTTTAGCTTATTTCTTTTAAATAGAAAATATGCAATTAGATAAAGGAGGCAGTGGACTTAGAAAGAGCAAAGACACGTGTGTCCTTGGCCTTGAGGGGGTTGCTATGGTGACAGGGCGTCCCTTCGGCCCAGCTGACAGAGATGGGCCCATTCTTTAATTAAGGCTAATTCAACTGCCACAAACTACTTACAGTATTAGGAACTTTACAGGGCAACAACAATATACTGCTTCTGTACTCGGAGCAAAACAGGCACATCCATCTCAAGGCGAGAATAAAAAAGCAAATACCAATAGCAAGTACCGCTATCAAAACAAACACAGACAATCCTGTATTTTAAGGAAATGTAAACGACCAAATAACCATATTAACAACAATCTAGAATTTTTTTTAAATAACTTTAATACAATTAATAAATTTTTGTGTCGCAGATTGAACACTTTATAAGCGCCTTAATATTCTCAATCTTCTCACCAAATTCTCACAAAATCTTAAAATTCCATCGGAAATTATCTGACCAGCTGAATGCTCTAGCAAAAGCCACTCCGCAAACCTTGGGATCTAGTCACTGGTAAGTTTCCACCCCTGATGTGCTGAGCGTCTGCGGCTCTCTCACTGTCTGCCTACCTCAGCCGTCCCTATGTAGCGGTGATGCGGCTGCAGGAGTGTCGTTGAAGATCTCCCCAATCCTTGCCTCTTTCTCCTTAGCACCGGGAAGGTGACAGACCTTAAATTTTCTTTAAATTAAAATTAAATTGTTAATTATTGAAAAGAGTTTCGCAAACCAAAGCTTATTGAAAATTTCAAAGAGATCATCTGAGTTATATTTCTACAGTTTCACTGGTTCTTCGAAATGACAACAACCCTGCTCTAGTGATCGTTACTCGGAGATTACATTATGTGAACTGACGAAATAATCAACAAATATTACCAATCACATAAACAGCAGGCGGAAACCATCTTGTATCGTAATAAAATATTACTAATTCGATGTTTTACAACCTCTCCCCCATAAAAGAAAATTATTTATTCAGATAAGATTTAACGAAACGAACACGTCTTTTTTTCACAATTTTTTTTCTTCTTAAGTTTTATAATGCTAAGATAATGCTAAGAACAAGTAGAAGGGACTAGAGCAGAACTGTATACCTGCCTCGTGACTTCATGGAAGTCACTGATGGTTCCCTGTTATTTTTAAGTAAGCAGCCCCATCCTTCCAAGACCTCCCCTCCCTACTTCCCAGAATGTTATCCTTTTCTTATACATATATGTCTCAGCTTTAGCCCCAGACCCCACTTGTACCTAGACATTCCACCCAGTATGTAGTAACGTAACTCTTAATATTTGTATATACCAGTGTTTTGATTGTACTTCATACTAAAGCTTTTCTTTCTTTTCTTTTAAAAGACTCTCCTCCACAACGATTATTTAACTTTATATTTTAATAAAAAATGCTATCAGATTAATCAGAGATGTTGCAGAAAATACCTTCCAAATTGTTGATCGATTGAATAATTTTTAACGACTATCATACAGAAATAATATTAGCTACTTCTATTTTAAGAAGTAATTAATATTATTTACATTAACTAAGCAACATGTTTATTTTGAAGAGATAAGAACTAAACTTCCTCAATGTGTTTTTAACAATCAACATATCACGCCATATCTCACACAATAAGACCTGATGCAGATAAACATAGTTTGTCCAAAACGTAGTTCACGAATACATTTGATAAAGAACGCTCTTATACTAAAAATGAACTCACAATACATTAAATATTCAGTATTACTGTAAATAATATTGATGTTACATAGAAAAACAAAACAATTTCCCTAACTGAGGTTGTTGATGAGTTAAATTTTTTTTTATCGGCCTGTATTGTACAGCGTAAAAAATAGTGACCTATTTTTTTCCCAGTCTGTTTATTGCAAAACATTATCTAAACCTGAAATTATTTTTTCGACCCTGAGACCTTTAACCTTCTTCATAACAAACTGATGGAAAAATTTTAACGATCTGAAACTAAAATAAAAATAAACTCGTAAGAACTCATTGCCAAACGTCTAAGGTTGAATTTGTATCATGTTTAAACAAGGTTTCTTCTCTAGGGTTACTATAACTCTTTAAAAGGTTTACTATTTAAAAAAAAAAAGCTTAGGTTCAAATCCTAAGCTCGTACAGTCGGTTTACTGATTCGAGTTTTAGGACCTCTCCCAAATAAAAAAAAAATTATTCATTTAGATAACATTTAACGAAACGGACATGTCTTTTTTTCATAACCAGTCGGTTTCATGGATTAAATAAAATTTTTTAAAATTTTCCCGACTCAATAATAATGAAACAATATCAATTCATATTCTTTTTTTAAAAAACAAAATCGTTTCATTATATCACTTAAGCCTATTGCTATCTTTGAATCGTCTTCTCAAAAACAAATTAAATTTAAATAGCTAAATACAGTCTCAAATTACATTTATTTCTTAAAACTCATATAAATCTCAAATTTTCAAATGGATCGAAACATGTTTACGACCACTATCGAAGATAGCACCAGGTAGACAAAAAATGTTTGAAAGTTGAACCTTAGGAACGGAAATTTCTTCTGATGTTGTTAACTCATACATTTGAATGAGGATGTTCGCACGCTATATTTCTTCACCTTTATTCTAAAGACCAATGTTTTATTACACAACTCCTACTGCAGCCCGATAAACAAGAGCTGGGAACCCCTGTGATAAACAATCACCAATGAAAATAGAATTGTTGTTAACAATTACTCTACAGATCGTGACTTTATTCATAGAATAAAAAATCTCTCACACATTCCTTTGCTAGAAAAGCCATAAAAGGCTAATACGATAGTAATGGTACTTAATTAGTCTTTGTGGGATCGCTTTTATTTCTAGCAGCATCTTTGAGTGTGAAACTTCAAGCGACCACACCCGGGGTCGCTAAACATTAGAGATACACTTTTGACGACAGCTTTGATTACTTTACGCAATTACTTCTACATAATTGAGAGATACGTAGAGTAGATGAAATAGCGACTGGACAAAAACAGCATATCAACGTCAACAGCATAACCAAACATTTGTGTGACTTTTAATTATTACTTATAGGATCAACGGTGTTTTAACTGCCTGCCCTTAAAGTGAAATAAACTTTTATAATACTAAGTCAAACAGGGAGAACATAATAGAAAACCTGTATTTTTCTTTCATCATTTCGAATATCTTCAATTAAAAAGGAATATTATCTATTTCAATTCTCCCCTCCCAATTGAAGTAACTTTAAATGATAAACGTACTTTATCATTAAAATTTTGGCATACGTTCTGAAGGTAAAATAATTCGTATTATCCCAAGACTCAAAAATAACAACACTCCATTGGCCTGGCCAAAAATACACTTGGCATTGGCCTCAACTCAGGACAAAACTTTGTATTATAACTTGAAGGGTGGCAAAACTTTATAAATGTAAGTTAGCTTAACAATTCTCTTTGATAAGGATAGTTTATCGATTTTTTTGACTGTTTATTGTCGATCAAAACCCAGTTTCCAAGAATTAGATGCCTTCTTCATATTTGAGGATATTTATCTGAGATTAATACAAATCTTGTAGACAAACATCTATAGGATTATTTTACAGCATGATTTACACCACAATTTCATAAGCTGCGGGAAATGACAACCGAAAAATTTCAAAAGCAGAATACAGAATCTCAGAATGGACAAAATATGCAGGAATAGATAGTCTGTAGAACAAAGACGGAACATGTCAAATACAAATTAGCCAACTACTGACTCCACACGGTGGAAGTAGAAGCTATTTGCACAGGTTAACAATAAACTACTACATAACACAAGAAGGATACAGGCTAAAATCCAACCAGGAAATCTACAAAGACACAAAAGACCTAGAAACGGGCATAAGGATCAGGAGACTGAAATTCCACAGACATATGGTAAGAATGGCCCTGGTAAGACTAAACAAGGAAATATTCGAGAAAATCTGAGGATCCAAAAGCTCAAGGGGATACACCAAGCAGATGAAGGAAGAAACTGAAAGACTAGGAATAACGGACCAGGATTGTCAGGACGGAGAAAGATATAGGAAAAGACTGAGGGAAATCAAGGTTCTTGTGGGAAAGAAAAAATCGAAAAAGGGAGTCGCGTGGACATAGGAAAGAAAACAAAAGCACGCAGAGATAATGAGGGAAAAATTGAAGTAAGGAAAAACAAAAACAAGAAAAGAACCGAAAGTAATGATATTCGCGTGGTCTTTAAGGCCTTTCCGTAACAAAAAAAAAACTTCAACATATTTATTAGTAAACTACTTGATATGCCAAGACAAAAGTTAATAAAAACTATAATACTAAAAGATAACACATAGGAAGAGTTGAATCAATGATTACCTTAAAGAGTTAAAGGGATTTGTTGACCTCATGAGACTACAGTCAAACAAATCCTAACATAAAATATAGTTTTTTTGTTTCTTATTTATTAATATATATTTTTATTTATTTTTTTGTTTTTTTTAAACATGTAGTATTTAACAGATGAAACATGTTGTTCTAATTGAGGTATTTTAAATATATTTGAAAGAAGGTTAACAGCAAAACAGTAGAGAGTATGTTCAATGCATTCTTTGAAAGTGAAACATTCATTTTATGGGGGGGGGGGGGGGGAAATACTACTCAGCACGGAACTCTTGAAGAAGAACAAATTGAATGACGAAGTCAAAAGAATGCGGATGTGTGAAAAGATACACTTGTGAATATATCTACCCAGAATGACAGTATGAAAGAAAAATACCCCAAAACTACAATTCAGTGGGTGAGCTATTGTCGGAGGCGAAGTACACGATGAAGGATGATGAGTTTATATGCATCATTTGAAGTTGGAATGATTAATGAAGGGGGAATATTGAAGCATATAATATTCTTTCTTAATTGATGTTATCCCAAATGAAGTATTATATTATGTTTATCTTGTATGACATATGGACATGGAGTTTTTTTTTCACTTGAAAGGCAGGCAGGAATCACTGCCCATCCTAATCCTATAACGCTGACACAATTCAAACAAATTTTCTTGCTATAATGATAGTAATACTATAATAATGTAGTAGACGCTGATTTTGTGCACTGTCAATATTATACGGACATTAATAATGATATTTAGTAGGACTTGATGCTATAGTGACCAATAATTGCCTAATGTCATTTGAACTGACATCAAAGGAGTATTTTCTATTTTTTCACGACCTCGGTATCACAAAGAGCTTTACGTTTCACACCCAAAGATACTAACAATAAAAGCAACCCTAAGAAAATAATCAAGGATAATTAAAAAAATCAGTGACTTGCAACAAAAAAATAAATATTTTATAGACATTATAATATGGGTCTCTCGACATCCTGTTGTCTATCTGTCATTAAAACCGCATCTGTAACCGAACACTAGATTGCTTCACTGTTCACTTCAATTTTTCTTTTCAAAGAAAAATCCTTGATCGGGCTTCAAAGAGGATTTCTCTGATGTATTGTGTTAAAGAAGGAAACCATTTCATAATTGCAGCCTTGAGAATCACTAAAAAGCTATTAATAATTATTGTTATTTACGAGTAGTTACTTACAAATAAGTTTTGACACTTTTTTGAAAGTGTTCTGCAGAAAAAGCGTCACGACGCTACTTTGCATATATGTGTTAATCAGAGCCACAGGTGTTTTATGAAGGTTTTTAAAAACTTAAAAATAAGTTACATAATATAACAGTAACAAGCTTACTATATTGTGCAAGAAAAGATATGGTCGACTTAATATGCGACAAAACAGCTAAAATATTCATATATAGTAAAATATCCGAGAACAAGTTTTTGAACTGAGAAAGAAATCGAGGGTGGTTCAAAATTGAACTAAAATGATTTCATAACGCCGCTGTATCTGAGTAGTGAGTATTCCCCCATATTTTTAATGCTAAGTTTGAAGATTTCTTATCGTTATTAATTTAGAAGATCTCCATTCCAATCCTGAACGTTAGCAGGTGAGCCAGGTGTAGACGGTGTTGTATCAGTGGGTTTGCGTGTCATGAAAGTTCCTCTAGAATGTACTAAAGGAGTCGTGGACTTGAAGGAGTTCTCAAGTCAGTTCCAAGAGTTTGATTTCGTAAGTAAAATGACGCACCTGTGATATGAGCTTTTGATTGAAAAATCCGTTCTGATGTTAGTATTCTTAGCGCATCCGCAAATTGAGGTTCCATTGGCAAAATCCCTTTAAATAGATGTTAGTACTTCAATAGCTTCTGGGGCAAGTGAAGTTTCAAACGTTGGTTCAGTGAATGCTTCAATAGTTTGAGCCGGTGACCGACTGTTTTTTAAATACAGTGGAATCCCGATATTTCGTATCCCGATCATTCGTATTTCCGGCTAATTCGTACAAATTTGCCGGTCCCCATAGATAATCCCGGTAAGTGGTATAAAAACAATGCATTTCAGTCCTCTCGGTAATTCGTATTATTTTTAGGCTCGAGGTCACTTAAAACGACTTATAATACGTATTTTCAGCTTAAAAACCTCGTTAATTCGTACTGTTTCAACAAAGGAAAAGAGGACAGTGAGAGACCAGAGAGCAGAATGAGTGCGAGATAAATGTTTTCTACGAAATCCCATCTGTAATTCGCACTCTTCTTACTGAAAGGAAATAAGGAGAGGAGAGAGGGAAAGTTTTAGGAATTGTACTAAGTTTTTCTTTCGTTTCTACAGTTCAGTCTCGTTTTCGTTATCGTTGTGACACGTTACCATGCCTCCGAAAAAAGTTAGCCTCTCTATTAAAGAGCAACAACAAATCATAAAGGCCGTGGCCAGTGGCTTTAAGCAAATTGACGTATCCAAGCGTTTTAACGTCCCTCGTTCCACGATCACATCAATCCTGAAGAACAAGGACAAAATCACTTCCCAGACATCAAACAGCTAAGTAAAACACTTCAAGTCTAGTGATTACCCACAACTTGAAGAGAACTTCAAAAAGTGGTTGGCGCAAGCAAGGAATACAAATATACTAGTTGGAGGAAATATACAAAGGAATTGACAATACCCATCTGCAAGGATTGCATAAAAAAAAAATTACGGATTTTTTTCGTACAAATGATTAGTGTTTATTTAATCTAGAACATAAGTATGTACACATTTTTTATTGCATGTATTGTTTAGTTTAGTACTAAGCAGTGTTTATTGCATAGTTTTTATCCTTGCTACATTGTACATACTTCTTAATACATACATGTATAAAAGTATATAAAGTTGACCTATAAAGGCGTGCAGTCATGATGATGACCCGGGACGGTGGTAGATACCCGACAACCTTATCTTCGTTTACAGATGGCATTGGTACTCCATCTGGTGCGGTGTTGCCAATCTGCTCTTCGTTCAAGGATTTCGATATTGATTACGAAAAAATTATCATTTTTATTTTTGTTTACAATCGTACAGGGTTCACATCAAGGTTTCATTACACAATGTCATAGACAATCGCGCATACGAAGACACACATCCATCATAAACACTTCATGTAAATATCTGCAGATAAGCAGAAAGCTACAAATTAGTTTTTACTACTTTCAAAGACGTGAAAAAAACAGGTTGATTTATATGAATGATATAGTGAAAGAGAAAATACAAAAAAAAAAACATATGAGGAATAATTTCTTCTCTAAGGGAGAAGGCGATATCTCACTGTCGTAGCCTTCTCTATAATGACCACTGGCTCTTCTTAATAAAGATTGACTTAAAGGGCATTCCTTAAATTATTAGGGTGTTCAAGGAGAAATCCATCAGGCCATTATTGGCGAGCCCAAACCGAAAATAGCAGAGCAAAAACGCAATGGCCACGGGGGCTTCATATTCCGTTTACTAACACAAAATGATAATAATTGATCATATATGAAAAACTTTTTACTATTATTTGAATTTTAAGAATGTTCTCGACTAAATCCAACCTCCTGGTGCAAGTCTCAGAAATGTACGGTCGGGGCAAAAGCATAAAAACATTACCATGGTCTTGTTACAAATTCAACACAATGGACAAATAAAAGTTATCCTCTTCACGGCCCAGAAAACACACACTTACCTTTCCATATTTTTATATCAATAAATCTTCGGGGTCAGTACAGAGAGAAGTGTCTAGTTCACGATCCCGCCACTACAAGCGCTCACTAGGGGCGCTGGCCGGAATTTACCTGCCTATATAAGGCAGAAGCTCTTTTTCAAACAGTCGGATTAAGTCAGTCTCCATCATCGGTGGACTCTCACTACCATCCCGACACCACCCACCCTCACCCGAGGTCCTCCACACTCCTCATCCTTCACATATATCCTTCAAATGGGACTCCCCCAGTGATAGGCACCCATCATTCCAAATAAATTTCCTTTTTATTTTTCCTACATCCTATTTTATTATTTTGAGAGAAGAAAAAAAAATCAAACAGTCTTCTTGAGCCTCATAGAGTCTTCTCAAGCAAGTGAAGTGTAATGTGTATCATTGTACTTGTATTGAGTTATAAAACACAACCGAACCTCTATATAATGTAGCGACGCTACATATAAACACCAGGTGTAAATAGATTCGACTAAGAATTCATAATCAAAATTTATTCATTTTGTCATTTTAATGGTGATATGGGGGGGATCAGACACTTGAAGTGAACACTGCTCTCTCTATCTCTCTCTGCACTGGCTTTGTTTCTGCTCGAATCATGGCTTTCTTATTTAATTACCTCTGCACCTCTCCATTCGTCAGTTGCTAGATTAGTGAAGGCCATGTTACTGTACATATATTACTGTACTAGATTAGTCAGCCTTACCAGTGGCTTCCCTGACTCCTGCCCCACTGACCTGACCTTTCCTTGGACAACGGTCACTGGGGCACCACATCTTCCTAGTAGCAATCACGGACGGTTTTCGCCTACGCTAAGATACCGAGTGTGACCTCGGTGTCATTCCAAGACCGTGTAAAACTACCTATAATACCTACCCTTTACCTCTTTTCCTGAACATAGTGCACTGTCGGGACTCTCGCCTTCTAAGATCTTATGGAGACAGATCAATAGAAAAACATGAATTAAGCTGCCCACTGACAAGGCCGCCACCGAAGGTCAAACACGTTTGTCTCTTTCTTCCACTCACTGGGCAGTGACTATGTCAACGAGACCTCCCCCAGCGGGCGCGCCTGACACATGGTATCAAGCCTTGTTGCTGAGTACTATAACACTCCCTAACAATCCAAGGTAGACCGGACAACAAATTTTTAGCTATAATAACCAAAACGGCTCTGTCAAACATTCTCTACAATACAAAGAAAATTTCAAAGGAGGTGGATGAGAGATGTATCAACTTCTTCACCACGAATAAATAGAAGCTCCCCCCTTCTCGGCCCAGAAAATATCTACCTATGTTTCTATCTTTTAATAATAACAAGCTTCAAAAGGCGTAGAGAGAAGGAAAATGACACAGCTGTAGCCCACTAGCGTGACGGGTGGGGCCCACTCTCTCACTTTCACTCTCTCCTAACCTCGCTATGTTTTAGTTGGGCGTTGTCAGGCCCCACTCCATCCTAGTGGGATTCTCTGCCTTCGTCTCGCTAAAACTCCTAGGAAGAGAACTCTTCCATGCGGACGACGGTCTCCTGGGGCCCTACAAAATTTACCTAGTAGCGTCTCCCCAGCGATCCAGTCTTCATCTCTCTGGTTCGTAATCACCTTTGGGATCCAGACGGTTTTCACCTACCCTTAGATACCGAGTGCGAATGTTCTCCTTCTGTTCCTGTTCTCCTGAACATAGCGCACACCTTCTAAGATCTAATGGAATCAGATCAATAAGAATAAACCTGCCCATCGACTAGGCCACCAGAAAGGACAAAGACCACAGGTCTACCCATTTTACCTCTTTCTTGACGCTCGCCGACGAGACCCTATCCCGCGGCGGGCGTCCTCACCCCTTGGGGGGATTGGACAAGAGATATCCCTTAATTTTTTCTAATTATATTAGGATATGTGAGGACAGTGCACATTTCTCAATAATCAAGAAGCATTTTCCTTCCCTGACCATGTCTCGGTACGTCGAGAAGGACAAATACGGATATTTTTTTTTATTGCTGACTACAACTTAATCGAAGTATGATAATTATCTTTTAAATACCTTTTTTATAACATTCACATTTATCATATATATAAACTTCTTTATTGCGATAAAATTACTATTTGCTCTATTGGGAAATAAGTAATAGTCATAAATGTTTTCATTCGTACCCTAGACTACTATCATTACCAATTTCTAGTTCTTCTTTTTCTCCACACCCATGAATCGTCTATATCATCTTCCTTTAGCTTCCAACTTCCTGTTCCTTAACTATTCTTTCCGAGCAGTTTCCTATCGCTCGTCCACTTCACGTACTCATACCTTTTGTAATCTATCAATGGTAGTACCAGCACGTTCCTTTTAGCCTCCATTCCCCAGTCGTGATGTTTTGATCCGCTTTCGATTTTCGATAACTCAGCCGGCCTACTCATCTGGTCTGGCTCAGTTCCAGGACCCCATTTCCGTTTTTTTTTTTTTTTTTTTTTTTAAGAAGAATTAGTCCATAGCTTTTATTTTGGAGTCGAGATTCACTTTTTCTCAAACCCACAAAAACATCTTATTTGTTAAAGGATCTAATGAGGAAAATGTCAATTTTTAACATGGCGTTGCCATGATAACTATTTATCCCAATCTTCTATCTAACAGGAAAGTGAATGAATTCTATCTATAAGCTGTACCATGTAACATACTTCATCTACTAAGTGACATTTCTTGATAACATACCTAATACTCATGTGGTATATTTATTATGTCTAATCAATTATTAATAACGGAACACTAGAAACAATGGTCAGTAATAAAACGCAAATATTAGAATTAGTGTTACCTTATAATAACTTTCCATGTATTATAATCACTTTGTCGTACTTACCTGAAACAAAGAAAATTTTAAATTAATATATTGAAGTAATATAATACATATGACACTGTAATATATTTATTATATTAGAAAAATACTATAATTAATCATAACGGGTATTTAAGATATGTGTGCATGTTTGGTATCAGTTGGTTTCTGTGTCCTTCATTATAGAAAAGTTACGTATTAGTATTCTATTAATGTCTCTGTGTAAAATGCTTTACGTAATGTATTGGTGGGTTTGAAATTTGTTGTTATAGGTATAAAATACAAAAAATATTGTAAATAATAATGAACCCAAAAAATCTACAAAGACACAAAAGACCTAGAAACGGACATAAGGATCAGGAGACTGAAACTCCTCGGACCTATGGTAAGATTGGCCCTGGAAAAACTAAACAAGGAAATATTCCAGAAAACCCGAGGATACAAAAGCTCAAGTGGATACACCAAGCAGATTAAGGAAGAAACTAAAAGACTAGGAATAACGGACCAGGATTGTCAGGACGGAGAAAGATATAGGAAAAGACTGAGGGAAATCAAGGTTCTTGTGGGAAAGAAAAAATCGAAAAAGGGAATCGCGTGGACAGAAGAAAGAAAACAAAAGCACGTAGAGATAATGAGGGAAAATGGAAGGAAAGGTAAAACAAAAACAAGAAAAGAACCGAAAGTAATGATATTCGCGTGGTCTTAAGGCCTTTCCGTGACAAAAAAAAAGAACAAAAAAAAAAAAAAGGAGAGGTTACCCCTCTAAAGAAGAGTGGTCAGTAAAATTTCCAAATATTCCAAGTAATTTTCGAGTCTTGGGTTTTTTGGAGCTATGTAGTTATGACCAAGCTCAATAATATGTGCGCATATTCTAAATTTCTCAAGATACCAAGTATCCCGTATTTGTTAGTATGTTATTTAAGAGAAATTCGTACAAGGGACTGAAGAATTTTGATGTTCCCAGACTCTTGACTTATTTGAAAAATGAACAAAGTCCCCATACACCTATCCAGCTTGAGGTTACGATATCAATTATATATCGGGTCAATTATAAGTTGTTGTTTTTTTTTTTAGATACGAATTCTGTCGCGCAAACGATTCATTCACTTTGAGGTCAAAGTGTTTCTAGAGTGGTCTGTTCGGACTGGTCTAGTTCACTTAGGCAAGAAGATATATTTTTGGAGAAACTCCATTAGTATAAAGTAGCATTTCAATTGTCCTTATTCTTATCTGCTTGAGTAGCAGATGTTTATTTACGTTATGTTTACCGAAACTATCCGTCTTATTGGTAAGGCATTGTCAATTTAATCTTTATACACCACAGTTTACTTGCGTTTATTTATATATTTGTCAACGTCTATGCCAGTAAGTTAACATTGCCATTAAGGACCGTGAACTTGTTTACTGCCTGCGCAATGGCGAGGTCGGCGCAGTCCTGCTTAAGACGGAGGCTTGGCCCCTTCCTGCTACGTCAGCTCTTTGACATAAAGCAGAAATGTTGGAAGTAGTTTGCAGGATCCTTCTACCCAGTGATATGTTGAGCAAGTAGCCACAAGGCCAGCCATGTTCCAGTATTCCTCTCATGTTTGTCTGAATGTTGTCACCTCTTGTCCTGCGGGTGATCTACGGCCGGATTGCACTTTACAGCGTCATAGGTCACAAGAATAAACAAAACGGACCAATAATGAGAGTACTTCGCTTCACCCGGAGGTTGAATACTACCCAATACGCTTCACCCCGCCACCATATGTCATTTTCACAGCAGTTAATGAAGTAGAGCCCCATATGGGTGCTAAAGTTAAACTAGATTTTACTACTTGTTCAGTACAGTTAGGTAAAACTACAACATAGGTGTTGTACTCGTATGCAGGTTAGTAAACTGTTTTAATCGCCCGCTGAGTACCACTAGTATAGTGAACGAGGAAGAGTGAAACCATAAAAGAATTTTTTATCTCAATGGCTACAAAAGGTATCTCAATGGAGTAATGGACTGGAATCAATTCAGGAAAGACTCGCAGGACTTCAAATACAATGCTGACAACGATCAAACCAATCAAAATATTGCGAAGAGCGATGCAAAACCTTCTAACATCATCCCTAGATAATACATGGACAAAATATAAACATTTGGACCTCACTTAAAAATTAAGGTGTAATTACTTGAACATAATTTAGTGACGAACAATATTTTGATTAATTTGTAAATTATTTCTAGACATTCCCTTCGATTGGAGAATTCACCGCCAGTATCTACTCCGATGGAGATATGGAATCTACAAAAAAAAAAAGAAAAAAAGAAAAGTCGATGCCTTTCCTTCTGTTCCTTACAAACATTTAAAAAGATGCCTAGTTGAGGTTTTAGATCGGAAGAAATCACGCTGGGTTTTAATAGCGGGCGTCCGAAAGATATATATGAATAAACCTGTGGTCTTTGACCTTTGCTGGCGGCCTAGACGGCGGGAAGCATAATTAGTATTTGTTTATTGATCTGGCTCCAAAAAATCTAAGGTGTTCCACAACAGTGCACTATGCTCAGGAGAAGAAGTAAAGGCTAGGTATTATAGGTAGTTTACGTGGTCTTGGAATGACTACGAGTTCACACTCGGAATCTGAGGGTAGGCGTCCAGATCCCAAAGGCGAGTGTGAACCGGCAAGAGACTGGCATCGCTGGGGGAGACGCTACTAGGTTAAGTTTGTAAGGCCGAGAAGACTGTCTTCTGCATGGAAGGGATCCCTTGTGATATGCTAGTTTTCGAGAGAAGAAGCCAGAGAAACCCACTAGGAAAGTGTGGGGTCTGACAGGACTAAAACAGCAAGGTGAGGAAATAGAGGTACAGAGGTAGATGAATAAAAAAGACAAGGTTCGAGCAGAGCAACAAGCGCCAGTGTAGAGAGAGAGAGAGAGAGAGAGAGAGAGAGAGAGAGAGAGAGAGAGAGAGAGAGAGAGAGAGAGAGAGAGAGAGAGAGAGAGAGAGAGAGAGAGAGAGAGGGGGGGGGGAGAGAGCGCAGTGTTCACTTCAAGTGTTTTATTCCGACTGTCTGAAAGAGCTCAGAATTTCTACCTGAGCGAATGAGAGAGCTTAAATAAAATATGGAAAGGTAGGCGGGTGTTTTCTAATCCGAGAAGAGGGTAACTTCTATCTATTCGTGGTGAAGAAGTTGACACAACACACTCATACAGTTCACCTCACCTATTCTGCTTTGTTTCACTCATACAGTTCACCTCACCTATTCTGCTTTGTTTCACTCATACAGTTCACCTCACCTATTCTGCTTTGTTTCACTCATACAGCTCACCTCACCTATTCTGCTTTGTTTCACTCATACAGTTCACCTCACCTATTCTGCTTTGTTTCACTCATACAGTTCACCTCACCTATTCTGCTTTGTTTCACTCATACAGTTCACCTCACCTATTCTGCTTTGTTTCACTCATACAGCTCACCTCACCTATTCTGCTTTGTTTCACTCATACAGTTCACCTCACCTATTCTGCTTTGTTTCACTCATACAGTTCACCTCACCTATTCTGCTTTGTTTCACTCATACAGTCCACTTAGCTTCACCTGTGGTCACCAGAACTCATATTCTATATTTAGGTAATTTGTATTTAATTTACTTACGCATACTTAGCGCTTGTGCAAGTAGAGTTTTCTTTTCTTTATCCACGTTAGTTTTTGACTGACTAACTTGCAATATTTATTTATAAAATACTTGCCAAGTCCTTGTCCGGTTGCAACATGGGAGCAAGTTTGTGTTGCGACTTGGCTAAATGCCTTAGCGCCACCAGTGAAAGCTGAGGGCATTGGCGAAATCTTCAGGAGATAAACATTGCATTGGCCAACAACCTGACCTATTTCTTTTCCAATGATATTTAAATTTAATGAGCGACATTTGGCACTTATTGATATATTTTACTAGCATAATGATTATCTTATGGACAAGTATGTTGTATAAAATAAAAATATATTATCGACATCTTAATTCTCAGACGAGTGTTGTCGCCGAGAAGTAATTGCTGAGACAGGTTTCCTGCGTTGTTGAAACACGAATATCGTACAAGGTTAAATAATGTTGCAAAAGAAACGAGATTAGCAATTCATAACGTCTGCTTGTGGGACAATTACATTTTATTGGCTCTTTGAAACGTCCTTTTGATTTGCTAATTGTTGTATTAAGTGTATGTTAACAGGTGACACAACAATGTACTCAAACAATTACAGGCAACCGTCTTCTGGCTCCCTATCTGTGTCTCCTTCGATTTTGGTCGTAAAAATACTGATACATATTTTTTTAAATTATAAAAATTACAAACTAAACATAGAGTAGCAGGGATATAAAAATCATTCGGAACTCTTTCTCCAATTTGCAAACTCAAAGAAACTATTTCCAATGAAAATTTCTTACTTTGGAATAAATATTAAGATACACATATTTACATAATAATTTTTTGAGAAAGAATTGCGGACATTGCTTGTCCAGAATTATCGAGACACTGTTACACAATTTGTTTTATATATATATATATATATATATATATCATTTCTCTTAACTTTGCTGTAATTGGCAAACAAATATTAAAACATTAACTGCCACGGGTCCCTTCATTTTCGTTTTAAGTTATAGTAGTGTAAGAAACATTTCATCATAAATAATTTCTGAGTTTCTGAACAGGATAAAGATTTCCGTTTACAGTTTCACTGACACCCCCCCCCCCAGAACAGAATTCTGAAACAATATTTTTCACCCCCGTGAGTCCGTCTGCCTGTCCTGGTTTTTGTATTTGTCTGTCTGGTCAATAAATCAAAATAATTAAAATTTCACGAATAAAAAAAGTCAACTAAGTATATAAAACATGAGAACCAATAATTAATTAATAAGTTCTATTAAGAAATATTTTTTTAGTAGAGCATCGAATCAAACATGTAATTTGTATCTCATTTTATCAAACTATAAATGTACAAAGTCGTTAAAACTTGGCACTTGATGCACTAAAGATATTAAAATAAGACCTAGCCCAATGAAAAAAGGGTAATTTCATGAATTATAAGTGTTATATTATTATATCAAGTAGGCTATCAAATTAAAGTTCTCGATGATTTAATTAATAATAGCCATTATCGCTTACTGGTCTTTAAGTTGACTGTAATTAATTAAAGTCGTAAAAAATGTCATCTTAACAGCGTATTCGCGATGACATTTTCATTTGCAGAAATATGAAAGTTTTAAGTGATAGCTGAAGATCTTTAAAAGGGTCAAAAAAGTTTTAAGAGCTTTTAAGAAAACCCTTAATCGTATGAATGGCTTCAATTTATGAGCGAGGTAGTCAGATGAAGGATAAGAATTGAATCTATTCATTTGAGCCTTCTTATCTTTCATGGAGGAAATGTTCTCATAATAGGTCCTATCCTAAACCAATACCTAATTTTTTATTTTATAAATTCAATTAATGGTATCCTCTATTCCATTTCAGAAAAGAAAATGGCCAGCCGATGAAACGAAGAGACGACCATGAAATTCGTGGAAGAATATCTTATTCACGAGCCTCTTTGGGGAATTACAAACATCCTGATTACAAAAATAAACAAACAGCACAAACGATATTGTCTTGTCCACAGGGTTACCCAATTTCAACTTATTCACAGGAAGTCAAAAAATTTAAAGATGAGAAAAAATCTGGTTTAGGAGTGCAGGAAGTTCAGTTGCCATATCTGAAAGGTTTAAATTCATTTTACCAAACATTGAATTCCACAAACATCTCAGAACCAAGAAACTCCATTTTTTTCTGCCACAGTCTTTTGGATTTATTATATTCACATGTTATTCCTTTAAAATTACACTTAATACGGATTTCGATAACTGAATTGAAGACCACATGACATTGTTCGTCCATCGCGAATTACTATCAGGTGAACTAAACTATTGGCTACTAAAAACTTGACTAATCACTTAACTGAGCTCGTGATTGAATAGTTGTTCACTTAACAGGGGCATTAAAGAGATTAATTAAAGTAAATGCTTGACTGGACAAGAACAGATAAGGCAGAAGGCCCTGCTTGAGATGTTGGCCTAATTGGCAGGCCACCAGCTATGTTGTAGCTAGCTAGCGCTCGTGTAAATGCTATTTAATATTCGACTGATCAACCACTGTTGTATGCTGCACAGGCAACTTGCCAAACTTAAATACGTCACACCAGGGGTAAGCCGAAGCATATTTATACAGGCCTTGCTTTGGATTTAGAGAATGCACTTACAATAATTGCCACAAGTTCAAAGAGAGATGCTAAATTTTCAAACATATCCGAAAAATTGTTTCTTCCGTTGTACATTAGTGGCCTTTAGTATTATCTATCTGAAATTTCTGTCATGATGTAATAACGAGAAGTAAGGAAATATTTAGTACGATTATGAATGAAATGAAAAAAAAACAAACATTTTATTCTAGGTCATATAAATATCTCCGGCCTGCAAAAACATATAATTTAAATTAATGATTGTTGTGATTATCTTATAAATACTAATGTACACATGTGATGACTTCAATGAACCAACAAGATAATATTATGTCCAAGGCAAAAACATTATGAAGGTTGCCGGCAACTATTAGAATAGCGAATGAACGAATAACATTTTAAACCATCAGTCCGTAATACCTTGGATTATACAGCTTATTTTTAAGTTATAATATAACACAATACCCCACCCTTCGATATTATTATCAAATCAAAATCATCATGGAATCGCAACATAGTTTCAAATATCACTTTAAGCAGCCTGTCGCTTCGTCTCAAACCGATGATCTATAAATGTGTCCTCCGGCCTGCTCTGCTGCACGGTACCCCGATATTTACCCACTTGACTGACGATACAGCCGAATGTCTCCAACACTTCCAGAATGGGATCATGCGAAAAGTGGTCCGACATACCTCTCTCGGGACGTTAAAGAACGCTGACCTGCACCCGTTGCTTGGTGTGCCGTCGCCGGGCGAGTTCATCCGCCGGAGATAAATAAAGTTTTTGACTCGTTGCAGCACCTGACAAACCCAGTGTTTAACACTGTGGCCCCACCACCCCTCCCGCATCGATGGCAACAGACTGTCGAGGAAAAATTAGGTTAAGAATTAGTATATAAGTTAGTTTTAAGTTTGATCAAAAAGGTGAGCCCCATCACCTTTATTAGAGTCAGTTCAGTCCTGTCACGTATAATGTATATCATTATAATTGTTTTTTCCATTATATAATTTCTATAAAATAACAAAGCCTGTATATAATGTAGTGATGCTACAGGAAATACAAAAATAGATTTGCCTGAGGATCTAATTGTAAAAATTATCTGTGAATTTAAAGAAAATAAGAGACCCTTTCCTAGATTGTTTTAATTTTTAACATATCCGAGCAACATGCCATGCGTAAAAAATAAACACAGCAAGCATTCACGTCGTTGTAGGGGACCGGCCTATTTAAATTTTCTGTTTTTATTTTGTTTTTGTTTTCTGATTCCAGTTATTGCATCATTCCGAAAAGGTGTATAGAAACGATAGTTTTCGAGATGTGGAATATAAGCTTTAACTTTGGCATGACATTATTACGATCACTCAGCACCTAAACGAGATTAGAGCCTCTACGAGGTTCGACAATAAGGATTTGATATTATATAAAGAGACTTCAAAGGTCTTTTCTGAGCAATGTGTAAATATTTACTTGCGAACACCAATCCGTAAATTGGAAGTGGATGTCATTGGTTAAGATAGCACAGGCCTACAATAAAAATGGTTCCTAGGATTTGAGAAGTGATTTTAGCTATATTCGGGACACTGAATCTCAATATGAAATAAGTTTTTCTCTATCTGCTCTACTTTTATAAACCAGTTTTCTTTGACGTGCAGATCTTCACGAAATATGCAGTTCTAACTCCATTTTCTGAAGTTCTAAATAGATATATAACATCACAAACCCACTTCGATGCCTGCTATTTCTGCCTAGTAAATATTATTGGAATGAATGGAAACAACCGCAGCAATTGGACTGCTCCTGTTCTCCGAGATGCCCTGTGCCTCCCTTAAAGGAAGTGCCGATCCCAACGTTTCACCAGCTACCAGACGAGTGTTAATCCTAGTCACAGTGATAAGGAGATGTCATCAATTCCTGTCAAACTGTCAATTGAAGTTTTTGAATTACTGGCTTCCAGGATGAAGGATAAAAAACTTTTGGAACAGGGAACCAAATTACTTTTTATTCTACAAGAGAAGAGGGCCAGCTACCCTTCTTCTCTCAAGAACTACTTAAAATAGTGTTACGTATATTTCACTAGAATGTTATATCTTGGAAATTTTGAACTCCTAGGTAAAAACTAATGTCATATTTGAATTGAGGGCAGCAAATCCATATGAAATGAGCTCCAAATATTCCGGCGCCAAAACACCAATGACGTTTTATGGAACGACTGATCTTAAAATGAAATCGCCAGTAGTTTTTGCGAAGGATATATTTTCTAGTAAGATGGCAGGTGGGGATTTACACATAAGTAATTCTGGCATTTTCGACAAGGCCGGACTATACATTGCAAATTAATATTCACTAGCAAAAATAAACGCTTTGCCAATGTAGGAGAGAGACCCGGGTTTGGGTCAAGGCAAGCGACTGAATTAATGAGCTACTTTCGCAATTCTTCTTGCAGAATCGGTAATGAACCGCCAAACGCTCGCATCCGACTGACGGGCAAAACTTCGAAGAGGTAGTAGTTCCAAGGGTGAGCTAGCTTCGTGGGTAAATTTAAAACAGACCACGGTTCCTCTTTCGACCTTGCATGGTTGGACCAATTCCAAAAATACTGGTTGTTCTAAGAATCATTGACATTGTAGCAGCACAGCGAGGCATATATAAAAGCCAGGTTATAGCGACGTTCACGAACACATCGGTCAGAGAATGTCGATAACTATTAGGTTAAGAGCGCCGAGCGATATGCAATACTTTGCTGAGTGAATGAGGCATTTCGAACGGCTGTTTCGGTTACAGCCAGTTGTTTACCTACGAGTGAACATAACCTTTAAGTACTTTTAGTTTCTACACCGTCTTTTTTTTTTATAGATTTTATTCTTGTAAACATTGATCTTGGTATAATTTTTTTAATCTCCAAAGTTCTTAAATTGGTCAGCCTCTTAGTGATTTGAAAAGGCAACCTTCTGACGAAAGTTTCCCTTATTTTTATTTATTTTTTCTCTGGCTGAAATTAATCGGGTTGTAGAAAGTGAGATAAGAAAGTTGTTTTAATACTAATAAAACGGTCTGGGAAAAACAACTAGGTAAAAGGTCCCAAAATACCCCCTTTTACTTAAAAAATAAAAATGCCTTAAAAAAACACTGTTATTCAGTTCGGGTACAATTTCCAATGAAGCTAATCAAAAAGTCCCTTCAAGGTGCCTAGCTCACAAATTACATATATTTAATAATAGGTATTTTCGGCTGCTCACACTACCATTTTCAAGCGATAAAAAATTGACAGTGATGACATATATTTACAGATAAAATATTTTTCTAATACATACTGTCGAAAGATTATTTAAAAGGGTAAAAACATTAAAATTAATATGTCTAAAATGAAAATAAAATACTCAATGACTAAAGCAATAAAATGCCTATAATAGTAAAATAAACAAATAGTTACCACAAATAAATAGAAGTTACCCTCTTCTCGGACCAGAAAACACCCGCCTACCTTTCCATATTTTTATCAATAAATCTTCGGCGTACGTTTAGAGAGAGGGGACTAGTTCACGATCCGGACACAAAATATATAACAAAAATATCATAACGAAAAAATCCACATGCAAAGAAGAGGCAATATTACTCGAGAAGATTTCAATTATTTGCTCTTGAAATCATTTTTTTTTTGTAACATTTAGGCAAACCCTATACTCACTCAAGTACATTGCTTGTTTTTACTTCATATTTTCTTATGGAAAATATTGTGAGAGCCTTATAAACTCCTAAATACCTTATTAAATTATAATGTGACCTAGTGTACAAATTGTTCCAACTTACAAAACAGAACTGGAGCATGCCATTGTTGAGATGAGAAACCGTTGTCACGCCTATTACAAACAACACGCTACAACAATGATCACTTTGTCGGCTGGGTAAGTAATTAGGGGATTGGCTAGGCAAATTCCTTATGACCGTGTGCCAATAACAACAACAAACATTCCTGCCCTAGGGTCAGCGTATTTTATTAACAACAATCAATTTGTATCAAATTCAAATGAAATGAAATGAACTAGATTGTGGCTTCATTCTAGATGGTACATATGTGATGACTTAAATCGACCAAAAGCATAATATTGAAACAAAAAAAACATTAATGCATAGCAGAGAATTACATTCACTAATAATTGTGAACCGGAACTTCTGGAAAAAATAGGAATTGTTAAAAGGGGGAAAACACCGTGGAAGAACGCAGGGATGGATGACAAATAAATAAAAATAATGACGAAATATAATTGGTGGAATGGAGGGAGATAAGGAACTCGTAAAGTCTTGATTTAAAGATTGGGAGAGTTTATTAGCGACGAATATCGATGGGAATAGAGTTCCAAAGGTTTGTGGCACGGATAAGAAAATAACGGCCAAAGGAAGCAGAATTATAAGACGAGAAATACAAGCAGGAAGGGCGGGATCTAGTATTGGGGAATTGGAATTGGAGGAAGTTGTGAGGGTAAGGGGCTTTTCGGTCATGATAGTTCTGAATATGAGGGGTCCGAGGACGTATTGGCAATAGGCGAAAGGGTACAGCCATCCCAACTCGGACGGGAAAAGCGACTGTTCCTCAAGATCTAAGGAAACAATTCATCAGCCACTTTAACCAAGGGGGAGGCCACCATACACACGATAGACGAAATGGGGGAAGACAGGAGAGGAAATATGAACTTTGAAAAAAAAAAATGCATATTGTTAATAAATGAAAATAACCATATTTTAGCAAAATGCTATAACTTTCATTTTGAATCAAACTGGGATCTGATCTCCATGTGAAGTTTCATGTCTTCGGGCTTGGGCAGGGGCTCACAAAAGTAGACGGGAAAAACATTATTTAATTGCTGTACCTCACCGCTCACCTTTGATTTTCCATTTAAAGTCCCAACACACATAACATCATGTCAGCTGGGAGAAGTAGTCTATTAATTATTGAGCCTATACTGTGTCGGATGTCCATGAAACCGAATACACACGAGAGGGTTGAAAAGTTTATTTAAACATTAAAGACCTAAACATAATTGGATGAAACCACCGATGAGTTACTGTCATATTCCTATAAAAAAACGAAGTCCTATAGCTATTTGACAATGACCAGGCAAAGGGGAAATATTGCAATTTATGTTCTAATTCTTTATTGTGCAATAATAACAACCTGCCTTTTATAAGGCAATAATAATACAGATAAATGATCCCATTCATACCTTATTTACAGTTCATCATAATATTGCCCTTTTCTCGATTTTCTTGTGTTAAGGATATCATTCCAGTGACGACAACGACGCTTAGCGACTAACTTTCCAACTAATTAACTAATAAGCAACATATTCAGTGCATTCAGTCAAAAGTGTAGCATTAATACATAGTCAAGGTACAGAAACCATTACTTTATTATAATGTAAATTTGATTTTATCAAATAAAAATACACGAACTAACGTTTCCTAGCAAGTTGTGAAACATTGTTACTTCGTTTGTTATTTCTCACAGTATCTAAATGGCTGAAAATTGACTACAATTTTCAAATACAAAAAAAAATAAAAATAAAAGTCAAAGATTTTGGAAGTATTGTACCCCTTCATGTACTTAATGTGCTCTTAATTAACTATGAGGAAAAAAAAACGAAAAAAAAATACAAAACAAAAAACAGTACCTTCGTCTGTCTATCTTACCAACCTAGTATTAAACAACATAAGAATGAGTTCCTACATCAGACATTTTATAGATCCTCACTTGTTTTTCCTGATGCCCTAGTATTCGTCTTATTTATTGTGCTGCGACTCGATTGTGGAACGTGTATTATATATATATGTATAGACCAGATTTTTCGCTGCAGTAATCAGTGTGTCGTGAAGGTAAAGGTGGACAGTAGAGGTTTCCAGGATTTCTGTGAAGTTTTTCGTGCCACTTTGCCGTCTTCCAGATTAGCAGCAGAGCTTCGGGTTAGCGCAATGAGAGACCACAACCACACTGGTTCAGGGCCCAGACAAAACTTCCAGCCTGCGTACATTGTAAACCTCTAAAATAATTTACCGAGAGCGTCTTTGCCAATGCTAAACCATTATATGAAGCTGTACAATATATTTAAATACATCCGTTTATGTATTGTCAAATTTCAGACCAGCTGTGCTATCATGCAGAAGCAGACGATCTTCCCGACATGATTTCTCTCGGGCCAAACTCTCGCCAAGAAAATAAGCCGACGGGCACAATGTGAGTACTAATTTTACCTGCCGAGAGCTAGTTTTCCTCTACAATGGCATTACTTGAAAATGTATAAGATGAATTAATATATCTCGTTGTTCTCTAATATTAACCGATTAACTAATGAAGTTAATTATTTTTCAATAATAAGAAAAATATCTTCTCTGTTTGTAACAGGGAATGAGTGAAAATTAAGAATACTATTTTTTAATAAAATAATTAAAAAAAATAAATGACATGGTGACATGGTACATGGAGTTAACGCCCGCTCTGCAGTTGGATCCACTGCAGGGATCATGGCGACACGTTTGACAGGAGAGATCCGAGCCGACCGATTTCCGGTCACCGGGCCTGCCGGTTAGCTGCAGAGAGTCCTTCACAGGCCTCTACCCTTTATTAAACCATGTTCGGGGTCAGTGGGCAAACAGGGTTGATTCTCCTCGGGCGGCGGAAGTGATGGAGGTGTGCAGTTGCAGACAGCCAGATGCAAATTAAACATACATACCATCACGCTGACGTTAGTGCTACTTTAAGGCCCTTCTGTAGTGTCGGCAGTTTTCCATCTTCTTCTGGCTGGTCAGGGCCGCCGCTGCTCGATCTTCCCTTAAGATGATAACAACAGATATCGCGTGGAAACACGTAGCTAACTGCTAGGGGTTACTCTGCTGTATTAATTCCTGCCTTCGCAACCAAACAAAAGTCTTAGAGGCTAAAGATTTAAAGAGGATTGAGAGTGAGAGAGAAAGAGAAATATAATTATTGCAATATAATTATACAGATTTAATCGCAATAAAAGGACAGATTGAATACATCATTCTTTTTATAGCTACAAGCTTTTAAAATAATTTACAGGAAAAATAAAATGTATCTGCACAGTAATTAATAGTATATTAACACAAGACATTTTTGAATATCTGTAATTGTATTGTTCTACTCCTGCTATGATTAAACAGCGGTTTCAGAGTATTTCAAGTTTTTTGTAATTTGAATTACTCATTGAGCTCCAAACCGAAGTGCGGCACTTCGATAGAAAACACTGGCAATATATTAAGAGTTTATTTTTTGTATTTAAACTTGATTTTTTGTTAAAAAAATGGATAATTTGTGTATAGTATTTTATAGTTTTATAGTATGGATAGAAAAAGTTAGGCACCTATCCATTCCATAAATATTGTACATTTTCGTTTTGTATTGTTAACTGTTAATTGTTAACCAACGGAAAGAGGGGATTAAACTCCATGCATTTCTTTAGAAATCGGAACAAGAACTTTCAAATTAGAATATTTAAAAAAATATAATGTTTAAAAACGAACTGAAATGTAAAATTATACACAAAGGGACTACATACAACAAACTAACCTTGTAATTCAGCATGGCAACCAGATGTCTCTTGATTAAGAACACACATACTAATTATATTTCCCTGGTTCTCTTTTGTGAAAAAAAATGTATTACCTAAAATGATAAGAGAAATCCTTTGCTGTATTCGTCCTTTAGTCAATGGAGGATACAACAGAATGATCTCCAAGCTATTATAACCTTTACGCGGCATGTATTATGCCGCTTAAGCACAAATATTATTAGGTCAAGGAAACCTTATTAGTTCGCATTTAGTTATTTCTCCATACGTTTCAACATGATCGCAATACTAATATAACAACTATACTTCATTCAGTTGTAAACCTACCGAACTGATTACACAATTAAATAAGGTAAACAATTCATGAAACCACCAAGCAAGTAGCCCCGTAAGCGCTGTTTCATGGCCTCCTAGATTGTTCCTATATCTACTTCATTGGTGGATAGTGGCACTTTGACAAATGAATCCCAAGGTATATTTAATTCATAGTATCATTACAACATACAACAACAAATTACAAAAGCAGTTAGCTTAGAGAGTACGTATAAGATAAGAATAACAGGTACAATGACATAACCATACTTTCAGGGTTACAGATTAAACAATCTTGGGCGGTGGCCATTCCTGTATGATAAGCACGTTATTAGATTCGATATTTTTCCGTGTTAGATTATTAACTACAAGTTTTTTTGCTCGAGGTTTGTAAATCTTAACACAATATGACTATTTTCATGAAAACCTTCTTCGAGTTCATGTTTCCTATCCAACCCCTGAAAGAAATCACACAACTCCTCAGTTTATTTCGGACCAACAAACCGGCGTAGCCAAGCTTTTTATTTATCGAAGTATTTAATTAATGTAAGATCGAAGTTATTTTATTTACAGGTCATTAAGTGTATAAGTACAGAATACTAAAATTACAATCTAAAGTATTTTACAAGTTCAATGTAATGTCAATACAACTCAAAAATTGATTGAACTACATTTTTAGCTTCATCTCTTGGAGCAAGAGTAAATAAACTCTCGAGCAACGGACATAGAAATAGTCCGTGGGATGGCCAACTCAAATCCACTCCATGCATAATATTTTACTTAACATGGGCTTAAGCGTCATCGGAAGTGTTAATAATCAACTCAAGTTCATGAAATTCCATAGTAACCTATCAAACCACCCTAATCCCCAAGCACAGTCATTGCAATGCACCACCCATCCCTATAATCCTCCTCGGAGACTGAAACGGCAATTGCCTCGTAACCTGATATAAATACGTGACGGTGGGAGTCCTGACAATGGCCAGTTTCTCCAATCATGTCCTGAGCGTCTGTGGCTCTCGCGCTCTTGGTCAGCCTCCACTGGCTCGTATTCAGTGAAACGGCTGGGGGAGAAGCGGGGGGACTTCCTAAGACTCCGCTTCCTCTTTTGTACGCGATGGAGGTGACAACCATCTGGATTTGAGAGGTCTCTCGGCTGTTTGTAAATACTGTATAAATGAGCGAGTGAATGAAAATTGTTAATATTACAATTACTTATTGCCCAATGAGGCAGATTGTAATTTTATCATAATGAAGTTGTTTTAAATAATCAACTTAGTGACTCACACTCCCCCCCCCCTTAAACTATGGACTCGGCACTAATATTGGTCGATTGTGTAGATTGATATATATATATGTTGTGGTAAAGCATGTATTTGCTTTTAGCCTTGGAGGCACTACTTTCTAATTTGTAAGCGTCAAAGGGGCTGCGCTGTATTTGTTTGTTGGCTACTCTGTGCAGAAGCAGCGTGGAGAAATTATAACCACCCGGAAGATATGCGGGAGATGACTCAAAGTAATTGCTTCGCTATATTGGACTCCCAGGCGCCGAATGTGAGAGAATAAAAAAAATGGAGTCAGCAGTGGAGTATTCAACAATTAACGGTCTATCAAATAATTACGTCCATCTGACAAAGAATAAATAATATATCACATTCCCTTCATGTGAATGACTACCAGAACCAACGGCACATATATATTGTTTTGTTCCATACCCCATGTTACAAATTTATATATCTACAAAATATAGATTCTACAAACCAATTTATTTACAATTGATTCATTGTATTTCCTGTAACTTGCCTACATTTTATACAAAGTCTAATATACGAAATAAGAGATCTGCATTGTACAAAAGTATAATGATGTACATTATACCATAATTAACTGAATTTATTAAATGTGATTAAAGCTCACCTTATTTATCATTGACTTAAAACTAACTTACATCTAACAATGAAAACTTAACCTAATTTCCCCGACAGCCTGTTTCCAACGATGCGGGAGGGTGGTGGGGCCATAGTGTTAAACACTGGGTTTGTCAGGTGCTGCAACGAGACAAAAAACTTTATGTGTCTCCGGCGGATGAACTCACCCACCGACGGCACCCCAAGCAACGGGTACAGGTCTGCGTTCTTTAACCTCTCTCGAGAGGTATTTCTGACATATATCTGAAATTATGATATGAAAAGTATTTTATATTTTGCTCTATTGTGACAAAATAACCGACTTTAGGTGTCGCTATTCTCTATACCGTAAGCATTCCGCACTCAGTTACAAACACGTACACACAACATGCTAATACTGCACAATATTGGAATAAGCAACAAGTTCGTAAAACCCAAACAAACAGAACACAAATCTGCATATGAATGGCTTTAAAATGTAGTTACATCTTATTATCACAGCAGACGGCAAAGACCTGTTGTGTCCATGTACGCCTGAGAAACCCTAAGGGTGAGGCTTTACTTTCAGACTATCAGTTGACCAGTCACATACTAATTTATAAAGAACCAATAATAATATCGACGTTGTGTTTAATAATATATTATGTGTCGATGCTTAAGTTGGGTATGATCAAGTAAAAAGCAACTGTCGTAACATGTTGGGTTGCAACGGATGAAATGCCCTTTACTGTTCACTTTAAAAACATACGTGATCTGAAAAAAATAACTTTATTCCCCCGAATTGTCGCCAGCTATCATTTTTTCAAAAAGTTTGACGTATTATTAAAAAACAAAATATTCCAAAATGAAATTTTATTTTTTCTTTCCTTTGTCTCATACCTTAGGAACCGCCAGTTCATTTGTTCCAAACTTATATACTCACAATTTTATTGCAACTACCACAATTTTTGTTTGTTTAATAAAATAAGACTATTGTAGTTAATTACGTTCTTGTAATGAAAAAAAAAATTTTATTAGACCATTCCAGGTTAGGTTATCGAATTAAAGTTGTGTACTTCCTCATCAATTGTTTAATATGTACCGTATTTAGGGTTTAGGTCATAAAAACGATAAGCCATCATAAAAAATATTCTTAATAGTTTGTTCACAAGTTTTCCTTGAATTGTCTCATATCTTCTATGAAAGTTTTACGCGATGTTAAAAATTTATATAGATCAAAATATAATATATACTAATATATAATACATAAGTAGTAGCATTTTTCTTTAGTTCATTTTGAGGGAACATCGTGAATAATTTCGAGCTGTTTCATAATAAATAAATTTAAACATTCCTGTGTTCTCGGAATATAAATTTTAACATGGGGTATTACATGTTTCTCAACGGTGTATTTAGATTTGAGTGAGCCCCATCACCTTATAGAGTCTCATGAAAGAAGTCAGGTATAATGTGTATCAATATACTTGTATTAAATTATATAATTTTATACGAAATGCAGACCTTGTATAGAATGTAGCGACGCTACAGCAAGTATAAAACTGCAATGTAAATAGATTCGAATGAGAATCTATAATAAAAATAATCATTTTGGCATTTTTAAGGGGATAGGAAAAAAAAAACCAATTAAATTAAGCATATACTGTCACTCTTCGCCTATTGAATATTGAGAATTTAAAAGTAAGGTTAGTATTCCATGTTATAAATTAAAATGTTTGCCTTCAATTGTTTTTTTCCTGATGAGGTCTGAAATCTGGCAAAGTGTGGACAATTTTTTTTTCTTTCAGATTCAAAACTTTATTGTGATGAGATTACAATATGCCTTGTTGGGCAATAAGTAATTGTGATAAATGTTCTCGTTCATACCATATTTACAGCTTTCATTCACTCGATCATTCACTTCGCACAAATAGCCCAGAGATATCCCGAATCCACGTAGCTGTCACCTCCCTCGCACGCGAAACAGGAAGTGGAGACTTGCGAAGTCCCTCACGCTCTTCCGTCAGCCGCGCGTTACCGGATACGTAATGTCGACAATTAATAAAAAAAATTTGCTCGAGAGATTTCTTTTCTATTCTCATTGGTTTCAACAAACCCTAGGAAATATATTAATATAACTACGGTAAAAGTTTCAAACATCCATTATTATTATATGTTAAAGTTGCTGTATTTTTATTATAATCATGAATTTGAAAATCAGAACATTTTCAAATTATGTCAAATGAAATATAATATCTAAAATTTCCATTATAACATAAACAAGCTTCGAAAGAATGAATAAAGGAAAAGATAAAAGTCCACCTTCTCAAAAAGAAATATATAATCATATAATATAAGATCAATAACTGTTTAATGAGTAACGATACACCCTCGGTAGACTCTCACTACCTTCCTGATTCCACCCGCCTCCTTTAGGCATACCCCACCCTATATCATTCTCATACATCCTTCAAATGGGGGACTCCCCTTAGTGAAAGGCACTCATTAGCCCAAAGTAATTTTCCCACATCCTATTTTATAAGTTTGAGAGCTAAGAAAAAAAAAAAAAAAAAAAAATGCGTAACGATTTAATGCGTGATCTTGAACGAGTTCAATTTTTAATTTGAACAACAAGTTTTAAAACAAAGTTTTGGGATTATCTTCTAGACAAATGCAAAGACAAGTTTGTATAAAAAAAAATTAAACGTGATAAAATTCAAACCCGTTTCTCTTAAGCGGTTAGGGTGGCAGTCTAAAATCTCTACCAAAATACATACGAAGGCGTGCTCAAAGAAACCGAACTATTTTTGTACAAAGTGATTTATTTAAGTTTTTTTTTTACAAAACAAAACCTTTATATCCTTCAAAGTACTCTCCGTTGGAGCCAATGCACTTATCCAATCTTTTATTGAATTGTTCGAAACATTTTTAAATTCCTCTTTTGTGATGCCAGTCAGCGACTCCACTGTTTTCTTCTTTACATCTTCAATGTCCACAAAACGCTTTCCTCTCATGCCCCCTTTCATATCATGGGTAATAAAAAGAAGTCACAGAGGGATAGATCGAGAGAATAGGGAGGATGGGGCACAGTGGTCGTCCATTTTTGGTCATAAATGGGCTGTGTGAGCGGAAGCGTTGTCGTGGTGGAAAACCAATCCCAATCTTAAAATTCGATGTACTTAATTCCAAGTCACTCCAGATTCCTCTACAACTTCTTCGATGGTCCATCGTCAACCTTTCAAGATAATTTCGCGAATTTGTTTGACAATCTCGTTGGTTTGGGCAGTCTAAGAACCTCCAGAGCGAGGTTGATCATTAATTGACATTTCCCCACTTTTAAAACAGTAAAACCACTCAAGCACTGGAGTTTTCCCCAAAGTATTATCTTTGTAAAATTTTAATATCTTGTGTGGCAGTTTTCCTGATCAGGAAGCAAAACTTCCTTTTTCCTTTACACTCCCTGCACGGAAATCAGCTCACAAATACGACGAACGCGCAAAACAACAGTCATAAATAAATTAACACAAGCAGAACGGAACTATTTGCAGGGACGGCACTTGGCATACTGACAGGTGAAAAGTTGCTATAGGCGGTCCTACCGACGAAACTCCACCAGATAAATCAGTTTGGTTTCTTTCGGATAAGCCCTCGTATGTATTTTTTTTAAACATCGAGACTGCCCAATTTTAATTGCCTCATATTTAATAAAACACAGAAAATAAACCAATTAAATGCAAAAATAAAAACAAATATAAAATCTGCTGCACATTATCAGGTGCATATGTGATGGCTGATGAATAACAGGCTCAAGACAAGGAAGAATTAATGAGCTCCCCTTTGGTGAATTTGGCCTTATATGCAAAACTATAGACCAAGCATCTGGCACTGGTATAGTCCACTTATCAGCATCGACTTTGTCAACTCGTTCAGGATCTGTAGTTTCAAATCTGACTCCTGGGTATCAAGACTTTTAATGTTTTCTATGGAATGTCATGCAGAAGGAGTAGTCAGCCTGTGGACCTCTTCATGGCATACAAATTTTCTCTCTTGATGCAACAAGAAAGGAAAAAAAATTGATCTCTGATTGACAGAAAAGTAGTTACATCATCTTATTCAGAATTTAGTTTTCTCTAGCATATCTGCGTCAGCACGTTTTTTCTACCTCATTTGTGCCTTGCAACAAAGAGATGATTCGTTCCGACGTAGCCAGCCATCTCTGGCCCCTGAGAGCAATTTTATCTTCAGTTAGAGGAAGGCAGTATGGCCCAAGTAGGTTTTCCTAAGTCCCACTCGAGCATGAGTTCGTTTTGTCCTGACTTCGTCCGTAAGTTTCTTGGGTTTTCAGCCTGTATACCTCATAGGTATCCTCTTATCGTTCCTGAGCCGAAGTTTTTTCAGCCACTGCGGTAAATCTGCCAATCCTATCTGATGAGCTATAACTCTCTGCTGGGAGGTACAGCTCCTTCAATATGTTTTACATTTTTGACCTAATCTCCTTTTACCTATAACTGCCTTACAGATATGATAACATATGGATTGATTTTATAATCCTATTGCTCAGGTCAAGTTATACAATGCTTATTCTTTGCTAACCTACCTACTTAGTCTTCTGGGTTGTATAGGATTTCGAAACTAATTATTTTGTTCCTGCTATTTCAGGAATTGAATTGATATTAAGTATGTAAAAGTAACTCGATTGAACTATAGAAAAGCTGGCCTAGTAATGGTTATAATATAATACATAAAAAAAAAATCTTAGAGACGCCTAACCAACGTCTAACGAGTTATTCAAGTTAGATTGACCAATTAATATACAATTTGTTACTCAATGTTTGGAGGATAAATTCAAAATAAAACTACTAATTATTGACTGTGGCACGAAGGAGGAAATGTGAACAGTAGCTGTTATGTTATTCACATGATTAGAACAACTGCCATGCAGATGGTTTGTCACGTCCCGTCTAGTCATTTTAGTATCAATAATTTTTTGTTTATTTTCTTATGTGTATATATTGAATTTATTTCATTGTTGATGTAAAAAAATTATATTCATTTGAAGATATTATATTATTATTATAACTAATAAACGGTCTAATAACATCATTAATGAAGTACTTGATCAGAAAAATGATTTATGGGTACCTTTCCACTTTGGAATTGAAGGCAACGAACACGCCAAGAAATTTGTAATACAAGCCGCCATTGATGAACAACTATCTTTTCCATAATCTCTATTTAGCTGAGAAGTCAAAAAGAAGATAAAACATTGAAGGAATAATGTGCCTAAATTTTGAGAAACATTTGAGGGACTACAAGACAATTTTGAATCGAGGTACCAGGTAGAATCCATGAATAATAAAAGGACCTAAACGACATTATCCAAAAGCTAGACAACAATCGTAGGACAGATGAGTCGGAAATAGGCCGGAAGTAGCGGTCACGCCGGTATGAACTCAACTGCAACGGAAATAGCTATCGTTCACGAAGGTAATGTTCAAAACGAGCTAATGAATAGATTCAAGTATCAATCCTCTCACGTTCTTTTTTTCCATTTAAATTAAACATTAATTTTTCTGTATTAATTATTTTTAAAAAAATTTTTATATTATTTATGTACTGTATCTACTCCATAGATGATAGATACAAAAATCCTTTTTTCTGGGATCATGTTCCCAATGATTAGTAATAAAGTACAAATAACAAAAATATCAATTCTGACTTACAAAAAGAAAATAACACATGACAAAGTAAAATAACAAATCTCAATAAATAAATGAAATAACTTAATGGTAGAAAAAAAATTTTCAAACTAGAAAGAGTGTCTGAATAGGAGGTACGTAATATGGCGCATGGCTGATATAAGACGAATTAAAATAACTTACAAGTTACAAAATGCACTGGTTTGTTTTAAATCCTATGTGTATATGTGTATGTTGAGAAATGCTACTTTTAGAATTAATCTAACTCTATTGTAATATTGCTTGAATTTTAGATTTGAATTGCTTTTTGAAGCATAGCAATTAATTTTTTTTTTAATCTTTATCACGTGACTACGAGATGATCCTGACACGGGGGTTTCCCCGGGTATGATAAAAATAAATAAGAAGAACAAAAGGGAAAAAATATTTTTCGTCGTAACGTCAAATAAATTTCCAATCGTATTATCGATCTCTTTAATTTCCTTGTAAAGCTTAATTTTCTAATTAATTTTTGTATAATGTGATCTTGAACAGAGGGGAAAAATATAAACAGTTAAATTCATAAATTTTCATTTTTATTAATTATATACTAAAAATAAATTAGCACCAGGTTTGATATCTTTACCAACAGATACAGGCTATCATTCCTTCCCCAGCTATGGTTTGTTTGTATTGGAACATTATTATAATTTTTCAATCAAATTTATAAACTAGTCTGTTAACAAAAACTACTATAAAAATTTTTATAGTTATGATACCAAAAATGTTAATCATATTGTTTATAAACATATATATCAAATTTGTTATTTTACTAAACTTGTATTAGTTAATCCTATCTTAATATTTGACATATTGTATCTCATAACATTTCAAATTATATTATTTAGTTGTTAAAACTTTATTTGGTATTATATGTTCAAACACACGCATAATTACTTAGTATGAATATTGTTTTCATTAATCTAATTATTAATAAATAGGATATATTTGACCCTAATAGGCGAAATGTTGGCAGTGGATGTGATGAAGTAGTCAATAACAATATTATGGAGGGCTTAAGCACTAATCAGCAACCCAAAGCCAAAATATATTCATTTTCTGAGCATTCGTTGTGAATGTTGACATACTCCATTTTGAGGTTTAATTACACCTCACATACATTGTTTGCAGTTTAACCAGTACACTGTCAGCGGTGTATGATACCCGTTAAGTTTGCAGCTAGAATTTATCATAAAATCAGACAATTAAAGAAAAAACAAACAGACAGGCATGTCTTGAAATTGTTTTTCGATAACAAAAAAAACAGTTCGCACAGTCATGAACGTTGGGGATTTCAGAACATTTTCTGCTCCAAGGAACCCTCGAGTAAATGTAATTTGATGTATAGGAGATAAGATAAAACAAATAATGCACTAACATTACAATAAACAACATGACACTTGGCGGGTGTTCGAGTGTAGTGGCCTTGTTGTTTTCTGTTTTTATAATATGTTTCTATGTAAAATGTCCCTAATAGCCAAGAGAAAGTTAGCAGAACGTTACATATGAGTTACTTTACATATGAGTAACGTTACATATGAGTTACGTTACATGGACATATGTAAATGGCAATTCACGTTTGAAACTCGAGCCGGTTCCTTTGCCCGCTCCAGTGTTAACAAGCAAAGGACATTCCGCTATGCCACATTCACCAATGTGCTTGTTGATTCCAAGTTGTTTTGATCAGCGCGATTGTATAATATATTAATTCGTTCTCTTGGCCATAATTAATCGTTCATTGAAGAGAGGTTCCATTTATAGTGATGATGTACGTTCGCTGGCGATTAGTCCATTCATTAGAGGGCGGACAAGGAGGTTAACTTTGACAAACTGGTTCCAAACAACACATAACGCACATTTGCCGAACCATGCTCCACTTTAAAATAGTTACGGAATAAACATATTCCACCAGGAATGAATCCCATTGCCTTTTTAAATATGAAATACAATCAATCGGACATTTTGCAGTCCTCTAAGCCATTCCTGTACAACTGTAAGCCTAGTCAATAATTAATATCTTTATTAAGAAGTCAACAGCTGATTTATTCTCCAGATGTTTGCTTAGTACCGAACTTATGAAATATTCAATATTTAGAGACTACAGCTCTCGCATGTAAAATCCCCCTCCTAGCAATTATTAATTCTCAAAAGAAAACTTTAGCAACAGTCCAGGTTTCTCAATTCTCAGCTCAGAAGCTGCTTAAAAGTGGCCGGGTCGACGAGACCATAGCCCGGCGGGCGCCCCTGGGTAGGGGGGTCGGGTTACAGTGACTATATGTTTATTGCTAATATTAATATAAATAATAAAGACATTTGGCAGGCACAAGCTGTCAATTATTTACTGTTAAAGACACATAAAAACCTAAGGACGAATAGAAACAGCCTACTTAACGTTGTCCAAGGCAATCGTCGAGCGATGGTTCAAACAATAAAATGAAATATATTGGATACAATGAAAAAAAACAAAACTTTTTAGAATTATATAGTCAATTTTCAAAAATTCAAGGCAAGTGTGATTACAGGGTTTCGATGTGATTGCAAACAGATTTTCAAAACGGTGTTTTAATGTCTTACTTTAATAATAGTAAACTATAGTACTCTATTAAATTAATATAATTTAAATAAATTAAGTAACGATAATGGTTTCCCATAAACAAAAAAAACTTACAACGATGGCCAATAAGTATTTATTTTTTAAAAATTCAAAATTTTCAATACCATAATAAAAATCGTTAGACCGTGGTCAATTTTCTTGTTAATATTTTCGTTTTTGTTATTTATCGAGATAAACACGCGAGAGACCTCGGATCTCTGCCAGATACATTTTTCACATTAGAAATTATTTTTTGATTTGTTTACAAGCGGATTAGAGCTTAAAAAATAAATAAAAATAGTACATAATAAAAATAAAAAAAAATTATATATATTTGTGCTCCTTGAAAAATGCGAAGTGAGCCATATGACTGTGACCTATTGCCCCGAAATGGCAATAAGTGGTTCTACTAGCCTTGATCGAATGAAGTGGATAAGGTTAGAATTGTATAACGCCACGTATAAATTTACAATCAAGTGAATAAAAATATTTAATATTCCACCGAAAAATACGATTTGCCAGCTAAATTTGTCAGATATTTTTACAGTATAATACATTTTGTGATATATAAATGCAAATGGATACACGTTTTGCAACATGCCCCATGTGCTAAAAATTAATTCCGGGAATTTCAGCAATTAAAGGACCAGCTAGCCCTTCACAAACAAAAAAGCCCTCACGATCACAGAGGTATTTTATCTAGATTGTAAGTCATATGTGTACCACGTATGGTGGGAATTGCTCCAGGCATTCTAGAGTTACACTGGGTAATTGGCACATATATTTTTATATATTCAGAGATTCCAAAATACCTATATATAATAAGTACCTATAAAACCCGTTAATCGAAATAATAAATAATTTCTAAAATGTAATTTTCTGTCGTAGGAAAGGCCTCACAAATGAAATAGGACGATTACAGGCAAAATATCCGGTTATTCAATCGAAAATAGAGATTTTTAAGCCAATGAAAAATTGTATGCAGTAAAAAAAAAAATTTTAAATATTGGACAGCTATGGAATGATATATTACTGATTCTCTTTAGAGATTACGAAGAGAGAGAGAGAGAGGGGGGAGAGGTAGAGGGAGGGAGGGAGAGAGGGAGAGAGAGATAATTTTTTTATTTAATCTACATGGCTTACATATAATTGGCTCTAAACTATAACTGTATAATTTTTTGTCTTTTCTTTTATATTTCATTGGGTAGAAGCGACGATTGGTGCAGAAACCCTTCAAGTTCGTATTTTTTAAACACCCCCATAGTTTGATGGCTTGAAACAGCTCGTTCAATACACCAGATATTATTCCGACTTCTGCAAATAATAATATAATTTTCAGTTGGCCGAGATCACTTGAATAATAGAAAATTCGGAATTTGAAGAAAATCAATGCAAATAAATAAATCTCTTTGGCAGAAATAAATTTTATTCAGTTCATAAAAAGTACACTCCTAAAACTAAAGTTTTTTTTACCATAAAAAAAGTATTTATTTTATTGCAGAATACCCTTGATTAAGTTTATTACAAGCTTTTACTTTCAGCATTTTCCCGAGAAAAAATCTTTTTTTTAATACCCCCCTCAAAAAAAATGAAATTCAGGATTTTTGCAATAACCGATTAATTTGTACGTAGGAAAAAGGGAAAAAATAGCGGCTAGAATAGCTGTAAGGGAATATACAGAGAATCTAACTAACATGGAAACCTGTTCACCTAGTTCTGTAGAGCATGAAAGTAATGTCGAAGCCAAAGCAGCGACCTCTTTCTGCCTTCTCTCAAATGATGCATTTATTTCATATTATAATAACATTTATTTGTAATTAATCAACCTTCTCATATATATTTAGACTATAGTTTTAACTGAAAGCAATATAGTTAGATGCAAATGTTAGGATTTGTTGTACCGTTCGTCAATTTAGATTAGACTGCCACCTGAGCTATTTGAAAAGTTTAACATAAGACCAGTAATGAATATGGTATGAAATAAGCTTATCCGATTAAATTAAATAAGTCGATAAGGTAACTACGCTACTTAAATGGTTTTTGGAGTTTGTTATTTACAAGTTTATTAAGCTATACCCGAACCTTGTCGACTCATGAGATGTGTAGGTAATGCAATGCGTTCAATATTCAATATATATATATATATATATGACAAAATTACAATGCCTCATTGTGCAATAAGTAATTGTGATAAATGATCTCATTCATACCATATTTACGATTTTCATTCACTCGCTCATTCATACTGTATTTACAAAGAGCCCAGAGGCCTCCCAAATCCACATGGTTGTCACCTCCCTCGCATGTGAAAGAGGAAGTGGAGTCTTGGGAAGTCCCCCACGCTCTTCCGTTAGCCGCGTCACCGGATACTAGCCAGTAGAGGCTGGCGAAAAGCGTGAGAGCCACATTCGCTCAGGACATGATTAGAGAAACTGACCATTGCCAGGACCCCCACTGTTACGCATTTATAGCAGGTCACGAGATCTCAGTCTCACTCGAACAGCCGTACAGGTCACATCGTGTCTGTGCAGCTCTGTGAAGTGTGGTTTTGTTGCAGGTTTCCAGAGGTGCTAGGAAGTCGTGCGAAGGCGTTGTGGATACAGGGAAGTGAGGAGGACAGGTTAGTGAAAAATTTTAATTTTTAAAATTACTCCTTCTTAGGATAATTTGAATAAACAAATTTTTTCAAAAACGTTTTTGGTAGTGGTCCGATTTGGCTAAAATTTTACAGGATTGCGTTTTATATAATAACCGTCAATTCCTGAAAATTTGGTCAAATTCTACCGAGCGGTTTATTTGTTATTAAATTTTTTAATAACAAATAGCCCCCTGAAGGAAGCTCCAGGTACCTTAAAAAGGCCCCTAGTCGTCCCTTCGCAGGTGCAGGTAGAGAGAAAGAGGCCCAACGCATCCAGTTTGGTCTGTTAGTTCACTCAGAGGTTTCGAACTTTTAAGTAGATTTTAAAATATTCTAATCTAGGCCATGCTTTTGGAAAATAAATTAATACAGTAAGTTTTTTTTTTTTTACTTATTATTATTTACTGTTAGTCATTATTGTTGTCGTTATTATGATTATGGTTATTGTTGTTATTACTATTATTACTTACTATTATATTTATTATTATACTGATTGCTATTATTACTTACTTATTATTACTATACTTATTATTACTTATATTTATTATTACGCGATTGTGGCTGGAGCAAAATTGAGGGATATTATGCTAACTGTTAAGAATTTAGTAAATACGTATAATCGAGTTGAAAGTAAAAGTTTTTTTGTTTTTTTGCCTATTCTTTTTCCCCATATTTTCTGATTACAATCTCACACATCTTGTTTACCCAGCTTTTGTTTGCTTTAGCTGTAAACCAGGATTTCCAGTCTTCGGGCCACTCTATTCCTTCTTTCTCCATCTCCCTTCTCAGGAGGAACCTCTCTCTGTCTGCTCTGGGACAGTGGAACACCTTGTGTTCCAGGGTATCCTCCCTTCCACACTCGCATATCTCGCTCTCCGCCATGCCAAACCTCTTAAGATATGTTCTGCAGGCCCCGTGGCCTGTCACTACTTGGGTTGCCCAGTGGTTCCAGTCCCCTCTTGCTTCTAGTTTGACTTCTGGGAACACTTCATACACCCATCGACCTGTCGTTCCTTCGTCAGTCTAGCTTGAGGAGCCGTAGAGGTAACATCGTTGTCTGTGCCGCTCCGTAAGGTGTGATTTGCTTGCAGGTTTTGGAGGTGTTTAAGAGGCGCTAGGAAGTCGTGCGAAAGGTGTTTGGATACAAGGAAGTGCAGAGAAAAGGTCATTGAAAAATTTGAAATTTTTAAATTACTCCTTCTTAGGGTAATTTAAATATTAAAAGTTTTTCAAAAACTTTTTTGGTAGTGGTGCGATTTGGCTGAAATTTCACAGGATTGCGTCTTATATAATAAGCGTCAATCCTTGAAAATTTGGTCAAATTCTACCGAGAGATTAATTTGTTATTAAATTTTTAATAACAAATTGCCCCCAGAGAGGAAGCGGAAGGTACCTGGAAAAGAGCCTTAGTCGTCCCCTCGCAGGTCCAGGTGGAGAGAAAAGGCCCAAGCTCTTCAAGGTTGTGCTCGTAGTTCACTCCGAGGCTTCACCATAAATAGATTTAAAAATATTATAATTTAGGCCATAATTTTGAATAAATTTGCATAAATTAGCATATTTGAATAAATTAGCATATTTTATAGGTATTTGCATATTTCCAGGAATTTTCATATTTTTTTATTATAATCTCATAACATCCTAGTGAAACAAAATGAGCCTAGTAGTAGAAAACAACGTAGCTTCCACGGCCCCCGTGGAAGACAGAGAAGTGGGCCCTGAAATGGGAGTTGAGGAGCCAAGGAAGGAAGTGGTAGAGGCGGCAGAAGAAGGAGAGATAGTGGAGAAAGGGCCGGCAGAGGAGAGCACAGGCGAGAAGAAGGCCAGGTCGGTGGAGGAACTGGTCGGTATGGCCATGGTCATCGTGGAGGAGGTGGAGAACTGGATGAAACCAGCTACCAGAAACACCTCGGGCAGAACAGCGGCCTATGTTAAAAACAGAAACGACCGGTTAATAAGCATAGTGACAGAGCTGGCCGCCGAGAGTAACCTGAGACAAGCGAGGATGATAGGGAGAGATCTGGAATTGGCCAGACTAGAAAAGAGAGTAGAAGAGCTAGAGAAGGACAAAGACTCAAATATCCTCGAGAGAGTAAACAGCCTCAGCAAACAGCTGGAAAGGCAAAACCAGGAAATGCAAGAGAGGGTTAGAGAAGGCCTCAACGGAATGAGGAACCAGCTCGAACAGCTGGTGAAAAAGAAGGAGCGGGTGGAGCCCAGGAATGAAGTCCGAGAAGCTCCGGTAAGGGAGGAAACAACAGCAGCAGGTTCAAACGGAAAGGAACCAAAGGATGGAGGAAGACCTCCTCAGAATAAGGAGAGCCGGAAGGAGAAAATACAGGAAACTAAGGTAATTCCAGGTCCGAGTAAAGCCGACAAGGAAGAGGCCAGATCCTGGAGCGAGGTAGTCAAGAGGAAGAGAAAACAGGGACCTACAGTGGTCCTGGAGCCACAGGGAATAGAAAGTGGCACGGAAAAGGGAGAATTGGCAAAGTGCCTGGACTTGGTGGACCAAGGAATACGGATAAAACACGTACGGAGCCAAGGTAGGAAGCTCCTGGTGGAGGTCCATGATGAGCAGGATGTAGCGAAGCTACAAAGCAAAAAAGAAGAGATGGAGCAAAAAGGCTTCAAGATAGGAACGAAAACGAAGCGCAGACCTACAGTCGTCGTTCATGACGTCACGAACGAGTTGACCAAAGAAGAGGTGAAAAGGTCGATATGGAATAAGAACAAAGGGATGTTCCAAGAGGTAACAGAGGAAGAGTTCGTGGAGGGATTTGAGATCCTGCACAAGCTGAGAGAGAGCAGGAGTGGGCTTAGCTCCTGGATGGCGAAGGCAAGTGGTAAAGTCTTCAAAAAAATTAAAAAAGAAGGCAGAGTCTACGTGGGACTACAGTCCTGTAAGGTTGTAGAACACATAGAGGTGACACAGTGTTTTAAGTGCCTAGGATACGGCCATATAGGGAGGACGTGCAGAAATGCAACTACCTGCAGAAGATGCGGAGAAGAGGGGCATCACATACTCGGCTGTAAAGCGAGAGTAAAAAATAGCCGGTGCGGAAACTGCATTAAGGCAGGATTGAAGGAGGTCGACCATTACACAGTATTTGTTAGCGCCTACTTCAAGTATAATGTCGAAACGGAAGACATGGCGAGAAAACTGGACGGAGTACTACGATGCCTGAATACCAACAAGAAGAAGATAATTGTCGGGGCAGACTTTAATGCAAAGTCTGGCTGAAATTTCACAGGATTGCGTCTTATATAATAAGCGTCAATCCTTGAAAATTTAGTCAAATCCTACCGAGAGGTTAATTCGTTATTAAATTTTTAACAACAAATTGCCCCCGGGGAGGAAGCATCAGGTACCTGGGAACCTCTCGGTAGGATTTGACTATTGTTGGTATTCAGGCATTGAAGTACTCCGTCCAGTTTTCTCGCCATGTCTTCCGTTTCGACATTATACTTGAAGTAGGCGCTAACAAATACTATCTCCTCCATTTGTTCAGCGAATACTCCCACCGTTACTATATGCTCGCTGCATAGGTGGCTATATTGGTTCACACTTAAATCCGGTCTTGTGATTACTATGTACGCTCCAATTGATTCTCCTGTACCAGTGATCACCCGGCATTATACTTGAAGTAGGCGCTAACAAATACTGTGTAATGGTCGACCTCCTTCAATCCTGCCTTAATGCAGTTTCCGCACCGGCTATTTTTTACTCTCGCTTTACAGCCGAGTATGTGATGCCCCTCTTCTCCGCATCTTCTGCAGGTAGTTGCATTTCTGCACGTCCTCCCTATATGGCCGTATCCTAGGCACTTAAAACACTGTGTCACCTCTATGTGTTCTACAACCTTACAGGACTGTAGTCCCACGTAGACTCTGCCTTCTTTTTTAATTTTTTTGAAGACTTTACCACTTGCCTTCGCCATCCAGGAGCTAAGCCCACTCCTGCTCTCTCTCAGCTTGTGCAGGATCTCAAATCCCTCCACGAACTCTTCCTCTGTTACCTCTTGGAACATCCCTTTGTTCTTATTCCATATCGACCTTTTCACCTCTTCTTTGGTCAACTCGTTCGTGACGTCATGAACGACGACTGTAGGTCTGCGCTTCGTTTTCGTTCCTATCTTGAAGCCTTTTTGCTCCATCTCTTCTTTTTTGCTTTGCAGTTTCACTACATCCTGCTCGTCATGGACCTCCACCAGGAGCTTCCTACCTTGGCTCCGTACGTGTTTTATCCGTATTCCTTGGTCCACCAAGTCCAGGCACTTTGCCAATTCTCCCTTTTCCGTGCCACTTTCTATTCCCTGTGGCTCCAGGACCACTGTAGGTCCCTGTTTTCTCTTCCTCTTGACTACCTCGCTCCAGGATCTGGCCTCTTCCTTGTCGGCTTTACTCGGACCTGGAATTACCTTAGTTTCCTGTATTTTCTCCTTCCGGCTCTCCTTATTCTGAGGAGGTCTTCCTCCATCCTTTGGTTCCTTTCCGTTTGAACCTGCTGCTGTTGTTTCCTCCCTTACCGGAGCTTCTCGGACTTCATTCCTGGGCTCCACCCGCTCCTTCTTTTTCACCAGCTGTTCGAGCTGGTTCCTCATTCCGTTGAGGCCTTCTCTAACCCTCTCTTGCATTTCCTGGTTTTGCCTTTCCAGCTGTTTGCTGAGGCTGTTTACTCTCTCGAGGATATTTGAGTCTTTGGCTCTCTCGAGCTCTTCGACTCTCTTCTCTAGTCTGGCCAATGCCAGATCTCTCCCTATCATCCTCGCTTGTCTCAGGTTACTCTCGGCGGCCAGCTCTGTCACTATGCTTATTAACCGGTCGTTTCGGTTTTTGACATAGGCCGCTGTTCTGCCCGAGGTGTTTCTGGTAGCTGGTTTCATCCAGTTTTCCACCTCCTCCACGATGACCATGGCCATACCGACCAGTTCCTCCACCGACCTGGCCTTCTTCTCGCCTGTGCTCTCCTCTGCCGGCCCTTTCTCCACTATCTCTCCTTCTTCTGCCGCCTCTACCACTTCCTTCCTTGGCTCCTCAACTCCCATTTCAGGGCCCACTTCTCTGTCTTCCACGGGGGCCGTGGAAGCTACGTTGTTTTCTACTACTAGGCTCATTTTGTTTCACTAGGATGTTATGAGATTATAATAAAAAAATATGAAAATTCCTGGAAATATGCAAATACCTATAAAATATGCTAATTTATTCAAATATGCTAATTTATGCAAATTTATTCAAAATTATGGCCTAAATTATAATATTTTTTAATCTATTTATGGTGAAGCCTCGGAGTGAACTACGAGCACAACCTTGAAGAGCTTGGGCCTTTTCTCTCCACCTGGACCTGCGAGGGGACGACTAAGGCTCTTTTCCAGGTACCTTCCGCTTCCTCTCTGGGGGCAATTTGTTATTAAAAATTTAATAACAAATTAATCTCTCGGTAGAATTTGACCAAATTTTCAAGGATTGACGCTTATTATATAAGACGCAATCCTGTGAAATTTCAGCCAAATCGCACCACTACCAAAAAAGTTTTTGAAAAACTTTTAATATTTAAATTACCCTAAGAAGGAGTAATTTAAAAATTTCAAATTTTTCAATGACCTTTTCTCTGCACTTCCTTGTATCCAAACACCTTTCGCACGACTTCCTAGCGCCTCTTAAACACCTCCAAAACCTGCAAGCAAATCACACCTTACGGAGCGGCACAGACAACGATGTTACCTCTACGGCTCCTCAAGCTAGACTGACGAAGGAACGACAGGTCGATGGGTGTATGAAGTGTTCCCAGAAGTCAAACTAGAAGCAAGAGGGGACTGGAACCACTGGGCAACCCAAGTAGTGACAGGCCACGGGGCCTGCAGAACATATCTTAAGAGGTTTGGCATGGCGGAGAGCGAGATATGCGAGTGTGGAAGGGAGGATACCCTGGAACACAAGGTGTTCCACTGTCCCAGAGCAGACAGAGAGAGGTTCCTCCTGAGAAGGGAGATGGAGAAAGAAGGAATAGAGTGGCCCGAAGACTGGAAATCCTGGTTTACAGCTAAAGCAAACAAAAGCTGGGTAAACAAGATGTGTGAGATTGTAATCAGAAAATATGGGGAAAAAGAATAGGCAAAAAAACAAAAAAACTTTTACTTTCAACTCGATTATACGTATTTACTAAATTCTTAACAGTTAGCATAATATCCCTCAATTTTGCTCCAGCCACAATCGCGTAATAATAAATATAAGTAATAATAAGTATAGTAATAATAAGTAAGTAATAATAGCAATCAGTATAATAATAAATATAATAGTAAGTAATAATAGTAATAACAACAATAACCATAATCATAATAACGACAACAATAATGACTAACAGTAAATAATAATAAGTAAAAAAAAAAAAACTTACTGTATTAATTTATTTTCCAAAAGCATGGCCTAGATTAGAATATTTTAAAATCTACTTAAAAGTTCGAAACCTCTGAGTGAACTAACAGACCAAACTGGATGCGTTGGGCCTCTTTCTCTCTACCTGCACCTGCGAAGGGACGACTAGGGGCCTTTTTAAGGTACCTGGAGCTTCCTTCAGGGGGCTATTTGTTATTAAAAAATTTAATAACAAATAAACCGCTCGGTAGAATTTGACCAAATTTTCAGGAATTGACGGTTATTATATAAAACGCAATCCTGTAAAATTTTAGCCAAATCGGACCACTACCAAAAACGTTTTTGAAAAAAATTGTTTATTCAAATTACCCTGAGAAGGAGTAATTTTAAAAATTAAAATTTTTCACTAACCTCTCCTCCTTACTTCCCTGTATCTACAACGCCTTCGCACGACTTCCTAGCACCTCTGGAAACCTGCACCACTAGCCATAACTTATATATTGTAACATTCATGATATTTGAGCATATCATGGCCAGGAACCTTCACATCTGGTGAGCATCTTTCCTTATACTCCTAGGAGTGGGGATGAGATAAACGGGCAGTCTTAGCACGACCACCGAGAAGAGCGGACTCTTAGCCAGCTCCCGAACTGGCGGTACCATACAGGAAGAGAGGAGAAGAACCAACAGCAGACAGTAATGTTGATTGGATTATACGAAGATCGTCGATTGGGTGATATTAATATTGTTTTTATTATGGATCCATTAAAAGAAATTGAGCTCAAATTTCATGATTTTTATAATTAGTAGTAAATATCCTAATTTAAAAAGGAATTGAATATTTTTTTATATACTTTTTGTCAGCACTCTATATAATTATAATTATTTGTTATAATCATTTTATTTTTATATATTTCACAATTCCCAGTTTCTCAATTTATTAATAACTACAACATTAGCCTTGAGATCGGGCGATTCAATCGGGATAACTTCCTATGTCAAAGACATAAAACAATTTGAATTAAAGATCTCATGACGGACCTGCCAAATTAGTTAAGGTAAATTGATCAAATAAAGTAGAAAAAGAAATGGTAAAAAATGAGGTAGGTTTCAATGGGGGCCGCTCCGGGATTAACTTCAAAATTCTAAAGAAACCAAAGGAATTGTGAGGTATTGCATGTTAGAATAATAACTAGAACTAACCACTAACAATTTATATTTTTCTCATAATTTCCCATTTGTTGTACACACACAAACACAAATATGTCCGGGTCAGATTCAGGTATACTACCCACGGTTGGGCTAAACGCAGCCTCTAAAAGAGGTAACCCAAACCCCGAACCCGCAGTAAATCCGAGTGAAGACAATACGACGAAGATGTTGCAACAAATCCTTGCCCAATTAAACATTCAATCTAACGCACTTAAAGAAAATAATAAAAAACAAAAAGAGTTGAGCGGGAAGTTTGATCACTTAAGGGAAGAACTAAAATCGGAAATATCGGCTAAAGTCGAACAATGTCACACGGATGTAAACGATAAATTAGATAGACAATTACAGATTTGTGAGGAGAGAATACTCCGAGGAAATGATAATTTAAATTCAAAATTAAATGAAGAAATCAATAAAAGAGACCAGGAAATTCTTGAAGTCCAAACATCAAATTCGAACCTCAACGATAAATTAGACCGAGAAGTCGAGAGGATCAATAGCCAATATAATTATTTTCGTACCGATTGCGATAGCAAAATAATGTCAATGCAACAGGAAATTTCATTGATTCCCAGGAAAATCGAAGACGGCATAAAAACAGTTGGGAAGCAAATTCAACCGAAAGAACCGGATAAGCATGCCCCACCCCGTTTCGATGGAACTCAGCAAAGACATCCGCCCATGTCGGAATACGTGGAACCCTCTCAAGATCAGTCAGTTACCCAAGATATAAAAAGGGACTTTGATGACAAATTTTATTTCAAAAATTTTAATAACGATTTACCACAAAGTTTTATAAAAAATTTAACTCAAGCTTATTATCTGTACGGCAAATACCGAGATCTTCATACTTTTGTCTCGCAACACTTGAAAGGTTTTGCCCTCGATTGGTTCGTTACACATAAACCTTTTATAGATAATTTTCAGGATTTTATGGAAACATTTAATAAACAATTCCACGGCAACAGCTATGACACCCTCGTAGCTAGGGAGTTAGACTCGAAAAGATAAGCGGATTTTCAACACATGAATCCAACTACGTATTTTGCAAAACTAGTTGCTCGTGCCCAAGAATGCATCCGACCTTACGATGAAAGTTATTTATGTGACCGCCTGTGTTATCATTTTGGGCCAACGGTCGAACTAAGCGTCAAAATTCAAGGAATCGCCACGTTTTCATCATTTTTATCACTATTAATGAATTTTGGAGAGGATTTCATCCGATCAGAAATTAGGCGAGAAAGTATTAAAAATAAAAATTTCAATTCGTATAGAACAGAAAATAAACGAATGCCTCCAGAATACCAACGACGAAATACCGGTAAATCAAAGGGTAAACCAACGACATATTATCCTCCTCCGAACAGTTACAATAGGAATAATAATAATTCAGGGTACAACCGAATAAATTACGGCCAAAACCCCAGATACAATCAAAATTACAACCAAGGAAATTATTCCAACTATCCAAAACAGATGTACGGGAATCAAAACCGGGAACCATCTCGACAACAAGATCCGCAAAATCATCCCAAAATGGGGAATAAAAAGAAGGAACATTTTGTTAGAACCATGAGGATATTCCAGGACCGATTGGACGAGATATTCGTAACGGACCCTCCGGAAAGTGAAGAAGAAGAAACGATTGAAAACAAGAGCGAACAAATAAATATCTTGCAAAGCAAAGTTAATGATTACGAGAAAATGATGTATAATTACAAAGAAGAAATCACTCTATTGAAAAATACGTCATATTATGAAAAAACAACTTTAACAAAATCACAACTAGTTGATGCTGATTGTCAAACAGATCTTAGCTTATATTCAATTAAGCGTAATGAAGAGAAAATGACTTCATTGGAATATGAACAGGAGATTGCAGATAACAATGATGAGTGACTTCACGTCAACATGATCTAATAAAGCTTGACTATGAGAATAATACGAGTTTGTTGGAAAATAAGTTTTCAGAATTAGAAGATACAGCGAATATTGAGAAAGGAGAAGTGATTTCATTGCAAGATCAAATTACAGACCATCAGCAGACAACCAGCGATAAGGTGAGATAATTAAAAATAATTCAAAATAAAGTTTTGGATATGAAGTAATTGGAATCTCAAATTCCAACTCATCTTGATGAAATTCCTTTTTGCGTGTTTGATTTGAACAACATTAAAATTAATGAATGGAAGGAATTTAAAAATAATTACAGGGGTGTTTTTTGTTCGATACAATATGACTTCAAAAAAAGAAAAAAATTATAGTTTTCTTTTATTATTTTCATTATTAAATGAAAATAATACTGATCGGATGACACATAAACTTTAGAAGTTTATACAAACAAAAACAAAACTATTATTATAAATATTGAACCTAGTAAAGTCTATGGAATTATCGGCAAGTGAACCTTTCTGACTTCATTATCACTTAATCTATTCACAGATCGTAAATATTCCTTGAATGCTTAAGTCCATTTAATTGATTGATTTAATATTATTTTATACGCGACAACGACGTCCCTATCTTTTCACTCAGGTAAAATATTCAAATCACCCACACACACACAACAATTTTTCTCTATTGTTACTAATTACCAGTAGAATTGTCTAGTATTTTAATTAAAAAACCAATATGTATTACTAATCACACTCAACCGTCTTTTCAACAAATGTTTTCCAAATCGCGTTATGTTCCATAAAACAATGTGCCTTCGAACTAATCCATACTAATTACCATAATAATTTAGTTAAGTAAAAAAAAATTTACAAACAACTTGTACGCTCTTCAAGCAATTTAAAACCTTGCAAAATTTGAACAATTATTAGTATAAACTTTGTAAAATTTCAACACCCGTTATAAACAACCAATTCAACAAATCGAACGCAGCAACAAAATATTTGTGGATCCACACATAATAAAAAAAAATTTCATAAATTTTTTTTATTTATAAGGAAAGGCAATTGTAACATTCTAGATATTTGAGCATATCATGGCCAGGAACCTTCACATCTGGTGAGCATCTTCCCTTATACTCCTAGGAGTGGGGATGAGATAAACGGGCAGTCTTAGCACGACCACCGAGAAGAGCGGACTCTTAGCCAGCTCCCGAACTGGCGGTACCATACAGGAAGAGAGGAGAAGAACCAACAGCAGACAGTAATGTTGATTGGATTATACGAAGATCGTCGATTGGGTGATATTAATATTGTTTTTATTATGGATCCATTAAAAGAAATTGAGCTCAAATTTCATGTTTTTTGTAATTAGTAGTAAATATCCTAATTTAAAAAGGAATTGAATATTTTTTTATATACTTTTTGTCAGCACTCTATATAATTATAATTATTTGTTATAATCATTTTATTTGTATATATTTCACAATTCCCAGTTTCTCAATTTATTAATAACTACAAAATTAGCCTTGAGATAGGGCGATTCAATCGGGATAACTTCCTATGTCAAAGACATAAAACAATTTGAATTAAATATCTCATGACGGACCTGCCAAATTAGTTAAGGTAAATTGATCAAATAAAGTAGAAAAAGAAATGGTAAAAAATAAGGTAGGTTTCAATATATATATCTGTACCTCGGAGGGATACAACACTATGTCCATTTTCATAACTTTACAGGAGAGGAGTTTTAAACTTTTTTTCAACAAAAAGTGTTATTGGCACAGCTATTTATTGAGATGTTGAAACAATATTTTACCAGAACATTCTATTTATTGTTATTTACATCATGCAGTTGTTATAAAATGAAAAAAAACCTTTACCTCTGTAATAAAGTCAATATGGAAAAAAATGGACATAGTGTTGTATCCGTCCGAGGTAAAGATATATATTTATTAATCGTAATAAACTTGTTAGTTAGTAGTAATCTATCCATTTCTTTATTTTTATACTGTTTCATTTAATTATTAGATTTTAATTGTTAGACCATGTTTTTTGTGGCACTTTGTCATTGAACGCATTGCATTACCTACACATCTCATGAGTCGACAAGGTTCGGGTATAGCTTAATAAACTTGTAGAGAAATATGAGTTGTTTTATTTCGTGTAAATAACAAACTCCAAAAACCATTTAAGTAGCGTAGTTACCTTATCGACTTATTTAATTTAATCGGATAAGCTTATTTCATACCATATTCATTACTGGTCTTATGTTAAACTTTTCAAATAGCTCAGGTGGCAGTCTAATCTAAATTGACGAACGGTACAACAAATCCTAACATTTGCATCTAACTATATTGCTATCAGTTAAAACTATAGTCTAAATATATATGAGAGGGTTGATTAATTACAAATAAATGTTATTATAATATGAAATAAATGCATCATTTGAGAGAAGGCAGAAAGAGGTCGCTGCTTTGGCTTCGACATTACTTTCATGCTCTACAGAACTAGGTGAACAGGTTTCCATGTTAGTTAGATTCTCTGTATATTCCCTTACAGCTATTCTAGCCGCTATTTTTTCCCTTTTTCCTACGTACAAATTAATCGGTTATTGCAAAAATCCTGAATTTCATTTTTTTTGAGGGGGGTATTAAAAAAAAGATTTTTTCTCGGGAAAATGCTGAAAGTAAAAGCTTGTTGTAAACATAATCAAGGGTATTCTGCAATAAAATAAATACTTTTTTTATGGTAAAAAAAACTTTAGTTTTAGGAGTGTACTTTTTATGAACTGAATAAAATTTATTTCTGCCAAAGAGATTTATTTATTTGCATTGATTTTCATCAAATTCCAAATTTTCTATTATTCAAGTGATCTCGGCCAACTGAAAATTATATTATTATTTGCAGAAGTCGGAATAATATCTGGTGTATTGAACGAGCTGTTTCAAGCCATCAAACTATGGGGGTGTTTAAAAAATACGAACTTGAAGGGTTTCTACACCAATCGTCGCTTCTACCCAATGAAATATAAAAGAAAAGACAAAATATTATACAGTTATAGTTTAGAATCTAACATAAAATCTAGATAGAAACTAGCAAACTATTTTCTCGGATATACTGTTGCCATCGATGCGGGAAAGGCGGTGGAGTCATGGTGTTAAACACCGGGTTTGTGAGGTGCTGCAACGATAAACTTGATGTGTCGCAGAGATTTGATAACCTGTTTATATATGACGATTGGAAAACATTTAATAATCATAGTTGTAAATAGCTAAAATAATTTTTAAAAAAAAATGTAATTTCTATTGATGGGTCTCAAAAGTTTTTTTTTGCGCTTGAAAACTTTTAACATCAAGGAAGTTCTGAGATTTGAGAAACGTTGAGTTTAACATCTTCATACTTCCCTGTTCGAATGCAAAGCCTCTCCCTTCAGGGACTATAATACTGTGAATTAAAATTAAATTCCGTGGATAAATGCAATTAAAAAGGCCTCTGGCTGACATGAGACAGGGCACAAAAAGGTCGAGAACATTAGAAACTTGCCTGCCTTTGTGCAAGGTTAATAAGATAACAGCAGTCAGACTATAGGCTCATTGTGGTTGGCTAACCTCATTCAATACAGGTCTCATACTCATAGCTATTTTATTATTGGTTCATCCACCCGAGGACACAACTTTATTTTTTTTTAATTTTCACCATCAAATTCTCTGTGAAAAATTTCAAGTCATGTGTGACGCATCAGGTTCAATTAAAGTTATATATGTTATGGTATAACAATAAACCTGAGATTGTCTATAATGAAATGATTAACCATTCTAGGTGAATTTTGTCATAATAATGTTACTATTACTTATTATTATAACTAAAACCACACACTATATATTACCTATTATCGACCAGGAAGTAAAAGATCCCTGTCAAAAATATTTGTAGAAACAGTTTGCTTTAAACGGCTTGGGTACAATTAATCCGGGGCTGTCATTTGAAGCTTTAAATAGCCTATGAGCACTGAATTGAGAATGATTAAAAGTAAAAGAGACAACTTAATGTTTTTTTTTCACTTAGTTATAATTATTATATCTCTAATGAAAACATAATCGAAGTAATTCGAGATGTTTTCCAAAGTATTCCTATATTAAACATTTGAACTAGATTTGAGCAGTTTTATTGGCACCATTATCATAAGCTTTATAATGCTAAGAACAAGTAGAAGGGGCTTAAGCGGAACTGTATACATGCCTCGTGATTTCATGGAAGTCACTGATGGTTCCTGTTATTTTTAAGTAAGCAACCGGATCCCTCCAAGACCTCCCTACTTCCCAGAATATCATCCTTTTCTTGTACATATATGTCTCAGCTTTAGCCCCACTCGTGCCTAGACATTCCACCCAGCATGTAGTAAGGTAACTCTTAATATTTGTATATACTAGTGTTTTGCTTGTGCTTCATAATAAAGCTTTTGTTTCTTTTCTTTTAAAATACTCTCCTCTACAAAGATTATTTAACTGATGATTTTGTTAATGGAAGAATATCACTAAATGACAGAAAAATAACAATATTTTTTTTACTGATAATCAATTGTGAAGAAAGTCTGTTAACTGAAAAACAAAATAATCATTTTATCTATCTTTTATGACTAAAGCTAATAATATAATTGAAGAAACGTTTTTCTACCAACTAAAATCTATTTAGTTAAATAGCCCAGTCACTGGGTACAATGCAAAAGGTCAGTAGAAAGGTTTTTTTTTCTTATTTTGTAGATATCGGCAGTAGTAAGAAGAATATGAGATTCGACCCCCCCCCCCAGCTTAAGCTTAATATTTGGTCGTTAAAAAAAATATGAAAGTATCGGACATTTTTTTGTTATTGGAACTCTTTTTTTCCAGTAATTAACTTGGTATTCTGAATTAAAAAATCGTAATTAATAAGTAATGACAATATTTCAAAAATTTGACTTGGAACTTGGACGCCGGTGGAGGGTAACGGCGGGGCAAACCTAAGAGACACTTCTATTTGGACGTAAAATAAAGTGATTTTCAGGTTTCCAACAATTGTTATTGTTGTTGTTTTCTTGTCTCGTAAAGGATTCTGCAGAAGTGATTGCGTCAAGATGGAAATCACACAGTTCAAAGAAACAATTAAGTATTCCCCGGAGAAGGCCTCGTTCGTCAACTAATTAATAACTCATTGAGAATGTGATAATAACATTTGGCGAGAAGGGATAATATGCTATTATTATAGTAACATTACTCCGACATGTATCTGTTCATTACATCACTTACCTGCCTCATGGCATGCGAGTGTGCTGAATGGACCCAACTGATATAAAGAAGGACTGCCAATCCAAGCCTAGATATTTTTGACTTTAACAAAACAGTAAAACCTCGATTATCCGGGGTTGAAAATTCCATATTTATAATACAATATAACGTTTACATATTGACATTTTCATTATTTTATTTATTCCTGATTCTTTAGAATGTGTTCCATATTATAGAAGAGCAACCAATTTTTTCCTGAGTAAGGTTCCTTTTACTGGACAACTCGCCAACCTGAATCCGTTTTAAAAACAAACCGAATGACACATTTTCGTCTATTATCTACCACCCTAATTCATAGACAGATTAAAAAGAATATACACAAAAAAACTTGTCTTCGTTTAATTCTTGAAGAAAAACGTATGAAGTCTATGAAGGAATTCTTGAAAATGTGGACAGTTAAATAATCTTTGTAGAGGAGAGTCTTTTAAAAGAAAAGAAAGAAAAGCTTTATTATGAAGTACAAGCAAAACACTAGTATATACAAATATTAAGAATTAATTATCAGTTAGAACAAACTGGGTGGAATTTCTAGGCATAAGTGGGGTCTGGGGCTGAAGCTGAGATATATATGTATAAGAAAAGGATAAGATTCTGGGAAGTTGGGAAGGAGGTCTTGGGGAGATGCGGTTGCTTACTTAAAAATAACAGGGAACCATCAGTGACTTCCAAGAAGTCACGAGTTCTGCTCAAGCCCCTTCTACTTGTTCTTAGCATTAGAAAACTGACGATAAAACATACAAGGAAGGGAAAGATTGCTTTCAAAAACCCTGCAACTTGAATCTCACGAGTTGAAAAACTTATCGAGGAAATTGGAGAGCAAAACCCACAACATTGAAACATGTCTTGAGATACAATGAGCTCACTAATGACGAAACAGTAAGACATTCATTTGCGAAGTGAGCAGACCCCTTTTTGACCTATTTTGGATATTTATTACTGGGTTTATAATTTTATTTTAACTCATATATTTTAATCCAATTTACAATTGGTATTTGGGATGAATTTGACTTTAGAAAACGCGACTACACGTCAAGCACTAGAGGCAGTTGACTAGCTTTTAAACTATTTTGAAGACACAAATTCTGAACATGGAAAAAGAATAGCTTTAAAAAGCATAATAACAGCGGTTAGAAACATCAAATCTGAGAGTAAAAAACAAAAACTGATAACAGGCTACAGTATATTTTACTTGCATACATATTGTTTTTTCTATATGTATGTACATATGTACTTTTCGAAAATAAAATTATATTTATGAGTTGAAGATTGGATTATTTTGTTTATTTACATCACAGTTAGGTTATGAAAGCGTGTTTTGTTTATCATCCGAGATTACCCTACAGGAGAACGAAACAAAAGGGCATGTAATTGAACGATCGGGAATTAATTACTATTTCAGATCAAAAATGCTTCATTTTATTTGTTAAATCATCCAAGCCAAAGAAACTGTGTGCCGGATTCAGCTCAAACGACATTTTTTTGTTTTTGAAATTTGATCACACGTTATACGAGACTTAAAATCGTGTCCACAATTTAAAATTTTTGAAAGCAATAAAAATTTCCAGAATAGTTCCTTTTCATTTCACAATGATTCTCAAAATGAAAATAATCCTAAGAATAATAATATGTTATAAAATATTATATTTTTCTTAGCATTTTGTGTACGGTTTCAAATTAATGATATCTACATTCTGTTTGAAAATATATTGGGGGGGGGGGGGTCAAATATTTCTATAAAACACCTTTGGCCGTTGTGTCAAATCCCCATCAGTACAGTGAAAATGAATGGGATAGGTTAGATGAAATATGTGTGTGTTTGCTAATAAAAATAATTAAAATAAAACATGATAAATAGCATTAGAAAACAATATAATTGTCTGATACAGCGCTAAAGTTTTTTTGGTTATGATCTCTGTGGCGGCTGGCATTGATTGGTACCCATAGAGACCGCCAAATAAATAACCTACAACACATGTGTTTGTAAAAAGAATGATATGTAAATTTTGTACCTTGTGTTCTGTCCTAAAATACAAAAGTTATAAAATGTATTGTGAGTTTTATAAATGTGTAAAACCCCACTACAATTGGTGACCCCGACGTCCGACGTCCGAGGTGATCGTGAGTGATTTATGAAATTAATCATGCCGGACGAAAATATGAAAAACGAAAATAGAGAATCTTTGACGAAGAACATTGATAAGGTTAGTATCAAGCTTCCACCGTTTTGGAAAGACAAACCAGAAATTTGGTTTTGCCAGGCGGAAGCCCAGTTCGATCTTGGAGGAATCACTAGGGAAGGTACGAAATTTAATTACCTAATCGCTCAATTGGACCTTAAGATAGTAGAAAACATATACGACATTGTCACTAGTGATGGACCGCCTGTTTTTAGCAAGCCAAGAAGATTAGATCCAGAGAAGCTGCAAGCTGCTAAACAAGAATTTCAGAGCATGCTCAACAATGGAATCATTCGAGCTTCCAGTTCACAATGGGCAAACTCTCTACACATAGTGACGAAGAAAAATGGCCAATGGCGAGTATGTGGAGACTATAGAAGATTAAATGACCGGACACTACCCGATAGGTACCCCATTCCGAGGATAGATGATGTAAGTCAAATTCTTCTAAATAAATCAATTTTCTCAAAATTAGACCTTTGCCAAGCTTACTATCAAATACCTCTTAGTGAAGAAGATAAACAAAAAACAGTCCTGATTACGCCCTTTGGATTGTATGAATTTAATGTTATGCCATTTGGACTGCGCAATGCGCCTAGTACGTTCCAACGTTTTATTAATGAAGTTTTGAGAGGACTGGATTTTTGTTTCCCATATTTGGATGATATACTCATTGCCTCTGCAAATGCTGAAGAACATAATCATCACTTATCACAAGTATTTCAACGACTCAGCCATTACGGTCTCCGGATTAACATCAGTAAATCTGAGTTTGGTTTGGAAAATATAATTTTTCTTGGTTACCTTATTTCGTCAAATGGTACAAAACCTGATCCTGACAGAGTGAGTGCCATTGTCAACCATGATTTACCAAGAACTATAAAACACCTAAGGTCTTACTTAGGAATGCTGAACTTCTATCGCAGGCATCTACATCATGCTGCAGGCAATTTAGCAAATCTCACTAATTTTCTTAAGGGTGCTAAGAAAAATGATAAAACTAAGATTGTATGGACACCAGAAACTATTGAAGATTTTCAACAGAGCAAACAAGCCTTAAGTAATGCAGCTCTGTTAACATACCCAAATCCTGATAGTGAACTCTCACTGTTTGTAGATGCATCTGACTTGGCAGCTGGAGCTGCTCTGCAGCAATGGGAAAATAGTTCATGGAAACCTATTGGATTTTTTTCCAAAAAGTTTTCTGAAACACAGTGCAAATACTCTACATATGACCGAGAACTTACAGCTATTCATATGTCAATCAAGTACTTTAAATATTTGTTGGAGGGAAGGTCATTTGTAATATATACAGATCATAAGCCTTTGATTTATGCATTCAAACAAAAGAACGACAAAGCATCCCCTCGCCAACTTCGACAATTGCAATATATTTCCCAGTTCACAACAACCTTGGTTCATGTTTCAGGAAAAAACAATATGATTGCAGATTACATGTCTCGACTAGAAGAATGCTCTGCAATTGATTTCACCCAAATAGCAGAAGCGCAAACACACGATGAAGAACTACAACAACTGCGTACTTCTGCAAATATTGGATTGATTTTCAAATCCTACCCTCTTGAAAACGGAAGCCAATTATGGTGTGATGTTTCAACAAAGGAAATTAGACCATATATTCCAAAAGATTTCCGTTATAATATATTCAAACATTATCATAATATGTCACACCCTGGAATCAGATCTACGGTTAAGCTGATATGTTCTAAGACAGTTTGGATGAACATGAAAAATAATTTGCGCTCATGGGCAAATGCCTGTATCGCATGCCAAAAAAGCAAAGTATCCAGACATGTGAAGACACCACTTCAGAAATACCCGATTGCAGACGAAAGATTTTCCACTGTTCATATAGATCTAATTGGACCCCTGCCACCATCTGAAGAATACACCCATTGTTTAACATGTATCGACCGATTTACTGGATGGACTGAAGTTATTCCCTTGAAAGAGACATCAGCTGAAAACGTTGCACGGAATTTCTACCAACATTGGATCTGTCGGTTTGGAACACCTGCTAATATAATTGCTGATCAAGGCAAACAATTTAAATGTGAATTATTTAAATCATTGACATCAATCTGTGGAATAAAACTAAACCATACAACTGCGTATCACCCACAGTCAAATGGAAAGATCGAGCGTTTTCACCGAGTGCTGAAGTCAGCCATCAAAGCTCACGGAAAACAACAGTGGACACAAGTGATTCCAACTATTCTGTTAGGCGTACGAACTTGTCTAAATGAAGATGCGTCAGCGACCATAGCAGAGATGGTATACGGAGTACCGTTGAGACTCCCAGGGCCACTTCGGATATACCAACATTCATCAGCATGCTGCGCCAGCAAATTGACTGCCTGCGCCCAAGACCGGTGGAACACAAAAACAGGACTACTACCTTTATCCATAAAGACTTGTCAAAGGCGACACACGTCTTTGTTAGAGTGGATCGGGTAAGGGCAAGTTTGGAAAAGCCTTATGAAGGCCCATTTCTTGTCATTCGACGAGCAGAGAAGTACTACTCATTAAATATCAAGGGTAAAGAAGTAAATGTATCGCTTGACCGGTTAAAGCCAGCGCATCTGTTGTGTGATGACTGTGATTCGGCACGGGAGCAATCTATTGGGCCACCTGCAGATGAACCGGAGGATCCTGGGCAGCCTGAAGCAACTTTGAAGAAGACGCGTTCGGGAAGAGTAGTGCATTTTCCCTCGCGATTTCGAACGTAACACAGTTACTGGGGGGAGAGTGATGTGGCGGCTGGCATTGATTGGTACCCATAGAGACCGCCAAATAAATAACCTACAACACATGTGTTTGTAAAAAGAATGATATGTAAATTTTGTACCTTGTGTTCTGTCCTAAAATACAAAAGTTATAAAATGTATTGTGAGTTTTATAAATGTGTAAAACCCCACTACATCTCTAAATAAAAAAAGTAACTTTAAAAATAAACATGCTTGTAACATGTGACTTGATAAGCATATATTAAAGTGTTGTGGAATATGATTGTAATTTCGAATAGATCGGGTCATTTTAAGATTATATGTGTGTTTTGATTGTCTGGAATAGTTGTTTGAAAGTAGAAGATCTAGGCCATAGACAAGATGTTTTTCATCTGTCATCCTTCAAGCATGAGAGGTGCACCATTGCATATTTATTTAGTGAGTAGCTAGGTAATAAATGCTTATGTAAATGTTTACAGACAAATGAATTGCTAATAAAAGTAACTATGGCAGTAATGAACGGCTCCATTTACAAAACAATAACATCACAGATAAGAATTAACTGAGCAGAAACAGTTCTCAACCGGCTGATTTATTTGAAACAGTAATTTTATTTGTTTTTTTTCAGCAGCTTTGGATTCGCTGTCACGAGTTTCTTTTTTCTGTTATTTGAAGGAACTAAACTAATAAATGGCTATTAATGCGAATAGTTATTTGAGAGGAAATAGTGCTGAAGAAGGCATTTTCCCACGAGTGAGTTGAGAAAATACTTCTTTCATTCCAATAATCATTAAATCTTTACTAGATACACCATTATATACCAAATAGGATAATGATTAATGTAACATTCAGCAGATAATGGAGTTAAAATATGCATTGAGATATAGAGAGAATGACTAAATCCTTGTCATATTAAAAAAAAAAAAATGTTCGCAAAGGAATAATAAGTAGACACGGCATGGCTGGTATTCAGAACTAAAAGCTAAATAAGTAAGGACGTCTGAACAGCAATCGGAATAATACACAAGATATAACAAAAATAAAAAATATTTCATAAGTAAAACATACTATTTCATAAACTTCCTGGTTAATTAAAGTTCGTATTTGAAAAAAACTTAAACTAAACCCTGCTAGCTATTTGAACAGATTTCTTTATTGCCTCTGTTAAGTTTTCTTGTTATCTCGTGTTATTTATCAGCTTCGTGATTTAGAGGTTTGAAGTTCAAATCCCTAAATAGAAATTTAATTTATTTTATTTCCATACATGGCGATTGGTAACTATGTCTTGAATTTAACACTGCTCTCTGCACACACTCAATTCCTCTCTGCACACTCTCGCTTGTTGCTCTGCTCAAACCATGGCTTTGTTATTCAACTACCTCTAACCTCACTTTCCTAACCTTACTATGTTTTAATCTGGTGTTGTCAGACCCCACACCTTCCTAGTGGCATTCTCTGCCTTCGGCTTGCTAAAGCTAGAACATCCTATGAACGGATCTCTTCCATGCAGAAGACGGTCTCTAGGGGCCCTACAAACCGTATCTTCCCCATCCCTCTTCCCCGTAGCATCTTCCCCAGCGGTCCAGTCTGCCTCTTTCCCGCTCACACTCACCGTTGGGATCCGGACGGTTTTCGCCAACCCTCAGATACCGACTGTGAACTCGTGGTCATCAAGTAGAGCCAACAGTAATGCTCACTGTACAAGATCCCATACCTGCAAACGTTATCCTACAACCTATATCCCTTGGTAAGTCCACGTTTAAGCAACACCCACCCCATTCCTACAATCCTCCTCGGAGATAACTGGATCTGGCCCCGATATCTTTTGTAAATATTGAGTCACTGAAAGTTCCGGCACAGGATGTGTTTCTCCCCTACCCTCATACCTCGAGCGTCTGCGGCTCTCTTACCCTCCTTCAGTCTTCCACTACCCCCTACGTAGCTTAGCAGTACATGTGAGGGGGGGGCTCCCCGATCGTTACCTCCTTGTCTATAGCCGGAAAGGAGAATTCGGGGGATCCCTGAGATTGTAATTGTCTTCCAAGAGGGATTGTATCAGATAATTCCGACATGAACGTTGCAATAAATTTACTTAATTGCAATAGAGTTAATAAGATGGTTCGTTTGATTAAGTTGATTACATAGACAAGAAATACCGCTAAATAATTTGCGAAAATTTACATGTAATTCGTGCAGTTTTAAATTACTTTTAACTAAAGAGGTTAGTTACGGCTATTCGAAACGCTATCAAATCGAGATAGTTATTGCGAAGGCAAGGATTCCACAATGCCGATATGAAATTTCAAGGTCTTAAATATATTGCCAAAGAGCCTTTTTGACTGGATATTGACGTGTACAAATTAAATTTAAATCCAAAGCAAAACATGGAAATATTCTTCCATAGTCACATTAAAAAAGAAATGGTGCTTCAAGCAAAGAGTAAAACCCACCCTTTTTTAGTGTTTTCATAAAAAAAAGTGAACATGTAGCGCATTTTACCGCGAAAACTATTTATAACTATATAAACTAATTGATCTCCGGTATGAAACAGTGGTTTCGATAACCTTCACGAAGGCTATAGCTCTTCAAATTTTGAAGTTTTGAATGTACATGTTTCCTTTGCTTCAAGCTTCGGAATTTAGTACTATAGGCGATATTAGAATCATATGACCTCTTCTACAAAATTTTTAAATATATCTCCGATTATGAAAAGGGTGTTTGTACCTTCTTTAAGAAAGAGTAAAATTCAATATTCTAACTAAGGCTGGGTTCCTTCCAATACACGAATGCAAGATTCGAACCTTATGCAATTAGTTCAAAGGAGTTCGCTGTAAGGGAAATTGTACCCACAATTAGCGCAACACTATCCCAACGTACAGCGAATTCGACTGTGATCGTTCGTTACAAGAATTGGCTCTGCTCTGTAGATTTAAGTCACTTGTAAAGAAACAAACTGCACAAATATCTTCGTAGCTTTATATATTGTTTTATTATTATTATTATCAGTAAATAAAAATAATAAAAAAGATCGTACTCACATGTTGGCCATGTCGAATACTCGACCTTACAACAGCGAACAACCGGACACAAGAACGCTGGCCGAACACTGACCTGCTTCTGGCTTCTCTTCCACAGTTCTTCTAGTGGGTGGGGGTGCGCATGCGCCATCAACATGTCTTCTTCGGGCTCTTGCGTGTCACCCCGATGGAACACTTCACGACTGTCAAAGAGCCGAGTGATCGGGATCTCATGTCATCAACAAGCACACACGCGATTCTGCTATTCGGCGTTCTTGAAGGTTACCTTAGAAATGAATGTCACAACTCTAATAGTTTATCACTGGCCTGTTTGTTTTTGTTTTCATTACGTCAACTAACTACTGGAGCCCGACGGGTGAAGATCTACTTTCATTCTGAAAAAGGAACAATCGTGTTTTGTCTATAAGTTAAATAATCTTTGTAGAGGAGAGTCTCGCGGCATACGAGTGTACTGAATGGACCCGCAACTGATTGAACTATTGAACTAAGGACTGTCAATCCAAACCTAGACATTTTTACTATAACGCCAAGGCACTTTCTTGCCAGCTCTTCTGGAGGGTACTAAGGTTTGGTCTAGGCCCGGGACGAACATGTCTTATTTCTGTAAATAAACAAAGGGGGAAGACTGGCGCGTGGAACGCTGAGGTCTTGGACTGTACTCTTCATCTTGAAGTCATCGATGTACAACAGTAAGGAGTATTTTAATTGTTAGCTAGTAGGATCTTTGTAATCTTTATATCATTTTACAGTAAAATATTTTTAAACGTTGGTAATAAAATACAGCGTACATAAATGTCTATTATATAAAAATGAATTTCTTCCATTTGACCCCCACGTTAGTTTATTAAGGTAAGTTACTTTGGGTTTGGATTCCAATCGGAATAATAGAAAATTAAACTAGTATTTTTAGAAAAGTATAATAGCGTGGTGTAACTTGAAGCTCAATGCAATAGGCTCAAGAATTATTGGATAGAGGAATCAAATCTGTTAGTAGTTGAAATAGTAAGATGGCATCCCTTTTAAATAAAATATTGTAATTATTCAACTAAAGCATAACACTGCGGTGTTGTGGGTAAATATATAAAGGATATATGTATCCTTAGAAAAGATTCATCCTTTATTTATTCCCTTACAGTTTTATGTATCCGGATAGAGTTGTATGCGCTAAGTATCCATCTTTTTCTTATTTAAATAAAAAAATCACATTTCACCGAACGTAGCAGTGTTTCAATTATCTCCGTATGATAATTCATTCATATGAAAATATATTAAGGTATACTTTACCTAAATGGGTGGGGTTCTACCACTCAAGCGAAAATAAGTAAGATTACCAACAATATTGCAATAAAAAATCGATATTCAGTTCAAGTGAACACAAACACCAAGCCATTAATTAATTTGATTAAAAAAATAAATAAATAATAATAACGAAAAAACAACGTAGTTTATTTGAACAGTTTTTTTTGCTAAGTAATTTAATTTAAGGTTCATTCAATATTACAACAGTTTTCATTCATGAAAATAAATGTTTGGAGCGCAGTTTTTTTTTTTGGCTCTACATTACATTTAATTAACGTTTTGATTTCATTTAAAGAGTAAAGTGTAAAGAGGATCGAGTGCATTTTCGATACTATCAGATAAACGGACTGAAGATCGAACAGGAAAATAATTTCACTAATAATTTATTTTAAAAACTTGTGCAAATTATATATTTTTTTAAGTGTTATCAATCTGTAGCAATAATTCAATCATCAAATAAATTTACATGTCTTTGCATGTCTATTTTTCTTTCCAAGGAGTCACTAACTAAGTCCACTGGCCTTCTCGTATCTAACATGATTGAGTACTTAATTTTTGTATATTTTAATATGTAGGAACATTAATTGTTACATTGACTTACTATTACTAAAAGAAGAAAAAAATCTGGGACCATGTTCACTAGGAATAACAACAATGCCCAAATAACTGCCCAACGAAAAATAAGCAAAACATTTTATAGAGAGGGGTATTAATAAAAAAAAAAAAAATAAAGGGCATAGCTCAAAATAAAAAATATTTAAGAATTTGTTCAAATATAGTACAAGAAAAAAAGTATAATACACAATTAAATTAAAAGAAACAAAAATTAATAATAAAATAAAATAAATAATAGAGTTGTTCTTTTATAAGAAGGAATTGGTTTATTAACGGTGTAGTTAAATAACGGTAATCTTGTATAGTCAAAATGAATAAAAACATACCAGGCTTAGTGAGCGTCTGTTCAAGTGGTAAATAGGTGTTGGAGTAAACAAGTGTTTTAAAAGAACGAATGGATGAAGCATTGCGGATGTTAGGAGGTAGAGAATCCCAGAGAGTGGCGGAGGTTGCAGTTCAGAACTAATACGTTGCTGGAAGCATTTCGCCAATAAATCATCACGTGAAGCCTTGTCACATGCTGTGTCCACATCTGAAAATTCCCAATTTCCCCCATTATAGGAACACAAAGAGGGTCGTCCACAAAACGAAATCTTTTAATGTTCAATGAAAGCACTTTGTAATCAGTATAGTGTCGATGAGCGTCTCATTTTCCCAATTAAAAATTGAGTTTTAACTTATGGCCAGAGCTGTTTAATTTGTAGAAGTCTCGTAAAAATTAAGTTACTGTTCTGACCCGTAAGACCTATGCGGGTCCCACATTCGGGTGTGTTCTCGTTCTCAGTCAATCAACTTGTGAAGGTTTCTCCTTGGAGATTTTGTATATCTTAAATAGTCAGCTGTTATTACTGTCGAGGCCGAACGATGCGGATCTACTTTCAAACAGCTACGGCTTTGGTTTAGTTGTCTGTGTGCGAACATTCTATGACATCTGTCGTAAAAATGATTTAATCCATCTGAATGAAAAAAAAACATGGAAAAACTTAGTGCTTGTAAGTTTACTCAAGTCAAAGGTCGCAAGCTTTGAAACATTTTTTCAATTTTTTATTTATTTTTTTCCATTGATGTTTGTTTGGAGTTGATAACTGTAGGCGGTCGCCTGCTGACTAACGAATAGATCGAAATAGGAATTGTCCAGAAAAAAAACGACCATTATAAAAAGAAAATCTTGCTCCCAACGGTTTTACTTGGGACATTTATTATTAAATCCAAGTGTAAAATAATCGCCAAACGTTTTTCTTCTTGTGACCATCTTGGTTTTGTGACCTATCTCTCACTTTGACTACCGCTTATTTAGGACAGAATATTTACTATACAGGGGGGGGGGGGTTGTCAAAAAATATTTATAATAATATTTCCTCATAAATGGATAATATTGATAATATTACAATTTATAATAATATATTATAAAATAAATACATTGCTTCTAAATTCTTAAAGGATTCAGAGGTAAAAATAAGGTTATTTTTATATTTTATAAAACCATAAAATAATATTTTTTTATGGTCCACATTTAGAAGTCAGGTTAAGAGGATGGTCCTCATAATATTTTTAAAAATTGAGGAAGAAAACTCCCCCCCCCTCCGTAAAAAAAAATAAATAGGATGTAGGATAATGGCAATCGTTGAGGTAACAATTGTTTCGTACATCCTGAAACATTCTGAATTTTAGCTTGTCACGTTGTTTTGGAAAGAAGTCTTCCAACCTAACCCCGATCGAGAAAAAAAATAGCATTTACAATAAATAAAAGAACAAAAGAAAAGTGAGTGAGTTGGTAAGAATAAAGGAAAGCGGGTTTCTATTCTCATTCTCACCTCTGAACCCTTTAACAATTTAGGAGAAATGTGCATATTTTATTATTTTATATTACAACTCCCCCCCCCCATAGTAAATATTCTGTCCTAAATAAGGGGTAGTCGAAGTGGGAGATAGCTCTCAAAACGCAAGATGGACGCAAGAAGAAAAACGTGTTTGGCGATTATTTTACACTTGGATTTAAAAATAAATGTGATAGATTTTTTAATAGCGATCCCTTAAGAACAAAAGAGGACATTAGCAAATACGGCCAGTGCACCGACGTCAGACTTTGAGCGAGTTGTCTTTTATGTGGTGATGGTAATGTTTGCAGCAGTAGCTTCTTCAATTAAGTAACTTGGTGTTCCACTAAACCGCAGGCTCACATTGACACCACAAATAAACCAAGAAAAGGAAAAACAAAAACAAAAGAAGATAGGATTTCACTGGTGATAATGCATCGGGTCTTGACGTATTTTGTCCCCTTAAATGTACACCTTCAGTAGTCCTCATTCGCTATGTCCGTATTAATGGCACCTGACACAGCGTGGAGCTCCAATCGGAATAATTATGATTGTCAAAAGTCGAACATTATACTTCATTAAGAAAAAGAAGACAATTCAACCACCTGTCCAACGTACAAAACGAGTGGGAAAGATCAGATTCACTCAAATGAATAAATTCACAACGAATGGATATTTCGATCTTCGGTGATTCCCTTCAGTGCAGTCTTCTTTCAACTAACAGGTCTGTCCTAGCCAGCAAGTTCCAACCAGTAACAAGTTGTCTAAAATGTTCATATATATTTATATTTTTATTTTATTGTTGTTTCTGTTTAAATGTGCTTTTTTTTTAGTGCTGTTGCCACCATCTATGCTAAGTAACTACTCCTCGTTAACCTTCACAGCCAACTACCTAAAACGCCGTTGATATACAGATGTCTCTGCTACAACGGGCCGTCTCGAGCAAATATATTTTAAATATAAGAAAATGTTTGAAATTATATATCTATCTATCGATACGTATATATTTTCACCTAGCTTATCCGGAGAACCAGTCAAATAATTAAAATAATCTATTAAATTGAATTGATTCTAAATGCCATTTAATTCTTCAAACTACTTGAATTGAGAATAGTTATAATAAAGTAAAATTGATTAATATTGATCTGCTTGATTTTGCCACAATTAATTCATTTCCAAAAGTGAATTTCGTGTTGATCAATGGAAAGAATTTGGACATTTACATGAATGAAAATTAAATGAAATGAAATAGAATAAAATTAATTTAAAATGACGGATATGATTATATTAGACTTATAAAAAAATATTAATATAAATTGTCTCTTAGTTAAGTCTACACAAGGTTGGTATCTAGAAGACGATCTTTATTGTTTTTATGATCTGAAACCGGTAAATAAAGGGTTGTTTATCACTGGTCCATCAACTCGACTGTTAAACCCCTTTTGTCGACCGCCAACAAAGACAATTATAAGCTACAGTCAATGTGCACATCTTAATTGTATTGGATTATAAATTTTATATCATGTGGTGAGTAACACATATAACACTGGGATGATTGAATATTTATTGATTATATTGTAATGACGGGATAGATTCTCTTTTTTTTTTCCAAAACCCCTTTTATTCAAAAATTGTTTACAACATATGAACATTTATATAATGAACAAGATTTACAATTTTCTCCTCGTGCTGCATACGCAGGTGAATTTGAAAGAGGGTAGATTTACAAATACAAAATTTCTTTTTACAGTGAAAAGATTAATATACAATATACAGGACTAGGCGATGGGGCTCACCTTCGGATTGTTGATGCGAAAGCCAAATCATTACTCTTAGTATACCTGGGACCCCCAAAGCGACAGAGTGGGGGGGGGGGGGCAGACCACCCTATACCCGACACAGACGTGTTGACGCCATAGCCAACGACTTATTCGCCGTGTTGAGAAGTTTCCGCGGCGCCCCACTAGAGGTCAGGCCAGCCTTAGGCGGAAGAGACTGTCGTTGGTTAGTGTCCGAACTTCCAAGTAGCCAGCCCTCTCGAGGTTGGGAATCGAATCCATTTGATTCTTTTGAAACTTTACATGGTAACTCGTCAGAGATTAATTAGCTTATAGATTATAGCTGTTTAATTAGGTTTCAAGAATCCAATTCACCATGCACTAGAGCTGACAATTTTCTGAAAATTGACTCACCAACGGAAACGTCACTCACAAAGGCAGCATTCACCGGCCAATATTTGTTGTTTTGCAAGAGAAGTGATTGAAGATACTTACAAAGTACAGAAACTCCCCTTCTAAGTGCTTCAAGTTTGGAAAGTACATTTATCTCAATTATCTGGTCAAAGTGTGCCCTCAGGAAACATAAACTGATTATTATTTCATAAATACATTAAAACTCTTTATCAACTTACAGCACAAAAAATATCTCTATAGAAATGCTCATTTCCTGTTGTTCCTTCTATGGCTACCTCTCTTCCTGCTTATATAAAACAATATTATGTGTATGAGAAACTGGTGGAGTTTTGAATCAAGTCTCATTCAGGAGAAGCTATAATTAAGAAATCTTTGCTAGTAAAAGTATGTAATATCCGATTTATGTTTAGATGCACATTAGAAAGCAAGCAGGAACGGCAAAAGAGAAAACACGAATGGAAAAAATGAAAGCAACAACTTACTTAACCTTCTTGGCTTACTATAGAAGTATAATTAACGATATCCCAACAGCAAATACTAAAAAAAAAACTTCATTACTAAACAAAATTGACAACAATAGCATAATTTACAGTAAAGACTATTGATACAGGTATGGACCGGAGGGGAATCGTGAAAATGTGCCGATGTCAACTGGCTAGCAAAGTTTATACAGCTCAAGGTCATCCAATCCATTGCTAGCGGTGCGCCTTATGTATAACTTATAACTTATGTATACTTATTTTGTACGCTTTATGCCAAGTCTACCTTTGTTGGGCTACAGGGCCTTAGTCGGCGGCCAAGTTCCTTTTTAATTCAATTTAACGATAACAAGAAGAAAAACATAAAAAAATTTTATTATTTTTAAGTGTTTTTTCCCCCCTAATTCAGAAACCCTAATGTTCCGGTGTTTTTAAGTCCCTGTTGCAAATTGACAAATTCTTGTTTATCAATAGATACTATAAAAATAAATTATAAGACTTAAGGTGTTTTAAATGACGATTAACTACTAAGAAATAAAAAAAATCGATTTTAATACTTGTCAAGTACTGTGTATCACCATTGTTGAAGTGATGAATGTGCCGGAACTAAGCAAAACTTTGAAAAGCTTATGAATAAATTTTGTTGGTCAATTCCAAGGCTTTTGTTGAATTTCTTCACAACAACCTTACTAATTGTTTTGGTCTCAATTTGAAGCTTTACTCCCGCTGTATCTAATAGATTATAATAATGCGATATTTAAAATATATTTGATCCCAATATTTTCTTTTAGGATTGCGGGGTCGGTTCATTCCCTGAGTGAGCTTTTATTATCAATTAAAACAAATATTTCGCAATATATATTTCCAATTACATCTAAAGCTCGTATTATTATTTAGTATCTTCGAATTATTTATGTTATTTAAACACTGACCTGGACCAATCTGATGTCGAGGGGAGAACTTATTTCCAACTCTAAAAATCATTACATTATAACATATTGGAGCAAAACGGCACCATCTTTAAAGATACCACTTCCCGCTATTAAAAAAAAAAAAAAAAAAAAAAAGGCTCCCCAATACTAATAGCAAACCGATATAATATAAAATAATTTTTTTCTGTAATTAGACCGCTTTTTTTACATTTTATGTTTATGCATTAGTTTAAACATTAAATATTTATTGATTAAAAAATACATTCCTTTATTTCATTAACTTATAATTTAGGTTTTTTTTTTTATCATCATCATAGCTATTATTCGAAGGGGATTTTTTTTTTGGAGAGGAGAGTTCAAGTTTCACCTGGGTAAGAGTATTTATATTCGGAGAAACAGATTTTTTAAAAAGTAAATTAAACATTTCTACGTAGTAATATTTATGCAATACAATATATTTTAAGTCAACTAGACCAACACATATTATATAATATATATTTTTTAATTAAAAATTAAAATAGAGGAGATTGTTTGATCGCATGATATCGCCATGAACTCGGAGAAAGGACATGCGTTCTAATGCAGAGCAAATTTGGGATCTGACATCAAGTCCAGTTCTTAAAATATCTCCTTTCTACAACTTGCATAAATTAGATAAATTTCATAGATATTTTTTCTTAAAAAAACATCTATAATTTAATAAAAACGATAAGAAAGTAAAACTCTATTAATGAAATGCATAATTTATTAGGGAAGAATAAAGATGAATTAGGAAATGATAACGAAATGTCAACACTGTAGATCGATGTTACCTTTCCTGAACCGCGCTGTACAGTTTGGTACTTATAGGTTATGTACATGGCCTGGTTTTTGAGTTTTATTTCCAACAACAAGAAAGGTACTCGTCATTTATATGCGCTAATAGTTTTATAATAGAGTATTCTTCGAATCTGATCATAATAAACCTGGAAACATTGTAATTGTGAGCATTTCAAGTTATTATTTTCCCGTTTAACCTAACCAATGTTACTATCATATTTTCTTGTTTTGTGTTTGCAGATGAGTGTCAACAATCAGTATAAACCCGAGTACAAGATAATCCTGCAGTGCCTGCTCATCCAGCAAATGTCACCTTATACTCTTTTACAGAATATACTAGAAACTGAAAGTGATGGAGAGTACACAGACTTAGACAAAGCAATCAGGATTATAAATGAAACAATCGGTGTGTTTATGCAACAAGTTGTTATACTGCCATGTGAATTAACAGGTGAGAAAATGTGTGTTCTTGTTTCGAGAGCTGAAAGGGCAGAACTAAAATGCAACTTGACACCTATCCAGTCCGAATATCTATATGAACTTGTTCATGCTATAATCACCTCTGAAAATGGTTTCATCGGTTCAATTGATGCTTTGAACCTTAGTTCAGAGTTGGAAATAGGAAAAGTGTCAAGAAGTGTTGCCGATGAATACCTTCGTTTATTTATAGAGAAGAAATTGTTGCTTATGAAAGAAGGTCTCTACTTCCTTTCCGCTCTCAGCATTGCCGAGTTAGGGCCATTTATAAGTGAAAATTTTGATATTGATAACTGCCACCTGTGTAAACAAATGGTTATATGTGGTGAGAAATGTTTGAACTGTGATACACTTCTTCATAAGCATTGTTTTTCTCAGTTTAGAGAATCTTTTAAAAAGAAAGTCAAATGTCCAAATTGCAAAAAAGAATGGGGTGTTGTGGCTAATGATTAAATTTATTGTTTCATTGCTGAAGCGGGAGTTCGAAACATATGAGGTGTTTTATAATTGTGAGCTTATGTGGCATTCCTATGTCAGGTAATGCTACGCAGTTCCTGACAGACTTTTTCGAAATGGAACTGTCAAACATTTCCATATCACTTTTAATTAATTGTGATGGTTCAAGACTTTTTATAAAATATTATTTGTATCTTAAATGGAAGAGGTGTATTGTCAATGCTTATTTCAAGTCAATTTAGTTTAATATTGGGATAAATCCCGAAGATAGCCTTAATTTATCTAACGGGCTTTTATAATTATGTAAAATGTGATCTGTAGTTCTCCCCTATTGCTCTTATAATATCCATTATATTTTATGCAACCATAGGACACTTACCACACATTTTTCAGGCGTTGAAACTTTAGAAAAGTGTTTTGTAAACTTAATTTTTGTTTATTTTAGAATTCTAGAAATGTGAATGTTTGTTTCTTCAGTGTTTTTAATATTTTACCACTTATTATTTTGTTGTCAATCTGGCATTTCATAATCGTACATGTAATAATTTTATTTGCTTTGTATACAATCTTCTTTAGCCCAATATTTGGCTAGCAAACAGGTCAAAATTATTTTAAGAAGCTGGAATTTAAACGAGCTGTTAAGTCCATATTTCCCGTTTCCTACGGTTAAAGGACATTTTAGTGGGCTGTGGAAAAGTGTCAAAACTGTATATATTCTTATTTTATATTTTATTTAAAATGAATACATGTACATATATATTATATTTATTTATAGATGCATTTGAAAAGACGCTTATTTTGAATGCTTACCTTTGTAAGTTCCTAAGTTATTAAAATTTTAAATCCAATGACTAGTTTTATTCCTTTGGCACTTCCTTAAGTTTGTTCTTAAACTGTACTTATAGTGTAGTCCTGATTGATAACTTAATATGCCTTAAATAAATCAAAATATTTCATCTTAAAAAAGCACAATCACACAAACAATTTTGATTTACAGTGGCATATTGTTAATTACTATCAAAAGGCTCTGTAGTAAAGTTTATTATTTTGTAGCAATATGAAGGGAAGAAAATGAAAACAGAAGTATGGCTTAAACTCAGCCTATAAGTGAAATGATTGCATAATTTTCTTTAAAATTGTAAAATTTGAATTTTAAAGAATTACTGCTAGAAAGTTCAATTGTGCGTTACTAATTTTATTACAACCATTGGAAGCAGAGAGATTCTACCGGCTACTCTTGTAACTATACCACAAGATGCAAGCCAGTCATGGCTGAGATCCACTGACGCTCGCAGTCGTGTACCTACACTGCCGACTTTCATCTCTGAGGAGGATTGTAGAGAATGACAGAGCTGGATAATGTTTGTACGAGACGATGGAATTTGTATAATTTTGGTACCTTTGAAGGGATGATATCTAGTTAATAAGTTGGAAATATTGACATTATGTAGGGTTATGTTGGATTAATACGGAGTGTAAACTATTGTCCTCAGGACTTCGAGTAAGATCGAAAGAGCTTAATACTCAAATGTTTCTTAACACATAATTCTTGGGATGTGCAGGCTCAGATCAGTTTCAATGTGACATTTAAAAATAAGAATATCGAAGAATAAAATGCCATTACTGTCCCCATCACAATGGGTTAAATATATCTTTCCTTTTCTATCTCTGGTTTATTGGAAGTGTTTGCCGAAATTCGGGAAGGTTTAGCGCCGATCAGTGCCTGGGTAAACACGAGTAAGTTAAGGTGGATCACTTTCCAGAAAACCCAGGCTTTTTGCTTTGCCATCATAAGTCTATATACAATAAAGTCTGAAATAGCCATGGGCCTTTTATCAATGCCTTAAAAATAAAAATGCATATATTCATTCAATTAAATACATTGTTTTATTAATTTGCAAAAATTTGAAAGTGATTTTTTTTTCAAATAATAAAGACAGTTAATATTAAATATGAATTTCCCACTAATTTTTATGTTCTCAATTAGATAATAAATATTTGACTCAAAAATGTTTTTAACTTCAAAATATTATATGTGGATCCATGAGTGTACCACATGTATGGATGCAATAACGTAGAATAAATACCTAACATGGTACAGAGTGAGATATGGTCTCATAAAGAGGCATCCTTAACTAGTTTTGATGTAAACATGGCATCGTTTTCAATCAAAGAAAATCATAAGGAATAAATAATGATTATGATAGTAATATTGATAATTTAATAATATTCTTAAGAGAAAAATACAAGTCTCTCCTAAAACTATTGAAAATTTAACTTTCAAACAGTGTAAATAGTGATAATTAAGTTTAATAACAATGGAACTTAACTTGAAATAATGGTTTGTTGTTTCTAACAGTATTGTAGAAGTATGGGTTAACATTTTGAATTTGAAGACAACTTACCAATGTTGTATTTGATGTCCTTTTCATTTAGTGCAAAACTGTTTTGTTATTTAGTCTTATGTGTTTACGGTGGAGTTCTTAATTTCTGATGAACCAGGGAGCACTTACCAATTACCAAACCCCTTAAAACCATAGTTATAAAGAAAAAAATAATTTTACAAACTTTTTTTAATGGAGAAATTCAGCTATTCATCAACAATATAAAATATATTTCTTTTGTATTTTATCTATAATTGTAAACACTATTTTACCTTAGTTATTCCACAATATAGTCATTAGCTCTAGGTGTCATTTAGAATTAGAACTGCAGAGTCCCTCGGTAGGTTGATGTGAATCTTAACTGATTTGTGATTTGTCTTCAGGACTCCCGTTTCTACCCCAAATTTGGGTAAAAAAATCATTCCTCCCTAAACGAGGACACAAAATATTATTTAATATTTCCTTCAGTTCCAATCCTCTGTCTACTCCGATTCCACGTTCAAATTCTTTCCTCAGAAACACAGAATTTGTTGGTCCTTTTCTTTTATTATTCGACATGCTTTTTTTCTACCCACCTTTAAATCTGTCCTATTCCTACATAAGTAATTCTGACACTTGCTAATTTAAGAATTGTTTGTTTTTAAGCAACCCCTTTTCTTTTCTGATGATTTATTAGCCAGAACTTATTTTATTAGTTTGTATCATAACATTGTGATTGACAGGGAATTACCAATTAGAAACTTCTCTTCTTAACCACCAGGGAACAAAGATTTCCACTCTCATTGGACAGTTTTGCTGTTTTACTCATTCAAAAACCATATTTCCCTTATGGCTAAGTATTAAGTACTTGACTAAGATTCTAAGTACCTTCAAACTTAACAGGAATTCACCAAATTTTGCAGAACAAATCGTTCACGAGTCAAGGTCAAATACACCTCTAATAAATATTTTTGCCAGATTAATGCTCCTTAAAACTCATTTTCTGCCTTTGCAATGTGTTATTTAAATTGCCCTTGAGAAATCCTCTTTTGTTTGTGCTTAATTTGTTAATAAAACAACAACTCGTTTATTATTATATTCTATGAAACTCTCCTCTTCTCTGTCAATCCAAAATATGATCACGGGTTAAGACCTCACAGTTTTTTCTATTATATGTAAATATATTACTAAACTACACACAAGCTTGGGTTATTAACTAGCAATTTATAAATAATATTTTTTAATTCGTCAGGCTCACGTAAAATAGTTTCAATTAAAGTCAATAGAGGATACATTTTCTCACCACTTTTTTTTTTAAGGAACTAAAACTTGTTTCAATTAACAACTTGATGGAATTAAATAAACTATGTACAGACAAGGTAAAGAAGCAATATCCACGGGTAATGTTCACCTCATGAGTTTCTCATTAAACGATTGCGAGAAAACTACTTGGTATTTTTTACCTATACTTGTATTTTATTTGTTAAACCATCTCAGTGACTTAAAATGGCCTATTCAAAAAATATGGTAAAAAAAAATGGAAATCAGTTGGAACGACATTAAATACCTGATTTATATAGCTGGCTAGAAAAGCTGTTACAAGAAATACCTTTTACTCTATTCATTTATTACTGACACACAGAATGAGAAAGGGAGATCACTCCGTACTTATTTGCAAGTAGTTCCTTTTCCATTGAGGGGTCGACAATAATATGACTTATAAATCTAAACTTAAGTCAAAAGGGTGCATACAAGAAACGCATTGTTTCTCTTTCATATTTATTAAGAAAAAAAAATTATTAATTAAAGCATTCACCAAAACTCACAGAGCGTTAAAATAAAAACCATAGTTATAAAGAAAAAAATAATTTTACAAACTTTTTTTAATGGATAAATCCAGCTATTTATCAACAATATCATAAAATATATTTCTTTTGTATTTTATCTATAATTGTAAACGCTACATTACCTTAGCTCTAGGTAGAGAAGGAAATGTTCCAAGTGCATACCAATCCAACAATTAATTATATTAAATACCAAATCATAAACATTTATTGATATAATGTCAATATAAAATAGTTTTATTATTATTGTTATGGGATAACCTTACCTCTTTATAAGAAAGTTGTGGTTAACAAATATAGACCTAACACAGATGCTTTAAACATAGGTAACGCATTGTGCTACAAATAAATGTGCTGAATGATAACAATAATACATAAACGTTGAATTTCTATTCTGAAAATTTTGGTGTTTTTATTTAATTCTTAAACATGTGTTAGGATATTAAATAAATTTATATCAACTATTTTATTTTAAAGAATATTCTGAGATAAATTTGCACAGTACAAATTTTGCACCAATCTCACTTATTTTTCTTTATCTTTATTATCTTTATCTTTATCCGAAGAATTGTTATCTTTGGTCAGAGCTTGCTTTACTGCTTCACTTTGCGGATCGACACCGGGCAAATTCTCAAGCACGCTCTGTAGGAATGCTGGATCCGTCATCATTTCTGTATAGTCTTCAACTTCCATTGCTGTATCTTTCTTTTCTTCCGTTTTTTGGGTAGCGGAGGAGGATGATGGTTCTTCTGTAAATAAAAAAAAATCAATAAGTAGTTATAATCATTAGTTAGTTTTATGATAAATGATGCCAGATTTGTCGTCTTTGCAGTAAGGCAATGACTTGGGATGGGCTCACATCTACACAGTGTTAGCGCTCTGCGTTGAAGTGAAACAGTGATGATAGTATAGTGTACTGGCTCACACAGGTGTCGCATTGGAATACTTCATCAGGCAGAACAGCTGGCAAGAATGCACGTGAACACCTAATAAAATGAATGCCAATTCTCCATATGGAGAGAAGGGCGATATATGATTTTATATCACTCAGTTCTGACAATTTAAAAATTATGTACAATTTGGTATAAGTTTTTTAAAAATAATGAACAGTTTTGAACTAATTAATAATTTCCATCCTTAATGAAGATAATAAGCTAATTTTCCTAAGACAATTTGTACTGATTTTATATTTGATTTAAACATTTTTAATTTGAATTAAAATGTGACCTGGAAATAAAATAAGTAAGAAACAATATAAGTTGTTTTTGTTGGTTCTTGTCTCGGTATTAAGAAATTAATTGGTAGTGGCATACGCGACTTTTTGTATACTATATTTTCGATATCATCATAGCTATCATCACTGACACTATTAAACATAACTGATTGTATACTGCTAGTAACATTAAACAGACAATCACAATCTTTTAAACTCTAATTAAAGCTTTTTATGTTCAAATACCGACTGATTATCTTTAACTACAAACGACTGAAGCTCTATATATCCATAAATTAATTGATTTTCCCATATGGCACACTGCATTCAACCACTGCTAGAATAATCTAGTACCAAAACCATTTTCTGTAGTCAAGGCCTCATAAATCTTTACAAATTATATAATACTATGAAATATTACATATTTATTATTGCCAACACAAGATATCATTACAAATTATTTCATAGTTATTATTAATATTAAAATAGAGGGCAAGAAAAGCTTCTTGAAAATGGATCTATTGTAAATATTAAAATTAGATAAGAACAACTGTTTTATATAAGTTCATACATTCTAATATCTACTTACGCGAATCCTGCATGGACATCTGCATCGCAAAAGCTATCTGCTCTTCTTCGGTCATGTTGGAGAAATCATGCTGGGGTGCATCCAGAGACATAGCGAGAGCACGCTCTAACATTGCTCGCTCACCACCAGCTCAAAAATTAAAAAAAAAAAAAACCAAACAATAAATACAATCACTTAAAATCTCATGTATTTTAAAAACAACAAATATCTCTGTCAACTTACTTTCTTCGGACGGTTCTGTCTTGACAGGTTGCGATTCAGCATTAGCAGCAGCGTTCAGGGCATCCTGCCGCTGTCTCTGTTCCTCCATTGAGACTCTTAGAGCTAAAGCCAACTCAGGATCTTCATTAGGATCTACGCCAAATTCAAAACCTGCTCCACCAAGTCCAGCACCTCCCATTCCATCTTCTCCCTGAGAAAAATAGGTTTTATTAAAATAAAGAACACCTAATAAATTAAATAGCTATACTATATTCTGTTTATATTAGGATTAATTAAAAACGGTCTACAAATACATAAGACTATCTTTTTTTTTTTTTTTTTCCTCCCTGCCCTACCTGAGGCTGAGCCTCAAACAGGCTTGCCCCACAAGCCTTAAAGCTACTAGTTAAAGTACACTTAAGACTATCTGTAAATATAAATAGTTTCAATTAAATATACAATACTTATAGTAAACTGTAGTCATTATTTACTACCTTTGAGCGAGTTAAGTTACCTGAATAACGGGAGAAGAGATGAGAGCATCTGATAAATGAGGACCAGGGGGAACAGTTACGAGATGGCTGCTTCCTCCTTCTTTCCCATTAAGCGTATTGATGAAAGCAGTCAGCAGCTCGTTATTTGCAGTCTAAAGAAAAATATAAAATGGAGTTAAAAATTAATAAAGAGTACAAGGCAAGTTATAGGGAGGCATGCGTCAGGTTATATTGTCATCAATAAGATAAGACTAGTGGTTCATTTCGGTAATCCATTGGTTCATCAGTCATTTACCTCAATTTTTATATTTAACAAATACAAAGATCTAATTTATAAGCTTCACCTACGTAACATTACTTAGTCTAAATGTTCATCAAGTAATAATTTATTTTTAAAAATGTGTAAGATAGAGGCATTCAGTATCAAAACCAACTAGATCCACTTTTTTTCAAAACTAACTTTATTTAAGTATAAGACTTTTTCTATAACCTCCTCGAGCAATTCTGGCATACCATTGAATAACAACAGAAAAGTACATCCTCGTATCAAACCCAGCTCAGAGTTGTTCGTTTTTTGCCTCTCCTGTAAAACTTCTTAAAATGGATCAAGCTGGTTTTGAAACCTAACGCCTCAATTATTAAACAATGACACAATAGATAAAATCTAGCTCTCCTATGTCTTTTTTGTTGCTTTCTTAAACATATTTAATTTTAAAATTAACCATTTACTGTTTTATGACTGTTATTTTGGCCAATAAACAAAGGGATCACTGAAATAGCCCATGAGAGCATCACTAAAAGGAAGCATATACAATAGATACCCTCGCTAAAGGATAAATGCAGCCACAGAACCGTATATATTTTTCATAACTAAATGATGACTAACCTCTTCTCCAAAGCTTACAACATCAACATTGACTTTCTCTTTTTTGAGACGTTTTGCTAATTTTACTAATTCTTTGTCATCGAGACCAATGGGACTCCCCACAAATGCGACGATTCTCATTTTGTGATTTTTGCCTTGTCTGTGTTTTAAGGCAAGCTATAAAATACAAACACAGAGTTAAAGACATATCCATAATAAACTGGGTGACATAGGCATAATAATGGGGAAAATGTTAGCAGATATCATACATGCGCAATCCTTATGCCTGTGAGCAAATTAATATTTCCGTTTGGTGCCACCTGATGCAGCTTGGAAAGAATCCTTCCAACATCGGTAGTCAGCGTTACCAAAACTTCCACACTAGGCAGAAAATAAGGAATCGTTTTAAGCTAGTCATATATAAATATCTACAATAAAATTTAAATATTAAAAAAACCAATACTTTGCTAAAGTGAGAAGTCCAACATTATTCTCTGGATTCGATCGAGTTTTAGAATGACAGACTAAATTCACTGCATCCTGTTGGGCTTGAAGCCTCGTAGGGAGGAAATCACCATTTCGCATAAAATCGCTGTTATCCACACTGATAACAAAAAATAATACTTTTAAAGTTGTCATATGGAAAAAGGATATGCTATGTTTACATACAGATTCATTCACCTAGGAAAAGTTTATTAGGTCAAGACAAAAATATATGGAACAATTCCTTAACACAAGTTTTGTTTGATGAAAGGTAAAATAGGGTAAATTTATTGATTATAAATGTGTATTCTTTTAAGCTGAAAATAACAGATAAAATATAGCCAATAAAAAAATAAATAACAATCTTAAGAGATTAACATTGATGCCACAGATTCAATAAGAGACAGTCACACAGCTTCAAACTAGCTATATATTATTATTAGATGTTAGTCATAAATTAAAATTCTAGAGTTCCTTCATACAGTTATCGTGTTTAAAATTTATAATTATCTGCACAGAGACAAGACAACTTGATATATAATAAAAATGACAGTAGTATCATATGGTGAAATAATTAGCATAACTGCTTCATGCATAAAGCAATACTTTCGAAATCAGGGAAGAAGTAAATTTTCTTTAACTTTTTTAAATAGAAGAGGGGCCTCTGGACAAGACTCTTATTATTTCTTGCTCCGATTTGGATGGGAGTGAATAAAGGAGCCAAAATGTATATATTTAGATATCATTGTTCTATCAGGACCTGTCAAGAGAATTCATCTGGGCACATAAATAGTATAAAATATTTACAAACAAAGACATTGCACAAGTGTCATTTCATTTACAATTAATCTATACAACTGTTTTGTATATCACCAAAATAAATGTGTTTCAATTACTAAACCGATCCATTCGTTATTAGTCCAATTCCTGTTTAAAATATAAGTTATTATAGTCATATTCTCATAAATACAATAAGCAATTCCATGTTCGCGAGATAATCCTGTATTTTGTATGCTGTAGTGTACATCACCTACAACTGAAAGGGTCTTCACGTTCAATTTTCTGTTTTTTTTTAAATGCAATATTATTCTATTTGTAAATAGATTTAAATAGTTCATTGGATACTTAGTAGTAATAGTATGTAGAAAAAAATTTGACTGCTACTAAAGGTTTGATTATTCAAACAAAATAGATTACAAGGCAGAAAAAAAGATGCTTACAGGCTACTTAATCCATGAAAATATATTTTATATTAACATTGTTTAAAAATGTAGAAACAATTTATATTCAAAAAGGTTACAGTTACAAATAAAGACCTTAGCAACTATATTTTAAAAGGGAAATTGGTTAAATGAAGGATAAATCGGTTTAGTAATTGCAACACTTACATTCATTTTCATAATTTCAAAATAATTATATAGAAGAATTGTAAATAAAATGACATGACGGCAATGTCAATATTTCAAAAATATTTTTACACTTAAATTCCATTTCTATAGCAAGATGAAACAGCATAAATTATAATTTATAACAGACACGTATGTATAAAACTCACCAAATCATAGTACTTTCCAAAACCATTTTTAAAGGTTTATTACTTTGTGCCTGACCGAATGAAGGAAACAGAAGAAAATTAGTTGAAGGGGTTTATTTCCTTGCTATAACCTTTATCAACATAGATGCTGACAAAGCAGTACTACGATAAATTGCTAACAGAGAGTAAGGGCAAAGAGCTAAGACAGAAATAGCAAAGAGATCGATAAAGATTGTTTATTCATCCCATCCGAATTTTAACTTGAAATGTGTCGACGAGAAATACTTCATGAATTATGGATTATTTTCAACACTAATTATCTACTAGCTGATCAAACGGCCAATACCCTAGCCAATGTATTCATTTTTTTAAATATTAGCGATGAATTTTGATAAGAGTGAATTATTATTCGACATATTATTTATGCCAGCTTCAGACAATTGCAAGAGATGGTTATAGGCTGGAAGTAAGATTTTCTCTAAATACAATTTTTTTTAGAACGGAGTCAGAGACCCAATCTAACCACCCCACACATCTGATAGACATATAGCTTGTCAAAACGTCGTCCAATAACAAGTTCGTTGGAAATCTAATATCCGTCCTTCATCATCAAACAAAGCCGACATCCCAACAAATGATCCATTATCAATGTATATAAAAGAAAAAATAACGTAGGAAGTTTAGGACACTGGATAAATTAAATGTACAGAAAGTGAAGGAGCAATATGGAAACATGCCGATGTCTCCTTGTCAGTATGTTAAGTACTTATTAAATGCTTGTGAAAAAGCTGCCAAATACCATTAATTTTTTTGGTTTAACCATCCTGGCCACTGAGAATAAATAAATAATAGTAATAAATAAAGTCCTCCAACTTCCATTTATGAATTCGCTGATGACACAGTTATCTTCTCTCCCAATACCGGCTCCATCTTAGATTCCCAACACCTTGGAGTATTGTTCTCGTGTCACCTTCACCCTCTATTGCTCTCCCTTGACTAGGACTTATGCTTGACAAGCCTCTATGACAAGAAACTAACAGATGAACTAAACTGATTTTTCGCCTCATGGACAATCGTTCAAAAATATCAATAGAAAACAAGAGACTGATCTAAGAATCTATCCAATGCTCTTTCATATATCAACAGCTGTACACTTGCTGATCTCAACATCCCATTCATGCAGGCATAGGCACCTCCAGCTACCAGAACTTCCATTCCCGCCTCCCTGGCCATCCTAATCCATACGCTAATGCTCTAGACTCCCATCTCGTTCCTGCCAATCTGGAGCGACGCCTAAGGTGGAGGTGGCCCCCCCCGACCTCCAAACCAAGTAGCATTATTTATATTTAGCGTCATTAATGCGTTTTCAACTAAGGAGAAAAAAAAACGGAACATGAAATCTTAGAACACATATATTGGCAGAACGTAATACAAAAGTCATTTGCCCGATTTCTATTTAAAAGTAGAACTTTTCTATTTGAGCATCAAAAAAAATTTCATTAACAAAGCCGCCTCACTAGCTTCATTATTGCTGGCAAGTTTCCAGTTGTCTGTATAAGATTTAATTCCAAAGGATGTCTATTATTTGTTTTGAAGTTTCACTGAAAATTACTTACTTTTTTTTTGTTCTTTTGTGTGTGGTTTTCAAGTATATATTGAGAACGAATTGTTATGAAGCTCATGAGATCATTAGGGTTACAGATAATATTGAATTGCAGTTTATTTAAAATCGAAAATTTATTTATATACACTTTTGTAAGTTAAATTAAGTTACTTAATGTTAAGGTGGAGAAGAATAGTATAATGATTTATACACATATCGATTACAATAGAAAATACTAGCTTAATACTTATTGTTTATCAGTCTCCTAAACATTCTTTAAATAAGCGGTTATCTCTTCCACACTTCAATTTAGAGCATTGGCGTTACTACGCTACTGATGAAACTTATTTATGTAATGTGATAACATTTAAACTAAAGCTCTACATACAAAATTCAGTCAAAGTACATTCAGTCAATATGTTGAATTTTTTACATGTTTCCTTCATTAAATATATTTTTTTTTGAAACAATATCAACAAACATTAACACTTAAATATTAATTTATATCTGAATTTCATGAAAGATAAAATATAAACTACTCAAAAATAAATAGAGAGATATGGTCTGAACTTGTGTTTAGCAGCTTTTAAATTTGAAAAGCATTTTGAGATCCCAATTGAAATTGTTACTTTTAACTGTAAAAAATTGCGAACGTCTAGAAGAGGGAATTGTTTCCATGCATAACAGTTTGTTCCAATCCTTCAAATTGTACGCAAACTACTCTAGCAAATGGAGAAAAAACGAGTTTACTTAAATACGCTGGTGATTTCCATACCAAACACAGGTTACAGAACAGCACCCCCAAGGAACACCAAAGGACACCGCAACTACTACTCAAAAAAAGCTTTATTGTAATTTCTCCACAACTTTTGATACTAAAAGTTACATTTTTAATTAGGATTTGAAGATTCATATTTTGAAGAGAGTTAAAGAGATATTCAAACTATATTCACATCCATTAGGATATTGATAGATCCCTGTTTATTATGTCCTCCTATCTTTCATGTCCTCGGGTATGTTTATGCACAGAGATCCACCGCTGGCTTGAATCTCGATCGAGGTATTACTCAGGATTTGCTCTGAGGCCTGATTCTCAGGGTCTTCTGTTATTCTTCTTGAATTCTGTCTAGTGAGTATTATGACAGTCCTTTCCTCTCCATCCAGCTGTTCACTACAGTCAGTTACGTCTTCTCTCGATTCTAGGCTGGAGACGGATATGTTGTCGTCTGGAACCTCCTGCCTTTGAACTTCGTTCCCGCTGATTTGATCTTCCCTGGAGGCCTGCCTCGAAAGAAGAACTCTCCTCCTGAGGTCGTGCTTGAGCTTGTGGTGATCGACTCCTTCAACCCCGTCCTCCTTGGACACTTGCCTGGAGATTGTCAAGGTCGGCCTGAATGCCCTTCCTAGATCTTGCGCGCTGCTTCCCGCCTCTTCGGCACCATCCTCATGCGGCCCTTGCTTGGCCAGAAGTAAAAGGCATCCGCGCGCTTCACTTATCACCTGATCGGGCCTCGGGCTGTTGCCGTCTTCTCCTCCGTCCTCTCTAGACAGCTGCCTCGAGATGTAGAAGCGCGCCCTCAACGCTGGAGATCTCTGAGAATGGGCGCTTATCACCGAAACCTGCGTCGAGAAGGAAACTCCGCGTTGTAGGGTCTCAGGGACGTTGGAGACGGAGACTTGCGTCGAGATGGAGAGAGGCCTCCGGAGATGTTGGGTGTCCTGAGAGGATGGGCCTTCGGCCGAGTCGTGCTCCACCTTGTTGACATCGACAGAGGCGTAGGGAGGCGGGAACAGGAAGATGGCAGACCCGTAGGACGGCGGAGGGGTCTGAGGGACTATATCTGCTGCCATCACGAAGGAGTAGCTCGGTGGAATGTCTGTCATCCATATTTGTGTATCTCCCTCTTCGTTTTCTTCGATGGTTTCCTAAAAAAAAAAACAATAAACAAATTATGTATATTTTATCAAAAGGGATAATTAAATAACTGCGGATGGTAACATACCCCGGCATATGCTGCATTGACGATCCCAGTCACCCTCGTTCCCCTCAGCTGCAGGATAAAAGGAGAACTGCTAGAAGCGCATGAAAATGCTACGATGAACAAAACAATTATGAGAGCGAGAGTGGCCCAAACGTATGTCGTATCATGTACAAATATTAGTAGCACAAAATATGATGATATTATTGCAAGCGCTACTATTTTGTGACACCAAGCATTCTGAAAAAGAAAAAGATTAATAATAAAAATCTTAATCTTATACAAATAAATAGTTAAGACGTTGAATAATACTTAAGCTCTTTCAATAACTCACACTGGGTTACCATCTAATTTGTTTTTAGATTCCTTAAGTTAGTTATTAGGAAAGACCTTAGCATACTAACAACACTGCATCGCACTATAAAATACATAGGTTATAATATGATAATAAAGAAGATAAAATTCAAAATAAACTCTTGCCGAAAAAGGAATGTGCTAGAATGATAATTCCATAACCCTAGGATCAATGCCCCAGCCATTTTTTTATTCAAAATATTAACCTACTAAAAAAAATTTAATCTAGAGCAATTTGAATCTATTAACTAAAATAGCATTTTGGGCTTATTCTATTTATTGTGTAGCTACATTTTATACATTTTTTGTGGATAAAAAATAAAGACGAGTGACGTAATTTTGTGGTTAAAAAAAAAGAAGAAATCTTAAAATGATGCAATCTATCGAAAATTATAATGTTACATTCAACATCATTGGGTTTTATATGATTGTTTTTTAATCACAGCAAGTCTGCCAAAATACATTTTAGGTACTTGAAAATTTTGGACGCATTTTTCTTAATTATAATATTTCTCAACCCGACTATAACTTTATCATAATTATTATTGTGCACGATTAAAGACCCATTATCGTCGCAATAAAACAGATTTTATAACTATCCGAAAAAATAAAGTTTTTTATATGAGGAAGCGGAGTCTTGGGAAGTCCCCCACGCTCTTCCGTCTGCCGCGTCACTGGATAAGAGCCAGCGGAGGCTGACCAAGAGCGTGAGAGCCACAGACGCTCAGGACATGATTGGAGAAACTGATCATTGCCAGGACTCCCACTGTCACGTATTTATAGCAGGACACGAGGCCACTGCCGTTTTAGTCTCCGAGGAGGATTATAGGGATGATTGGTGCAATGACTGTGCTAGGGGATTAGGGTGGTCGGATAGGTTTCGAAGGTATTTCATGAACTTGGAAGGGATGAGTTCAAGAATGTAAGTTATATTATGATAATTATGAAGGGTTTTGTTGCTGACATAATAAGGGGCATTTACTAGTGTTCCGAGGACTTTTGATTGAAAGGATTAGATGCGGTTAATGTTCAACTTTTTTTCTGTTCCCCATAGCTCTATTCCGTATATTCCAGATTGGCTTAAGTATAACTTTGTAGATTAGTAATTTATTTTCTATTGAGAACCTTTATTATAATTGTTAATAATAATTACCACATACAACGCAACTTCCGGGTAATCCAAACCCGGAAAAGAATACAAATATTTTCCTTGAGTATGACGTCAAATTACAGATCTCAATAATCCGATTAGTAATATGTGTCGAGGTTTATAATTACATAAATTCATCAAAATCTTTTTCGAAACTCTAACGAAATGTTTAATTGTGTCATGGCTCACACTTGACTTCATTTCTTAACTTGTTATCTTTTATTTAATGTTTAGGAAAACCGTACAGTCAACCTAAAGTTCGTCAGTTTGAATGGAACTGTTAACATCAACCGTAGCCAACCGTTCAATCCATCATAAATAAGTGGTCTATTTATCAGCTCTTGTTTTTTCAAAGCTATATTGTATTGAGTTTGCACACATTGTGAAATGGTTTCGTCTGCAATTGAAACATCTTCTATTCCGATGAGACAAACTTAATATTTTATGCCCATTCTGTTGTATTCGACTTTTCCTCCATTTGAATGTTAATCGGCAAATCCTTCTTAATTTGAATTAAGGAAATGTTTTAAGAGCTGCTGTGATAAACTCCCTTTATCTCTTAAAGGAACGAAATATTTTTAGTACGGGCCATAAAACGCTTTTGAACATCCATTCACAATTGGTGAATTGCTATTTTCATTTTTTCTTCCGTTATTATCCAAATTATATATTCACCACTGTGAGTGCTGAAAATAGACAACGCAACGCTAAATTAGAACATTTGTAATGTTAATAAGGTCAAAGAAACTTTTAGTCGAATCATGAATGAATATTTATTTTTAGATTTTATTACCGAATGTAAATGAAACAATTACGTGTTTGCGTACATCGACAGCTATCAGACTGAACCATACTTTCAGTAATAAAAAGTTGAACGTTAACCGCATCCAATACTTTCAATCAAAAATCCTGAGAACAATAGTCAATTCCCCTTATTAAGTCAGCAACAAAACCCTTCATAAAGATATTAATATACCCTACATTCTAGCACGCATCCCTTCCAAGTTCATGAAATTTCTTCGAGACCTATCCGACCACCCTAATCCCCTAGCACAGACATTGCACTGCACCAATCATCCCTATAATCCTCCTTGGAGACTAAAACGGCAGTGACCTCGTGTCCTGCTATAAATACGTGACAGTGGGAGTCCTGGCAATGATCAGTTTCTCCAATCATGTCCTGAGCGTCTGTGGCTCTCGCGCACTTGGTCAGCCTCCGCTGGCTCTTATCCAGTGACGCGGTGGATGGAAGAGCGTTGGGGGGCTTCCCAAGACTCCGCTTCCTCTTTCGTACGCGATGGAGGCGACAACCATGTGGATTTTGGAGGCCTCTGGGCTGTTTGTAAATACTGTATGAATGAGCGAGTGAATGAAAACATTTATCACAGCTACTTATTGCCCAATGAGGCAGATTGTAATTTTATCATAATAAATTTGTTTACATATATATTATAAAGGCAATAGATTACGAGGCTACTCTCAAAGCAATGACTGACATTTTCTCAGTTTTAGCGTCGTTCGTTGAAAAAAACTACAAAACCATCAACTTATCAAGAACCGCGCACTAATTCGCTATACCTTTGCCTTCCTCACACAGGGATGGAAAAGCAAAGCATTCCATGGAAGTCACTCTCTAAAAGACATAGCGTTTCTCCAAAAAATGTTTACAAGCGATACTAACAAAGATAAACCTTTTAAGCAACCTATATTCTGTATCAGCCTTATCAGAACTGATCACACGTTTTTAAACGATAGGCCAGACATCTTGGTGATTGATAAGAAAAGAAAACTGGCACAAATTATTGAGATAGGAGCGCCTGCGCTTGAATATTTGCTGAATGTATTAGCTGAAATAAAGCGAACATTTCAGGATTTATCTGAAGAATTAAGGCAAATCTAGAGATTTGTGGGAGTTTTACATCAAAATTTCCTGCAATGATTTGATCCCGGAGGACACATACATACATCTGGATTCTGGAGATACCAGGACATGATTCACCGAGCAACACTTTTGGGAACTGCAAGCATCGTCAGAAAATTTAACAATATTAAATAAACTGAGCCTAACCCTTGACTAATATATTCCGAAGAGGTTAATATTTCCGAAGTATTCCAAGGAAGTGTAAAATTATAGATGTTGTAATAGTATTTTTAAGGAGTAATTTGAGAGAAGGATTATTTTATTATTTAAAATATTAAATGATTTTAAATGAATTTAACAGCAGGGAGTTTTGTCAGTAATTGGAACAGCTGAGAGGAACTCTGGGAACTCAGTTGTTTAGAGGTGCTTGAAAGGAGAAGTGATCAGTTGTCTTTTGTTTAGAATAGAATGAGAAGAGTGGTGTTGATGACGATTTGTTTCATACGACGCTCAAACATATTTGACGTATGTTCAACGTACTTCGTATTCCCTAATATCCTCGTATTTACCCATACGTATAAGGAAAAGAATTCCACGTCAGATTGGCAGAATCTACAAGATGCCATTGACATAAGGGAGCATCGTAGTTGGAGCGTCGGGATCAACAAAACACATTACTTGCACGGAGAGACACATTTCTCGAGACGGAAAAATTGGTTGTCAAGTAACTGAATATTACAATATTAATAACAATAAATCAATTGCGTACAAGTTGTGGTCATTTTACGTTTCTCAAAACACGTCATATGGATATTTTTGAGCGCGTATTCGCAAAAAAGAGAGCACCGATAAAAAAACAAAATTCAAAATCAATATCGATATTGCGTAATTTACTAGAGTGAGAAAATATTCATTGAGGATAGTTCGAAACTACGATGAAGAATTTTTATCAATATTATTATTATGTTGAAATAAATGACAATTCAGAAAAAATCTCGGTAATTTTTTTTACAACGGATAATACACGTATTCCGATCAACCTGAGTAACCTTCCGCTGGTTACACCGGAAAACTGACCCTCAACTGTAATTCATAAGTGGTCCTTTACAATTTTTCATGGAACTGATATTATTTTTAACATTATCTGGTTATGAAAACAAATCATCTTTTTTGAAATTACAGTTCAAACAAACAAAATCCAAATTGCATATTGTTTATCGGGACATTGATATATTCAATTTTATACAACTTTCTCAATATTATAAAAAAATTTATATACTTCATAATGAATAATGTTTTTAATTGAATTAATTAATGAATTATATTTAAACCTGAAGATTCATAATCTTCTAAATTACTTAAGCGTACAATCACCTGATAAACTTTTAGAAAAGATAAAGTGATCGATTTAAATGCTATCTTCGCATTTACATAGTCTACTGATGCAATAATATTCTTACATGCGATTTGAATAACCTTCTCTTCGTATAACAGAAGAATAACGTATTTTTCCCTTTTATTATTGCGCATTGCTTTCAAGTATCTTGCTCCTTAATGGCACCATGAGTGTTTTAAAGTCCCGGGGTAGAGGACATTGATAAAAGACGATCGCTTTTCGATGCCTGCTCGAAAGTAAAGCTTACCCTTTCCGGATCGGCCATTAAACAGACAATTCCGTACTGTTGAAGTCCCTGTTGTACTTTCCTACTTCCTTTTAAATTCTGTAAGGATCAGTAGCTGGTTGATTTTAGCAGAGCTTTTAGGTCATCATAAAGTGACGTCATTGTGCAGAAGTAGCTTCATTTTTTTTATTTCTTTATCGTAATGTTTACATGCATATTTTAAGAAGTGCTTACAACTTCTGTGTAATACCTTGTTAGCTTTTTTGGGGTGGGAACATACTCATTAGCAAAAACCACTTCGACAGAGCTCACTATTAACAAAATGCTAATTGTTTAAGAGGAGATTACGAGGGCATTTCCACCTCAGGCGTCGCTCCAGATTGGCAGGAACGAGATGGGAGTCTAGAGCATTAGCGTATGGATTAGGATGGCCAGGGAGGCGGGAATGGAAGTTCTGGTAGCTGGAGGTGCCTATGCCTGCATGAATGGGATGTTGAGATCAGCAAGTGTACAGCTGTTGATATATGAAAGAGCATTGGATAGATTCTTAGATCAGTCTCTTGTTTTCTATTGATATTTTTGAACGATTGTCCATGAGGCGAAAAATCAGTTTAGTTCATCTGTTAGTTTCTTGTCATAGAGGCTTGTCAAGCATAAGTCCTAGTCAAGGGAGAGCAATAGAGGGTGAAGGTGACACGAGAACAATACTCCAAGGTGTTGGGAATCTAAGATGGAGCCAGTATTGGGAGAGAAGATAACGACATCTGTTGAGATGAACAACACTCCTGTTATACATTCAAGCACAGTTCGATTTTTCACTTCTTCATTTTGAAAATTTTGCGGTTTTGTATAGATATTATGTCAATTTACACGGGACAGGATTCAAACCCTCGAGTGTCATTCATTCCAAATGACCTGCCCAACGTACTCCGGAGAGTTTAATGAACTGGCATCCATAACTTGGTAAAGAAGTCTATAATTAAGATTCTTCGAAGGACATCCCACTCAAACGTAAGGAGTGGATATTTCACTTGTTTTTTCCAAGTTCCGGGGTTCAGAGCCATATTAGGATTTAGTACATTCTTAGCTTCGACTACTGTAGAAGAGCAAAATAACATCGATTGGCCACCATAGCACCTGGCTCAATATCATCACAATAACATCGATTGGCCACCATAGCACCATAGTAGGTGGCTTAATATCATCACAATAACATTGTGTTGGAAGGAGACTTCAATGCAACATATTTTTTTGACTTTCATAGGGCTGGAGTCGAATCAAGGTTCTTGCATCAAGTTGGGCAAAACCGTTCACAAGATACAAAATGCCCCAATTCTCCTAGATTTTACTAAAGCCTCTGCTACTCTAGACCACACAATATTTCTTTCCAAATTAAAAACATTGACTTTTTCTGTAATTCTATTCGCTGGTTTCGATCATTTCTCTCCAACCAAGTAATTATTATACCCAATCAACCCCCTATCTTCTCCCCTTCGGGCGTAACCCGGGGATCGAATATTCTCTTATTTTTAGTTCTCCTAAAATACATTCATTATTGTTCCCACCAGTGTCTCCAAAATATATTTATCCTTCCGGGAGCCCAAGTTTCATTGTGCCATTATTTTCTTGCTCACCCCATCACTCTCTGTAATGCATTGGTTGAAGGCTCTGAGACATGTTATTAGGTGAGATGAGTCTATCCTCAGGTGAGTCGAAACCACTTTCTTCTGGACAATTCATGATTCTAACATCTTCCATCTTCGCTTCACCATCGTTGGCTCTTGAAACGCTTCACGATGCCTGATAACTTAACCAATCTTTGATCTTAACCCATGACATTTGGCAGTAAACACTAGCACAACATCACTTGTAGCTGTTTTCCCTTGATGCCAGCCAATTCGTAACCATCGACATCACAAAGCTATGTTTTCATTGACTAATAGATTTACGTATGTAATAGATAATGTATTACGTATTTAATAGATAGATTTACGTATGTGGCTCTCGCGCTCTTCGTCAGCCTCCACTGGCCCGTACCCGTTGACGCGGCGGACGGAGGGGGACCTCCCAGGACTCTCCTTCCTCTTTCGCATGCGAGGGAAGTGACAACCATGTGGATTTGGGAGGCCTTTGGGCTGTTTGTAAATACTGCATGAATGAGCGAGTGAATGAACATTGTAAATATGGTATGAATGAGAGCATTTATCACAATTACTTATTACCTAATAAGGCAAATTGTAAGTTTAGCATAATAAAGAAGTTTTAATAAAAAAGATTTACAGAGAATACACAATGGGTTGAACTTATAGCGGAGGGCAATCTGAACAAATTGTTACATACATTGTTTTGTTGAGGGTTGCTTTCCAACAGTGACTTTTAGAGATAGAGAGAACATATTGGAGCCAGAGACTGAGTCCATTCCACCGTGCTGTTTGCTATTATTGGTGACGATGATTTGTAGGCAAAATGCAAAGAAGTAGGATCCATGGAGGTTGCCGAAGAAGCCGCTGCAGAGAAAAGCAAAGGCAATTGGCCAGGATGATGAGGGATTAGAAGATGCTAGTGAAGATGATCTCCTAATGTCAATGTTCAAATGTGAAATGTCTTAATTGAATTAGGATCCCAGCACTATTGAACAGGCACCGAAAAAAGTACTAATACATATTGCCTGTAATATAAATATATATTAACGCCAACAACTGTATTATGATAAAATTACAATGCCTTATTGGGCAATAAGTAATTGCGATAAATGCTCTCATTCATGCCATATTTACAATTTTCATTCATACAGTATTTACAAATAGCCCAGAGGCCTGTCAAATCCACATGGACGTCACCTCCCTCGCATGCGAACGAGGAAGGGGAGTCTTGGGAAGTCACCAACGCTCCTCCGTTAGCCGCGTCACCGGATACGAGCCAGTGGAGGCTGACGAAGAGCGCGAGAGCCACAGAAGTAACATAAATAAAGGAAGGGCTGTTTCCTGTGCTGTAATTATTCCCTTAATAGTTCAGGCAACAAAATCCCTGATTAGAAAAAGAAAATCATACAGTTCTTGATTTTGGTACAGTTGTTCATTGGTGTGTTGTCTACAACATGCTGAAAGTCCCTACCGGTGGGGGTGCAGTTTCAAGGTACCTATTTTTTATTTTTCTCAAATATCTCGGGAAATATCAACTTTAGCAAAATGCACATCATGTTCACAATTAAAGCGCATAACATTTCCTATAAGGAAAGTTCTATTCATTTTTTTCCGTAGATACGGTGGTTAGGGCGATATGAAATGTTAGTTTTTGTTGAAAATTGTCGTTCTGATCACTTTTTTTTACCTGTAAAACTTGAATTAATGGATAACAATTAAATTTCATAAATTATTTATAGTAAATAAATAATATTTGAAATAAGGTAAATAGTGAGTAACTTTAAAAACAGGAACGTCCCTCCAAAGGGCTATTCTCCTTTCTCGTATTTTTAGCCCGTGACGTCTAAGGGAAGAACATTTGACAGGTCCACAGTCGGGAAGTGGAAAGGACGGAGTTGTTTTCCTGCCACATGTTCGTCGATTGCCGTTAAACAAAACCCAGGTTTTCTCGCCAATTAAGACAGAGCTGCAAATTTCGTTCGCTAGTTTTTTTACAATAAGTTTCGTGTTGTGATTTTGTTGTTTGTTTTTGTTTAGTGATGGCATCCAAATCAAACAACAAGCGTAAATACACAACACTTAATGTTCTGTAATTCAACTGCATGAGCCTGATGAAACATCTGCTGTTTTGAGTAGGGTCTACTGAACAGGGCAGGCCGTGTGATGACAGTGAAAAATAAAGACAAAATTGAACAGTTTGTAAAATCCGTCATAAGTGAACCGCGAAACACAAGTGGCGAATCCCTGAAATTGAAGAAGCTTTAAATGGCTGGTTCAGCAACAAATAGACAGGAACACTCCCGATATCAGTTTCGATATTATTTTGTATTTTACCTACTTAGCATATTATGTTCAAAATTATTTTTTAAGTTTTACAGTCTAATTGTCAACTAACATTACAAGTTATAAAGTTATAGTATTTGTAACTTAGGTTTATTATGTTTTCTTAATAAATAAGTTAACTAAATTAACAGATTTAGCTTTGCATTATTTTCAACTTAGTTCTTTACGTTGTATTGTTTACATGGGGCCCTCATTAGTCTGGCATATTTAATAATCTGACAACTCGTCGGTTCCATATTTCTCTTAATAGTGTAATAAACTACCTTTTTCTTACTATTATTTTTTAATGATTTTTCCCTAAGAGATTATTTGCTCTCTTCCCTAGTTACCTCCTAAATTGTTGATCTTAAACAATATGAAACAGCACATTTTCATAGCAATATTTATGCAGCTCAATTTTAAAACGTGTTTATCCAAGTTTTATAACTTTTGATTGACTGAATCGAATGCAACCACATTCAGATATCTATCTCACATCTGCAAAGAACATTTTCTAATAAAATATCCGAATATTTCCTATATTATAACCTGGAAAGAGTCTCGTTTCATTTATTCAACTTGGATGCACGCTCATAAATATAATATGATGCATCTGATCTACAGATCCCCAGGTAAGAAATACATTTAAGTGAGTCTATATACTTAGTGGAGATAACAGTTGGATGAAGCATAATAACAAATTCGAAATATCATAATAAATCTGAAGTTTCACAGGTGAATACGCTCATCTTGGCAAATTCGATTTGCAATCCTCCCCCATTTATCTTTGCTTTTGTGTTTAAAGCATCTTTTGCTAACGTTGATATTTCCTGAGATATTTGAGAAAAACCAAAAAAATGGACCTTCAAACTGCTCACACCCACCATTGGTGGTAACTTTTTGTGTGCTGTATAGGACACTCCAATGAACAACTGTACCAAATTCAGAATTATTTGATTTTTGATTTTTCCTTTGTTGCCTGGACTATAAACATCATTCTGAGTAGCTGAAAAAAAAAAAACGTTAAAAATTCAGAAGAAATATAGTTGCCTTTCAGAAACAGGCAGTCTTAAATAGGCCGTTTGTATTTTTCAGTGATTATGAACCCTCTATTCAACGGAGCTAAATGAAATTTTACATAGAGATTAACAATAGACTGCCTACCCCACAAAAAATAATTGTAGTTAAAATGATTTTTCTTGGTCTTTTCATTGATTCAGTAAATTAAAGATGTCGACATTCTGATTAAGAATATACAATATTTATTACAGTTTCACAAATAGACAATACAACTTTTAGTAATATTAAGTTTTTATTATTTTATCTGCAGCTTCTGTTTGTCCTAGAGATGTAATTTTGTACAGAAGGTCAATATGATTTAATCAATAAGGTTACTGAGGGAACTGTTAATACAATAATAATGTAATACAACACACTTGGATCAGTTTTTAAAAATAATAAAATGTTTATTTTAATTAATTTGACTGGAGCATAGTATAATGATTACGTTATGACTCTTTAAATGAAAAACATACTGAAATAGAATAAATACCCAATAATTGTAGCCATAGAAAATTAATTTCTTTAACTAATAAAAATATTTTTATGGATATATATTCTGGAAGGTGTTAAACAGCGATGTGCAACTTTTAAACTGAAAGTCATGGAAATAAAAAGTTAACTGTGTTTTCCACGCACAACTAGATAAATTTTGAAATTTAAACGATCTTGAATCAAACTAGAATTTTTAATTTCAATTTATGTATATGACATTACGTTTAGAAAAAACAAAAACAAAAAGAAAATCATGATTTTAAAATGGTAAAGCACTGTCACATTTTTATGTAGCTCATTACAGAAAGAAATATTTTATATTAATATGATCGGTTTTAAATTATTTAATTTACAACTTTTAATGTGTTAACTAATATTGGATAGTTATTTAAATTTATAAATTCTACAATTGTAAAATAGCAAATTTTTGAGAAAAGAACTTGAAAAAATAAATAAATTATAATTAAATACCTACACTTAGTCTGTTATAACGTACTTTTTTGGAATTTTTTTTATTTTATTTAATAATTTCAGGGAGTTCTATTTATCAAAACCTCTCCCTTTGCTATCACTAAAAGTTGTCTAATATCTCAGCAAGTTACATATATAATTTAATTATATATTTGATAATTTAGTTATGTTAACTTACTTTGAACCAGTTACACCGCATAATCAGGTAGAAGCAAGACCTATGCTATAAACTCCTTCAATACGAATATATTTCTCGTTCATAAGGTTGAAGTTGCAGTTCACATATCTTTCAAACTTTAATAGGGAACTGTTTAGCTAGGATGAAAACATGATAAAGGTGATCATACGCCAAAAAGAAAAAAAATATTAAGATAAAATTGATTGATTTTCTTATCTTCTTGTCGTCTCATCAAGGATAGGACAGGTGTAAAGTTATTTGTCATCATGAGCATCAAGTATGATGGATTGCAGAGAAGAGGGTGTACTTTACTAATAGTGCAATACAGTTGCTGATGCAGGGATCAGTCGCCTCATTGTTTTTCTAACAGATCAATTGTCAGATCATTATGAAATCAATTGTGTGTACATAAAAATATGTGAATAAAAATATCAAAAGATGCTTTGCTTGAGTTCCTTAAACAATAATTAAATGATTGCAAACAAAATACTTCCTTTTATTTAATAATAAGTAGAACCTTTTAAATATCTGAAATGGTTCCCAGAACATTGTTTTTTGGTATATCTAAGACTTTATTATTACATCTAACTGTTGATGAATTTTTTTTTTTAAGAAATATAATTGAGATTCGTATGGGATTATCCCATCTTTAGGCTGATCCTTAATTAAATAACATTAATGTATGGATTAAATTAAAATGTTACAAAATGGAAAATGAAGCAATGGCATACCTTGCGATTTTGCTGCCTGGGGCGGTCCACAATTTGTGGTTATTAACCAATACTGAACATAAGTAAATAAATGAAAACATTTATTTCTTTTGTTTAAAAAGATTACATAATGATAAAGTGTAAGCATGTATATATATGTTTATTTTTCTGGGTTTTTTATTAGAAAAGTCTTGAATGACATTCTCAAAATTTTTATCATCAGTTAGTTGTTTTTCTGTGAGCTTCTCGATTTTACCACCAGGCGACGTATCTTTATGTGTTCATCGCCAATTCCAAATTTATGGCAAACTTTTTCACTTTTTCAGTGAGTAAAAGTTCTTGAACTTCAGTCAACACGGATTTTTTTTTTATTTGAGACTTATTATGACAGCAGATCCTGTTGATTAAAATATTATTATATTGTTTATTTTTGTATAATTTAGACAAAAATATTTTGAAAAATGCCTAGTGTAGACTCCCTCCATCCCCCCCTCCTAAGTGCGTTATTCAAATGAAGTACTGTTCATTCAAGCCCCTTTGTTGCAAAATAATTGCCCTTTAAGTCTATTTGAAGCATATTTTGTGAAAAATGAGAAAATCTCACCAAGTTGCCTATAATGTAAAGTTATCAGAGTAAGTTGAACAATCTTTAACCTCCCTGTTTGAAATCTTATTGTAAGCAAGACATTAGTTTTGACATAAATCAGCTGATGGTTTGTACCTATCACTTTTATAATTACATAATGTATGATTTGTGTTTTAAACAATGAACTATTTATTTAGAGCTATTCGGAAAATGAAAATAAGTAGGTTAATCAATCAGGATCTGCCAGTCAATACTACAATATTTTATACATATGTAATTAAATACATATTGTATTGTTTCCCACATATTAGCATAGAATATCTGAAAATTTTTTTAGAAATGGAATTAAGACAACAGGTATAATTATAGAGGATTATTTTATATCTTAAAAATCAGCTTAATCTCTTTCTGGTGGTGGTACGACGAGTCCAGAAGATTAAACTGATTTTTGGGAAATGACGGAGTGCTAGGGGCTTGCTACACCTCTATCGCGGGTTGACCAGTACCTCCGGAAACGGCCCATATTACAGTCATTTGTTTCGTTTATTGACTCAATTAAATTAATTAATTGAGTAAGTGATTTCATTTATATGGGCCGTTCCCGGAGGTACTGCAATACCGGGTCAACCCGTGACAGAGGTGGAGCAAGCCCCTAGCACTCCGTCATTTCCCAAAAATCAGTTTAATCTTCTGGACCCCCGATGGGAGTTGTACCAGAGATTAAGCTGATAAGAACAGATACTACACTTTCAATTAGAGCATTATGGAGTCTGTTCAGAAGTTATTTTGTTTTTATATATATTTAATAAAATACAATTTAGTAAAAATACAATTTAGTAAAATTACAATAAGTTACTAATTACAATAAGTTCAAAAATCAAGAAAAAAAAAATAACTTGTAAAATTCAGAACTCAAGAAATGACAAGGTTTCTAATCCATAATTATAAAACTATTAATAAAAACTGGATCAGCTATTTTAGTTTATTTATTTTTTGGAAAATATACCAACAAGACATACTATTTGTAAAGACTTTATTGATTTGAATACATGATAGATGCCATGCACTTCTGCAAAGGGTGAGCGTTTAAAGGGGTTTATTAATTATAAATTAAAAATCTGGAATCACCATGGAATAAACTTCTTTATTTTTGCTATTATTGCATTGCTTTATAAGATTATTATTATATAAATCTAACGTAAAAAGCATCAAAACATACCTACTGTCACAATTGTAGAATCACAGCAATTACCAAAGGAACAATTGTCTGTTTTGGGTACATTAATCAGTAGAAATAATATCAGTGCACTATTTATTTTATGCAAAGTGCAATACAATAATTAATTTCAACTGTCACATGTATAGTTAATTCATTTTAACCAAGGTTGAATCATACGATTTATAATTTTTTTGTTATATAATTTTTATGACAGAATCTAGGGATAAACAATTGGTATTATTGTATCTCTACAAAACTTGTCTACCTTACATTTAGATGTATACAATAATAAATTATTTATTTATTAATAATTTGCTTACAGGGCAAAATCCATATTCAAGACTAGCCTAACACTTCATCAAGGCCCTTAAAGCCATCTTACGAGTACATTTAGTCCACTTTCAGCATGATAATGGAGTAATATAAGCAATTCACAGGATTATATACATAGATACTAGTAGAAATCGTGTATAGTTAGCATCATACTACAAACATATATCATTTCTGGAACAAAGAGTGGCATATGTGTCCTTTAAGTTAGCTGAGATATAAAATAATTATGTACATTGTAGCAATAAAACAAATGTTACATTAAATTGTATCATTGTATAATTGTAGCTTATCAGAATAACAACATATTATAAAATACTGATTAGTGTATTATTACAAGAGGAGCAATTAACATGGTGTAGGATTTTAACCTACTCATAATCAAGATATGAATACATTTTTCTGAAATATAATCGAAGCGAAGCACTTAGCTTCGCCATAAAAATATATATTTACAAAAAATAAATATATTTATTAATGTACAAATACAATTATGCTCACATGAATATAGTTCAGAGCTGAACGATTTAAAATCATCACTTTAAAGTGCTGCATAACATTATGACATCCGTCATGAGCTGCTTAAGTCATTGCAATACAAATCCAAATAGTTTAATAGCTGTTGCATCAAATAATTTAATTTGCAGCTTACTTAAGAGCTGGCAACTGTAATAGCACTGTCTGAAATATTATGATTACCTTTCAAGCAAAGCAATGGTCTGCTATTTTTTAATTCTTGTTTATATAAGAACATCACATATATACGTATATAAAACAAATAAAAATAAAGTGTAGCCTTAAACAGTAAATGGAAACACTTTTTTTTAAATAAAGATCAGTCACACATAAAGACTTTTGTCATTTGGGCTTTCTCAGGGCCCAGCATGTTTTAGTTGCGAACCGTAGAGGAAAACAACTTTACTTGTGAGCTATCTATCGGTTACTACGGTGGGCACATAGCAGATTTCATTAATTAGAATAATAAATAATTTCATATCATGAAATACTTTAACTTTACATTACAAATAATTATCTGGGCAAAATGTTATTCATATATTTCTTTGCCCGAGCAAAAGAATTAAGTAACAATAAAAAGAACAAAAAACATAATGATACTTGCTGAAACTACAGTAAAATTATAGGGATTCGAAATACAAATATTGTACAAATAAATAGCCTTACTGTTGCTTGATTTTCATGCCAAAAAAAAATTGTTGACGTCATAAAGTCAATCATTAATCCATCACTTGGTGATTTACATAGGCAGTATAATATTCTCTTACGAAATATTTTATGTTTTGTAATAATTATAAATTAATTTCGCTTAGAATAATTTAAATATAATATTTATAACTTCTAATGAACTTTGCATTTGTAAAAACATATATCACAGCAAAATATTCATGATTGAGTTATATTGATTTTTACAAATAATATTTTTTAGCAAAAGCCAATCCCGAATAAATAAAAAAATCTTAATATTCATAATATAGAACATGTAGACATTTAAGATTAATATTGAAAGTAAGCCTTCATGGTGTGATACGACATATTAAAAAGTTTAAGTTACATTATAATCTTTTATAAAATAATACAACTAAGCTAAATTTTTTAATGATAATTTGACTTCTTTTAATATTAATTAATTCTATATACAAATATCTGAATGGCAAAACATTAGCTTTAAACTAATTAATTAAATTAAATTAATTATGCTAAAATAAATATTGAAAAAAATCTGTAGTGGCAATAAGCCTTTTTTTTGTGTCTCATTTTTTAGTATAATTCAAGACACTGACAAAATCTACATTTATATAATACAAAATATATACAAAATATGTCTCACGTTGTTATTTCCTAAATTTAAATACACAAAATGCATAATGTAATTCATAGCTTAGAAATGAGTACATTTATGGCATTGTTTTTGCATAAAAGTACACTGATTTTCCTCGTCATAACTACTGCTGGCTGGTCTCTATATTCACACTCCTAATGCCAACATCCATAAATGTAACAAACTTTTGGCGCCTGAAAGGACTTCTGCAGGGCTGTACAGGTGCTCTCATTTATTAAAATGCCGATTCAGCCCCAATCAATTGAATTTAAAGGAGTCGTTCAGACACCTAACTCAGAAGCTGTGAAAATTCTCTTCTTCTTTTTTTTTTTTGCAGATAATTTACCCAGTTGTTTCTTGTTGAATAATATGAATACTTTTGACTACTGCGATATAAGCAGGAGGTGGTTCTTGGAAAACAACGCTGTCGTAACTCGGAGGTTTTTCTATTACTAGCAACTGCAGGTATTCCTCACCTCGTTTTTTTTCTGATCTCTATAATTAAAAAATTTTTATACATTAATAATAAAGAAAAATCAATAATATTTACAATTACGATTACCTATAATTAAATTATAAATGCCTCATGTAGACAGAGTGATAGATAGAATGCTGATTGATAAGCATGAACATATTGGCCATTGACCGTCTGCTGAGTTGTGATTTTTTTACATACTTTTAAAGCTTTCCTTCACTAAAATGATTTTTACAACAGCAAAAAACAAACATAATAAATAAATGAAATAAAAGGAAGTTAGTTAAAATACAATACAAAATGTTTATAAAAAATATAGCATGAAAAATCGAAGTAAGGTGATAAATGAATTAGTAGAACATTCTTTTTAGTTGAAATCAAAGTTATTTACAAGTTAATATCTATATTTAGGAGATAATTTAAAATAATTGAACAGCTTAGGGCAGTTGGTACTGTTTAAATATTATTGAGAATTTATTTTGATTATTTAAGTTTAAATAAAATAAAAACTTACCCAAACGTAGAGGCACAATCCAGTGCTTGTCATAAATAAAAGTACAGCGATCAGAAGAATTCTCTGTCTCTGATAAGCGTTTTCAGCCCAATCTTCATCATCCATAAATGTGAAAAGGACTATACAACTAGTGATAACAATGATAATCCCGCATACCAAACAGGAATCTCGTAATAATTTCTAAAATTTATTTGAAAAATATAATTAGATATAGTATATGAAATATATCAATTCAAATAGACAAAATAATCTTAAACATCTTATACATGCATTCAAAATATGAATTACATAGATGATTATCATGTGGGGAAGGGTTTTCACTGTAAATGGATCAATCAATTATCATCTATTTCACTCAAGACGCAATCTTCTCCGATTTAACGATAATATCCTACTTACATCTCTCAAGCTGTAGAGATGCGAGATATTGAATAAGGGGTTTTAAGATTCTCTTTCTTATTAGCGTCCTGTTCTCATTGGTATAGCTTTTGTTTTCATGTTTCCTCCGCCTTCTTGAGAATTTTAGATATCTTCCCTTCTGAAACAAAGTGACTGTATGTTCCCCTTTTGTGTCCCTCATTTCTGGTCTATTTAATAAGTCTATCATTCAGTTTTCGCTATCTGTTTGAGAAAAAAAAAATACAGTTTATCTGAAGCCTACTCACATAATTAGTTTGAATTTTGTTCGTGACCACTCAACTCAGGTTTAGGTAACCGTTTATATTATTTTATAAATTTTCACATAATTAATTGATGTTCATTGAAATAATATTTTACCATAGTTAATTATTTGATAAACAACTGACTAACTTATTTTTCTTTAAAGTGTGAGTTCATTGTAAGCCATCATTATATGAATGAGTTGAAGCATTTGTTGGCAGATTGGCTAAACAGAAGTCGATCCCTCAACAAATGATTCAATCATTTATTTTCCGATTTTTTTTTTTTGTAAAGATATTATTTGTCTATTCTTTGTTTTATATCAACATTTTTCAAATTAAAAAAAAAAAAAATTATTTTTTTACTTAAGGATATTCTCTTTTCCTTAGGCTTTACTGACTTTCATCATAATATGTAATGTTTAGATGGAGTTCCAAATTTATTTCCTGTATTTTTTCTTTTAACTTAATGTTTTATCTATGGAGTTTATTAAAAAAAATGAACTCAGATGGAAAAAAGCAATATAAAAAAAGATTAAATTAAAAGAAAAAATACACTAAATTGATTGGGAACCCTAACTAAAAAACATCTGTAAAGAAAAATCTCCGAAGTAACAAAAGAGATTTTATTACTATTAAAATTAGTAATAACTCATTAATATAATAACTCAAAATAACTCATTGTACAATTCAACATTACCCACTGATTTTTATAAAAATTTTGTGTTATTTGATTTAAAAAATTATTAATTATTTGTTATCGGCATCTATGAAGTTATTGGAAAGTTTAACTGATTTCAAATGTAAAACGCTTAAAACTGTAGTAAATATAATTAGGCTGATAATAATTTGCCGTTTAAACAAATTCCCTAAGTAAATAAGTATGTATTCAAAATTCTTTTGTAATTGAAAGTATTCTCCTTTTGATCTTGAGTAAAAATAATCCACATGAAACAATAGATATATCGACTATGTTTATGTTAGATATAAATGTTTACTCAACAAATAATTGTGTTTCTTTTTAGTTTCTCTTTGTTTCATCATCAAATTTGAGAAATGAAACGTATGTCTTTGTTTTAGTAATAATAGAGAATGTTATGTTATAAATAATGTTACTTTATTGTCTCAGTAACAAAATTTTTAAAATATAAAATAAAATTGTGGAATTCTTTAGAATTAAAAAACAAATCATAGGCTCCTCCATAGCAGATACCATTATGCATTTATAAATATTCTTAAATGTTATGGTTACCTATTAAATATAAACCGATATAATTACACTTATTACTTAAAATTATTATTATTGAAAAAATAAGCACAAAACGAGGCTTAATAGACCTCACTTTGGATGTTATCAATTTTTTGGATTCTTGATAAATATTTAAAAGGATTAGAAAATGTCTCTTAGAACCATTAGCACTTAAATTTTAAATGATATCTATGTATTATATACAAAAACTAAATAAAAGTGATGTTCTAATTTCGCCTGTCCTAGAGTTTATACAAATGTTCATGCATTTTTAATTTCAATAACAAGTCTAAACTTGTTCAGAATTGTACGTATTCATAATCTATATAAGACAACAAGTTTTTTTTGTTTATTATACTCCGAGAATGGAATGAGCCTTCGTGAAACATATCTTGTAAAAACTCATTTAACTATATCTGTAAATAATTTTTTTTTTGCTGAAACCTACGTAAATGTTACAATCTATAATAATTCATTAATAAAAAATTGATAAAACACAGAACTACATTCACCAGCTCCTTGAAAGTGATACCTTTATAATGCATAAGTACTTATTTCAGAAATTAATAATGATATTTGTTGAAATAATAAAAAAGATTTATTTAGTAACATTTTTACAGTTAACTACTGTGTTGTGATATACTCCTACCGACAGGGGCTTTCGTGTAGGGCCAAATTTTATTAACTATTAAGGCGCAAGGATTAATTATTAAGGTGCATCTTAGACGCATCACCACCATATATTTTTTAAAAGTTACTGAATCTGAAAAACAAAATGTTTCTTCATAGGGTGGAAGTACTTAAATAGTTATTTTGACAAGGGATGTTAAAATACAATTATCTGTGATGATCTTGAAAAAGCAGATAATTTGAAATCATTGACTTAAGAACTGGACAAATTAAAGAACTGAAATTAAATTAACAAAATTAAGCTGCTTTTAAGTATACATTGTAAATTCCTCCTCATGCAATGGAACCATACTTAACTGATTTTACACAACATAAACCACAACAAAAAAGACCTGTAGTTGTGGTCAACTCATTTTTCAGATAACTTGATTAATCAACTTTTTTACGACCCTCACAAATATAATGCTAATACGTTTAAAAACTTTCGAGTGACCAATGTTTAAAGCAAGTTTTTAATTCAGGATTTCATTAAAAACGGGATAACCCTAACAAGCAAATAAATTAATATAACATTAATAATATCATTAAATCAACAGCTATTTATAACAATCAATTAAAATTTATCATTATTCCAATGATTTTGTTAAGGGCAGGTAAAGTTGTGAGATGAAATAAAATTTAGGCAATTTTAATTTCACAGAGAAATTTGTGCACTCATTAGGTAAAGTATAAGAGTCTAAACAATTTCTTTATATTCTTTTTGGTAGACTCTCACTACCTTCCTGACTCCTTCCGCCTTTCTAGGCATTCCACACCCTATATCCTTCTCATACTTCCTTCAAATAGGGGTCTCCCCTTAGTGAAAGGCACTTCCAGCCAAAAATAATTTACCTTATTTTTTCCCACATTCCTATTTTATAAGTTTGAGAGCTTTGAAAAAAAAAAAAAAAAATTATATTCTTTTTGAAAATCAGTAGTGTAGTGATAAATAGGAATGATTCAAAATTTTAAAACGTAAGCTTTTAATTGTTCACAAAAATAATTTATTCAAATTCTACCTGATAGGTTCCCCAAGCATTTTTTGAAAATAATAGAATAAACCATGTAAGCGGTGGAAATATAAGATGTAAGTCAAATTAGTTATTTCCATGAAACCTATCTCTCAGTTGGCAGGCGAATAAGAAACATTTTTCATAAAATCTGTGGTGATTATTTATTTATAATATAATAATTATTATTCTGGTGGATTTGCTATCAATTTTGTTTTCATTATTTAAGAATGCTTTTTTTATTTTTCTCTTTCAAATTTTTTTGTGTCTACTTCGATCTAAACTTTATATTTTGAAATTTATGTAAATGAAACAATGACGTTGAGTCTCTCAAATATTTAAAAACTTCTTCATTTTATTTCAATCACTGAAAATTGCTATTTAACAAGTAAATTTAATTATTTTATAAGAATATTTGGATTTATTTATATGTATTATCATTTTTTAATGTGTTCTACTCAAAGGGGGAAGGAACGAGAACTGTCTAAATGTTCACTAACTTCTGAGCAGTGATGTGAGAATGTTTCAAAATCATGGTGAAATGAGGCCAGAACTTTTCTTGTACCCGTTGAAAAATAGATAAAATGTCTGATCAAGAAAAATTCTTCTATAACATTGGTAATTACCTTGGAATCCTACTTATCTTTTTACGATATGATAAGCTAACAGAAACCAACCTTGTTAAAATCACTTTGGCCCGTCTATAAAAATAACCATTTTGCAAATTGAAACGTTGCTAATAGCATTAAAAAATAAAGATATCACAAACATAATCTATCTGATGCTATAAAAAAAAAAGAAAAAAGAAACATTGAGTGTGCTGAACTTACTTTTTTATCGAATGAAGTCTTGTCCTTCTTAGACGTACATGAATTATTTTTTTGAGAATGTTTTCTCAAACAGGAAAACATTATAACAGAAACACTGAATAAAATTTATATTTTTGAAGACAAATCATATACCTCCTGATAATAGTAACAACCTAAGCAACAGTTGGCTGTGGAATGGCTCGATCTAAGAGGAGCCAGCTCGTACTTTGTACTGTTTATCAGTCGTTATCTTTTAGATTATCGTTTAGAACCGAGAGAAGACAAATTTCTCAGTGAGGGATGATGAGGAGTAGATATCACTACAGTTGTACATATATAAATGATAACGTTTATTAGATTATCCTTTTATTAATTAGTTACTATTTATAAACAGTCTCCACATATATGTATTTATATATATATCAATTATCTTGAGATTATAATTAATATTTTATTGAAGAAGGTATAAAGATTTGTTTTAAAAAAAATAATTTATTTCAATAAAAATAAATTAACTCACAAGGAACACTTAAAATATTTAAAAAAATATACAAACTTAAAACTATAATCTTAAAAACAATAATTTTTCACAGTGCTGCATTAGTTCTCTGTTTTGTTTTGTACTTTTAACAAAAGCCATAAACAAGATTATCATCAATTCTTTAACAATGTACATCAGGGAACTTTTTGCAATTATTATCGTATTAGTCTCTTTAATAATCAGTTACAGATAATTCCTTCGACTCCACCGAGGTCTTAATAGCTATTTCAACCACAGATTCAGAAAGGTAATTCAATTTGTGATTAAAATATATTATTGATAACAAACATCAGTGAAATCGAAAGAATGAATTTGTCATATACATACAAAACTTAATAATTATTTTTCTAAAGCTTTCTTTTCCTCTTTACCATCAATTATTTACAAATGATTAACATTTTAAAACCTGTTTCATACAGGCACATTAAATACTTGAGTATTTGATAGACAAATTATTTTAACAAGAATTCCTCGTCTTTCTTCACCTTTTGAATTTCTTGTATATCTCATACATGCACACACATACATTAATAGTTACATTATTATCAACAGTAAAAGTCGCTCAGACTCAAGGCAATAATCTTGGGTTAAACCTTCCCATATGAAGAATCATTCCAGATGGGTTGTGGCGCACCATATACAAAAATGGCCTGTCAAATCGTAGTCTTGGATTGTCAGGAAGTCTTGCTTGTCTAGGCCTGAGAGATAATGGCAACTCTCCAAAAGTGTTTTCCAAATCTCTAGGAGGATAATGCTCTGGTTCATCTCTGCCCATGCGCTGTGGAGAAGCTGGATAAGTCTCAACGTGATGCCTAGCACCGATAGTCTCTTCGCCGCATGTGCTAAATGTATTCACTTGAAGCATGTCCGAGAGGTGCAAGTCATTAGAAAGACCGTTAAGGCCTCTCAAATCGGCTCTTCGAGCGTTGAAAAGGTCTCGTAAGCCCATCCTTTGAAGTGATCCTGTCACGTTGAGCACAGACCTATGCGAAAATCTTGGAATCTGCAGCTCAAGTCCAGGTCTCGGCATTAAGCTTCTTAGTATTTGTGACCAGCCACCTCTTCTGTAACTCGTCTCGATGAGACGCTGTTCTAGTCTCGCCAGACCATCTCCTGGCGCTACTTGACCCTGCTGACCTGGTAAAATAAGGATGGTCGATACAACGGATTCTGGACCAAGGCAGACTGAAGTAGCATCCAAGCTTGTTTCATATCCTGCAAGGAATCCTGATCTCCAAACAACTGCTGGGACAGGCACAAGCCTTCGTTGTCGTGTTGATGGCCTCACTACGAAATACATTTCTCCATCACGGCCCTCTGTAGACCCGTGTTCACAATCAGTCTGGAAAAAATTTTAAATAATTTAGATAAACCCAATAAGTTGTGTTTATTAATAATTTATAATTAACTGTAAATTATTAATGCTAAGAGCTGTGCTATTATAGTTGAGTAAAAAAAAATAGGATATATAATTTTCTAATAATTTTGAAATAAATTCGAGTCAATTTCCCCTCCCTCTCCCCTGACACCACCGCATATGATAGCACAACATGTAATATCTGTTTTCAGAAGCTTAATATAACAACTTTATCTATTCAATTGTTGAAATTGTTTCTGGACAAAATAAATAAGTACAATAATAATGATTATCTGACATTAAATAAGAAGAGTGGAGAGATAAAGGAAATAATAAACCCTGGAATAAAATTTTGAATGCATATTTTATTTTGAGCTATCGCATATTTTATGACATCAGATTTTTTTAAATTTTAGTATTTAAAATTGATTATTACAATGCAGTAATATTTAGAGCCCTTAAGATGTCAGGGGAAAGACTGACTTTTGAAAATTTACAAATAGGCATTGAAATAATCTCCCTCACGATCCTGATATAAACTGTTTATTTAGCTGATGTAAATCTTTTAAATTTCAAATTGACCTAAAAGTTGTAATTTAAATCAATCTCGACTCACTTGAAAAATATTAGCACTGAATGCAGCTAATGGTGGACGCATGTTTAAGCTGGATCCTCGCAAGTATTCAGGGACTTTCCCGAGGGTTTGCCTCTTGACCAAGAGGTTAGTTCGCCTTCGAATAATGTCCCCAATTGTGCTGAATGTCACCTCTTCAACATGACCTTGGTAGTATTGTTGTACTCTCTCTTTGTAGAAATCTAAAATTTTTCCTTTAGCCTAAAAATTAAACACAGAAATCAAATTATGATAAATTTATTTATTATTAAGTAATAGGAAAATATGCCTTCAAAATGTTATGTACCTTATCACTGTACAATTCTCTGACAAAAGCTGCAGTGGCGACACCGTGGTTTTTAGAATTTATCACAGACTCCGTAACATTTTGTAATACTTGATGAGGGTTAAAAGTTACCATATCATCAAGTCTGAGGACATCGTTCATCTGGCCAGACGTTGGGCCTCTTGCACCGAGGAAGACCATTGCAAGAAGAGATGTTACAGCAAAAGGGGACATGACGAGACTACGTGAAGCTATCTGCCCCTTTCCTGTAATTGAAGTCCACAGTTTGAAGGCAAGCTCATTACACAAATCTGCAAACCGTCTCACATCTTCGCCCAAAAATGCAATCGATGCCTCCAATCCCATGCTTTCGTATGGGGCAGGGTTGAGGTCTATAGCTAAAGGAGGTTGGTTATCTAATGACTGATAAATGGAGCTTGGTTTTTTCACGTATGGACTCAAAGGTTTTGGTATTGGCTTTTCAAAGTCTGATACTTTAAGTCTTTCTGTTGTAGAGAAGAATTCAGGGACAGGAGATGTTCTCAATAATGGAGTGTTTTCCGAATAATGGTTATCGGCTGTTTTCTTTACAATCTCGTGATCATTCTCAGGGTTTAATTTACTCTCTTTTGTTGGAATCGCCAATGTAGTTTTATGTTCTGTCTTTTTCAAATGTTGTTTATTATTGGTTTTGTTAATGTCATCTTTTATTAATGGGATTTCAGGTTTTGTTTTCTCTTCCATTGCTGTCGTTGCGATTGTTTCAGTTGTGATATTTTCTGGCAATTCTGCATCCTCATCCAAGCGGACCTCTGATTTCATATCATCTCCATCAGTTACAATCTTTTCTGTTGGCATATCGGTAGAATCTAATACTGTTGTTGACATTAGCTCATTTTCTGTGGTTGTTTTAATTCTTTCTGGGTCTTTATTTTTCATAACAGCTGCCAAAATGGCTTGCTTCATTGCTTGCTGTTTTGTTGCTTCATCAAGCAGAATACTTGTTACTGCAGATATTCCTTCCTGAAGTATTTGGTCTTTATACATGGTCGTTGAATCTAAATTAGGAGTGGTTTCTAAAATTTCCTGATCTGATATATTAGCAGGAACCGTTGTGGGATTAGTTGTAGATTCATCTTGTCCCTTAGTAACTGATGTACTACTGTTCTTTGGATCAACTGTATGGCCTGTACTTGCTTGCATAAGGTCACTCGTTGTAGCATTTAGTTCACTTTCAGTGGTGCTGACAAGTGGAATTGAGCTCTTTTCTAGAATTTGGGGTTCCGAATTGTTTATAATCACAACTTTGTTTTGTGAAAGAGGGAATGTGGACAAATCGATCGAGTCAAAAATTGTCGTTGCTTTATCAGATGAAACTGTCGTGGAAGGTGCTGTTGTTTCCTCAGAATTTGTTGAATAAATGTTATCTGTTTTTGACGGAGTTGTTGACAAATTTTCAAACAGTATGGTTGTCATTATGTCTTGAGCTGAAATAGCATTGTCTTTCAAGCTCTCATATATTTTCAAAGGAATTTCTTCTAGGGGTATCTCTTCAGATGAGTAAGTAGTTGAATCATTAATAGAATCTGTGGTAGTTTTTGAAATGATTGCAGCTGTACCAGCTGTAGTTTCCTCGATGTTGGCAAATAGTGTTGTAGGCTTCGTAACTTCTTGCAAAGTGGTTGCTATAGACGCTGTGCTTGATATAGTAGGAGGTTGAGTTTTGAATGAATTTGTTGAAAACTGTTCTGGTGGCTTGGTCACAGATGTAGCAGTAACTGTAGTGTGCTTTTGTGGCTCCGAGATTGTAGAAAGTTTCACCAGAGCAGGGGAGATGGGGGTAGTTGATGAAATTTCTTGCACAGTTGGCTTTTTAGAAGGTATACTGAAATTATGAGGATGATATGTAGTCGGTTGCATTGAACTAGAAACTAATATGTGATCACGAACGCTTTCAATAGGATTCAAAGCCTGTTGCAATGATACTGTCAACTTTTGCTGAGGCTCTTCAGTCGTTTTAATGTTGGTAGTTATCGGATGTTGGGTAAATGCCGCTGATGTTTCGATGGATGTTCCTGTGGTTGGTTTTTTATCGAAATAATTGATTATTGGCTGATGGCTTGTTATAATTTCACCATTTGGAGTTATTCTTGATGTATAGGAAAATGTAGTGATTCTGTCCGGATATGGAGTGGTGTATGAAGAAGTGGAGCTGGGTGTTAATTTTTCTGAAGAGGAACCACTGGAGCTGCTAGCTAGGATCAGCGGACTGCTCGACGGTTTAACTTTTGTACTTATGATGTTACTATTCTGGGCCAGTAAAATATTTTGTGGCTTTGATTCTTGTAGTTTCTCAAGCATCAATTTCTCAGCACTAGGCAATAGTGAATCTTTAATGATTGTAGTCATTTCTGCATCAGTTGTAGACTGTACGTCAAACTTATCTGTCGATGTCGCTGTTTCCTTTGTAGTGATGGGCTCCGTTGTGCCTTTTATAGTGACTGTTGTCGGAGCTGCTGTAGTTTTTTGTTGGATTTTCGTGGTAGTCGTAGTTGTTGTTGAAGGCACAGTAGGTTTTGGATTTTTAAAGATGATTTTATCGTTTTGATATTTATTGTTCGGTGGGGTTTTGTTATTTGTGACCGGAACTTTATTTTGTATGGGCTTTCTTGTAACTTTCTGAACTGTAGTTGAGGAGGGCGGAATTGAAGACGGGCTCTTTGTCGTCGTCACATAAATCGGCTCTTTTGACGTTGAAGTGAATTTCTGGTTGAAAGTTGTCATTTCTTCAAAACTTTGAGTTGTCAGTTTCTGTGTCGTGCTTGAAGGAGTTATGCTGCTGATGGGCATGTAGTGAGTGATGGTTGGTATACCGCTTGGTTTCTGTTTCTCCACTAACGGCTTTTTATTGAAATCCGGATATTTGGTGATTGGAGTTCTTTCTTCTTCAACTGTTGTCGGCATTTTAGCAGTGGTTGTTGGTTGAGGTGTTGTCGTCGTTTCCGGCTTTGAAGTACTAGATGATAATGGTATCTTGGCGGAAGGAGATTCATTTAAATATGGTTTCTTCGTTGAAGAGACAAACTGAGATTCGCTGAAGTAGGGTTTTTTTGTCGACGAAACGAACTGAGATTCGCTTAAATATGGTTTCTTTGTCAAAGAGACCAATTGGGACTCACTTGTGTATGGTTTCTTACTTGAAATGGCAAACTGGGATTCATTGACATAAGGTTTCTTCGTAGAAGTGACACGGGTGGGTTCGGTGACGTAAGGTTTCTTCGTAGAAGCGACACGGGTGGGTTCGGTGACGTAAGGTTTCTTCGTTGAAGGTACCGAATGGGATTCACTAACGTAAGGTTTCTTTGTCGGAGTTACGAATAAAGATTCACTGACGTAAGGTTTCTTCGTTGGAGTAACGAATGAAGTTTCGCTAACATAAGGTTTCTTCGTCGGAGCGACGAATGGAGGTTCACTAGGTTTCTTCGTCGGCGAATAGGGTCTTTTCGTGGTGGAGACCTGTGGTTTCTGACTTTGAGGTTTTGTAACCTGGATGTGCTGTGTCGTTTTAGTCAAAGGTGCATTTGTGGTGTGGAAAGATGTGTATTTCGTATCCGACGTGGGTTGTTTAGCAGTCACTGTTGACTCGTCTGAGAGCTGTTGCATGGTCGAGTAAACACCGGACTGCTGTTGGGTGAAAGATGTCATCGGCCTGCCTGTGGTGGTGTATTTAACGGTAGTTGTCGTTGGCCGTTTTGTGCTCACAGTAGAAGTTGGGTACTTGCTTACACTTTCAGGCTTTGCGCTCGTTGTCGTAGGGCTGAAGTCAGGTTTCGCAGCTATGTGTGTGTCCTTGAAGTCGAGATCACTGTTCAGCAAACCTGAAAAATACATTCCGCCGTCATTAAAATGTCTAAATATTATGAAATGTACGAAACTAACCGCCTAAAATAGAATGTCAACGTTGTAAAGGCCCAGTTTTCGCACTGAATATTACCCAAACCATGTTTTGAAATAGATATAATAACGTTTACACAAGTACGTACTACTAGACAATATGGCAGCTTATCGCAACAAATGCCGCTTTGTGCGTGAACAATATGTAAGTAATTATATTACATGTCGTCGATCTTTGTGAGAGGCGTAGAAAAATAATAGGACACTTTAAAATCGCTTAATGTAAAACGCTGATTTTTATAGAATGAATTTCGCTAATGTGCACAATATCCTTATATTATATTGTGATGTTATGGACTTAATCAGTAAAATCTATTTTACCAAAGTCAAAGTTCTATTTCATATGTATAATCTGATTATCTGCTTGTTGTCAACTATTATTATGGAAATAAATTAAAAAAATTAACTCGTTGTTAATTAGGTTAAATTTTAGAATCAACTCACATAACAAACAATATACTGTGAGCTTTAGAACAGATGTAAAAGGAATAGGTTTGCTCTCTGATGACAATTTTCAGGCGATGCTCAACCTAAAATATTTATTTATCTATTTTAATATTTATTGTTGTAATTTAAATTTTTCTTCTGATTGCGTAAGTATTGCTTGATAAAGGACTTATAAATTCTGAAACGCAATATGATATGAAAATTGAATAAAGGTAGTTTATAGAAGGATATTATTCTCATTGGCGAAATTTATCCTAGATATACTCATCCTTTGAGATAGCAAATATTGCCGAATTTCAGTTTCGTTGCAGATTTTTAAAAGTGCCACTGGACGGGTTGAAGATCAATGACGACCAATAATTGTAACATTTAATTTAAATATAACTACATCGCACTTGATCAATCGTCTTTAAAATTCCCAATCTTCACATTTTTCCGAATACTTCTAAAAAAAACAACTCAATTATCTTATCTTTGTTGAGAGCGTGAACTTGATGTCGCTTTGTTTTTTTTTTCAACTAAAATCACTTCAAAATTCTGTGGCAATATCCTTTGTAATTCTTACTTCATGAGCAGCGATGTTCTTTGCTGTAGACGATACATTTCCTACACAGTCATTCTTCCGTGTCTGCGTCTGTCGACGATCTTACTCTTCCGGAACGTTGTTTCTGAACATTCTTAACAGTGCCGCCCGCTTCAAACTTATCTCTAATTCTCTCAAAGGATATGATTCAGGTAGAAGAAATGGGTTTCGTTTTCTGAGTGTTATTTGGTGAAATTTGAAGAAGATCGTGAGTTTCAAAGACGATTAATTTGGAGCGATGAAGCTATATTTAAATTAAACAGTACGTTAAAATAATGTATTTTTCACACTCCCATTAGCACATTAACTCAAACTATCTATTCTGTATTCGGCCACTATTGCTTGACTGTTGAATCTGGAAAAAAAACTCCTATATTTTACTCCACGTAATATCAACAAGGTGGTTAATAAACTCCCGGTGATAAAATAAAAGATAAAAACTTGCATAATTACTACATACCAGGTAAGAGAATACTCCAAGAGTCGTCCGGAAGAGGCATGGGTACCTTGGGGTGTAACTTGGCCGCTTGCAGCTCTCCCTTCAGTACGTTCTGGACACTCTCGAGGACCTTGTGGACTCCTTCGTTGTGGCTGCTGTCCTCGAGAGGCTGGGGGTCGTAGACGGGTAGCGGCTCCAGGTCGTCTCCTCCTGCGATGAGGCTCTGGATCTGGTCGAGGGTCATCAACTTCTTCACCAGCTCTCCATCATCGCCGAAGGAGTAGAACTCGTACCTGTCGGGGGACAGGAGGGTGCCCGGAGTGCCGACTATCTGCGGCTTCTTGTCAGCCTCCCCGTCGGTCAGGTAAGTCTTCGTCCCATTGCCGTGCTCCATGATCACCGACACCGACGTCACCACGCTGAAAGGAAATGCAAGTTCAATGTGCCATTCATTTATATTTACTCGCGATTGCATAGTTAATTAAAAGATGACGACGACGAATATTTATTTTCAAGCAATAACAGATATTAGTCTGTACGCAAACTACACTATAATAACAGATATTAGTCTCTACGCAAACTACACTATAATAACAGATATTAGTCTGTACGCAAACTACACTATAATAACAGATATTAGTCTGTACGCAAACTACACTATAATAACAGATATTAGTCTGTACGCAAACTACACTATAATATAAATGACAGTGGAGTTTAACGCTTAACACCTTTGACGCAACTTAGACAATAGATCGCATTACATGAAACAAGATAAATACGTACAAACGGAAGAATCTGGTAAGAGCAGACAAGCTAAAGTGGTCTGTATGACTAAAACTGCCTTTGTAATTGCAGGCAGACATTGCGTATATGTAACAAGAAAGGAAACAGTGTTGTGCGGATATTGGATAGTAATGAGTTTATTACTAACGCTACTAGGGACGCCTAGACCATGAGGTGTATAATCAGCTAATCAAAACCTATACTCAACGTATATGCTTAAGGCTTCACAACAAAGACTACAGTGACCGCATAGGGGTCTCAGGGGCCAAGTAGCTTGGAATTCAGAATACACGAATGTCCTAGGGTCGTGCTGGCCTTAAATTACCTGAGAGGTGTTGAGATTTTCAGCCCAGCGGGTTGAAACCCTTGAGAATAGCAAACACCATCTAAAGTAGAATAAAATAGGATGTTTTAAATTATCGGATATTATTAATTAAGATTCGGTTTGCTTTTAATAATATTACTATGAGGGGTAAGTTCTAACGCTGGCGTAATAGAAGGGTACAGCCTACGAATGATCTGACCATTCTTCCCTTGATTGAGCGGCACCTCACTCGGATGTGTTTATCATGATGACTACGATTAAATGGCCGATGAACCAGCCGTTAGGGAATCGCACTTACCTAGATCCAAGGAGCTTTCTGGTCTGTTCGGAGTCTAGTTCGTGGGGGAGGGGGATCGCTACTCCGGCAGCCACCCACACAGCTACCCACAGCCACCGCTCCATGCTCCTGTCAACAGCCAATATTCCCTTCAATAATAATGATAACATAACAACTTCAATAATATAATAATGGTAACATAGACACAAGATAATAACATATCATTTTACATAAAGTTGGTTATTTTTTTAATGCATCATTACAATCGGTGTAAAAATAAAACCTAAAAAAAATTCAAATAATAGAGGAAAGACGAAAAAATTTAACATATATAAAGAAAACGTAATAACAAATAGAAAACGAAATAAATGTAAAAGAAAAAGACAATAACACAATAACCTGCTTGAAAAATAAGAATAAAATGTGTACACATATACCTGGAATGTTTGGTAAAAGGAGTTTAAGTCATAAATGTAATAAATTAAAGTGTTACTTCGTAAAGTAAGAATCTGTAAAATGTGTCTTATATCCTTTTTACCAAACATTCCAGATATATGGGTGGTGCACATATATATATATTATATTTATGTGAGTTGAAAAATAAAATGTTCCACTATAACCCTGCTGAATGTTAAATGAAGCGAAGGAGGTTAGGAATTAATTATCTTCTGTGTAATTGTTGGAGTGAAATGAACATAACTAATATAGAATAGAGAACAGATTTCTGCAAATATCTAAAGTAGATAATATCAATGTATATAAGATAAATAAATCTACACAAAAACAGCCCATCACATGGAGAGAAGGCGTAAATATGGAAAAATGTCGTCATGTCTGTCACTTAAGTTGTGATCATAATGTAAATGATGGAGAAGAACCCTTCATAATCATGAGGAAGAGTCATGTTTTGTCTATTAGTTACTGTTTGGCTTGCGATTTCTCGTAGTCTCTACCCTTCCGTACCTGCAGAGAAACATCGGCGATCGTTGGCTCGCCAAAAAGAATACCTACATACAAGAACTTGGATATCACTTTTCCCGTCGCATTACTGTCCCTTGTGCAAGCAGCAGTGCTCCTGAGGATGACTTCCATACATCCGGTGATTAGGAGAGGGGCACAGAGAGTGGGTGAGAGTCTATTCCCAGGTGTAATATATCTTCGGTTGTCGCAACCACGAACTGAAGTGAGGACGTTCATTGTTCTCTTTTGGGGAGTCCGGGCGTTCACCACACGTCAGTACAGTCAGATTTTGTAGTTGTAGAAAGTAGGCTCGTTTTATGTAATTGCCAGTGATGGACTGTTTTTCGATTTCCGATCAATTGAGACTTCGATGAAAATTGTAGCAATGAACTTATAGGTACAATAACAACAACAGAAAAAATGTGTGACGCATGGCCACATTCGGAAGCAGAGTCGGTTTTATAAAACTCATATGTGCTGAGAAGTTTGTTGGTTTTGTTCCAATGATAAAAATGTACACTCATTTTTGCTGGTCTGTCCATATAAGCGTACTGAACGATCTAAAGACACGGAAACAACGAATAAGAGTTCTCTACCTTCAAATGGAACTCGCCCATGAAAGAACCGATTATCTATTATAGTATCGATAGTGAGACGAGCACGAATCTGGATCCAGCCCCGTTTTTCTGACCGAGGCTCATGAAGTTTCCCCTCTCTCGGAATATTTTAGCGTAATTTATAGATCGGCTCGTGCATGTTAGGGTGGAGTAGTCGAAGAAGAAAAAAAAAAATGACCTCATAACTTCATGAGCGTGCAGAACAAAACAGATTAATTCGTGGGGAACTAAACAGTGATACCTCCTGCTTATCTAAAGTTTTTTTTGAATGCGTTCTTGAAAAAGAATGCATATCTGGAGCACTTTCATAGGGAGAAAGAATTTATAATCATGAAATAAAACCATAGCAATAAAAAAAAGAAAAAAAGCCGTCTCAGACGAGTTGTCGCTAGCCTTTCCACTACTAAGGTCTAACTACTACTAATAACTCAGCCTCATAATGTAAACTGAGCAGCTACATGAAACTAGCGCCACCTACTAACTACGGTTGCAGTCTCGGTCGGCCTAACATCTTCATGTGGTGTTGTAACGTGGATTTATTGTCAATCCCAAAGGGCGAGGCTATACTTTCAAACAAGTTCGATCAGTTTGTATGACCGAATTATTTTGTTGCTTAAAATACGATCTCCGAAAGAATACGAAAACAAAATAACCGCTTATAATATATATGTACGTTATAATTAAAAAAAAAAAAAATTATTTCAATGAAATTTCCAAAAATAATCCTTTTCAGATCCAACGATGTAAATCACCTGTTTGTTTTCGTTCAAGCCAATACGATAGGTTTTTTTTAAATTCACATTATTTCTGCTATTGACAAAGCTTTTTTTTTATCTATTTACTGGAAAGGTAATTTTGAGCCTTTTAGAAACTCGCATTGTAGTCCGCCATCTTTGAACGATATTGTTGACAGTTTACACCCTTCACGTCATTTATATTTGTTTCAAAAATACAATTTTGTTCAGATTTAATGTAATAATAATTACTCGGTGAAAAAATGTAAATAATTTCTATTTCTATTGTGAAATTTATTTCGGGGCTCTCATAATACCGTGTAGCGTTTGTTTCACTGCTTCCTAATATCAATGTTATAGGTTCAAATGCCAAATGACTTAATAAGATATTCAATATGACTATACAATATTTGACAATTTCTTTCTCTGGTAGGGATCATATCCTTCCTGTTGTCTACTCGTGGAGGCTAGCTTAGTTGGTAGGGTCCCCGGACTAGCTATCGGGAAGATCCCGGGTTCGAATCCCACTTTAAGGGCAAAATAGGAGTACATCAGGGGTAAAAAATATTCACAGGGAATGATCAGAACAATAACTAAGTGTTAAATAGCCTCTGAGGTTAGTGACTTAAAGGCAGTGACCTCGTGACCGGTTATAAATGCGTAACAGTGGGAGACCTGGCAATGGCCAGTTTCTCCAATCAAGTCCTGAGAGTCTGTGGCTCCCGCGCTCTTCGTCAGCCTCCGCTGGCTCTTTTCTAGTGACGCGGCTGATATAGGAGCGTGGGGGACTTCCCAAAACTCCGCTTCCTCTTTCGCAGGCGAGGGAGGTCACAACCATGTGGACTTGGGAGGTCTCTGGGCTGTTTGTAAGTACTGTATGAATGAGCGAGTGAATGAAAATTGTAACTATGGTATGAATGAAAACATTTATCACAATTACTTATTGCCCAATGAGGCAGATTAACCTAATCACCACACCATAGATGAACTCTTATAACTCATACGTACAACAAAAACTAGTTAAATTGAAAATAGCGTTCTTGGTCAGTTCTCCACTGGCACGTATCCGGTGACACGGCTGATATAGGAGCGCGGGGGACTTTCCAAGACTCCGCTTCCTCTTTCGCATGCGAGGGGAGGGGGTTACAAACACGCGGATTTGGGAGGTCTTTGTGCTGTTTGTAAATACTGTATATCCACGCGTCTGGTTGCACGTAGGCAACTGCCTTCTGGGAACAGGACTCACTTGGGATTCATCTTTGTAAATACTGTATGAATGAGCAAGTCAATGAAGAATTGTAAATGTGGTTGTAAATAAAATTGTAATTTTATCATAATAAAGTTGTTTTTATCAAAAAGAAAAGAATAGAAGATCTCTATTAGAAAATTACAATTTGTTTATTAAGAATTCATTCATACCTATGTACAATAATTCGTTCAGTTGTTACGTTAGCTTACAGCACTGCTGGGAACTGGTTGTGTAGGATTTTTGACGTCAGAAAAAATGTAAACGCCAAACTACATATGGGTCTGCCCCCAGTCAAACCACCATATTTTTTCAGACAAGAAAAAATAAATAAATACAAAAGATAAAAGCCAACGAATTGTACAAATAATTGCTACTATTGTAATATACTCGAGGCATGTACACGACAAATAATGACATCATAAATAATTGATTAAGGCTCATTTATTTATAAATTAGGTGCATATAAATAATAAATTCAAAATACAATTAAAACTTTAATTGCAACTTTGTGAATTTACAATTTTCTACACGGTTTTTACGATTTAATTTCCTTGGCACTATAGTTAGGTGGATATGGCCAAATGAATGTGTTCCAGATAGGATAGTATTATTTTTTAATACTTAAAATTAGATTGTTTTTTCATGAATATTAAAAAAAAAATCAACTAGAAAGTAAAGGAAATACGAGATTCTTAACGCCTACCGCATTCCATTTAAAAATATTTATTGAAACTGAGTTCATTGTTAGCAGTGAGGATATAAATGAGCACGAGTTTCTTGGGAAATCCACTTTGCTTGACATCAAGTTTATTATTTATGACAGAGTCAGATCCTAGCACGATAAGATTAGGATATTTTGACTGTTTAAAACGTTGCTCGTTTCTTAACTTTATGAAAACCTAACAATTCGTTTTCACCAACCTAAGCATTCTACTTTAAAAGTACTTCATTTTGCCTGTTAAAGAATTTTGATCGCCTAATTTTATAATGCTAAGAATATTATAATGCTAATATTATATATAATGCTAAAAGTAGAAGGGGCTTGAGCAGAACTGTATACCTGCCGCGTGACTTCATGGAAGTCACTGATGGCTCCTGTTATTTTTAAGTAAGCAACCACGTCCCTCCAAGACCTCCCTACTTCCAAAATCTTATCCTTTTCTTATAAATATACGTCTCAGCTTTAGCCCTAGACCCCATATTCCTAGACATTCCACCCAGTATATTCTAAGCGATCTCTTAATATTTGTATATACCAGTGTTTTGATTGAACTTCATAATAAAGCTTTTCTTTTAAAAGACTCTCCTCTGCAAAGAATATTTAACTACCTAATCATCTCAGGGGAAAATGAAAAAGGTAAATTAAAAATAGCTTCTGAGCTGAGACTAAGAAGTTAGTGTAGTTACCTGATCGAGCACTTTATCCCGACAATGGTCGGCTTGGAATAAAGCATATGAGCAGACATTGGACAATAAGCTCCCCATCGGTTTGACCTAGCGGTAGGTAGGTGAAGCGATGACAGGAAAGCCGACCTGAGCATTTGTTTAGGTATTTACCTAAAACATCCCGTGAAAGTATCTACATGAGGTAGAAGCCTTATACTTACGGCTACACTTTAAAGGACAAACAAGCCAATTGTCCAGGTGCTGGTACCGACCGAGAACAAACAAGCCGCTTTTGCCCTACCCCCGGTGTCCAACTAAAATCATGTCGTTTTTGGCAGTTGTATTTATTAATTTGTAAAATTATTCTCTGAGGTGAATATCGTTAATTGTATACTTGATCATTTGCTTACTGATCACTGATTCCAGGATTGAATTGATACGATTCCCGCCATGGCCGCTGATACGAATCTGTGTTCCGTCGGCCCCCTTAAAACAGATAAAGCTGCGATGTTATCTTCTTTGATAAATTTATGAATGGAAACACGCTACTATAAGACTATCTGCCTCGAGACTGTTCACAGTGACAGGCTTCTCACGTGATCAGCTGCCTCTGAGAGTAAGGTTTCTCTACGTAGTTGATATACATGATTGTTGCCTCATTTATTTGCGTCTGTTTATTTATCAATACTCTAAAGTGATAGTAAAAAAAAAATATCCTTTGATATTGAGCACTGCCATAAGTGACCTAATAACAATTAAACTGATAACATCCGCCTACAGAAGGTTCATCCAGAGCGCAAACATACAAAACGTACATCTGCCGACAATGCGAACCCCTGGTGGCACCACAGCCCTACGTGTCAGAAAGGCTGGCTATGAGGAAACGGAGGAAGATAAGAGATAACATGTTACATGTCTGAAATAATAACTTAGGCAAAGAAGAAAATTTAGTGACAGGACCGGCACTGGAAGCAGATACTTTGAATTTAGTAAATTGTCTTTAAAATTTATCAGAATAATGTTAGTTATAATATTATGGGTTAACCATTCTGTGCTATATTACTGCTTTTTTTTTTAAAATAATTATTAAAACAGTGGGATTTCCTAATACCTCTAATAGTTGTTGGTTATAATTCATAACATAAATACTTCATTTTTTTTTATCGTTTCGTTGATTTTTCCGCTTCTTCAGAACCCCTCGTGGTTAAAATTCCCATATAGTGGCCATCAATATTGCGTGTGATATAAACTGCTTTTATATGGGTATTTTAATAAAAATAATACTAACGCTTAATTAACTTTCATATTACATATAATGGAAGGACAATTTCCCAAATACTTATATTGTATTTTTTAATTGTGTAATGTTAGGCCAAGGGTTTAGTTAAATGTCGGATTTGTGCATTTAAAAGATTCCATCTTCACAGGGATTCACATTCATTCAACACTCAAGGACGACGGTAAATTATCTTTTAAAAAATGAATTGCCTTTTTTATTTTTATCTCTCGTTCATCAACGCTCGTTCGTCTCGAAATATTCTAGCAACACGTTAATACACAAGGCATTGGCCTCGATGGAGTAGAATTCGAAACGGAAACGCCGTTCGTGCCTTACCTAGCCGTATACTGCAGATGATAAATAGAGAATGAGGAGTTTCGATAATGTTTCTATAATCTTCTATAATGTTTTTATAATGTCTTTCTATAATGTTTCTTCCATCTTGAATTATTCTCCAAGTTGTACTGTGTTATTTATATTTTTATTCCACATTCAAATGCGGTTTATATAACACGCAATATTGGATTGGCACTGTATGGGAATTGTAACCACGTCCACAGCTGTTGAATATTTCATAAAAATTATTAATGTTTTTTTTTGTTATTACAGCCTACTGAACCCCAAACACCAAAATATTATGCATAGTTAATCAGCAAATCAACATCTTTCATTTGATATCCTGCTCAACATGATGTGAATTTTTTTTGGGGGTTCTGAAAAATCAACGAAACAATAAAAAAATATTTAACTATTTATGTTAGAACCTATAACTAACAATTATAATATGTATTGCGAAATCCCACTGTTTTAATAATAATTTGCAAAAAAGAAAAGAAAATCTAAAACGTCCATTGGATTTGATACCGCGAGACATATCCATAATTTTTTTGTAATTGTTGGGGGCTCCGCACAGCTGATTTATACACAAATTCTATGTTTTCAATATGAATTGTTCAACAATAAGTAAGAGATCAAGATTATATTATAATCTTATTGTTTTTGTCATTGGATTATTTTAACAATTTATTATTTTTAGCACCACGTTGAGACATGAAATAGATTGGCCATGCAAAATGTCATGTCATGTTGAGTTAAAGGGACCACGTTTTAGCGATTTTGTATGATTTAAAAATTCAAAACTAAAAATTATTAATGAGGGTAATGATTTGCTGAATTTTATACCCTACTCAATATTCAGATTTTTTTTTTCTATCCAGCAATTAATTGATTAATAACCCTTCATATCAACAATATTCCATGTCGTTGGGTAATCGAATGTGATCTCGATACAATACTTCATGTTGCCAGGACAGACAGACACACAGGTGAAAACATAAAAGTTTCTTATTATTAAAACAAATTAACGAACCCCTTAAAAGAAATATAATCATTGTGCAGGAATTTCCCCTCAGATCGGTTGCGCATAGATCCAACATGTTGATAAGGCAGGATTAAACAATTGAACAAAACCATGCAATTGCTCTGTGTGAAATACTTGCAACATTTTCGAAGGGTTGTTTGCTCATACAATTAACGCCTCATTGCCAATATTCGATTATTAACTTATTTGTTTTGATTTTTGACTGTTAGTTAATAACATTGTTAATTACTACAAAACCAAATATAAGTGTATTGTTAGATTAATTTTTTATTCACTCCTGAAGGACAGGCTTCCTCTCCTCGTTGATATAAAATAAATTCACTTTCTTCTTACTGATTCGAACCCAAGACCTTCCATACAATTAACGTACTTACTTATTTGTAATAAATAAATTTATTACACACTTTTGTGTATATCTCGATTTTCTTTTATTTTCAGTAATTTCTAATTATAGATATATTAATTTTTTTTAATAACCCTGCTGGGTAAGCCCTTCAGCTGCCTACACAAAGACCGACCGCTACTTAGCTCTTATTGGTTACAACAACGAGGGAAATGATTGGGCCTAACGAGCCACCGCTAACTATAAATAGGGGCAGATCTCGGGCTGTAATTCACTCTCCTCCTAGTGAAGCTACCCGACTTGCAGTTTCAACAGTATTCAAGAATTTAGTCTTCTTCCTTATGAAAAACCTGTACATTTTTTTCTCTCCTCAGCTCGCTATGTTTTAACCCCCTAAGTCAAACCCCACACCTTCCTAGTGGGAATCTCTGCCTTCGTCTCGCTAAATCTAGCACCTCCTTGGGAGAAACCTCTCCCTAGTGGACAACGGTTGTCGCGGCCCTGCAAACTGACCAAGCAGTGTCTCCCGTGACAATTCAGTTTGCCTCTCTCCGGTTCACACTCGCCTTTGGGATCCGGACGGATTTCGCCTACTCTCAGATACCGAGTGTGAATTCGTGGTCATTCCAAGACCACACAAACTACCTACCTACCCTATACCTCTTCTCCTGAACATAGTGCATTGTCGGGGCACATACCTAGCAAAAAATGGAGTCAGATAGTAAAGCCGTCATGAAACGATTGTCCAGGTTATAAACTCAAACAACGCTCACTTGTCACCAGGGCTAGGGTAACCAGGCACCCCCCTCGTGACAACCCGACAGTCTCATATCACGGTTGCGTATTTTCATGCTTATCATGAAACATCACTGATACAGGATTTGTGGAAAAGACGCATGAACTTGTCCAGATAAAGATATATTGTTTGGTTAAAAAAATGTCAGATAGCTTTATTCGAAACCATTTAATGACTAAAACAAAATTTATTTGGTTAAAAACAAATCATAATAACAATGAAAAAAAGTAACTTGGAAACTGATCCTTAAAACAATTACTAAACCATAGGAGTAAGTACTTTAATGTAATTCGTAAGGATTACTAAAAAAGAGAGCGACAATGGATACAGTTTTGCAGACAGTAGACGGTTTAACGAGCAGTGGACCAAACAACAAGAAGGCAAAGATGCATTGATGTAAATAGGATATAATGAGAGAGATAAATGAGATATAGATAGCCTTGCCTATAAATAGCGCCTGTTTATTATAGGCAGGTCCAAAGTATGGTCCCACTGTCGCTCATTTGTCAGTCTGTCAATCAGTGACAGATTGGTAGATTTGTCTGTCATATTTGTCTGCTTCTATCTCAATAACGAGACAATTATTGACCAACTGTTGCCATGGTACTTAAAACCGAAATATAATAAGAACATTGTCAGCTGTTGTGGAATATATCTTTAAAATTTGGGATAAATTGAATAATTAAGTTGTTACTTACTTTTTTTTATTATACCGTCATCTAGTTATTTTTATTTTATTTGTCACATCGGTTAATTTAACCTTACATTTATAGCGGCATAAAAGTACACTTGTTAAGAAGAGATTCTGAAGAGTATGACAAATATTTATAAAACATATATGTCGGGAGCGCCCGCCGGGGGAGGGTCTCGTCGTCCCAGCCACTGCCGGCAGAGTTCACAAAGAGATATATACGCAGTATTGGTTTATAGCTGTGGTCATTAACCTTTGCTGGTGGCCTAGTCGGCGGGCAGCTTTATTCGTATCGATCTGACTCCATAAGATCTTAGAAGGTGTGCCCCGACAAAGCACTAGGAGAAGAGGAACAGGGTAGGTATTATAGGTAGTTTACCTTGTCTTGGAATGACCACGAGTTCACACTCGGTATCTGACCGTAGACAACTGTCCGGATCTCAAAGGTGAGTGTGAACCGGAGAGAGGCAGGCTGGATCGCTAGGGGAGACGCTACTAGGTACATTTTGTTGAGCCCCAGAGATCGTCGTCTGCATGGAAGGAGTCCCTTCCAAGGAGGTGATAGTTTTAGCGAGACGAAGGCAGAGAATCCCACTAGGAAGGTGTGGGGTCTGACAACGCCGAATTAAAACATAGCGAGGTTGGGAAAGAGAGGTGCAGAGGTCGTTGAATAAGAAAGCCATGGTTCGAACAGAGCAACAAGCGCCAGTGGAGAGAGAGAGAGAGAGAGCAGTGTTCACTTTAACTGTCTGATTCCGACTGTCTGAAAAAGCTCAGAATTTCTGCCTTATATAGGCAGATCATTCTTGCAATGAGAGAGGTGTTTATTTCACCCAATCCGATGATCGTTTGTTTCTGCCAATCAGGGGCTACTACTCCCGAGCCCATAGTGAGTCTTGCCGTGAACTAGTCCCTTCTCGCCAAAGATTTATTGATAAAATATGGAAAGGTAGGTGGGTGTCCAAATGGGGGTAACTTCTATTTATTCGTGGTGAAGAAGTTGGCATAACGTGGGGAATAGAACCTTGGCAAACCGGGATATGCCCGAGTTAGTCTAGAAGAGGCGGGGATGTAAATGAACTGCTATATAGTTGACTGGATGGGCTACTAAGGTTCACCGTTAAAAATTTAATTGCTAACTTATACATCAGTATCTGGTATAATCCCTAACATCCAATCAAACATTTGTTGATTCACCTCCTCTGCTGGGGCTTCCGACCCACGCCTGTGTCCCAGGACGTGATAGGCGGTGACTGATACACTTGAGAACTTCAAATGTCATTCAGTTATCCAATAACGAGTGCGTTCTCGATATCCGAGGAACGTCCTTCGACCTGAGAGCCGATCAGAAGAGTGTCGAAAGAGAAAATTGAGGTTATCCAACTTCCCAGCCTCGGGAAAATATTCTTTTTTTTTTTTTTACTAAACTAAAAAAATGTCTCAACCACTCGAGTTAACTCCTCCGATTCGATATCGATCGACTTTCGATTGTTCTATACTATTATATTACGCAAGTGCTACCAGCGTGTGGTTATTATATAACTGCGATAAAGACAAATGTAAAATAGAAGAATACAAATTATCTTGCTCGAAAGATGATGTATGTATTGATAACGACGGGAGTCCTGCACTGTGAACATTTCGCAGACAATATAATTATATCAATAATTATAGCCATAGCCATGCTAATTGTTCCTATTGAATAATACGCGAATTGTCACATAATTAGCTGCAATAATAGGCTTTATTTTCAGACTAGTATTTCTTTTTAGGAATCGAATTCAACATAGTAAATATTGTAATCAACTGCAATAAACTTGAAAGAGTCCAGCTCCTAGGAATACTTATGGAAATTATAAAAATAACGACAATGAGCAACGACTCACTCACAATTCAAGAATTCGTCCCGCCCTTCCTCAAACTGAATCGTATTTCAATAAAGTAACACCTTCTGAAAATAAACTCATTCGGGAGATTGGTCACTACAGAAAACAAATTCTCTTAAAAGATGCACTCATAAAAGAACTAAACTTCCGTTGCTAAATTAATATTTTCTGTGGGGTTTTAGGGTAGGGTGGATTCCACAATCCTAGTACAGAATAAGTTAAATATATTTTCTGTACCCAAAATTATAATTTAATTTCTAAATATTATTATTATAATAATGTAAATAGTCTCATTTGACTTGTAAATATTTTTATTTCATTTGTAAATTAGGTTTTTTTCTTGAGTAGGTTGTTATTTTATTTATTATTCTATTTACCAATGGTATATATTTATATATAAAAAAAAAACTAGTAAAAATGTGAAAATGATTAAACGAAATTATTAATTACAATTTCGAACCATTAAATGCCTCCTGTCCCGATTTTAAATGTGTTACAATATATGATATTCGTTTTATTATTTAATTGTTCATTATTTACCAAGCGTAAGACCGTGTTTTTAGGACATATTGCGACAATGGTTGCTGGTTCAGACGAATTTGCTATAGTAAAAAGTAGTTATAATTTGATATAAAGGAATAATTAAAATTTTGTCCTAAATGCTGGACAGGAACTTCTTAAGGCCGAGCCAAACAAAAAATTCATAGAACAGAGTCTAAAAGTGACGAAAAACCGAGTTTTCAGTGTGAATGAGTGACCTGATCTGACCTATTTTATTTCATCTGAGTTAAATCATTCAAACCAAAAGGTTGATTTAAACCAAAAACCTATTCACTGTGTAAAAATAGACAGGGATTTTGCAACTAAATAGTAGACTTTTTTTAACTATCCGTACAAACCAAATGATGACAATCTATTAATAATATCCTCCAGGTAGAGCGAGAGAGAAAGATATCTATTGCAAATTAAATACAAAGTACAATATAAAGACGGGTTATGATCACAAATTTATTTTCTTCTTAGTGTTTTAACTTTGGTGGTAATTATATAATTTAATTTCAGAGAAAAAAACGAAAATAATAACCTCTATCATATTTACAAGAATACATGTTTTGACTTGAATGAGCATATGGTTAATGCATTTGTATTGCAATCTACTGTTTAGTTTTTTGCAAGGTTGGCTGAGGATGTACATTTTTTGAAATGGTGAATGTTTAATAGACGTATCTATAGTTGTAAATTCTTGGTATATCTTGGTAATTTTAGTCGACCTTTTCTCTGAATTTTTACAACAGGAATATAGAAGTAGAAGAACGTTTAGTTCAAGTGATCTTGCGTAATCTTCAAGTCTAATGTGACATAATGGCACGAAGGAAAAAAATTGTTTTTATTAAGAAAACTTGCCTTGATTTTAAGTGTCAGAATAGTGTAAAATGTGATTTCTAAGCGTGTAGTTTAAAATGTTTCCCCCCTCCAGAACCCCCGCCAGTTCGAGGGGCCCTTTGTGAAACTTTGCTGGGGGGGGGGGGGGGGCAAAATTTGTATATCCAGCCCTGTCAGTGACATAAAGCAGAAATATGAAGTGGCTTCCAGTTTGAGAGGTAGGCCTAAACCTTCTAAAACCTGTTCTCTGGTTTTATCTAGCGTGTGTGTACAACTTTACCTTGTACCTTGAACGCACACACGAGGCTAAAAATACAAGAACTACATAGACGCTTTGGACAACAGTTCAGTCTACTTCGAAGGACTTTTCTCTCAATAGAAAATAAACTACTAATTTACAAAGTTATACCTAAGCCAATCTGGACGTACGGAATAGAGCTATGGGGACAGCAAAAAAGTTGAACATCAAGCGTATCCAATCTTTTCATTTAAAAGCGCATCATTAAAAATGATCTTAATATACCCTACATTCTTGAACTCATCCCTTCCAAGTTCATAAAATTCCGTAGTATTCAACCACCCTAATCCCCTGCCACAGTCATTGCACTGCACCACTCATCTCTATATTCCTTCTCGGCGGCAGTGGCCTGACAATGGCCAGTTTCTCCAATCATGTCCTGAGCGTATGAGGCTCTCGCGTCAGCCTCCACTGGCTCTTATCCAGTGACGCGGCTGGCTGAGGATGCGTGGACCAAGGCTCCACTTTTTCTTTCACATGCGAGGGAAGTGGCAACCATGTGGATTCAGGAGGTATCTGGGTTGTTTGAATAAGCGAGTGAATGAAAATTGTAAATACGTTATGAATGAAAACATTTATCATAATTACTTATTGCCTGATAAGGCAGATTGTAATTTTATCATAATAAAGTTATTGTTTGTCCATTTCTTACCTGGTCAAGTTGATTCAGTGACCAGATTATTAATTTGATTATTTTCCGATAGAAGTCAATTTGTCAAAGGACGTTACTTTGCGTCAGTTATATAATATACGTTTTCAGCTGAAACTTGTACTTCAGTTGAGACATATGGTCTCCCCTTCCTTTGTATTTTAACCCAATCCTAACCCTTTGCTACCTGCTAGGGCCTTCGACAGAACACTTGCCCTTTAGCCTTAGCCAAAGGATGTCCTAGTGCTGTAATTCATTAATATTAGTATATTTACTAGTGTTTTGATTGTTGTTATTCATAATAAAGTTTTTTAAAATACTCTCCTCGAACAAGATTATTTAACTGGCGCACTGAACAGGCACCTGGCAGTATACTCAGTAAATTCACGGGAGTCCACCATTTAGAGATCCCTCATTTGGCAACGGTCAGTGAGACCACTTCAATAGCGTGAGAAGATCGATGCAAATACCTCTGGAAAGAAACCCCACAGGACAGGACTTCACCGATATTGGGTACTGATCTATTTCAATAGATTTTCACCAGGTAATACCCTAAAGAAATTTGTTACATATCTGAGGAAGTTGAAGGAAGAAAGAAAACTGGACTTCACTGAAGACATCATTCACTTGGTAAATACAATTATTATACACATTCTGACTTTATGACATCAGTAACTGACAGACTTAACCTTTTAAGAAACATTACAGAAACAGAAGAAATGGAAGGAACTAATTACGTAATTAAAGATTCAGATTTTCATTTGATCCCAACTTTCGATGGGTCATCCGACACTTTAGTAGATTTTATTGACAGTATAAACTTAGTATTTGAATATTCATGCAATGCTAAGTTAATGTTTATTGAATTACAAACTAAGAAAGGTTGGTAATAAGAACACGTAGAACGTTATAACAAGACTGCTTTATTTAGACCAAGATACCTCTATCTATAGGTATTACCTGTAAACATATACAGATAACATATGTTTGGGGATTAAGGCTGGGCACTAGCGGCGCCTGGACTTAACTCCCCCCCACCAGTTTACGAACACCCATTCGCAAACTTTGAAGTCCAACACTCGGACGTCTTAGTCCATTCAAATAATGCTCCGCTAATGTTACAAAGGAGCAAAGGCCAGCCCCGCCCGTACACAGCCTGTAATCCCTCACATTAAGCTCTAATCCTATAAAACGTAAAAACCAACTGTCACTTGTAAACAAAAAACATAAAAGAAAACTTTGACTTTTAAAAAAAAACAATACTTCTGTGGGAAAAATCACATAACTATAACTATTTACAATGTTCCTTGCGTGTATGCTGCGAGGACACTCCAGCTCATTCCTGATCTACAACCTCCCCCCCTGGTGGAAGCTTTAACTGTTCTATGTGGACATTTCGCCGCTTCTTAGGGGGTCGTATACTCTCAATTGTCACGACGTTGTGTTCCCTAATCACGACCACTTTAAATGGGCCCTCATATCGCACCAGCTCTTTGCTCCTATTTGACCCTAGTTTTTTATAGACGATAGTCCCGATTTTAAGTTCCCCCATTCGATCCCGGACTTTGAGGTTTTCCCGTTCCACTCGTCTCGCTTTGTCCCTCGTTATCCTTTCTCTGACTTTGTCGCATATTTTCCTCAAAGCGACAGTATTACTCGCCATTTTCTCCGCCATTCCCTTGTCTGCTACCGTCTCTGCCCCATTTCTCCGTCTTTCGCGCAGCCCAAAGAGGATCTCGAACGGGGAGAACCCCGTCGCGGTGTGGATCGAATGATTGTAAGCGGCCACCGCCTTTGGCATTGCCTCATTCGCCGACAGACCCTTTTCCGCGTGATATACCCGCAGGTGGTCACTCAGGGTGCTGTGCAATCTTTCTATCCCTCCTCTACTCTTAGGGTGCCCTGGGGTATTAAGATGCCAAGAGACATCGAGAGTCTTCATTTCTTTTCGGATGTTGGCATTGTCAAATTCTCTGCCCCCATCCGACGCGATCCGGTCTGGTACTCCGTAAAACTGGAACCAGGTATTTAATGCCAGCATTACCGCGTCTGATGACCGATCTTGCACCGGGTGCGCCATGGCCACTTTGCTAAAGCTGTCGATTGTGGTAACCCACTTATACCCCCTCCAAGTGAAGGTATCCACTTGTAAGTCACTCAACGGTGTCTCGGCGGTGGGCGATTCTTCTTGTCGCCCCCGTGGCGGATGTCTGTCATACTTCGTAGTGAGACAAACTGCACATGCCCCTATCATTTCTTGTATGCTCTTTTTCATTCCCCACCAAAAGTACCTCCGTCGCAACGCTTGCAACGTTTCCTGAACTCCACGGTGGTTCGTTTTTCCTTGGTGATAGGCCAGCGTCACTTCCAGCTGCTGTTCTCTGTCTTTGAGTGTCTCCACCATCGACGTGCACCGAATAAATATCCTATCCACTCCAAGTTGTTCCGTTCGCCAGAGTCTACGAATTTTCTCCCAAATAGTGGCATTCCCTACAAATACATGATGGGTCTTTCCGGGCTCCGAGGCATCTTTCAATGCACGGCAAATTTGGTCGTTCCTAACCCCTGGTGGCGACCAAATCGTCGCGATTTTACTTCTCCCATAACTGTCATATGCGATCTGCAGCCGCCCTGAGGTCTTGGATTTCCAAATGATCTGCCGTCTTTTGTCGTTCACGATCCCTTCTGTTACTTCCATTTCAACAGGTCTTTCGGCGGCGGAACCTTCCTCTTCAAGGGTTTCCTCACCTTCGCTATCTCCTCGCGTACCGAGGCTTCCATCCTCCCCGGGTGTCCATTCCCGGAGAAACTGTTGGTTTTCCCCGGATGGTTCCCCTTCTTCCAATGCATTCACAGTAATGGCTCTGGACAGCCAGTCTGCCACTACGTTCTCTTTCCCGGGTTTATATATGATCTCCATATTGTACTGGGACAAAAACTCTTTCCACCTCGTGACCCGCGCCGAGGACTCCTTTAACTTTCCTACCCATTGTAGGGGTCTGTGGTCGGTGTGAACACGGAATTTTCTGCCGAAGACATATGGGCGGGAATGGTCTATAGCCCAGACGATACCTAGGAGCTCTCTCTCTAGAGCACTATACCGCGCTTCCGTTTCTGTGAGCCGTCGACTAGCGTACGCCACCGGGCGCTCCCCACCGTCTCTCTCCTGCGACAACACTGCCCCCAGTGCGTATTCGCTGGCATCAGTGGTGATTGTAAAGGGATGTTGGAAATCGGGAAATGCTAATATCGGTTCCTCTTGTAAGCTAGACATACATTTCCGGATGTTCTGCTCCATGATTGGGGTAATTACCACCCTCGCTCCCTTTCGCAGTAAATTATTAATAGGCACCAGGTATGCCGCCATGTCCGGCACAAATCTTCTGTAATAATTAAGCGTCCCCAGAAGTCGACGGATCCCCTTTACATCTGTGGGCACCACCATCCTTCTAATGGCCTCGACCTTCGTAGAGTCTGGCTTAACCCCCTCCTGTGAGATAGTGTGGCCCAAAAAATTGATTTTTTTCTTCCCCAACAGAGACTTCTCCATGGACAATTTTAATCCGAATTCGCGGACTCTTTGAAATACACTTCTTAGGTGCTCAACGTGCTCTGCCTCCGTTCTGCTGAAAACTAACAGATTGTCCATGTAGACCTGGCATACCGCTTCGTCTATTCCCCTCAAAAATTCATCCATTAGGCGTTGAAAGGTAATCGGGGCGTTTTTCAGTCCAAATGGCATCCTGGTAAATTGATAATGCCCCCTCTCAAATGTAAAGGCCGTTTTGTCTTGGTCGTTCGCACTCATCTTGATCTGGTGATAGCCTGCCTTTAGATCTAGGGTACTAAATATTGTCGCCCCGTTCAATCTGTCTAATATGTCCTCAAATCGGGGAATAGGATACTTCTCATCCGTCGTGTTCTCGTTTAACTTCCGATAATCGATAACTACCCTGTATTTCTCCGTCTCATCCCCAGGTCTATTTTTCTTCCTCACTGCCCATAGAGGACTGTTATATGGCGAAGTGCTATCAATTATAATCCCTTGCCGTTTGAGACTCTCTAGCTCCTCTCTAATATGCCTACGTAGTGCCTGCGGATATCGTCTCTCTTTCACGTATGTCACGCGTTCTTTCTTTAACTGGATCTCGTGGACCGTCTTCCCAGTCGCTCCTAGCGTGTCTCCCTCTACGTAAAAAATATCCTCAAACTCCCTCTGTAGGCCTTCCCTCCAGCCCTCTATTTTATTAACCGCCCCTATCCGCGCTCTTCCGTCCCATATAGTCCCTTGACATTTATATTCCACTTTCCCCAACTTAATGTTCCATTTTTCCCCGATATTCTCCACACGCGCGCCTACCTTCCCCAACATGTCGCACCCAACTATCACCTGGTATTCCCGCGGCATGTTTCCTACGATATGTATCTTTAGATCTCCCCCTTTCTTCGCCCACCTATTTAGCCCTATGACTAACTCTCCCACTACCTCGCAAGGGCCTCCCAGGGTGATTAAACTACAATTACATACCTGAATCTGGAGTGCCCTCTCTCCGCCATACAGCCTCTCCAGCGCTCCGCGGGACATGATGGTGTTGGTGCTTCCCGTGTCCACCAGACACATTTCTCCTCCTTTGACCCTAATTATTGGCAACGCACACATCCTCTCCCGAATTGCATTACATCTCAGGATGCGGTCGCCTCTCTGCCAACACGCTCCTCAGGCTTCATCACGTTGCTCCCATCTACGTGACTCGACCTTCTGCCCTGTATGTCTCCTGTTTCTGCTGCGCCTCGCTTCTTCTCCTTCAGTTCCCGAAGTCCCTGATGACTCATCTTCTGATGATCCACTCTCCCCATGTGTCATGCTCCGTCTCTCTCTTACTTCTTGAGTGTTTACCTCCATTGGTTCTGGTCGTTGGTATTCTCTCCTCCGGAAGATATACGGGCAATGCCTCGCGATGTGTCCTTCCTCGCCACACTCAAAACATTTTGTTCGAGGACACTGTGCCACTAAATGTCCTGCCTTCCTACATCCGTGGCATTTTCTTTCTTCCCTGGGCGGGGCATACCTCGGTCTCGTTCCTCTAAATCTTCTTTCTCCTGTCGTTCCCTTGTCTCTGCCAATAACGGACGTTTCTGGTCTCCTCCAGGTTGGTTTCAGGGTCCGGGTTCTTTTGTATGCAACTCGGCTCCACTCATTGTCGACGTCTTGCACCCTCACTTCTTCCTCCTTGGCACTAGTGTCGATCATTGATTGTGCACACTCCGAGAACGAGCGCTCATCAGAGAATCCTTCCTTTCTTCCTGTCTCCTTGGCCAGTTGCACTTTTAGAATTGTGGATAAGAATCCCATTCTACCCTCCACCTCTTCTACGCTAATCGACTCTCTCATCTTCTCCGTTATCTTATTGAAACGGACTACTAACCCCGCAGCATATTGCCCGTTACTTTGTCTTGGGGACTTTGTCTCCCTAAACATTTGGAATATGTCCTCCTCGGGAGTCCATCGTCCTCCTCCGTACGCCTTCTTCAATCTCATCTTAATTAATTCCCACGGGGTTTCTTCATCTGCCTGAATTTGATTCAGTATACTTCTCTTGACCCGACATATCAGGGCCGCCTTCAACGATTCCGCGTCTCTGGGATCTATTAAATTTTCTTCTGCTTTAGCTCCAATTAAAGCTGTGAGACGGTCTCCTCCTTTTAGGAAATGGTTCAGCTCACCCAGTTCCCCAGTGAATCTCTCCAGCTCCGCAACAGCCTTCCTCAGATCCTGGGTATTCATCGCTTTTACCCTCATCAGCGCGAGCGCCGTGGCATGAACTTCTGGCATAGTTCCCACTCTTCTAATATCTGCTCCCTCTACGAGATTCAAGACGGGCTGTCTCAAAATTCCTCCTTCAGTCATCTTCTCTCTTTCGCGTATAGAAGAAAAAAAAACAAAAAAAAATTACGCTCGCACTCGATAACTCTCTTTCTCCACGGTTCCCGGGTTTCGGCACCAGTTAATGTTTATTGAATTACAAACTAAGAAAGGTTGGTAATAAGAACACGTAGAACGTTATAACAAGACTGCTTTATTTAGACCAAGATACCTCTATCTATAGGTATTACCTGTAAACATATACAGATAACATATGTTTGGGGATTAAGGCTGGGCACTAGCGGCGCCTGGACTTAACTGCTAATAATTCAAATAGAATAGGAAACCATCAAAGATTATTAGCACACGTCCGTAATAAACTTGTAGGAAAAGCGAGATCATGTAAAAAATTTTATACTAACATAGACCAATTACTTAACGACATTAAAAAGAAATTTAGAGACACTAAAAGCATCGAGAAAAGCATTTGTGAAATCTATGAAACCAAACCCCATTACAATGAACATCCTTTAACATATATTGACAGACTAATGATCCTACGAGAGGATTTAAGTGCTAGAATCAGAACTAATGACGAATTTACTTTAGAACAAAAAAAAGCAAAAATGGTTGAATACGATTTACAAATAGCTACCCATTGTAAGCGACATTTACACTCAGAATTAAACGCGCCACTTATTCATGTAAAATACGAAACGCTTGAAGATATTGAACAATTTCTAAAAAGGGAAATCGATGAAATTATAGAAAGAATTTACGAAAAACCTCAAAAGCGCGCACCTCAACAATCAAATTATAAAGATAGAAACTTTGACCCTCGTAAACATTATGAAAGATATGAACCAAGACAACAATATCAAAACTAACAACAAAGAAATCCCAACTATCTAGGAAAAAATTATGATCCCAATTTTAAAAAAACATGGGAACAAAGACAAGACCAAATGCAACAAAATGATCAACAAAAATACCAACGTTATACACCAAACTATAACCGAGACAATAACGAGAGACACAACCAATCATGGAAACCTCATGAACAAAGAAAATATTTCAATCCCCAACCAAGACAAGAACAACAAAGAGAGAACCAAACTGTCTCTATGAGAACAGCTAGCAATCGCGTTCACTATACAGAAAACGATAAGGACGAAGAGATCAAACAATTAAAAGAACAAATTAATGAGATATCCCAAAAATTTGAACATTTTTTAGACTTCGGTCGCAATGACAAAGAACCAACCCCCCGAACAGAATATCATTTAAATTACACGGACTCGTTAATAAAAATTAAAGATAAAAAAGACAAAACTCGGCTAATTGACTCCGGAGCTCCTAAAAATTATATTAATCCAAATGCATTAACCGAGGGAACAAAAATCAATCGCGAAGACTTTGTCATTAAAACTCCGACGGGAAAAGCTGAAGGTACACACAGTGGAACAATAGACTTATACCCGCTGTTAGGAATTAGTGGAAAGGTAAAAATGTTAATATATCCATTCAGCAACCGTTTCGATATTCTGTTAGGATACGAAACAATGAAGGAATTAAAAGCCGAAATAAAATGTCATAATGTCGAAATAATAATAAACGGTATTAAATTAAAAGAAAAAAGAGACCAAAAATACTCGGAAAATAAAATGGAAAATAAAACAACAACAGAAAAATTAAAAAACAAATACACTCAAAATAAGGAAGACGAAACTAACTATAGTGATGATGGCATGGACTTTGAAGAAATAGAATCACTCCCAGTAAAAGATAGTCCAGAATATGACACAATAACTATAGATTTAGAGCAACTTATTCCCCAACAAACAGACGAACGGATAATACAAGACGACTTATGTTCTAATGAAGCGACTGCACATTTCCAACGCTTTTCTAATAAGCAAATTTGTGTAGTGAATGACGACAAAATGGTTAATATTGAAAAAAACCAAATAATCATAAAAAAGGAAAAAAGGACTATGAACTTTTCAAAACCGCTTGGAATAACTAGACAAAATAACCAACAAAATAAATCAATAAAAGAACAATATGTTCAAAAACATCATGATGATAAAAGCCTAATAAATGACTTAGTAAAGACAAAAATAAGACTAATCGAATAGAAAAACTAAACCAAAATCGGAAAGACATTCCGACAATTTATAATGAACAATTAATAATAAAAACTACTACCCATGGAAAGCATGATAATTCTTATAAACCAGTAGTAAAATATAGAGATAAAAATGAAATAAAGAAATCGCATGTTAACAAAATTAAACAACCTCGCAAGAAATATCTGACACATCGAAAATATGTTTCACATAGCAATAAAGACACTTGCACTGATTCGGACAATTCTATGGACTGCAAAAACTTCTCTGAAAGTAACCGACCTGACTAACATCAACGGAATGGTACACTACACATTAAACAATGTAAAAGTAATTGAAAAATATATTTAAAACATACCACTTTTATAACATATGCCTATTATAGTCAGAACTAACCAATATACAAAAACCATACTCTACTCTATAATAACTTAACAAACCTACCCTCTGATAGTAGATATGATACATCGACCCAAGAATAAAATTGACCTACCGAGAAATCATAATAGAAGACAAAGACGTGGATTGATAAATGGACTAGGAACGGCTATTAGCTGACTAACTGGTATTATGGACGCTACGGACAAACAACATTATGACAATGTCATAAGTGAAGTTGAACGTAAGAACTTTAATACCAAACATAACATTGAACAGATAGTAAACATGAATAAACAAATAATAGAGACTTTTAAGACGGATATTAAATTAATAAATGAAAATTTTAATAAGGGTAGAGGCAATATGATAAGCATTGGCAAAGAAGTAGCTTTTCAAGATATTTATATAACTTTAACCAACTTATATAACAAACTAAATGACTCAACGCTAAGACATACACAAAAAATGTAACATTAACTCCAAGAAAATCAGAAATATTATAGCTTATGAGCAAAATATATTGTATTACACATGAGGAAATGCTCCATGTATTTATAGACCTGCCACTAGCAGAACTAAATGTAAGAACCTCTTTGCTCATACCAATTCCTGTAAATAAAACTAATCTTTAATTATTCTATTCATATACAAAAAAAAACACTAGTACTAAGAAAAAAATGATAATCTTTATAATATTAATTGTAACTATCTTATGAATAACTATTATTTTACTAACCCTGCTTTACTGCCTAATGAATGTATAAACAAAATATTATATTCTTAGATTCTACAGTTCAATGTAATTATACTCAACATAAACTGTCCAATATTAATTATATTGACGATATAAATTCATATATTATTATTAACAATCGTAAGTCAGACAATTGCAACAAAAATAATACTATTTACTAGCCTCTAATATCCTTTATAATGGTAAAATATCTCAATGTAATTTTATTACATATACTAACCCTAATGTTACATATATTGATGAATTAAATGTATACCTAACTATAAGAACACCTAAATTAGGTAATTGTTATAATAACGGCACTATTTTTCTTCCAGACACTGCTCTGATAATGTACCTAATGTAGATTGTTATAAAGAAATTCCTCCCATTCATAATCATATTGTTGCTCATAAATATCACCAATTATATGATAACTCCTTTAAAATCCAAATCGATAATATAACAACTACACCTCAATCAAATGTAACTCAAGTATAATTAATATCTTTAATAACCAATGAAAATAATTTGTTAGAAATAAATTTTCTGTTCTGTCATAAAGTGCCATAGCTACGGCTACAATTTTTTCATAGGATATTACCATTGCTTGATTTTTTTTTTTTTATCACCTGTAGTAGATAGGGCTTTAGTGGATGCAACAAAATAATAAAAAAACTCGATTTATTGCGACAATGTTAACATATATCGAAATAATGGCTGGAAATATGCCCGACTTCACTATTCCCGTTTGTATGTATTTACTTGAATAGCAGTAAAAAAAATAATTATTGAGTCCATCTGAAATTTTAAAAGTATACTCTACAACACATCACAAAATACCTGATGCTACTTTTGACTTCTCTGTTTCCAACCTTTTTTTTTGTGATTATCACTGCTGTATTATATATATATATATATATATATATATATATATATATATATATATATATATTTGTTTATAACTGTGATATAAACAGCTGATTCTTTTCCCAAATTCAAAAATTTTATTTGTTGAAAAGTACATTTTCTATGGTGATGATTTAGAAAATAATATGAAATAATTTTTGGCCAAAATAGTCTATTCACATATCATTTAGTATAAAAACGTTTAAAGAAACTGGCATTTTCTCTCCGAACGAAGTACAGCATCTCTTGACATATTCCTCAGTTTTCTAGGTCCTTAATTTCGATTACATTTATATTGTAAATTAATGCAAAATGGTGAAAAATTGGGACGGCAACTGAGACATTGATGATGGTCAGGGGGGGGGGGGAATACCTGTATTTCAGAGGTAGAATTGATATCTTATCTTAAATTTTTCAGTGTTCGAGTACATTGAACCACTTGAGTCAACAAATTATTACATTGCCCATTTGAATCAATGACCATTGGTATCATACTTTTTCTCTCGATATGCCAAAGATAAGCCGTTTTTTTTTCGATGCTATAGTTTCATATTTTAAAAGAAATTAAATACGTTGAAAGATAAGGAATAATATTTAAGAGACTCCGAATGAATTTCTTAAATACTTTTTTACGATAAATAAACTAACTTACTTCATTTCAGTTTTTAAATCTTCAACAGTACACTTCTAAGTTTCTATAATAGTGATAGAAAATAACTTATTAAAATCAGCTAGAATTTTACTTAAATCATATTAAAAAAAAACTCGGTTATTTGGGTACTCGAACGATCATCAGGGGTGGAAAGTTTAACTAGAAATTTAGACGTGGTAGACAGTTTAAAAAAAAGGTACAGAAAGATTTCATTTTATTCTCGAAGAAAACTGTGCCAAACCCATGAAGGGTTCGCAAATATGAACGATGACAGAGGATTGTGATTGATTTTCGCTGTCTGTGACGCATGGAAAAGATTAAGAAACATAAAGATTCAAATTGGAGAGCAAACCCGACAAAAATTGAAACAGGTCTTGAGATACAAAGAGCTCTCTAATGATGAAACAGTAAGACACTCATTTGTGAAGTGAGCACTTCTCAAAGCAATATTTTGAATATTTGGAATTAATTTGACTTTAGAAAACGTGACTACACATCAAGCGCTAGAGGCAGTTGACAAGCTTTTAAAATATTTTGAAGATCCAAATTCTGAACATGGAAAAAGAATAGCTTTAAAAAGCATAATAACAGCGGTTAGAAATATCAAATCTGAGAGTAAAAAACAAAAACTGATAACAGGCTACAGTATATTTTACTTGCATACATATTGTTTTTTATATATGTATGTACATATGTACTTTTTGAAAATAAAATTATATTTGTGAGTTGAAGATTGGATTTATTGTTTATTTACATCAAAGTTAGCTTATGAAAGCGTGTTTTGTTTATCATCCGAGATTACTCTCCCAGTCGTTATCCCAGATAATGGAGCTTGTACCGTAACATATTTTCTGTGGCTGTCAAATTACAATTTTTTTCGAATTTATTTGATATTGAATTATATTAATACTTATAGAAGTGGTCAGCCATGTGTTAGCTCAATTGGTTTCGATCAATCCTATCGATAATTAAGTATTGTTAACCAAATCCTTGGAATCGGTAGGTAAAGCTCGATTGAAGCTTAACATAGACTGTCAATGTGGGAGAGAGGCCTTAAACCTTAAACCTTAAAGTAAGGCCTTAAACCTGCTTCATACTTTTTAGGAAAATTGAGTTCTTTTTAAGTTTTCTAAAACAATAAAAAAGGCTATGCAAGTAATCCAGCCAGAGAAAGTTGCCTTAGTGCTTTATAACGGTATTTTTTCACTTTTTTTTTCCTCTGGGCGAATCAACTTTACAGGTTAAGGAAAATATAAATACATAGAATTCGATCTACAGCAATTACAGGTATATACATACTTCCAGCTCAGCGACCTGGAACAGTTTCCGGCTCCCACGAATTCGGTAGTAATAAATGTTTTTGTTTTTTTTTAATAAAATTTGTTTTATTGACGAAATGATAGGCAGCACATTTCATTATGATCTGATTTTTTCGTCGTGGAACGTTACGGATTTAATCGAGACAGAAGCGACTTAATAACTTGTGTATGACCGCTGTTGGGCCGATTCTAATCAAATATTGATGCTACAATCTAAGTATTTACTTATTGCCTTATAAAAGGCAGATTGTAATTATTGCACAATAAAGGAATTAACAATAAAAAAAACAAAAAAAAACAATAACAATCTAAGTATGAAAGTGACTAGAAATACTAGAAGAGTCCCCCGGCTATTAATGACCTCTGACGTGCCTGATGAATTATTACCTTAGATTTATACTCCGGATCCCCAGGGACGGTTGCATATCGAGACCGAGTTGATATGACTGTGCCCTTTCACCCAATATTACTCGTACATTGAAAATCTCTTGAGTACTATCATGACTAAAAAAGCCTTCTTACCTTCACAACTTCCTATTACCCTAAACCAACCTGTATTTCTCACCCTCTAAAAATCTGATTCCTTTGACCGTTCTTTTATTAAGCGAACCGCGAACCTTTGCAAATCTATTTCTATCAATATTCGTCATGTGCGAAATCTCCCAATGTTTAAAACTAGACTTCACCAGTTCTTATACCTCATATAATAATTACCTCCACTAATTAGCTAATAGACTAAACTGATGTTTATTTTAATTTTTATGAAGGACGGTGGGTGATTGCCTCTAGAACCCATTCCCCAACTTGTGGAGTTCCTCAAGGAGCGGTTTTGTCTTTGGTACACTTGGACATGTATACGTCTGACATTGTTGGGGCAAACTACAAGAAAGGTACAGTGATGGCTTTTAAAGACGACATCGCGGTTTACAGCAGCAGCATTAGTGCACAAAGAGCTCTTACAGCTCAGTTTGTAACGTAATCAGTGACAGATTGGATAAGTTAAAGATCAGTGTCAGTCAGACCGACTGCGTATCTTTTCCCTCCAGAAGGGGAAAAAAGCCTTGCCAAAATCCTATACTATAGGCGGGCAAGAGAGCTAACCGGTTTCTGAATGTCCAATCTAGGTATTAATATGAATAGGCATCTCCATTTCTCTACTCTTTTTATTAACAAAATAGAAAAAGTACGAAACAGGTCTTACCGGATTTACCACTCGCTAACTTCACCAAACTTGTCACTTCGTCTCAAACTGATGATCTATAAATGTGTCCTCCGGCCAGCTCTGCTGTACGGTGCCCCGCTATTTACCCACTTGACTGACAATACAGCCAAATGTCTCCAACATTTCCAGAATGGGATCATGCGAAAAGTGGTCCGACATACCTCCCTCGAGGGGTTAAAGAACGCAGACCTACACCCGTTGCTTGATGTGCCGTCGGTGGGTGAGTTCATCCACCGGAGAAACATCAAGTTTTTTAACTCGTTGCAACAACTGACAACGTTATGACCCCACCACGCATTCCGCATCGATGGCAAGAGATTGTTGGAGTTAAGATTAGGTTAAGATTTTGCTAGTTAGATGTAAGTTTTAAGTCTACGATTCGTAAGGTGAGCCCCATCACTTTTGAACATGTTTAGAAAATCAATGTATTACACTTTTGTAACACTCACAATTCGCAATGTGAAATTATTAAAAATAGTATACAATGTAGCCGAGCTGCAGGACATATGACCTACTGTAAAAAGGTTCATTTATTTAGCATATAGCGATTTCAATAATTTATAATAACAAGGGGATATGAAGAAGATAAAAAAATATTTAAAATTTATTTTTGTTTTTTTCCTTTTGATGTACTATTTATATTTTCTTAGCCGGAATTCGATCAATTTATACTATATATTTGTTTTATGGCGCGGGACATGTTGCTAGGTAAAGCAAAACTTGCCGATTCTGCATAAGGTAAATACTGTGTACTAAGTGAGTTAGTGTGCCATTTTATCCGAAGCAGCCAAGTGTCACTGAGTGGTGCAAGAGGCATAGTGAGGAGTGATAGTCAGATAGGCCGAGGTTTGTGGGTCAGAAGCCGTACGGTACCTGGGCCCACAATCTTGTACGGCTTGTACTGTACTCCCCTTGGATTTCGTCTGTCAGTATGCAGTATAGCTGTCCTAAAAACTGCTCAATCCGTCTGAAATTTTATATTTATATTTAACAACATTCTGCTGGACTGTGCTGGTTAGTTTTTGCTTCAGGTACAGTTTCGGCGACTTTCAAAGAAAGATTTCAATAATTCAGTACTCATAAACTATTTCAAATTTTATATTTTCCCTATGGCTGTACACAAACCATTAGCGACGTTAAAGCAAAAATAATTTCCAACATCGACAGACAGACAGAATCAAAGAACGGAAACGATCATAAAATACGAAAACAGAGCATAAATGTATTTTGACGGAAAAAATCGATGCATATAAAAAAAAATGATGGTTTCAGAAAATAAGGCAAAACTCATAAATAAACTGAAATATTTCCATGAAAACTACCAATGTAAAAAAAAATCTATGTTTTGGGAAATTAGACTTAGTGAACAAAATTATATCTTAGCACCGAGGTAGACCTATTTATCATAATTTAATTAAAACAAGGTTTATTTCCATTGCTTATTAGTGATAAAATATAGGCCTATAGAAAAACTGGTTACCTATACTTCGTAAACTACTGAAAAAGATAATTGCTGGTTTACAATTTATGCCATTAAATAAAATGGAACTATTTATAAAATTTATTTAATGTTAGTTTGTTAAAACATTACTTAGGACTGAGAAATAAATTCGTGAGGTGGAAAAAACAACACACAGTACCCAACTCAAAACCGACTCTCCAACTCCAATGTATAAATCATCGATGCTTTGTTGAAAGAAATATTCTGTCAATACCTGTTCAATGTCCGACGCGGAATGTCAATCCATCATTAATTTATCAAAATTAACGCTACAAAAATAAATATACTAAAATCATCGATGCAGCAGAAACATCGGTAGTTTTCCATCTATGTAGATAACATTGATCATCGATATGAAAACATCAATAATCGATATGAAAACATGAAACATCGATGCTCAACCTTATAAGGCATACTAGACTGTCCCATATGAACTTTCTTCTGATTCTTGACAGACCACCCTGATAATGCACCATTGACCGTTCACCACATGATCGTTGAGTGCCGTAAGTTGCCTTCTACTAAATCAAAACCGAGGTCTAATCAATATCAACAAAGGCCTCACCATACAACAATGATAAATTGAAAGATTTCGCTGTAAGATTAAACATTTTTCCTCTTCATATCCCCTTGTTATTAAAAACTATGGAAATCAGTAAAGATTCGACATAAATGAATCTATTTACAGCAGGTCATTATATGTCCTGTAGCTTGGCTACATTTTATACAATTTTTAATTATTTTACATTGCGATTTGTGATAGTTACAAAAGTGTAATGTACATTATATATTCATTGTCTAAACATGATTAAAAGTAAACTGGCTCAACTCATGAATTCTAGACTTAAAACTAACTTACATCTAACAAACAAAATCTTAACCTATTTTTTTCGGACAGTCTGTTGCCATCGATGGTCGGTCATAGTGTTTTTAGGTGCTGCAACGAGTCAAATAAACCTCTTGAGAGAGGTATGTCTGACCAGTTTTCTCATTCCCATTCTGAAAATGCTGGAGACTTTTAGCTGTATTGTCAGTCAAGTGGGTAAATAGCGGAGCACCATACAGCGCAGAGCTGGCTGGAGGACACATTTATAGATCATCGGTTTGAGACGAAGCGACAAGTTGGGTGAAGTTAGCAAGTGGTAAAGCCGGTAAGACCTTCTCATTAGAAAATTAAACATCGAAACGCCAAATGGTTACATAATCCGAAAACCAATACAATTTGACGACCAATACAATTTCGAACAAATATATTTACTTTAACTGTGGATAATTATATCATATATTTGCAACTCTCATAGATTACAAAACAAATTATATTTCTATGCAATAAACAATAATTAATTTTTGAGAGGTAGTTAAAAATATAAATACATGTAAATCTATATATATATATATATACTTATTTATTGCGTGATAAACCACCTACAAAACGAAAAAATGCAAATAGCTAAATTTGTTTGGAGAGAAAAATATTTATAGAGAATTAAAAACAAACATATATCTACAACGTATGGAAGAATTATAAATACACATTAATTTTCTTATTGTTTTAACAATGATGATCAGTTTGAAGGAAAATCGAAAATGGAAAACCTCTATCGACATACAGTAAAAGACTATACAGTTGGCTTGCAATAAATGTGAGAACATATCGTTTTTATGCAACTTTTTCGTTGTCTCCTATTTTCTTAATTAGACGGTTTGCTGAGTACGGACATTTCCGAATGAATATAAATGATAAATGTTTAATATATGTATCCTATAGTTGTCATTAAATAATTCTTGGTTTGTATCTGTAATTATAGTGTAGTAGTATATGTCGTATGGACTATTCTGAAGAGCAGTTTTGGAGGAGTTGAATTTTGTAGCTAAAATATTGATTAAATTAAATTGACCTAGTGGCCCAGACAGGAGCCATATTTAGTCGGTAGGTGTCTATCGAGTGACAATGTCACCATTTCTTTTCATTCACCAACAGCGAAAGTAATCCTCAATGGGACACTGCCTTCCCGATACAGACAACAATGGAAGAATATCCGTTTGAATATTTATGAGGCATCTCCAGTGTCGTGGGAGTTGGGTCATTTTCCTTTCAACTATTTAGTGGGTCATCGCTATAGTGCCCTACGCCACTAATTTCATAAATACCATGTCGCCATTTTCTTTTCTTTTTTTTGTCTCAAAACCAGATGCCATTACGAGACACCTATTTGAAGACAACGTGAGTGTAATTAATTGGTATCTATTAAAAAAAATTTGATTAAATTACAGGATTAATTAAAAATATGTCAGGAAATCATTAGTTATGTGATCGCACTTGACTGATTCATTTTTTGTTTCCATTTAATCAAAGATGACAGATTAATTTAAGGATCCGTAGCCACTCTTCATCGTTAGTAAGAAAAAGAAATAAAGATGTCTACAGTCGGGTTTTTTTACATGATAGCTTTCGGTGAAAAATATAAAATCCTTGATACTGGGCCCAACAGTCATGTTTCATTCTAATGAAGTCCAACAATCTCACAAATTCCATGCTGAAAAGAAAAAGCACTCCATTTATGACATGAGTGACTTCTTTTGACAAGACAATTTCCAGTTTGTAAGAGAGTCAAGAGCTACGTCGTCTTTGAACACAGAGAGGGAAAAGTCACTATTTCAAATTGTAGATGGCTCCCGACCAATGTGGGCTCAGGCCGAAGAGCCCTTTTCCGCGTTTAATATATTTTTTATAATTACAGCTATTTATTTAAAACCAAGCCTAATGAACACAATCTCATGTGTATTGCGATGTATCTCTCAAACTTCGGAACAATCTGACAAAATCATTGCTGAAGAAAAGTTCATTTATGACTCCGATAAGTGTTTGCCAAGAAAAGTTCCACTGTAGCAGGTCTTTGGTTCGGCTTTCGAAGCACAATTTCAAAGAAAGTTCATGAATTCTCCGAATAAGTCCGGGGTCATCTGACTAAGCATATCATTGTTCACTCTGTTGGAGTCTTTATGGAATATACATGTATGTATGTAAGACAATTATTGAAGGTGGGGTGAATAAACTGAAATCAATTTCTCTGTAAACAAAGAAAGCAATTTTATTCACTATATTTTATATTATAACAATTATATACACAATCTTACCTGTAAACAAAGAAACGACAATTACAGTTTATAATTATCACTTCTCAATTCACACTCTAATTACAACTTTAGTTACTTAATATAACCTTTCTCTATCCTCTCACGTTTTAGAATATTACCGATAGCTCCATCTAGTGGTGATCAGTAGAATGACGGGCGAAGTAGAAAAGAGTCGCAAATTCAAATTTGCATCAAAAGTATACTTTCTTTATGTGAGTTGCCAAAACTTACTATATGCTATTATTTTTGGTTATTCGTCTTCTTTTCTTTTTTTTTTAAGTTTTGCCATTATATTGCTTCAAGTATTTTCTGTGATTAAGCAAAACAATTGAAATTGGGCAACTAGTCATTGTTAATAAAAATAGATAAATTTTTTCTCTCACATGTATATAAACATAAAAATAAATTTGCAATAATGTTACAACAAACTAGTTTAATTGGCCTAAGGAGTTGTCTCGTATCTGTTTGAAAGTAGAACCTCTCCAATCGGGCTTGGAAAATTGGTTCGTAAGTTAACCTTTAAATCTAGCCATTACCAATTTTTTATCCCCGTATAATCTTATCGTAATTCATCAGTTTTATTATGTTAGTATTTTCTATTAATTAATTATTAATTTTCCTTTTTTAGTATATCCCGGAAATCTTTCACGTTCTTCTCTCCCCCCTTTTTTTTTTTTTGTTTTTCTAAGCTCTCTAGTTAGAATTTTAGGATGAGGGAGAAATATAAAATATTTAGGGTGATCGGATCCTTATACTAGGAGGACCTGCTTGAAGGTGGTGTGAGAGGAGTAAGGAGTGTGGGAATCCTCGGTGGAGGTTGATTTTTACGGTACAGTAGTGAGAGTCCACTGGTGGTTGGGCCTAGAGTCTTCTCTAGGCATGTAGTGCAGTCGTAGTTAGTCTGATATCAGTGAGGGTGCCCCTTAGAGGCTTGTTGTTGGTCCCTCCCCCTGGTAATAATTCTTATATTATAGGAGAACTATTGTGACAATTGTTAGCAAATGTAATGTGCAAGTTCATTGAAATAAACACCTTAAAAGTCCATTATTATTTATAAGGTAATTTATGTTACACTTTTTTTGAGAGCTAGAGGTATTTATTTTGACCTTTGTTTCACAGAACAAAGTGGTTTTATTTTTCATTTCATTTTATCCATTCATTTGTTTATTACTCAAATTGGACGCATATGTTTTTCGAACACAGATAGTCGCATGTATCCCATAGGTGCATAGTCAGTTTTTCTGTTTTGTTTTTTTCAGCCAACAAAAACATTAAACAATAACACAACGGTAACTTGTTACTAAGCATTTAACATAATGTTAAAGAACATAATAAACGCAAAATAATTTAGTCACTGTGTGTTTAGGTAGATCCTGAAATAAAAATAATTACTAAAAAAACTTAGATTGCCTGTATAACAAGTAGAAAAGAAAAAAAAGAAAATTATGTTTTCTTAGAGAATCAGCAAAGAATTATAGATAGACAATAAAATGGATAAAAATGAAAATATGACTAAATTGTAATAACAGATAAACTGACCCAGAAGAAAATTAGCTAGAGGTATAAAAACCAATTCACCGACCCGAATGGCCGGAGTGAAATTACCTCCCCACGGCCATTTGGTCAATAACCAAGGAGACACTTGCCGAAGCGGAATCTAGGGAAGCTCCCCCCAGGCACATCCTGGAGTGGGGAAGAAGAAAAATGTTTATTTACACACCTGTCAGAAACATAGGGTCAGTAACCGATTGATTATAAATACGATGCATTTAAACTGTCATATGTTCGACTCCCGGATATGGGAAATGTTGTGTAAAGTTATTGCATAAAGTTAAGGAACTGAGGTCAGAGAGTCAAAGGCCAACTGGCAGCGTACCATAAACCCCTCTTGTGGATGTTGGCCGACCGAAGGCAAGGATACACCATCTGTTGCAGGTTGTCATATGAGCGCTAGGGCGAACCTAGTTGCTAAATTACCCATTTTCAGGGGGTGTGAAAAAGCATATATGATCACATAGGGCCATAAAGAAAAAAGCCAAAAGCCTTCTGTTGAAGAGAGATAGATACGGTCCAAGACGAGAACATATATACGTCAGGGTGAGACAGTGGAGAGGACCTGCTGATCAGAGCTGATGCAGGGATGACTCAGGTGGTAAGTTTCTGTCCGGAGCTGTTCTGCTGCTTCCAGACGAGACCTCTGAGACACTGAAGTTTTGACTTAGACCATGAAGCCATCGATGTGTTTCAGTAAGAGATAATTGTCATAGTTTAAACTAGTAAGATATCTGTAATCTTCATATCCTTCAAAATGTATATATTCTTTAAGTCAAATGTTTTTAAAACATTCGTAATAAAATTTAGTTTACAAATTTCAATTTTATATAAATGAATCCCTTCCATTTTGATCGCAACGATAATCTATTGAGGTAAGTTACTTTGGGTTTAGAATTAATTGGGACCGATAGTAAGTAAATTGTTCATTTGTGTGAAGTGTAATTTTGTACAACTTTGCGGTTATGGAATACGCTCAGGATTTGACGAATCAAATCTGTCAGAAGTTGAATAGTTAGATGGGCTCCTTAAAACTTAAATATTATGATTATTGAACTAGAGCTTAACAGCGTGGTGGTTGTGGGTAACACAAGTAAATAGATAATCGTGTATATGTATCCTTAGATACATCCTTTATATATTGCCTTACAGTTCTAGGTATTCGGACACAGTTATGTATCAGATATATTAGTGTATCGGTACATGAAAAGAAAGCACGTCATTCGCCGAACCTTGCAAAACCACGAGACCAGACGACATGTATGTCCTGTTTGATCGAAGACACAATTAGCACGGATGACTTGGCAGGCATGGACATTGGATCATTTCCATTCCGTAGCATCATCGGTATGGGCCTTCGGTGGTAGAAAGTCGGACTCAAAAGTGTCACCAATCCCTCCACGACTGCGAATAGTTATTTTAATATGCATACTACCGCCTTATTTATTTATTATAAACCAGGACGGGGATTTCTACAATGGCCGACAATGGAACTAGTAATATCAATGTATGATAAGAGACTTTAAAACAGGCATGAGTATTGTCTGCCTGTCTCTTCTACGAAAGTGGTAGTAAGCATGATTCGAGCTATCTCAAATTTAAAAAGTATGCTTCACTAAACATCAAAATATGCTGAATAGTTTGTGTTTAAACTATGAAACTTTTAAAGACATTTTAGTCCTCCCGACAAGGCAATATATATTAATGAAATATAGCTTTTAGAATATTTAATAATAATTAATCTTGGTTTCATTTGCCTTGGATATGTTTAGTAATACATGATAAAAACAACTTTATTATGATAAAATAATTATTACTGTAATTATTACAGTCTGCATCATTGGGAAATAAGTAATTGTGAGAAATGATCTCATTCATACCATATTTACAATTTCATTTACTCGCTCATTCATACAGTATTTACAAACAGCCCAGAGACCACCCAAGTCCACATGGTTGTCACCTCCCTCGCGTGCAAAAGAGGAAGCGGAGTATTGGGAAGTCCCCCACGCTCCTCCGTCAGCCGCGGCACCGGATAAGAGCCAGCGGAGGCTGACCAAGAGTGCGGTAGCCACAGACGCTCAGGACATGATTGGAGAAACTGACCATTGCCAGGACTCCCACCGTTACGTATTTATAGTAGGTTATGAGGCCACTGCCGTTTCAGTCTCCGAGGCGGATTATAGGGCTGAGTGGTGCAGTGCAATGACTGTGTTAGGGGATTAGGGTGGTTGGATAGGTTACTATGGAATTTTATGAACTTGTAAGGGATGCCTTCAAGAATGTAAGGTATATTAATAGGCTTGGCAAGGATTCATTTATTTATTTGACATTATTAGCCATTTTCAGAAAGCTGTTTTGTCATTGTACCCCTAGAACCGAACCTCAGCCCGCTAACATCCCATGTTATGATTATAGTTTAACAATTTCAATTTTTAAAAATACATAGCAATCATTGAGTTCAAATCCTTCTTTAATATTATTTTATGTTATTGGTATTTTTTATTGAATTGTTTCCGAGCACTATCTCTGCTTTCATTCGAAAAATTGATGCAATGTATCTTACATTTTAAAAGGTAATATGCTGATTAGTTGGTTTGTTAAAATAAAGTGGCAATAATGGAAAAATAATTATAACTAAATATTTACGTTTAATTAAATTCCTTACACAAGCTAGTCAGGACCTTGGAAGGGCATTTGTCCTTAAGGGTATGAGCACTGAACTAATCGACATTCCGGAGTATTAAGAATATTTCACATATATCATGTTATACGAACAGGTGACGATTAAACTAACAAATAAGCCACCCGAGAAACACCGAGATGCCGACGTCTTGACATAACAAGGAGAACTTCCTAGTAGGGGGGGGGGACGCCCTTAACTTTGACAGTTTAGTAAAAAGGAGATTATGGCAGTCTTTAGGAAACCAAGATATGACTACACTATTGAAATTGTGGAAATATGGCCACCCACAAACAAATCTATCCAGCGTTTTCAAAGAAAGGTGCAGAATCTTGGCCCGGAATAAAGAGGCAGGAATCCGAAATGAAGTTTCTCCAAAGAGTATTGGCAAGAATATATTTATAGAGTGAGGAATACTAGAGTGGTAGAGGTGATAAATCAGGATTTAATATAATTCAGAGTATTGAATGGTCGGGTCACAGTCAACAGGTTACCAAAGAATGAATGGACATCACAGAGCTGAAGCAGCGTTATTCGAATGATTTGTTTATTTGAATATCGAATAAATTTTTATCCGTTATGCCTTATTCGGTTGCTTCTTTACAATTGGTTTATTCGTTATTGGGCAGATAATCTGTCGCATCCGTTATTTTTCAATCGTTATCCCTTATTTTAAATAGTTATCTTTTTGTAAGGGAAACTAGTGTGAACAATTTTCCGACGTTTCATCCGCGACCGGTCGATGGATTTTTGCGGTTCAAGCGATTTTCCGACTATTTAGAGGTAGGCTAAAATGAACGAGGTATAAGAGGAAAAGCGAATAAAAAGTTTGTAGAGGGGGAGTGGGTATCAACAGAGGTGTTGGCACCCCAAAAGCACGGGTGGAAGTGGCTCGAGAAGTAAGGAAAATCCATTAAAAAAATGAAAATTTCTAGGAAAGACAATATAAATCCATATATATATTTATATTAATAGGATATATAATTTATACGTCAAAAACGTGCCAGGGCCCGCATACATAAGTATACACGTAATTAATTATTCGATTTTTAGTCGAACAAATAGAATAAAGAATGAATAATCGAATAATTTAATTCGCTATTTGGAATAAAAAATAAACAAATTATTCGTTATTCGTTGCTCAAAAAACTAAACCATTCGTTATCTATTCGTTTGTTGAGAAAAAAAAATTGCGAACACTGAGCGATTGGCAGAGGTCAGATACGTATAGAGGAAGCTGATATTGGCTCTTTAAGGTGGCAATTGTGATGCTAAAGAATAGAAATAGGATAAACATGTAAATATAATCTACTGTCATGTATACATAGGATTTTTTCTTGTAATCTTGTTTATGACCTTAACTGAAAGGTAGCCTTCATACCGGGTCCCTTAACTAGGTAAGACTTTACCTTAGGTTGTCTTAATAACCTTAACTAGTAGTCTCGTTAATTACGGCTATTCGTTAGCTCTAAAGCATCAAAGGCGAGAATAGGGTCTGTGAAAACATTGCTACATCTCTCGATCGTTAATACGGTTTTATGCTTCAATAGATACACTTATTAATTTATAAGTTATAAATCAATAAAAATCTTTTCAAAATACGCTTAATATTTGGAGATAATCACATTTTTAACGAAACAATTTTATTCTGACTAACAACAACTTCTTTAAACATTAACTGTCATTTTCCTGTAGTCTAGCCGTTAAGTGCAAATTTATAATTATGAAGTTTCAAGTCTCTATGTCAAGGTTTAACTTAAAATCAACGAAGTAGGCTGATAGACAGAAACTACTTTAGCAAGTTAGCATTCAGACAATAATGTGACATATCACATGGAAATATGTGTGATATGTCAGACCTACATACATAAACATGGGTTTGACTGACGTGCAGTTTATCATGATCATTTCAATGCATACATACTTAAGAGTGCCGGTAAATTTGAAACTGCAAATTGGTTCCAATAAAACTTTACATGTCAAAAGTCTATTTCGGTAAAAAAAAAAAATCACTTCGTCATAACTAACCTTTCAGTAAAAGCCCTAAATACATTTGATTCCCTCATCTGTGGCCAAAGAAACAAGCCTTGACATTATAAAATAAATTGGCCCTTTTATGATACATCACGAGCTAGGACGTGAGCACGCTAAAAGCGTAATTTGTGAAATCGCTATCAAGTGTGTGAAATTTCCTTTAACAGTTCAGGCACTATCAACTTAATTTATTATTATTTACGATTTAATATATATATATATATATAGGATATAATAAATCATAGGAGGCTTTCAAATATAAGGTTACTTTTGTATTTTGTTCTATTCTATATTATTACTTAATTGTAGCGATCTCGATTAGAAGATTCCCTGTCGATTGTATATTTTTTTAATCGTTGATCATTTATTGTGCTGTTGAACTATGGGCCCCGCATAGTCGACTTGAACGCCACAAAATTATGAGAACACAGAATAAATTCCTAAGAATAATAACAAGTTCATCTGGGCGTACTACCATCTCCAGACTACACAATACAACTGACATTACTACTGAACATTTAGTTAAAAGATGTGAATAATGTTTCAACTAGGAAGAAGCTAAATAAAGACATTTCTTTTATTTTTAAAGAACAATTAGTATTTTTTCTTTTCCTACGTATAAATTAGTGGATATTTTAGTGTTATTCGTATTAATTGTATTAGTTTAGTTTTAGTTGTTCTAGCGTCTGACAACCATATGCAATGAAACAATGAAAAATAAAGTGAAGGCATTTTCATAAAAAAAAATAAAAAATATACGCTGTAGTTTGATTGGAATAAATGAGTACCGGATCCTTCTCCACATACAGACAGACATCTGTAGCAGACAGAGGCTATCAGCCGTTAGGCCAATGCCCCATCACTAATGCTTGGTCGTGCGTGCCCTGGCTACCTGGTCCGCCCTCCCTCTGGCGACAGTTCTCACACTGGCCACTCCATCCATGACTGAACCTACATCTTCCCAGTTTGGGGTCAGGGAGACTCTTCTGCAATAGCAGTCACACCTTAGACGAAATCCCATTCGAAAGAGTGACCATCCGATAAATAAGGCCACGAGGCTCACATCCAAATTAGTATCCATCAGTCATAGTACTGGTGAAAGAGATCAAAAGGAAGTTTTGAAAATAATTATAGTTGATATTCGAAAATATGTTGCACATTATCAATCATGTATGTCATGGATGAAGATTCTATCAATGATTTTGTCTGATTATTGCGAAGTTTGAGAGATACATCGCACAACACATGAGATTGTGTTCATTTGGCTTGGTTTTAAATAAATAGCTGTAAGTATGGAAAATATATTAAACGCGAAAAAAATCTATCTATTCGTTCTGAGCATTATTGTGTCATTATTATTATCCCTGGGATCAAGGACGTAGGATTTTAAACATATTAACAAAAAATAATTTTATGTGAGCATCTGTAATATGTCATATTAAATGTATTTGTTGAAAAGTCAATTTTAGTGATCTTGATGGTGTAACACATACAAACACTTGTAAATAGCTGAAATATTGATTAAAACCGACTATTATTTCACTAAATTAATATAAAACTTAATTGGTTTCATTGGTTATTTTGTACGCTGCAAGGTAAAGACGACTGGTCATAACAGAGACGGACGGGCGTTCGATATGCCTCATTCATTTAGCGACTGATTGCACATCGATTGACGCACTTATCAATTAGCGGTAGCCAATCGTTCGTGAACGTCTGCTCATTATGCCTCTTTTAAAGGCCATGCTAAGCTTCAGTAATCCGCCTTTTTTAAATGCAATTGTCCATAACCGCTTCCCACGTCTCATACTGTCCAATACCTATGCTTTTATTTGAGTAACAAACTGACTTGAAACCCTCACACAAGACTTAAGAGACAAAAGATAAAAAGGAACTTTTGGATAGTTATGCTTACACTAGAAAACAAACAGTTTCTAAAGGAAATTTGGACTTCCGTATTAGAACCGTAGTCTACAGCGTTCGAACATGTAAAGAATCCGAAGCAGCATGATATCTAAGAAATACTTATAAAATATTGTTCTGTACTAATTATAGATGGAGAGGTAAAAAAGAAAGGTTTAATTGGACAAAAAGTTGCCTAATGTGACGTCAGAAGATATCGACTGTGAGTGTGAGAAGTATCAACTGCATACTTAGCGAACTTGTGCTCGTTATATTGAATTGAATTACAAATAGCCAATTCCCATAGTCAAATCATGTCATTGCGCATGTATTTGTTGTGTAATTGCAATTCTTATTCTGTGATTTGCCTGACCCTGTGTGCAGACATGAAATAGCTGCCTGCTGTACACCAGCGATGGACCATGCAAAAGTACGAACTGTGAATACTGCTTCCAATGCTGTCTTGGTGATCTCACTGCAGCAGCTAGTGGAGGGTCAGGTCTCCCACAGGCTACCCACCCAAGGGTCACGACCTACTTATGGAGTCAATCCTTTTTCCAGTAATAATAATCTGAGGTTTAGCTATTTTTCCCAGCTGTACAGGGAGGTGGCAAAACTCTCCATAAGACGAATTACTGATAACCTCAAAGCACGTTTGATGGCACTGCTGAGCACGTTCAGAAAGAACGTTCCGGAAGAGTAACATCGTGGACTGACGCAGAGACACGGAAGAAAGGCTGTATGAGATACACGGTCTGCAACTTCGTCAGACTTCTTGTTGAAGCGATTTAAGTCGAAAAGTTACACACCATGATTGCACCCCCTCGATGAAGAAATTTCATTTGAAAGAATTGAGTTTTGCAAGTATTATTTGGTCAAATGTGAACAAGAAATAGATTTTCAATTCGATTAACCTACATTCAAATTAAATAGTAAAATTAAGCCGTCATCTTAAGTAGCACTTAAAAATTTTCGTTCTTCAAAATGTAGTCTGCAAAAAAAAAAAAAAAAAAAATCAGCGTTTGCATAAACCGATAACTTGCGCTAACATTTCCCTACGACATATTGTCGTGCTTGACCCATCCACATCTTTTATATAACTAAACTCCCAACTCGTATGTGCAGAAAAAAAATTATAATCGGATTTTAAATTTTAATAATTTAGGGGCAAGGCTGAACCTCATCACCGATACCAGAGTGTTATTTCTTACAACTATAACATAAACCATTTACTCATTTCTCTGGTACCATTTCTTACTATTTATAAATTAACTAACGATAATTCAAAAAGTGTCATTTTTGCTAATGAAAAGTAGTGACAAAGTGCTGTAACCACAACAGCTTAGAAATTTCATAATAGAATTGTAAGATAACTTTTATTTTTTTTAGAAAACTTTGGTTTGATAAAAAATAAAAATAAATAAATAAAGAGTATATAAATTACACCACTGAATATTATTTCTATTTTTGCCTAAATTGAGAGCACAGTTAAAAGGAAGAACCCATGCTTTAAGCAGATAAATATTTATGGTCCTAATGTCTGACAACCGTAAAAAAACTTTATCTATATTTCAGGATACCTGGAAATAGGCTGCTTGTGTATTGCTTGAAATTAAACCAAGATAAAATGAAAAAAAAAAGCCGAGCTCTTTTTGTTATTTTTTTTCTGAAGTTTAGAATTAGAGGTGGTTGTGCTGACAGACCAAGCTTGGGTAAGCACCGATTGGGATGACGCCAAAGCAATCACAAGTGAATACCCGCTACAGAATAGGACATACTAGGGTGTGAGTGTATCTTCTGACAGACCAAGTTGCGACATCATTGCTGAGTGGCGCAAATCACGAACTGATCGATACAAGACTCGGAGGAGCTTCTACCTAATGCCACGTCCAATAAGGCATCTTTTGACAATAAGTAATCCACACATTTTTTAACTTTCTTTTATAACCTCTTTATTGTGCTAAAATTACAATCTGCCTTATTAGGCAATAAATAATTGAGATAAATGTTCTCATTTATGCTATATTTACAATTCATCATTCACCCGCTGATTCATTCAGTATTTACAAACAGCCCAGAGGCCTCCCAAATTCACATGGTGGCCATCTCCCTCGCATGCGAAAGCGGAAGCGGAGTCTTGGGAAGCCCCCCCACGTTCCTTCGTCAGCCACGTCACCGGATAGCCAGTGGAGGCTGACGAAGAGCGCGAGAGCCACATACGCTCAGGACATGATTGGAGAAACCGGCCATTGCCAGGACTCCCACTATCACACATTTATAGCAAGTCACGAGGTTTTTAACTTAGTAAAGAATCTATTTTCAAAGGACTAGGTGCTTTACATTTTTGTTTCATAAAAAATACCGAGTGGTTTTTCCTTTCCACACTATTATTTTATGTCTTAATTTATCCTTATAGGTATACCAAATGGAATGTCTAGAGATATTTTGTTAGGACAAACCAGAGGCTGTGAGAGAAATAATGATGTAATTCAATTAACGAGTGTCACTCATCCAGTTATAAATACTAAGAGTGTACATATCACAAATGTATGTAACAACTGATTTTGGTTGATACATACAGACTGTATGTTCACTGTGGCACTCCTATGATGGACAGTAGCTCGAACTGTTCGGTATTATTCGGGCTACCACACAGTAACATACAAACTTGATGCAGCTTGACCTTTTGTAATTGTGTCCGTTATAGGAGGCGGTCTCTTGCATACCAAGCAGTTTTCTCTGGGTCTCTTAAGCACACCCAGGGCATAGCTTCATATAATCTAGACCCTATTTTAGTATTATGTATTAAAATGAAATAATATAGAAACAATAGAATCTCCTGTTGTCTATAACTTGTGCTGTTAATCTGATAAATTCTGGAATATAAAAAATAAATAAATTAATGTCCATTAACGATATTGAGCTCCCGATCAATTTACAGAAGACCATGTGCACTCTACTTGCGAACTTGGACATTGAAGTATTTACTAGCTACATAAGGCACAGATTTGAGATATGAAAACTTTATTCACAATTCAATTGACATTACATTTTCCTTGTAACATGGTATCTTTCCTGGGTTATTGCATTGGATGTAACTTAACGTAACGTAAAAGCTTATTTACTATATAATACAAATAAAATTATAATGTTTAACGTAATAGTGATGAAGTTTTTATTTACACTTCAGGGGTTGTTCTGTTTGTTGTCTTTTAATTACAAAATATATTTAAGACATTTCGTACTTAGATTGTGACATCCCTGCTATCAATGCAACAGAAAGTTTTAATTTGCCTGAGATGTTTAGTTCGTTTATGAATGTATCTTTTGAAAGAATTTTTCACTTCTCAAAGTGAAACATTCTTGATTTTCGGGGAGGTGTAAGTCGTTGTGCTAGATTTTGGATTATTTTCAATTTGAAGTTCAAGTGTTTACTATAATTAGTTTTGCAAGTAGAGCCTCTGTACTGGTGAAACATAGGTTATGACTGATTCGCCTAGAATAAATGTTTGGGGCTTAACTGGGACTATCTGTTAAGTCGGGTTGTTCGAGGTTATTAGGTACGTGGGTAGTGTCAGAAGTCCTCCGGATATGACCGGAAATGCTTTCTAAGAAATAAGCTTTTGTCAAGAACCCAATATTAAACCATCATTACTGAAATAAACCACCATTAAATTAACTATGCTATACAAAGTCCGTTTTCAATAAAGATGAAGCGATATTAGCCACATAGCTAATACTCCACTTTTTAAAATTTATCCCACCAAGATTCTCTGAAATTGTCAGTACTTGGCAGAACGGGCACACTGTGAATTTCTTTTTCGTCTGGATTCAAGTCAAAAACGTAGACTGATTTTAACCACCGTATCTGGACAGAGTTTATGGAAATATGGCAGATTTGTGAAAAATAAGGCTTATGACTTCTTTGGGTTGATTTCCAGACATTAGAAATAAAACTAAATGGATCCCACATATTATCATAATTTTAATATAACTTTTTTTGTAATGAGCTCCAGGCAGTACAAGCCGCATGAATCATAAAGCGTGAAGGATGCCGGCCAGATGTTGCGGTGCGGTTTTCCCTACCACAGTTCAGAATACTGTTGATCTCATGCGTTTCTTTCTGGTTTTAATGAGCAAAACTGAGTATGACCTAACTTCTTTTCATAGGCGTGCATAATATCACTCATTTTCTCAATTTGTATCTTACTGAAATCTCATATTGTTTTTAAAATAATACGGTCCTTACTGCTTTTCTTCACCAAAATATACTCTTTTTTAATGAATTTCTTAAATTAAGAAATTTATAATTGCTTTGGGTTTAGACGAAAATTGTGACAAATAATAGTAGCAAATTAATGGAATGTTTTCGAGCAAGATATAATTTTGAATAAGTTTACACTAATGCTCAGCAGATGGTAGAGGAATCAAATCCGTTTAAGCTAAATGGCATCCATTTTTGACTAACTATTTTGATTAAATTTCATTAAGAAAGAAGGTTGTATATCGGACATAGTGTATCGATACGCCAGTAAGTAACCGATCATTTTATCTAAACAGTTCGCTAAACGTAGCAACATCTAATTATAACACCGTTTGTGAATTTTTACGCATATGACGTTGTGTATGTACTTGTAGTTAACCATCTTTGATTCATAATTTTGTAATAGCTATTTATTTATTTATGTTTGAACCAAAGTTGGCAGTTGGCATTTCCAGGAACAAATTGTTGTACATTTCTTATTAAATATTAACATTAATTCCACTTAAAACTATGTGGCTCACCATAGAACTATCAACTACACAGTATTTTTTAGTTTCTTTTCCTTGCAAAGATCTACGTTTATATATAATATGAAATTTTCTTTGATTTTAACATTTTCTATATAGTTTAATATCCCTGTAAATTATTTCGTAATTTGTTTTGTCAGGTTGCTAATATTGTAAATAATCTACAAAGTTATACCTAAGCCAATCTGGACATACAGAATAGAGCTATGGGGGACAGCAAAAAACTCGAACATCAAGCGTATCCAATCCTTTCAATCAATAGTCCTGAGATCAATAGTAAATGCCCTTTATTATGTCAGCTAAAAACCCTGCATAACGATCTTAATATACCCTACGTTCTTGAACTCATCCCTTCCAAGTTCATAAAATTCCATAGTAACTTATCCAACCACCCTAATCCCCTAGCACAATGAATTGCACTGCACCACTCATCCCTATAATCCTCCTCGGACACTGAAACGGCTGATGACTGAATAAATACGTGATAGTGGGAGTCCTGGCAATGGCTAGTTTCTCCAATCATGTCCTTAGCGTCTGTGGCTCTCGCACTCTTGGTCAGCCTCCACTGGCTCGTATCCGGTGACGCGGCTGACGGTGGAGCGTGGGGGACTTCCCAATACTCCGCTTCCTCTTTCGCATGCGAGGGAGGTGTACACCATGTGGATTTGGGTGTCTACTGGGCTGTTTGAAAGTACTGTATGAATGAGCGAGGGAATGCAGATGTAAATATGGTATGAATGAGAACATTTATCACAAGTACTTATTGCCAAATAAGGGAGATTGTAATTTTAGCACAATAAAGAAGTTTCAATAAAAAAAAAAAAAAAAAATCTTGTAAATATTTCTTCTGTCAATAGACATGCAGGAATAAATCTCTGCTTCATCGAGCCCTTCTTCTGGAATACCATGATTTCATGGCCATACCCGTGTATGTAGTTTTTCTCTTTTTTTGGAAGATGAAAAAGTATGTTGCGCTAAATTGTTTCTAATTAAATATTGACCACGTTGATTACAGTTAATTTAATCATTTAAATTTAAAGAGCAACCTGATATATCGAAAATGAATTTCCACTTCGTCCATTGAGAAGCATGGTAACTTCTACAACAGATGAATATAACCTATTTTTTGTACTACGTACGGAGAGGCGTTTCACTTTATTGTCTTGCATGAGTGAATTCACTGCAACCGCGCCTAACGAAGTAAACACTTACAAAAAAAGTAAATATATTGCTTGCATGGCACCCTGTTATAAGTTTACAAACATCTAAAGAACTAGTGATGTAATATTAACTGTAATATAACTGTTACTTTTTTTTTTCTATCACAGTTATTGGTAGCGACCACTTGCAATTAGCGTTACTGTTAATTACGTAACAGAAACATTACGTACAATGAACAGATACACGTGTAGATTATCTTCGTTTCGGACGGAAGTTTTCAGCCTGCAGATACCATCCATCCATCCACTCCTTCGAAACCTTTCCAATTTTATTAATTATAGTTTTCTAGAATAATCTCTGTCAATTTATCTCCTCTAACTCATCGGAGCGGTCTCAGCTCGTGAAAGTCACTTTCGATTCGGCTCAAACCATTGCGTTGTATATATATTTAAGAAAAAAAAAATCCATTATATAGATAATGGAACCAAAGTAAATAACAGATCAAATGGGCAGGAATCGAAAAATAAGCATTGACATTATGTTTGTCAGCACACACATTCAACGGTTAATATAAATATAAAAACAATTATTTCTTTTTTTAGTACACTCATTATATTAATCGAAATATTTGTTCACTATACGTTAATTTTTTTAATGTATTAACAACAACTTTATTATGCTAAACTTACAATTTGCATTATTAGGTAATAAGTAATTGTGAAAATGTTCTCATTCATACCACACTTACAATTCATCATTCACTCACTCATTCATTCATACAGTATTTACAAACAGCCCAGAGGCCTCCCGAATCCTCGTGGTTGTCACCTCCCTTGCATGCGAAAGAGGAAGCGGAGTCTTGGGAAGTCCCCAACGTCACCGGATAGCACGTTAATCAACTGAAACCTACTACTTTTTTAACTGGATTTTTTTTTTCATTATGGAACTATATAGCAAAATATGATGACTGCAAACATCCACCGGAGTTAAAGATGCGCTAAGACACAGTTTAATGACAGTTTTAATGATCAACAACTGAAAAGGATATATGTCATTAATCATGGCGAATAGATCTTAAATTTGATACCCTACTCAATTTTAGGGAAAAATATTCATTTTTTTTGTTACCAGCATATTAATTAATTACTTAATTAACCTTATTCATGTTTTATTGAATTGCAAATTATTCTAATGTCGTCGGGTAATGAAATGGAACCTTAAAATAAAATTTAATAATACTTTCGATCGAACCGGGGACTCACAATCCCCATGATATTACTAACTACTATCCCATTAAAGCAGGCGTTCCACCGGGCAGTGTCCTGGGTCCCATCCTCTATAACCTGACTGAGGTCCCCTCTACCCCCAATACCTTCTTGGCAACATTTGCAGATGTCACTGCAGTCTTGTCATCCCACTCAGACCCCGATATAGCATCCGCTAACCTTCAAAAACACCTTAATGAGATTGTTGCAACCAATGGCGAATCCAAGTTAATGAAGCAAAATGTTCCCCCATAACCTTTACTACCGCCGCAAGTCCTGTCCACTGTTTTTTTTTTTTAATTCCATTCCTCTTCATGTATCCGAGATAGTACGGTACTTAGGCTTCCATCTCGACAAAAGGCTGACATAGAATCCACACACGAGGGTAAAAAGACAAGAACTAAACAGACGCTTTGGACAACTGTACAGACTACTTCAAAGGACATCCCATCTCTCAATAGAAAATAGATTACTAATAGTGGATCAAAGTTAATGAAGCAAAATGTTCCCACATTACCTTCGCCCTCTTTCCCAAGTTTTGTCCACTAGTTTATTTTAATTGCATTCCTCTCCCTGTATCCGAATATGAAAATAAAATTGATGAAAATAAATGCTATTAGTTCTTAAGAAATAAATAAGAAAGGAAAAACTAAAACCACTTTACTTGACACAGAGCTAGCCAAATACTAATTAGTTAGGAGGAGGTCGCGAGGCCATCTCCTTATCTCAGGCGTCGCTCTTAGTTGGCGGGAAGGATGAGTTGGGAGAATAGATGATTAGCATACCGATTAGGATGGCCAAGGAGTTTGGAATGGAAGTTGACATCAGCCTGAAGGGTATGGTTTTGATATAGAAGGGATCGAAACATTTTAAAACAAACTTTGTTGTTAGATTCTGCGTCGGATTAAGTCACAAATAAACTCCATAGGCTGATTTATTTATTTTTTACGCATTCGAAAAAATACCGTTTGAAGGAGTGAAATTTCAAAATAAATTTGAGCTGTTGATTATAAACAGTCACAACAAGACAATAAATTATGGTTTAATCAAATTTCGTCAATTTTCATCTCCAATGCTGTGTAGTTTTTAAACTATTCAAGAAAACCTGATCCCTCTCGTATGGTGTAGTAATTAGTGAAAATTCTTCGTCATCTGAAGGTCCTGGCTTCAAATCCCTTTGAACAATAAATGAGAGTGCATAAGGGGATAAATAATTAAAGAAACTATAAATAAAATCAACAAACATTTATGGTTATATATAAATGTTGTATACTATATAATACATGTGCTACAATACATGTCTGTTTTACTGCAGTGCCTGAAGAGTTCACCTTGTATGCAAACATTTTTTGGGGTTATTAAGAAGAAGGCAGGTAAGCAAGCACTGCTGATTATGACAAATCGAAACTATTTATTCTATTTGAAATTTGAAAAGTTTTTGGGTTCAGAATCCCCACCTTAAGTGTCCTTAGTGCCAAAATGGACGTTCTTTTTTAAAATACCGTTCACTTTGTTAGTGATTGAATTATCCCAGAGGTAAATTTGTGTCAGAATATTGATTGAGATTCATATCTTTTATCAATCTAATTTACTTTTCTGCACCTATCAAATAGAGAACTTTGGTCCTCCAATAGGAGTTTCTTCTCCAATTCTGATAAGTATTATATAAAGATATTGTGAAGGTTAGTACAAAAATGTCCTTCAATTTTGTCACAAGTTTCTGTCGTCAATATGCTTAAGTGTTTGTTATTTATAGAGATAATAGCACATTTTCTCTAATGCATTACTAGCACAGTGAAACAATTTCTTCAAATAGCAGGAACTATTACTAAACTCTATTCTATTAAAGGTGGGAATGCGACAGCTCCGGTGAGTGGCCTTACAACTCACGGTCCACAGCCATGTGACTTGACTCATGAGCCAGCGGCAGTCTCCTTTAGTCTCCCATTCGATGCGGTTTTCATTCAACGGCTCATTCTTCTCATTCTCTGAACAAAAGGTCCTCGCCAAATTGAAATATCTCGTAGAGTAACGTGCTAAAAAATATAATTCGAATATTATATTTATTTTTATTTATTAACAATGAGGTTTTTTTATTTATATTATGAGCGTAGTAGTATTTTGCATTTATACTGCCCCGACTCTTTTCGTGACCGACCTAAAAATTCCTTAATATAAAAATTATTAACAATATAGGGGAGTTACTCACTGCATGTCCTCTGCCTTCACGGCACATTTTCCCATGTACATTGCCAATTAATAGAGCGTGCTGAAGAAATTTCATTTGACTGTTTATGCCAATGTAGATAAGTTACTTTTTCATGTTGTGTGGTTTATAGCCCCTCCTTCGGAAGTATGCCAGGTATCTTGTGCCATTGATGGTCATCTGCATCAGCTCTTTTTCACCGACCCGATTTCCCCTACGACGAGTGAACGTCCCCCAAGATACTAGATAGGTCGGCCAGAGACAGACGATAGCCGACTAACGTACGGACAGGCGGACAGAGCGACCGCTAGCTGGAGCTGCAACGGGGACGGAGCCACAATGGCAGAGCCATTAGCAACGGAACCTGCAGATAATCTCATCCGCTTCCTATCTCTTCAATATCCGTTTGTCTGTCATAAACACATCTCCTATTCTTCCGCAGATACCATCTTTCCCAGGCCCCCGTATCTAGGGCGGTTCTTCCTCGCCGAATACTCAAAATGGAGTACTATCTCTCCCACGTCAATACTCCAAATTGGGATCTCCTGAAGAAATTTGACGAAGCTGTCAAACATCAAGCGTATCCGATCCTTTCCCTTTAAAAGTCCTTAATTCCCGTTATTATGCCAGCAACCATACCCTTAATAACGATGTTAATATAGCTTACATCCTTGAACCGCATCCCTTCAATGTTCACCAGAAGAAAATGTTCTCAGGTTAATGAGCGTTTGTGGCTCTCGTATTCTTAGGCCTAATTCGGGGACTCCATCTTTTCAATTCTGGAGCCCTAAGGGTAATTGTTTATGTTTTTAAGGGATTTATATTGAACTGTGGTTGAAATGTTACGTAACTATTTTTCAGATAAATCCTTTTTTCCGGTTGTTCTGTTGAAGATACGATCGGGCATTATTGGTACGAGAGAGAGAGCAGTCGATGACTGTGACCAGAGATTTGATGCATAATGGCCAGGTGACAGAGTCGCTAAGGTCAGCGATCCCCTCCAGCTACCGCTACCTATCGTCCTTTCTCTTCGCCACTTCTTAGGGGGGCTTAGCACGCCCAAGTAGACGTCCTTTAGAATGACCCGGAACATCCAAACGATCTTTGCCAGTAGGATATGATTGTGTTATTCATTTGGGTCGGTTGCAAGAGGGGGTAAATTGTTTCATTGTATTATCAAGTGTCAAATCACAAAAACAATGCCATCGCAAAAGATGAGCATTTATCCATAATGCTGTGTATGTTGTTGTAGGAACGCAACAGGGTGTCCACAAAACTTCGTGTACAAAACTTTAACAACAAACGTTTGTTGCTATATATGTGGAAGTCAAAACTCCTCTCTGAACTCTCGTACGAGAGATAAAATACAGGAGCTGTACAGAAGATTCGGCAGACTTATCGACAACAAATCCCACTACAAAATATTCATATATTATATATATATGTATATAGTAATACTAAAACCAGCCTGGACTTGAACTATGGCGATCAGCAAAGCCCTCAAGCATCAAAAGCATCCAATCCCAAGAGCATCATTTAACCTTTGTATGTCACAAATCTTAAAATCTCCACTATCCAAGATGATGTTTCCTCAAACTTTTTATAGTTTTGCCAAAAATTATCCGATTATCTCGAATCCTCAAGCGAGATCACTTTCAAGTATAAATCACCCATCCCTACAAAGTCCTCGAAGATTGAAGCGGAACTGTAATCTTTTTCCAATGTTTAGTCACAGTATGGCGTTGGTCACTTTACTCACCTTATGTCCTCAATGAATTTTGTAAATATGGTTTGAATGAAAGAGTAAAATTACCACAATTATCTATCGTCTTTCTAATTTTACTCATAAAGATTTTTCCAAAAAAAAATAAAAAGGCTATATGCCTTGAACATTTAAGGCGCAAAGACAGTCTTCTCATGCTTGTGAATTCGGCCATCAAGATCCAGCGCCACATACAGAAGACTGTCCAAGCAGTGCCAAGAAAATTTGTAAATTATATCATAATGTTCTTAACTTCCTCAGGACCATGCTTTAGGGAGAACCCCGGGAGATTTAACCTAAGTTGAGATTTAATTTTGTGCATGTCGCTTTTTTTCTTTTTTTTTTTTTTTTTCAGTGTCCCTTTAAATTTACAGATAATTATATATAATTATAGACCCTCAGGCGAATCTATCGCTCGAATCAGTCGCTTTTAAATAATATATTTTTTGTTGCCTTTTACCATTTTATATTCTATGCGTATATGTATAATTTTAATTCTGTTGACAATTTCAGGTTTGTTTTAGATGCACAGCATGTTTGCTATAGATGCTTTGTAGGCATCCGAAATTGGAGGTTAGCTTTCTTTTACAGAAGCTGATGGCGGTATGGATTGGAGGTTAGCTTTCTTTTACAGAAGCTGATGGCGGTATGGATTGGAGGTTAGCTTTCTTTTACAGAAGCTGATGTCGGTATGAATTGGAGGTTAGCTTTCTTCTACAGAAGCTGATGGCGGTATGGATTGGAGGTTAGCTTTATTCTACAGAAGCTGATGGTGGTATGAATTGGAGGTTAGCTTTCTTCTACAGAAGCTGATGGTGGAATGGATTGGAGGTTTGACTCAATTTGTGTATTGCTGAGAGGGATAAAAAGCATGACAAATTTTGCATAGAAGAATATCTGGAACCCTACTTCTAATGAAAAAAAAAATGTGAATTAAGTAATCTAAAAATCTCAAGACTTCTACCAAATTTTTATCCCGCAATTTTATACAATAACAGTATACAGAGTGGGGAATGGTTTCATCAACAGGCACCTCTGACAAGGCGTACTCGCCTGCATTATATGCACATTCGGATATCAATAAATAAATATATGTACAGGGGATGGTTATGACATCAATGTGGATAATTGAGTAAATTAAGAATGTAACTTCAAGTCCTATAATATTTTATTGCTTCTAACAGCATGCCTGCGTCTTAATCTTGAATATGGAGGCAGATTGCCAAGGTCGAATTTGATTGTATAGCAAACTGTGATGAACTAAATTTTCCGGGAAAACTGTCAATTTACCGTTGTAATTTACACATTATGTAAATACAATTGATTTTTTTGCTATAGTAATGGAAAAACAAATTGAACCATTCGTTCCTAACCGACCATTGGTTGGTCAGGCACTTCAATAATGCATGTGACGCTGCATTCTGCTCACTGACAAGTAAGTCACCAGTGAATCATATTTGCTACAGTCGGTCATGAGTTTAATTACTGCTGTTCCAAATGTCTGAAGGACGTGACATGTACTTTGAAAAGATTGATTATGTTTCCTTCTGACTTACTGAAATTCTTACTTCAAGAGGACGAGCTGAAATAATCAACAAGTATTTTTAATTCTGATTTGAATTTCAAGTTCGTTTATGTGCAATATAATTTCTCAATAATTGCGGAGTAGAAAAGTGTCTTTAATTCGAAAGCGTCACGGGGAAATCGCCTGTCTGTATGTATATTGGTTTTACAGTAGCACAAAGAGAAATATATACTGCATACCAAAATAAATTAAGGTATAGTATATTTAGGCATAGGTTCACTTCATAGTTAAATGGAGGATTTTCGGTGTCAATATTGTAGCTAAATAGATTGATTGTGGGAAATTATCAGTAACTGAAATGGTTCAACAGTTTTTTTTAGCTAGTAAGCTTCAGTCTCTCCAATTCTATTTTTTACAATCAACTTTTCCCCTATTCCGCCAATTTATAATAAGATATATAACAACTTTACGTATTTAAAAGTAACAATAATATAATATAAGAAATGGAATGCAATGATATTTAATTTAATAAATAAAAAGATTGAAAAAAACAATTATGAATCCAAAGGAACATTATTAAAACAAAAAAAAACTAATTCATGAATTTAAGGTAAATTTAATCTGGTAATTTACAATGGACATTTGTATAATTTAAAATAAACCATTAATGTGTTGGGAGATTATGTAATTTTTATTTTTTTAAATTAAACCTCATTGGTCATTGTTACTTAAATACACAGACCAAAAATGTTTAGTTTGTAAAAAGATTATTTGACGATACAAAAGCTCACTACCTAAATTACAAAAATACGTACGTAAATGTTTCTTTTTGTGTATTAATATTCTGGAACATAAATTATTTACTTTAAAAAGAGAGTATTTTTTTCTCAACCATTTAAAATATATTTAAGGAAATTGTTGGGATGTTCGATTCCTGGGTTACATCATTCAACGTTCAATATTTCTCAGATACCTAGTTCAGGGAAAATAAAATGTTGCACATAATGTATGCAACGAAATTTTACAGTTGCTTTGGATCTCGCAATAAGAACTGAAATTTATTCAGGACACGTCAGTCCATCACGTGTGAGTTTACTAACCGTTAATCGTGAATGCTTCATTCATTAGTAGCGACTAACTCATATCTACAATGACTATCGATAAACACACGGCTCTAGTTAGCTATGCTCCCAGTGAAAGGGAATCTCACTTTCTCTATGTATGTATCTGATTCCCGGCAGCTAAAGGCTAATTTTATTTCCCAAAGCCAAATGTGTGGTCGTGAAAATGGTACAATGTGACATTCCACACCAAATACGGATTAAGCTCTGAGTGTTTTGGTTTAAATATTGCAGTACTGATAATATGTAGAAACCGGATTTTCGTGTAGTAAAAAAAAACAACACTTAAAATATGACTTTTAATTTATGATATTAATACATTGAAAGGTGTATAAACCTTCTTTGAATCAGAGTGAATTCCAAAAAAATTATTTTTTTTTTGGCGTGTAAGAAATAAATAATATGCTAGTTTTTTTTAAAATTTCCTTTACGTATTGTTCGTATCATAAGCACAAAATATTTAAAAAGTATTTATAGTAAAACTAAATATAATATTTATTGAAAAAGATAATTTTTAACACTAACATAAAAAAGTACGGTGTACCACATATAATTTTTTTTTCTCACTTTATTGTGTCGTCTCACTTAAGATGTTTTTATAACATTAAACATTAAGACAAAGCGTCATCTTCAATCTTTTTTTCCGTTAATGCAGCAATTAAATTGTCGTTTTTAATCACGGAGTCAAATTTTACAATTTAAAATTGTTTCGTTGTCGTTTTCCATTTTTGAATTTAAGTTGAGATTTGAGGATTCCAACTAATTCATTATTTGATAGGGTGAATAGGTGTGATTTAATAAACGTTAAATTGGATGTGATATATAGTGAATTAATAATGTTTTTAACTTTTATGATCGATTTCTCATTTCTCTACATTTTTAATTGCAAGTTTAATAAAATAAACATAATAATTTCAATTTCGAATAAAAATTTAATTTAGCTGATTTTTTTGGTTTATAATTTAAATAAAAAAAATTTAAATTATTTGAAATTGGATTAATTGTGCAATTTTTTACGCTTTAAATTTGGAAATAAGCTTCTTTGGATCATGGAACCGGATGGTTAAATGGTTTTGAATACGCTAAACGCAAGGAAACATAATAAGCAATTACAGAGAAATCCTGTTTCTAGTAATAAGTAAGTAAAACACTATTAATAAAAATAATATGGGGTGTGATGAAATATAAATCTATTTTGTTGAAAAGTGAAAAATAATGTCCCCCTCTAGGGAATCGATCCTGGTCATATTCCGACACACAATCGTACTTGTTGAGCGCCCTACTGCATTAGGTATTTCATGAGAAACACCCATAGCCATCCTAGAGGGGCTAAGTTAGATAGCAAAATTTTTATACTTGACTTGTGTTTTCCTAATACAATAGTTACTTTAATTTAACTTGTCCTACTGAAATTTCAATATATTTTAATTTTAAACAACTGTCTAATAATCCAATTAACAAACAAGATTTAAATTGTATATTTTTTACTGTTAAGGAATTAATTTATTATTATAGGTATAGTAAGTTTCATAATTGTTTCGTCCTTTTTCTACGGCTTTTTTTCTGAATCTTTGCTCAATTCAAATCGCGTGATACCATTCTCAGGGGGAGGTCTCATCGACCCAGCCTCTGCCCGGCGGGCGTCAGAAAGAGATAAGTTAATAAATAAACCTGTGGTCTTAATTCCTATTTATTGATCCATAACATCTTAGGTGTGCCCCGACAGGGCTCTATGTTCAGGAGAAGAGGTGCAGGCTTGGTGTACCTGGTCTTGGAATGATCACGAGTTCACAGTCGGTATCTGAGGGTTGGCGAAAACCATCCGGATCTCAAAGGCGAGTGTGAACCGGAAAGAGGCAGACTGGACAGCTGGGGGAGACCCTAATAGGTACATTTTGTTGGACCGAGAGACCTCGTCCGTATGGAAGGGATCCCTTCCAAGGATGAGGTAGCTTTAGCGAGACAAAGCAGAGAATCCCACTAGGAAGGTGTGGGGTCTGACAACGTCGGACTAAAACATAACAAGGTTAGGTGCAGAGGTAATTAAATAAGAAAGCCATGGTTCGAGTAGAGCAGCAAGCGCCAGTGCAGAGAGAGAGAGCAGTGTTCACTTCAAGTGTCTGATTCCGACTGTCTGAAAAAGCTCAGAATGTCTGCCTTATATAGGCTATTCATGTATAATATATGAGCTTTCCATTTCGGCAAACCCTATGACTGTTTATTTTGGCCAATCAGGGGCTACTAGTGAGCTCTTTCTATGCCTGAATCGTGAACTAGTCTCCTCTCTCTATACTGACGCCAAAGATTTATTGATAAAATATGGAAAGGTAGGTGGGTGTTCCGGGGTGGTGTGAGAACAGGGTAACTTCTATTTATGCGTGGTGAAGTAGTTGCCACAACACCCTCCAATGTATCACAGTTCAAAATGCGTAACTAGCGTATTCATTCCCTATTTTAGTACTTACTAGCAACCTTTCACGCTTCTTTTTCTTTGGTAATAATTCATATATTCTCCTTATGTTCTTAGTTAAAATTGAATGCAATTTCTGCCAGCTCTGCTCAGGGTGACCGTGATGAGAATCGGCCGATGGGAGACAGGGTGGCAATGGCAAGAGTGGTTCGTGGAAGAAGAGAGGGTCGGACAATAGTGGTGCTGCAGAGGGGGCGTAGCCTCCTTTGTCCTCTGGCCAGAAGAACAATCTGCTGCCCAGAGGTGGGTATTGGACCTCGGTCATTGAGGAATGCAATGCAATAGTCTACGCCTGCATACAGCGGAGACTTGTCGAAAAGGAAGTTTTCAAAGTACAATTATTTTATGCTGTTTTCGACATTGTAAACTAATAAATTGAGCAAGTTTCTCTTCCATTCGGAACGTTGTACAGTTTTTTTTCTGTTTTATTCCCGACAGTTTTTTCTCAAACTACCAAAAGAAGAATTCGTTAACAAAGGTAGAGAACTCCAAAAAAAATGTATAAAAACGACATAGGGGACCTCTTTGCCACTTGAAGCTCATTTCTCTTCCCAAGGGGCTTAAAAATGAGATGTCAATGTCCCTTCTAGTGGTTGAATTTGACACCTTAACTTACCTAGGCTGAAAACGGACTGGCCTGTTGTCGTTTTTAACTTTACCTGTCACAGTATCATGAGCAGAAAGATCATTCGCTGTGTTAAAAAGAATAAAATCTTATCTTCTAACTTCAAGGACTGACCGACCAAGGCAGAGAAGTCCCAGAACTGGACAAATGGTCGTTAGTACAATGTTTTGCAGAAATAAAAGCAAGAAGGAATAGTGAATAGTGAAAATGTGATTTCTAAACGTTTAGTTTCAAAATTCCCCCCCCCCCCAAGAACCCCTGATTGCTAGAGAAGCCTTTTGTGAAGCTTTTCCGAGGATGGTGTTGAATTTAATTTTTTTTTTTTTTTTCCATAGCCCTTTTAAACTTACAGACAATTAAATACAATTATAGATCCTCAGGTGAATCTATTTACAAATTATTTTGTATTTCCTGTAGCATCACTACATACTATAAAGGTTTTGTTATTTTATAAAAATTATATAATCGAATAAACAGCATAATGATATACATTATACGTGACTAGACTAAACTGACTAATAAAGGTGATAGGGCACACCTTTTTGATCAAACTTAAAACTAACTTACATACTAATTCTTAACCTAATTTTTCCCCAACAGTCTGTTGCCATCGATGCGGGAGGGGTGGAGGGGTCATAGTGTTAAACACTGGGTTGGTTAGGTGCTGCAACGAGTCAAAAAACTTAATGTGTCTCCTGCGGATGAACTCACCCACCGACGGCACACCAAGCAACGGGTGCAGGTCAGCGTTCTTCAACCTCTCGAAAGAGGTATGTCGGACCACTTTTCGCATGATCCCATTCTGGAAGTGTTGGAGACATTTGGCTGTATTGTCAGTCAAGTGGGTAAATAGCGGGGCACCGTACAACAGAGCTGGCCGGAGGACACATTTATATATCATCAATTTAAGACGAAGCGACAGGTTAGGTGAAGTTAGCAAGTGCGATAGCCGGTAAGACCTTTGTCGTACTTTTTCTATTTTATTACTAAAATGAGTGGAGAAATGGAGATAATTTAATTTAGGCTATAAAATGTTTTATATATGTATATTATAATAGTATAAAGTATTTGTATTCACCGAGATATTAAACATTTATTTTATTATTGTACTATAACTTATTTTAACATTGTTATCGAATGTCTAATATTTAACAGCATTCTTGCATCTACTCAAAACAAGTCTTATCCAATCAGAGAGAAGAATCCTGGATCAGCAAGCTTCATGAAACGACCGGCCATTACATAACACAGATGGTCCTTATTGCCTCCGTTTGCGAAACTTCAAGGGTCAGAGATTACCTCCAAAAGAGAGTTCCAGGCTACCTCATTGGTCAGGTAGAGGTCGATGACTTCTGAGTGAATCCGAAGAGGAATCCATCACAAGAGTGCACCATTTGTTGCAGCATTCGTAATTTTATTACTGGATCCAAGGAGCAGTTGCCCACCACTTTTTTGTCTGTATTGAAGATTGTGAGCCCTTTTTAAACATACCGAGATTCCCAGTTGATTTCCCGACTTCGTGAACAAGATATTTTCAATTCTATAAAATATAATTACTTGAAAAAAAAAATCTCTTGAGGTATCAAATTAAAGTTCTCGACTTATTGATGAAGAATATAAATAATAATTAATTAATGACAATTTATTTTCAAATATTTAAATAAACCAGCTATGGCCGTTGCTACGAATTCCCATATATACTAATATAAATTAGAAACTCAATGAAGAGAGAGTATTAATTAGTAATGTCATCAAAACCTTTTATTGTGCTACTTAACTTCCTTTTTTTTAAGATTCTAAACTTTATTGTGATAAAATTACAATCTACCTCATTGGGCAATTACTGATTGTGATAAATGTTCTCATTCATACAGTATTTACAAACAGCGCAGAGACCTCCCAAATCCACATTGTCACCTCCCTCGCATGCGAAAGAGGAAGCAGAGTCTTGGAAAGTCCCCCACGCTCCTACGTCAGCCACGTCACCGGATACGAGCCAGCGTAGGCTGACCAAGAGCGTAAAAGCCACATACGTAAATATATTAGTCAATGAAAAACATAACATTGTGACGTCGATGGTTACGAATTGGCTGGCATCGAGGGTAAACAGCTACCAGTGATGTTGCCGCAATGATTACTGCCTTTTGTAATCGGTTATCAGTCATCAGATATCAGTGATTAGGGTGGTTGGATAGGTTACTATGGAATTTCATGAACTTGGAAGGGATGAGTTCGAGAATGTAGGGTATATTAAGATCGTTATGAAGGTTGCTGACGTAATAAGGGGAATTTATTATTGTTCTCAGGACTTTTGATTGAAAGGATTGCTTGATGTTCGACTTTTTTGCTGCCCTCCATAGCTCTATTCCGTATGTCCAGATTGGCTTAAGTATAACTTTGTAGATTAGTAATTTATTATCTATTGAGAGATGGGATGTCCTTTGAAGTAGTCTGTACAGTTGTCCAAAGCGTCTGTGTGTACTTAACTAAATCTTTTTCATTACAGTTAACAGGCAGTTATACAGTTAGGTATGGCAACAAACCATTATACATAAATAGTTCTTATAGACCATATGACATATGCAGTCTAATCAAAGAGCTTACTAAATGTCCCTTTAGACTTTTAAATTGATTTAATTATTTTGAAAGGCTTTTTCTTGTACTAGAATAACAGATCACCTTTAGAAGTACGTAATCAAAGAAACTCCGTTCAATTTATGATTACTGCTTCTAAAGAAATTTTCGAAATTGCTACCTCGACAAAGTGTAGTTGGTCATCACCATACAAGAGCAATGAAATAATTATTATACTATTACATTTCTCTTAACGTTCTGGATAAATTCGTACTAACAATTGAAGGAATTTTTATTGCACAACAATACGCAGAAGTAAGTACCAAAACCAAATGGTTGGGAAATAAGGTACAAATATTTCGAGGGCCTAGCTCGGCCAGCCAGCATTCGTGATTCTTGAAACCTGTCGGAAAGTATAGCCTCACCCCTTCTAGCTAATTTGTTTCCAAATAAAAATTATATGTGTTTGTGAAATCCAGTTCAAAAGCCTCCTGGAGGTATTTGTCATATAAGATGCAAACAACTGGGAGATAACGCTTGTTTATTTGAACATATCGTTGTTATTCACGGGTCATGTCACTTTTATTGAAGAGATGTGTTTGTACAGTGATTAAAAAAAGTGGATTTTTATTAATTAGTGAAGGTCTGATCTATCATAAACAAATACTATCTACTATTTAAATAAAAAAAAACATCAAATAAAATTAATTGAAATACTAATAATTTGTCCTATGCGATAATTATTATTAGCACGCCTAAGCAGGTAATATTTTAATTTCAAAGTAAGCCTTTGTGTTTGATTCGGGTGTACTATTTGTGTTTTGGTTCCGGGGAATTCGGAGCTGATTTTATATGTATTTGGTGCCCCGAATTCAAATATGGTCATTAGTTTTTACCAAGGATCTCAAATTTCTAAGATATAACATTCTAGTGAAATATACGTTACACTATTTTAAGTTGAATCCATGGAGCAAATAAACAAACTAAACACGGAATTTCCGTTATTGTATGATAGCGGACAAAGTCATCGATGAAACCAACTAGTCACTGAAGCTTCTTTTTCGTGACATTCTTGATAGCACTATGGAACGGTTCCCTTTTTAAACTCTAACAGTAATCTTCCATATTTTTAATATCCAAGTGAAATCTTTCGTCTTGCTCCTCACTGGTGTCTCTTAATTTTTAGGAAATCGGTCTAAGTGGCTGTGTATATTAGTGCTCCTTAATACTCATCTTACACACAAGGGATTTGAAACTGTTCAGCATCTCGTTTACTAGTTCAATATAATTTTTAGCTTTGCGTTTGCCTAGAAAATTTCCGACAACTGCAACAAGTGAAGTCCAGGCTTTTATGAAAGATGATTTTCTAACGTTCAACTAAGGGGTCGTTATTGACATTATTTTCCCCAACGTCCATGTTTTGTCTCTTAGGCCACTATTTTCTAAACCAGCGGTGTTTTCTGTCTCTGCTATCCCAGAGGTACAAGAAGGAAGGATATTTGGTGTGGCCACTTTGTGGTCCAAGGAGAACCTTAACAATTTTTTAAAAATGGTAAATCACCCATTGATGTTCATAATACTTTATCTTCTCCAGCTATGGTGTTATATTGTTCTTTAATTTTCGTTGAGTGAGCAATTGGTATTGAACCATATCTATTCCTATTGTGTAGAAGGTCTCATATCATACTTGTTCCTTGACTACGTATAAAATAAATTGTCTTTTAGCATCTTATGTATATGAAGGGAAAAACAATATAACTCCATTCATGAAAATTGGTCAACAGTACGAAGATAAGATACACCTATTATATTACTTAAACTTAATTTATAATAAATTTTCGTTTTCGTTGCCTCTGTAAGCGGGACAGTTTCTATAAGTGTGATCATACACATTGCTAACAAAATTTAAAAGTGTTAGGGTTTGTTTTCCTTTTGACTAATTCTTAAAATGTAAACACTGAACTCTTTGTCACCCCACAATTCATCCCCTTTCTGCCAGTCAGTAAGTAAACCGCATCCGGTCACACCATGCCCCGACAGTTATAAAATATTTTTTTATTTGTGAAAAAACTAAAACTTGTAAACATTTTTCGAAAATTATATGATATATAAAAAAAAAACATAATGAAGTGAAGTACAGAAAAAATAAATTATTTCTTTCATTAATATAATGTGTATTGTTTTCTTTTCATATTAATTACTCCCATATTTTTTTTTTAAATTACCATTTGTTTGGAAATCTTTTTAGAATTGAAATCCTGCCAGACCTAATGCATGCTACTTCGATGTCAAATAATAAATCAATGATTATAAAACAGCAAAATAGGAAATATCAGTCTACGAAATTGTAGATTTTCGCTTCTGTTTAAATGTATGGTCTATGTTACTTAGCAATGTCTTCTGCATTACTCTATGAGCTTCTGTTAATTTCTTTAGATAAATTTGTGTTGAACCTATTGTGGGATAAAAAAAAAGCTAAATATATATTGAAAAAAATAAACAGAAAAAAACCGATCCACTCATCCAAATCATTATCCAGTCACCCTCTCCCTTACAGTAATCCTAGCCACTTAAAACGGTGATAGCCTCACGATCTATTGTAAATAGATACGTATATATATATGATGGGGGATTCCCATTCATGTTCTGAGCGTATGTGGCTCTCTTCCCCTCCCCCTAGTCTACGCATAATGGCTAAACGGTTGGAGAAGAAGGTGGAGGAGGCTCCGCTGCTTCCGGCCTTCCGTCAACTTCCTGGGGGAATCACCTTGGGGGCTGGGAAGCTCCTGGGCATCATTTGTATGAATGGAATTGTAAATATATATTAATTCTTACATCACAACTAATAAAGCTATTTGTATTCTTCTAATATAGATCTTCTACGTTGCCATAAAACAAAATATAGACATTCTAATAAATTATCACTCATATAATATAACTCAATACAAGAAATATACACATCATAAAAAAATTATAAGTGTAAAAAAATATACATAAAGAACACATAAAATAAGACTATTAACTCTCCCTCATGCATCTATGTAATCAAATGTGCTAAATTAAAGAATAGTTGTTTGTTGCACAGTACCTGGTTCCTCCTATGATGAATATTACACCAGTCAATTCTCCTTGTAATCACTGTGCACCTGCAAATAAGATAATATAACGTTAATAATATGTATCACTAAAATATAAACATGATACATTAAATATTTTTCGAACATTAATTTATGCATTCAGCGAAAATCGTAGCTTTGAAACTCTACAATAATGAAAAACTAGGATTCAGTACATTTCAAACATAACTAACGTTATTATTAAATGTGAAGTATTAAAAATTAATTATTTTCTTATAAACTTGCTACTTCGATGCCAAAATACGAAATATCAGTATACAAAATTGTACATTTTCGCTTAAGTGGATGGTCTATGTTACTTAGCAATGCCTTCTGCATTACTCTATGAGCTTCTGTTTAAATGGGTGGTCTATGTTACTTAGCAATGCCTTCTGAATTACTCAATGAACTTCTGTTTAAATGGATGGTCTATGTTACTTAGCAATGCCTTCTGCATTACTCAATGAACTTTTGTTCATTTCTTTAGGGAAATTTTTGCTAGCCCTATTGTGGGATAAAAAAAAAAGGTTAACTCCGACTCTGATGGGAGAACTGTAATTTAATTATATCCGTAGAAAAAACAAATTTTTGAAATTCGATGTATTATTTCAATAAAAAATGTTAAACATTTAAAGGTTTTAGGTTTAACTGGTTCCGAGATAAACAGGCAACTAATGTAAAAACTATCTTCCATTTTTTTACTCTTGTTTTTTTTTAAATGCATCTAGTCTAAAAGCAAAAGAATAATATCATCGCTCTTGACTATGAATTAAGTCTTGATTGTAGTACATATAAAGTTTATTTTTTTTTTATAATTTAGTTAAAAATTATAAATAAAAAACCCATCGACATAATAAATAAATAAAAATTAGGTGCTGATAGAAATTCATGTCTTCATAATACATATTTTGCCTTAAACCTTTATGTTTGGCTAATTTATCTGTGTTGGTAATATTTTGAAGTAAAGGGCTCTTGTTATGTTTACTAACATTAGCTATTAAGTTTGTGAGTATCGCTTTTAAAATATCAACATTATTTCAAATTTTAAAATATATGGAAAAAAGCGTTTAATTGAGTCGAACACTTAATATCAAGATAATTAACAAAAACAGTAATCGCTTATGTGTGTAGTGTTTAAAGGATTGAATATAACTATTTTAAGTTTCACTGGAGTAATAAAAGCGCGTAGGAATACACTCGCTCTAAGCTAACGTTCGCGATGCGCGAGTTTACGACTCTCCAGGCTAGGGCCCTTCTATATTTATTAACAAAACTATATTTGGATAATCCAAATAATAATAATACTAAAACTAATATGAAATTGCGTTCCATTTTTGTAAACAAACTTATCTATGTTTACTTGGGTCTTGTATTTTTCCCCTCCAAGGACCAACAAGGAAGGTTACGGAATTTTCCTGACAGTCTCAAATAAACCTTCTTATCAGTGAAGTGAATTTTTTTAACAGTTACATAACAAATTCCAAAAAAATTATAAAATAACGAAACTCTAAATTTTTTCGATTTGTAATTTCATGAAACTATCATGCTCTGATTATTTGTGGATAGTTGTAAACTCATTTGATGACTAATAAAAAAAAAACCTACAATTTAACTAATTAATTATTTTGTGGTGATACATTAAAATATTTTTTGTATTATGAAGTTGCTGTGTAATATAACATTAATTAAATATAAACAAGTTACATTTAATATTTTTCGAACATTAATTTATGCATTCAGCGAAAATTGCCTAAAACTTTGAAACTTTGAAACACTGCAATAATGAAAAACTAGGTTCAATTTATCTCAAACATAACTAATATTATTATTAAATGTTTTTTATATTTTACTGTATTTTAAAAAAACAAAATACAGGCTGTGTTTATTTTATATTTTATCACCGATAAAACTACATGTAGTTTTTGATTCTTAAGCCATATTACGGCTTATAGTCGAATCGTTAGTCCATATCGTACGCAAAGTCCGTCCTCTGCCCCCAGAATAACCATCAATAAGGTGATATATTGATTTTTGTTACTCTGACTCTAAATATAATTTTTATTTCTCGATATTTCGTTCGTTTTGTGATCCCTAATTTAACAAAATAAAATCAGCCATTGCTCGTTTTAATAGGACATCACAATTTATTGAAAAAAAACAATTTTTCTATTATCTACTTTCCTAAAGAAGGTATTTATGGTAATATAAGGTTTGTAATCAGGTGTTTATGATAGAAATACCAAGTATTTTTTTTCACAATCACTTATAACCGCATAATGGAAGGTTCAGACGGGTAAAGCATGTTAATTAACCAGAAAATAAGTCAATTAGTCTCAGCATTACACCCTTTACATATTATATAATGTACGACCAATCTTCATATATGATATTTTTTTTATTACTGTTATTATTATTGCTGTTGGTTAAAGATAACAGTATATAAAACTAACAATATATAATCAATATGTTAACTGATAATTAATAAACACCATCAGTGATAGTGATGTGAATTTTGTAATACCACTTGGATTAGATTCAGAACTTAAATCTAGTTCCCTAACTCAAAGCAAGTTCGAGTTGGGCTGTTGCCGAATGTCTTTCAAGTTTCAGATATATATGATTGTTTTTATTTATACTTATATATACACAAATCCATATGTGAGAGAAGAAATGTATATATACATATGGCCTTGGAGGTTAATTTTCATAAGCGAGAACAGAAAACTGTCCGTGACAGTCATCCGCCGACAAGTTGAAGCATACTGGAACCCACTGATGACAGTCAGTCAGAAGCGATCTAACGGGAGGTCGGAGCAGTCGTGGCGGCTAGAGTGGGTCGTGACCCAAGGCTGCCCTTCAGGGCGTTCTGTCTTCCGGTTTATGGCTAGTTCACGATCATGTGGCCACCATGGAGTCCCGGCTACTTATGTGGGCTCGCCGCATTGACTGGGATTACTGGCATGGTAGTTCTTGATCTCAACTCCTGGGGTTCCAGAAGATTGAACCGATTTCAGGAAAATGCCAAGCTTGTTCCCCCTACATTACACACAATTTCTAAACTGTAAGAATTATCTTCTAGAACCCCGATGGGAGTCATGGGGGATGGGAAGATGAAATGAGAACAGATTCTTTTTTTAGGTAGCTGAGAATTTGTTCTATTCCCTCCACTGACCACCTGTACTTTTGGATTAACAGGTTACCTCTGCCTCCATTTCAATTGAAAATTATTAATTTAGAAAAGTAAATGCCAGGGCGCTTATGAATGCAATGAGGGGCATATTTAAGTATTCGTTACGAACTCTTATGACAAAAAAAATGGTAGTTCCATTTTTATTGCAGTCTCAGTTGCCGTTTTGGTGTCACTCCTGACAAGTGTCTGTGTGCTCTCAAGCACCCTTCTTTTTCTATTACTGTAAAAAGTTGAAATAATTGAACGTTTAGAAAGCGTGGTGTTTCTAATAAACATGGAAATTATCCAATCAAGGCCCCGAGTGATGACGATATTGCCCAGTTTATTTAAAGACGAAAGTGCTGACGGTGGTGTGTTTTGTGTGAATTTCACAAGTGTTTTTTTCCCTATTGAACAGGTGCGTGCTTATGTTGATATTAACATTGACTTTTATCTGAGTTTCATATTTTTTTAAATCAGGATTATAAGCGAATTACACGGTACGTTTCAGAAATGATATTTTAACTATCTAACCCGTAGGTTCAAGGAAAATGCTCCTTCAAAATTTAGACATGCGCGTTAGGCTCCTACCGGGAACTATCCGTGTAATTTTGTACTCACCAACATCGGTGATGAATCTTAAAGAACCCAAGAACTTACATCTATTCATAGTAAAAATAATTACGAATAAAACAAACAATGTACAAAGTGAAGTAACAAACTCGAGAAGTGTTTTCCATAGTAATTAAATAATTGGAACATGCTAAATTGTCATATTTGTAAGACCACCAAGCTTGCTGAAATATCATTACAAAAAACAAAAACTATAGAAATATGCCGTAACGCCATTAAATTCATCAATTCTAAGGTTGGTTCCCGAAACAGGAGCTAAATCTCGGATTTCTTCCGAACTGATTCTTGAGAAAGCTTAAAAATTAGAGTGAGGCAGTTCTGTTAACATATGCAGAAGTATTTCCACACATATTTTCAGAATCTGAAATCCATTAATTATATAATTGTAAAGGAATTAATCAACAGCTTTGAGTTTGAACAGCCCAAGAAGCTAGGTAGTGCACTATGACATCATTGTGTATTCATACGCCTTCATTGTTCACAAGGACATCAGTGGGGTGTGGGAATTTCGTTTTATTGTTTCGCCGAAGGTTTGTTTCACCATCACATGTGTAAACCGCTTTATTTTTATTGATAGGTTTCATGTATGCTTCCTCGCTCGGTGTATCCGAACATATAGTTAAAACTGACCGAAAAATACTAAACCAAATATTGGTTCTGGGGAATAATTTTTATCGCGAAATAGAATCACCTTTCAGGGCAGGACGCCAACCTACAGCGCCAGCGTGAGAACTGTGCCCGTTCCCTTCCCGCGAGGCCAATCTCCCATAATTTCTAAGGTAATATAGTGTAATAAACCAACTAATGAAATAAATGAGCTTTAAATTAATAAATATATCTTATCCTGGAACAAAAAATAGAGAATGCATATACATTAGAGCGAGTAAAATATTATTGTAGGAAAATTAATTTAGTTGACTAGCCAACAACAGCTACCACCGTTCTTGTCTCTCTCAAGTGGGGGGACAGATAGTCGATAGTGCTATCGATATATCGATAGTTTTTATGTGTCGATAGTCACTTGAGAAAAGTAGTCAATTGTTGACAGAAGCCTTTTCACGAACGAAATTCATACTGGTAATTGAACCAAAAGTAGTTCGTTGTGAGTTTTTTTTTCAACTAAAATTAAATTTCACAATATTTGGCTTTAATTGATCCTTTTTATAATACAACAAAACACCGACAATAAATAATGACTTATTCTAGTACATGCCATATTTTTCTACATATTCCTAATTCTCTTGTAAAATAATGTCTTTATATAGATAATGCTGCATCATATTATAGATAACACCCAACTATTGTCAATCCCCCCCTAGTCTTATGCGAAATTTTTCTCTTTTTTGACAATATACACTGCCCACAAAAAAAAAAACCGCACTTAGAAAAATTCAAATATTTGCTTCCTAACAGAATTCCTCCTTCAGCTTTCAATTATTTTTTAATTAATATTAAAAGACCAGCGTGAGGGACATTGTTGACCAGGAGAACATCGTAGAGCTCCGTAAGTGGACTGAAACACAGCGTGCTGTTTTCAGATGAGTCACGCTTCTGACTTTATACAACAGATGGACGGACAAGAGTTACCGAAGGCCTGGAGCGCTACGCTGAGTGTAATGTCACTGGAACAGTTTGGTGTGAGGTGTAAATTCTTCAATGGCGAACTCTACGAGCTCTACGACGCTCTCTGGTCAACAAGTGTACTCATCCTGACATCTAAGGGTTTAAATTTACTTCAGTAAGTCTTCTTTTAACAGTTTCTGCACACATTGCTACCCCCGAGTTGTACGAAGAAGTTGAGCAGTCTCAGTAGCAGTTGAAAACAGATTCCGAAGCGTGCGTAGTACACCGGTCATCTCTTGATTTGTCACTCGCGGGCGACCTGATCCGAGTCTACGATTAAATGAAATTTTCGAATATTTATTGGGGTTTTCTCCATATTTATAGCTCCTTATCAGTGAAAAGTTGAAAAGAATTGAAAGTCAAAATGGTTCTATTCACATATAAGTGCGACAAATGATTTGTGGGGCAGTGCATATGTAGTGGGATAAACCAACCCGGTCTTAAACTGAATAGGACAGTCCATCCAACAGCTGCCTATTTGTGCCATGTCTCAACTTCATCGGGCCTTTGAATTGTCTTGTGTATTGGAGATTCAGGATAATTCCATTAGATCAGGGACCTAGTTTCATAGTTACCGTCTGATATAGCTGTTTTATGAAGAGTTCCAGGCAACTGTACAGTGTGTGAATCAGATCCTTCATCATCCCACCATGTGTGTGAGAGGTCTTCCACGCCCCATTTAGCATTCCATGAATTATATCTTATCTAACCATCTTGTGTTTACTGTAAACAGGCATCTCCCATGCGTTCCTTTCCAAGGCTGTTAGTTATTAATGCATGGAACAGGACCAGGCAACACCGTTCACTATTAACTCACTATGTATTTCGTAGTATATTAGTCTTAGTAAAGTCATACCATAACTGAGAACAAATTAGTTATATATTGTATTATACAGTTTTTTTCATTATCTTACTAATTACTCGCTAGGCTATATTTTTATATTTTTTAGACTATATTTTTAGGCTTAATTTATTGGTTCCCAACTGTGACTTGCCTCTCAGCCATTCTGGCTTTGTCGTTCTGTAAATACGACAAAATGTTATGATTGACATGAAGGCAAAGGACATCCAGTGATGTCTCCCCTGTCTTGTTGATTTAGAGTTAAGAATTCAAGAATTTAGAATATCTATATTCCTGAACGTGAATTTTACCAGGTGTGTGGACAGTCCTTTTATCAGCAGGTTTGAAGTCCTTACAGGTTGTCGTGAACGTAAGGAGTTATTAAGTGAAAATGGTGCACCTGTGATGGCTTAGGGCTTTTATTAGAAAATATGTGCAATTATTAACATAAACTTTCTAAACCTGATTTTCCAAAATACTTCATTGATTGGCACTGTACATGGGTACGCAACACGGCAACAGCTATATTATTTAAATACTTCATTGATTGGCACTGTACATGGGTCAGCAACACGGCAACAGCTATATTATTTAAATACTTCATTGATTGGCACTGTACATGGGTCAGCAACACGGCAACAGCTATATTATTTAAATATTTCAAAAATACAAATAAAGGTTTGTTCCAACACAGAATCACGGACTAGTTTGAAACTGATTTGTGATTATTTTACGATCATGCACGAATGTTACATGGTCCAGGGATTTAGTACTGTGTTGCAACGCTTTTTCCAATCTCTGACTGTTGACTCTTTCAGAAGGTTACTTTACAAAACAAATACTTAACATCATTTAAAAATTAAAAACATTACAATAAACTTCTGCTAATAAAGATTTTCAAAGATTAATAACTTGTGATTACAGTTTTTTGTGGAAACTGTTGTATAATTAAAATTGATTCAATCGGCATTTATAACCTTCCTTTTTAAAGTGAGCGTGAAAAGAGGGGAGATTGACTAAATATGCCTCTGATTCTTAGGCCTTACTCCAATCCTCATATCATTTTGGGAATCATAATCACATTTTGAGTTTTGGTTTTGGTTTGGTAGTTCGAAACTACTGTAGTTTGTATTCGGGTTGAAACAAACCTATAATATTTTTTTTTAATTTGATGACAATATACCCAATGGGAAAACTTTTATTTTTCTCTACACAATAGATAATAACTATTTAATGGCAGTAATTATTTTTCATGGGATTAATTTTGTCTTTAGCACTATCGCGACATTAAATGAAACTTAACATGCAAATTGAATAGGATTTTAACGACAGTATTAATGAAATAAATAAATAAATAAATTACATATTATCAATCACAGCGAACATATCTTTAATTTTATTACCTACTCAATAAAGACAGGAAAATATTTATTTTTTATTGCCCATTAATTAATTATTAATCCATGATCATATTTTATGGAGTTTCAAGTCATCTTGTAATCTAATAAAATCTGTATATAAAAGTTTATGATTAAAGGTCAAACTGAAGACTCACAATTACCAGGTCACACAGTGGACAGACTAACAGGTACATACTGATTTTGATAACAGCAATGAACGGAGCTCTAAAAATCTGATGAAATTGAAAGGTAATCATGATTAATGACCCTAATGATTAATAAAAGGGTCATTAATTAATAACTAATTTATTTATTATAACCCAAGTTACTGGAGTTGTTTTGATGGCACACCCGGCTTTTTAAAATTTCTTGAATTCTCCGAGTCAAATCAATGATGTTGAACAACTTCAAACCAAACTGTTAAACCAAATTGGACAATTTTGTCGATACAATCGAAACGCTCATCGAGTCAAATTCAGTAACAGATCTCATTTCAAGCTATTTGTATTGTATTCTGTATGATATAGTTTGTCTGTTGAACTAGTTACGCTTATAACTATTCAAATTTCAACTATTTGAATAACTTGCGCTAACACAAAGGTTTATGGTCGCAAACATATACATTACTTATAGTCGGTTGGTGTATAACCAACACTCATGCTCACGGATGTGAATAAGGTATGTATTTTAACTTATAGATTTACTTATTTTTCATTCTATGGTCTTAAAATTGTAAATTTTTGGTTTGGCATATGTGTGAGAGCTTTATTTATTGAATTAAACAAGAGTATTCAATATAATATAATCGTTTTTTCTATGGCATCAGCCAGAGTTTCGAATCCTAATGTTTAGTGAAATGAAATTTATTATAGGACTTAAGGGAATTATAATTCCTAAATTCCATTACAAGATTTTATTTTCAGTTGCTGTACAGCCCTTAATTAACATGAAAGTTGTACGTTAGTAGCAACCGCCTGACAAATACTTTTAATGCTCAGTATATAATTGAAAAAAAAAATCAATTAAGCTTGTTGTGCCAACTTCTTCACCACGATAGAAAATAGAAGTTCCCCTCTTCTCGAACCAGAAAACACCTGCCTATCTTTCCATATTTTATCAATAAATCTCGGCGTTAGTATAGACTAGTTCACGATCTCGACACGGCAAGAGCTCACTAGGAGCGCGGGCATAGCCCGGTCTTTGATTGACAAAAATAAACTGTCATAGGATTGGACGAAATAAAACGCTCTCTCATTCGCTCTAGGCTCTAATCACCTATATAAGTCATTAATAATTCTATATAATTCTCTCTCTCTCTCTCTCTCTCTCTCTCTCTCTCTCTCTCTCTTTCCCTCTCTCTCTCTCTCTCTCTCTCTTTCCCTCTCTCTCTTTCTCTCTGCACTGACACTTGTTGCTCTACTCGAACCATGGCTTTCTTATTTAATTACCTCTGCACTTCTCTTTCCTAACCTTGCTAGCTTTATGAGTCACTGTCAGCCTCCACGGCCTTACCAGTGGAGTTCCCTGGCCTTGCCCCGCTAAACTAGCATATCCTTGGAAGGGACCATTTCCACGCAGACAACGATCTCTGGGACCCTACAAAATGTACTTAGTAGCGTCTCCCCCAGCGGTCCAATCTGCCTCTTTCCTGTTCACAATCGCCTTTGGGATCCGGACGGTTTTTGGCAACCCTCCGAGTGTGAATTCGTGGTCATTCCAAGACCACGTAAACTACCTGAAATACCTAGCCTGTACCTCTTCTCCTGAACATGGTGCACTTTCGGGGCACACCTTCTAAGATATTGTGGAGTGAGATCAATAAAGAACAGATGAGGATAAATTGGCCAGTGGTAAGAATTCTTGTGGAAGTGGAAGACCAAACCTTGTTGTTGTTTGAAGATTGCTCTGTAACCATGACTAAGGGACAGTAACGTCCGGAAATGTTTGCATTGAAAAGAGCAAACAACAAAGCAGTTCTCATAGTTAGCTACTCCACAGGAACGCACGTGAGTGGTCATGTTTACATACAACATATGATAATAGGTTCCCTGAACCCATTCAGGCCGGACCCCTAATTGGAGAGAATGTCTATTTTAAAAAAAAAATCATACTTTTTCATATTGGTCTTTAGAGGCCGATTGCCGAACATCTTGAGGCAATGTTGTCATCCGCATTTTGAAGCTAATTATTAAAACCAGCTCAGGGCTATTTAGCTTCATTAGAGAATTTCTGAAATTGTCGACAAACGACTCCGTGAATCAAGGACGTATAATAATAAAGACTTATAAACAATTCTCACTTGAGCCAGAAAATAAAATGGTTTCGTTGACTTATTATTATTATGTTTTATTGGCATGGCCTCCGAGTATGATAAAGCAATATAATCATAAAGTGGAATGTTTCGCGAAATTCAAAACACGGAATCATAAACGGACTTTTTTTTCAGCATAGTTTTCCTTTTAAATTTCGTATTTATTAACGAGGAGTTTAGAATTATTAGTTAGGTAAATTGCTTGAACGTTTGAGAAATTCCATCCCTGTAAGTTTCTCACATATTAATTAAATTATTTTGTATAAAGTATAAATGAGCTGTTAAATCTTCCGGTTAAGCAAACAGCACTTTTTTGCAAATATAGAACTTTCTAAAAATAATTAAATTATTGTGAGTATGTTTAGTTACTCGTGCAGAATCACACAATCCACGATTATATCACTAATCACATAAAATTGTCACGAAAAATGAAGCGACTTCTCATTCCCAACGCTCTTCTAATAAGCAAATTTGTGTAGTAAATGACGACAAAATAGTTAATATAGAAAATCACCAAATAATCATAAAAAAGGGAAAAAAGACTATTAACTTTTCAAAACCGTTTGGAATAACTAGACAAAATAACCAAAAAAATAAAGCAATAAAAGAACAATATGTACAAAAACATCATGATGTTAAAAGCCTATTAAATGACTTAGTAAAGACAAAAATAATAAAAGGTAAGACTGATCGAATAGAAAAACTAAACCAAAATCGGAAAGACATTCCGACAATTTATAATGGACAATTAATAATAAAAACTACTACCCATGGAAAGCACAATAACTCTTATAAACCAGTAGTAAAATATAGAGATAAAAATTTCTTTTTTACCCCTTGATTTATTTTCTGAGATATTTTGAAATATTACTATGAGGTTCACTAACATTGATTGATGGTTCCCATAGGAATGTGGCACAACAGTCACGCCTGAATTACTAAAATATACTGTTCTTTTTTTTTAAATAATTATTGTTCACTAAAGCACCAAAATATTAATTATAGTAGAAGGCCTTAGAACAGTTAACTTGAAACCCTGCACAATATGCTAAGCAAAAAAGTTATTTTTTCATTTCATAGCAATTAACTGATATAACTGAAATGACTTTCATTTTCATCATCGTCGGGCCATGAAATGGATCTTCCGTGGAAAACATCACACTTCTAGGATATATACATAATAATGATGTCTACATTGAGCTTTAACGTATAATATGGCGGGTGGTTTAGTGAATTATAATTACAAAATAGTATAAAATCAGATTAATAAAAATTTCTTATATTTAAATAAAACTGTGGCCTTGCTAAATGATTATGACCGGTTGTGGAAGAATATAATTAAATAATAAAACTTCCATCTATCCACAATTCTAAGATGTCATATTCAGTTGCTCGAATGAAAAACCACATGATAAAAAGCTTGCTTGTGCATATTAAGACACACAAACTCTATCATTAAAAGCAACAATGATGACAAACATTAAATATAATATATTCTCGATGGTAATAGTGCTGGATTGCACCAAGTCCGAAATGGGCTATTCATTTTAGTAAGATGAAAAATTCTACACATAAGTAATAAATAATTAAAATTAAAAAAAAGCGCAATGATACACTAATCTCATGGCTACTCACCAAATTGATGGTGTGAAAAATAGGTTAGCGATCTCTTCACAGTTCACTCCACGACTGGCCTTATTTAGGATGTATGGAGGGGTTGGTTTCTTACAATTCCTGTGTTTATTATTTCTTCTTTTATATATATATATATTTGGGAATCAAATTTAATGTCAATACTTTCCAAGCTTTTTATTAATTTTCTATCATTCGTATGGTGTAGCTAGACAACTGTTTGCGCTGCCCTTCCTCCTGTAGATGCTGCTAGAACTGGCTTGGTTTTTGTAAAGCAAACTGAAGATGACAGTTTAGAAACGTCGAAAACGTTATTGGCGAATGTCCGAAGTTTTATAATTTAACTGCCCTAGTAACAAATGCCCAGTATTGATCAACGTCAGTGTTAGAAAAACTTCATGTGTCATTAAAATCTTTTTCACAACTTTAACTCGACCAATGTTTGAAATAGAGGCATGATATTTTGCATGGTAGGTGCATGATGCTAAAAATAAAAACCAGTCTCAACGTTTTATAAATAATTAAATGCGAGGTAATTAAAAATAAATATTTTCTTAGTATATTTAGTACGTGTAGATAGATCTCAACATACTGATTAAGAATTTTTATATTATATTATATTATATTATGGTCTAAAATTGCCAAAAAAAACAAACTAAAAGCATGTTCAATAAAACTTTGGTAATCAATCAAGAGATAATCATGAGCAAGATCATCGAAACCTTTAGTTCTGTGATAGTGCACACTTATTTAGTTCCACTTAACACTTAAGCATCTCGTGTACTATCGATAAAAGAAATGTTGAGCACTGAACCTCAACGAATATTTCTTTTTCTAACGAAATTGCTTACAAACTAACCTCGTTGAAACACATAATAGAGTGTTATCTGGCAGATTAGCCTTCCTTCTCACCACTAATTCATGTACGTTAGAAAGTGCATTCTTTGAAAAAGATAGATTATGATCACTGCGGAGTGTTTTTGCCACCTTATGAAGACCCGGAGAAGTCGTCCAGAAGAACTGTTACATCGAGGAGGTCCATAACAGGAGACATTGTCCCACCGGAGGATTAACGGACACCCGGGAAGACTTAGAAGGCACTTTTTGCACACCAGGCCGGGTAGGGATCCTCTTGTCCGCTCTGGGACGTGCCTGTGCGAGAGCCGGAGGGGTGTCTACTTGAGAACAGAAGAAGAAACGGCTGAGGAGTCACGGCTAGTCCCCTTGAAACTATCTCACACTGAGCGTGTGATCAGTTCGGAATAGCAGTTGGGGTCCACAGTCTCAATTTAAATCCCATCCTCTAGTAACTCACAAGTTCATCTCAAGATCCAGAGTTTAAGAAAAAAATCAATTCTACCTAACAAAAAATAAATGTCAGCTAACCAAGAAAAATAAAAAAGTTAGAAAAATACGATACTGAATTAAACAAAAACTACTAGATACTACGAAATGAGCAAGGAAAACAAGATCTACATTTTACACTGATTCTCAAACATTGTTTAAAAGTAATGCGGCTCAACTTTTATCAGTCATTAAACTTAAAACTAACTTACATCCAACCGACAAAATCTTAACCTGATGTCCCCCAACAGTCTGTTGCTATTAATGCGGGAGGGGTGGTGGGTTCATAGTGTTAAACACTGAATTTGTGAGGTGCTCCAACGCGTCGAAAAACGTGATGTGTCTCCGGCGGATGAACGCAGGCAGCGTTTTTTAACCTCTCGAGAGAGGTATGTCGGACCACTTTTCTCATGATCCCATTCTGGAAATGCTGGAGACTTTTAGCTGTATTGTCAGTCGAGTGAGTAAATAGCGGGGCACCGTACAGCACAGAGCTGGCTGGAGGACACATTTATATATCATCAGTTTGAGACCCAAGCGACAAGTTGGGTGAACTGATTTTAAGAGGGCATAATTTGTTTTTTTTCTTTCATAGCCCCTTTAAATTTACAGATAATTATATATCCTCAGGCGAAACTATTTACAAATCTTCTTATTTCCAAATAGATGAACAAAATTCAATGTACAATATTTACGGGTTTCTCATCTTACTGCATGCGCAGATGCATTCACCGCATACCGGAGAGCAGAATTACAACACAATATCTATTTGAAGTTAAAAGGTCAAACAACATACATACAAGACTTCGGTTTTTTTTGTTTTGGATTTTTTTCCCCCTTCATAGCCCCTTTAAATTTACAGATAATTACATATATAATTATAGATCCTCAGGCGAATATATGTCCTCGAAATCATAAACGAGGACATAATTGTAATCTATACCACCATTAATGTAACTGAGAATCCATATTCGTCGAGAATGTAACGGCTGTGATCAGTTTATGAGGGCAGTGAGCCTTCAAAGGGTGTAATAACTAACAACTATAATATGTCAAGTGTTTCCGCAGGAATTATTACAGTAAGTATGATAACATACAATAAAATGGGAACTGTTCCAGCCTCTCATTTCCACAATATTTTATCACCGATGAGTGTTTTCTCCGCTGGTTCGTTGAGCCTCAACGTGCCAGACAGTGCGTGTGCTTCAATGCGCGTAATTCCCACCTCTGCTGTATAGTTCGAGTTATACAGTTCTAGATCAGGAACGGAAAATAAATTGTTCATGACATCACTACGCTACGGCACTTAACAAATTTCACTTATTCTCTAATATTGGGCAAGAATGATCAAATTTCATATATTTCTATTGCATGTTAGTGTTCTGAATAAAAGTTACTTAGTGATTTCAACGAGCACAGTGAGTCTAATATATGAATAGATACACAAAAAAATATAATTTATTCTCGGTACAAGTCCGTGTGAATGAAAATAAACTGCAGAAGAAAAAAAATCAATTCTTATTAAAAGAGTAAATTAAATTATACAACTCAGTGAATAAATAAAAAAGGATGTATGAGAAGGATATAGGGTGTGGAATGCCTAAAGGAGGCGGGTTGAATCATGAAGGTATTGAGAGTTTACCGATGAGATACATAAGAGATAACAGACCAGATAAATAAATTTGAAAAAAAAACAACCTTTTCCAGACATCTGGAGGAACATTGTAAATAAATAGATCGAAGGCTAGCAAGCGTCTGTAGGCGATTTATTTATATGTCCATGGGTGTGGTGAGGGTTTATTCAGCCTCGTAAGGATATATGAGAAGCTACTAAAAACAAAAATGTAGTGAATACGACAAAGAAAGCAAAAGTTAAGGAATACGAGTAGAGGTAGAGCCCAGAGCACTCTAGCAGATCACGCTAGCACCTCAACCAACTAAGGCGAAAACCTTCGGCCGCCCTTACCTCTTCAGGAGATGCTCAGCCATGGATTTATTTGTGTACAGAACTTATAACTTAATGAATTTTTTTTTCAATGTATACAAAGGCTACATACCCTCAGTCTGAAGTCTGAGACAGCGGCCTAACCATGGTCATGAGACGGCCTCAAATCTAAAAGTATGACAAGGACCTTTGGAGCTGAAATATCGTCCCTTAATTAAAGACAGAGTCAGTGAGTAGCAATTCGATGATCTTCAAAGGACAGATACTGTTTTCGGAGAGTCATTCATCACCACGAGAGAAGGAATTCAAGAAAAAAATAAAATAAAATACGAGTCGTGTGATGCATAGTCACTCAGTTATGGTGCAGTCATTCAATTATTGTGCAGTCACTCAGTTATAGTGCAGTCATTCGGTCCTAGAAATGAATGATGCGTACATAGAATGTTTTGGTTCCAAAAATTAATAAATATATCTATCAAATTATAAACCATGGAAAATGTATTATTAAAAAATGATATTGATATGTTTTTAGCTCAAAGGTATTGGTCCAAGGGTTGTCATAGGACCTGGCGTGTATAGGTCGCAGAAAGTCAAATCCGTCATTTGCTCAAATGACCATAGTTTCCATCAGGAAATTTTGCCGCTCTATGCACTACTTCTCTTCGATCCACTTCGGTAATGTCGATCATTAGCAATAAGCAAATTAGTGATTAGTACCCAACCCGCCCTTATGTGGCAACATCGTTCCAAATTCCATAGGCAGATGGCAAAAATGCAATGTTTAGCTATATGACTAGACGTTTGCTCAAATGCCTAGACACTGAATCAAACTCCTAGTTCTACTTCAGTTTCAAAATGACTCCTCAACCCGGACGTTTTTTTCTAGAGTTAGATGCTTTATATTCTGAAAACCACTTAAAAAGAACAACAACCGCGGGCAGTCGCTTGTTTAAATAACAAAATTCAACAGTTTCAGCATGTCAAGGCCAGCAATACATTGAAGTCCCAGATACATTACAAAAACTTAATAAAGTGTCTAGTCATATCCTCAATCATTTGAAGTTTGAGTAAATGACTAGTCATTTCACTATCTGCCTGCGACTTATATACAGGTGAGTAATAAGTTTATAACTATATCTTAACAACAACTTTATTATGATGAAATTACAATCTGCCCCATTGGGCAATATGTAATTGTGATAAATGTTTTCATTCATACCAAATTTATAACTTTCATTCACTCGCTCATTCATACAGTATCTACAAACAGCCCAGAGACCTCCCAAATCCACATGGTAGTTTCCTCCCTCACATGCGAAAGAGGAAGCGGAGTCTTGGGAAGTCCCCCTCGCTCCTCCGTCAACCGCGTCACCGGGCGTGTCAACTGGCCATTGCCAGGACTCCCACTGTTACGCATTCATAGCAAGTCACGAGGCCGCTGCCGTTTTAGTCTCTGAGCAGGATTATAGGGATGAGTGGTGCAGTCCAAAGACTATGCTAGGGGATTAGGGTGGTTGGATAGGTTACTATGGAATTAAGTTTATAACTAACATTGACATATATATATATATATGTTATTGCTAGTCGTTTTTATTACCACAGATAGATAGATACCTAATTGCACAGTAAAAAAAAAAATAATTTTATTTCCTTAATATATTTGTTTGACGTTATTGTTTTTCGGAATTCATCCAACAATAACGATCCCATCGCAGTGTAGTTGTTGATTTCATTTATTTTTCTTTCTTAGATAATTTTACAGCTGTTTTAAGAATCATCAAGGGTTGAGTCATGTATTTTTTTAACCAGTAGAAAATTCCAAGGCATATTGGACATTACTAAAGTGTAAAGTGGTTCCCATGTGACAATGTCGTGCCTCTACTTCAAACAGTGGACACACCATCTACTTACTTAGTACAAGACAGTTATTTTACTTGTGAGATATTTAACAGCTTTGAACCGCCTCTTCAACAGAAAACTACAAAAAGAGAAAAAACAAACAAATGGACACGCTTGGGTGGAAGTGGTTAGATAGTTCAATGAGGTATTAGTTCCCTTCTAGAACCTGGCGTTTCCTCCAATGTGCTAATGAACTGTACAAGTTACCTCCAGTTACGATTGGGAGGACAAACAGTTTTTTTGTTTTGTTTTTTGAGCCTTTGTGAAACATTTTGGGTCGAAGCCCGTTCTATTAAACCCTTACATATTCATCGCACAGATTGCATTTGTTTGGTTCTGTTGTTTTTAGCTAAATCGTTACGTGCTGATACGGCTTATTATATATTAACCAGCGATGAAAACCCATTCGAAGAATTTAGTTTACTAGCATGCCTAGTAGTAGTAATTTTTAATTTAATTAATTTTTTTCAGATTAATTATAACGAAATAGTTTATTTGAAATAGATTATTCAATTTCTACTATAAGTGCATTGTACAGAGTACAAAAATTACCAAAAATGGGTTTGGTTGAAAAATAAATTATATTTGACCCAAGATTGAAGGATTTCTGTCTGATTGTAAATTACTTAGAATTATTAAAACGTACGAGCACACAGCTGTGCATAGTACACTATCAAACTCCATGTACACACATCTGCCTATAAAAATCAGAGACCTTGTATATTGATACTTTAATGATTTTGAAAATTTCCAACTAAAAGGAAGGTTCTTAAAATAGTCCAAATTAATTCTATATATTTTAATTACACTTTTTTCTAATATTTGATTAATGCCATTATTCTACACTTAGCTATTTATATTTTTTTCGATTTTAATTTCGTTTACTGTCTATGTAATTTAAGTTTATAATAAACCCTGAAATTTATAAATATGCCAGGACATAATGCAAATGGTGTGTTTTATCTTCACTTCCAGTCAGGGATATTGTCTATAGTAAATGAGAACACAACTGGCTAATGTAAAAAATCACAAGCAAATTTTAATGTAGAGTTCATTTAATCACGAATGGGAAATAGCTCCAAGCCATTACCATAAAATAACAAGGGAGAGAGAGTTCAACAACCCGTGCAGTAATTAAACCTACCATATCCATTATTACCTGCCGTTTGTTTGTTTTTAAAATGGTTTTGTTCCAGCAAGGTATATAAAAACAAAAGTAGCGAGGAGACTGACCGAAGAAGGCTGAATGGGGAGGAGGCGATCAATAACGGTGCGGTCAGTCCGGCCTTGACTGGACAACGGTCCTGGTAATTGGATAACCTCTGCCTCTAAAATAGTAGCTCTTAGTCTTACGCCTGCCTCTTCGGAAGTAGATCTAGCTAGCAGTGACACCATATATAGCCACAGCCAGCTATATCTAGCATTTTCCCATTTGTCAATTAGAATCAGGCCGTTATAAACTTAACAGCCACACTAAACTAAACATTTGTAATTTATTAGTAAATCTTATATTGACTTACGCAGTGCCTAGTCCAAGCTTAGCCAGTCACACTAATATAAGCGAACTACAAATAATACAAAATAAATTTTGAAGAATAGTTTTCTTGTTTTTTTATTTATGTTTTTCATCTAAAACATTATTCAAAGAAGACTTTATTCATAATCAAAAATGATTGATGATGTTGATGTTTTGGTTTTAGACTAGATCCACTGCATGCTTGCATAAGTTTATTGGAAATAAATTGCTTTCATTTTGAGTTGGGATAACGACTATGCACTTCATGAGTCTCCATAACTGAACGGCTATTTTATTTTTTTAGTGGTATGATAGTTTGCAAACTAGTTCCATTTGATGCGCCGAAGGAACTAAAAATAATAAACGTCATTACTTTCTTTATTACAGTAATTTTGTCAAAATTTTCGACGTGATGATTAAGAACGTGTATACTATTTTTGGGTAGCACGTAGAAATGAAACATAAAATGAGATTGATGCCAATTATGTTAACCATTATTACGAATTCCCATGTACACTGCCAATGATAATTCTTTTTAACTTTAACCTATGCTAATCAAAATAATTTAATAATTAAACTTAGTATTTCTAAGATACTATTAAGATATAGTAAATAGTAAGATCATCGAAACCCTTAATTGTGAGATGATGCACACTTAATCATCTTCTTTTTTTTTTCTTTTTTTGAGGTAGCTATAAACTAAATTAAAGACACAAGTCAAAATTGACAGAAACTTGGATTGCATGGAAACCTGGTGGAATACTTTGGCCCTTCAACTGTTTATTTCCATGCTCACTATGACTTGTCAGCTTTAATATCGTATGGTGATTCTCATGACTGCTCGTCATTCCGCAAACAGATGTAATTTACAAATAATTTTATAAAAACTTTATTTCGTACCAAAGAAGCAATATTATCCAATGAAAGCACGGAATTTTGGCATTTTAATACAGTAACTACAAAATTTAAATAATTGATAAACAGGGAGCCTATTAGTAAAATTTAAAACCATTTTGAATTCGCGTTTCAAAAGACCTCGTGAGAGTATATCTCGTGAGAAAAAGATCGCCGTGAGAATATAGAGAAGAAAATGAGATCCTAGAGAAAATGAATTCCTACAAGAAAATGAGCGGTTTGCTGACAGGAGATCATCAACCTTCATGAACAGTAATTTCTTCAAAAGGAACTCACTCCATTTTCGACGTACTTGTTTACTTAAAATAAGATTCATTTTGCAGAAATTTGGCTTTAGTGCTTTCGTGAGCAAGAAAAATTCCTAACGCGGTAATAGTGCTTATATGTATATAGTCCATATCTCGATAATCCAATTGGATACAAATCACCGATTGAATGCAGAAACGACAAATTAACTTGGTGATATATACATTTATTCTTCACTCACTTCATAATTGAATATATTTTCATATTTCATCGCGTTTTACAGATGGAGGCGTGTTTTCAGTTCAGATAGTAAGAACAAAACCACAGCCAGAGGGAAATTATTTATTGACAAATTCGTGAGACATTGAACATTAATATTATATTAATATAATATATTAATAACTAATATAAAATATTAATGTTAGTTTGTAGAAGCTATCAATTTAATAATATTAATTAATTTTTTTTTCAATAAATAGAAAACAAATATATGAGTAGAAGGTTTTTTTTGAGAGATGGTTAAAAGAGAAAGAGTGTTATACGTGGATAAACTATTGTATGTTACATTAAATTATAAGCAGACATACTGACAGACCTATAGGGTCCCGTTAAAATAGATATATCATAACGCTTAAATCAAACGTACACACGTGACATAGGGAATGCCAGTGGTTGGGTTGCAGTAACCACTTTGACATTAAATGTAGCTATCATTGCAACTGTAACATAATGGTAATACACATTGTATATTCTCATCTTTACTCAACAACGTACGGACTCGTGACGTCTATCGTTCAAAGATGACATTGGTGTTTCCGTTTGCGAGACCTCGATGGAAATTGGCACTCACAACATACCCACAGGTCATGACAGACGGCGAAAATATTTGCTGAGGTCATCGATCACCCTTCGAACGGTTGTTGGGGGGGGGGGCAGAAGTTTATCTGTCAGCTGATTATCGTAACGGTAGTGAGATAACAATGCTGCTACCTACCTCACTCAATTATGTTCAAGTCAAAACTATAAGTAGGCAAGATTTAATGCCTGTAGACATAAAAGAATGACACTGCCAGAAAGAGATAAATAAACCTGTGGTCTTTGATCTTTACTGGCGGCCTAGTCGGCAGGAAACTTTGTTCGTATTTTGTTTATTGATCTGGCCCCTTAAGGGCTTAAGCTCTTTTAGAAGGTGATCAGCGGAGTATAACTATTTAACTCAGGTGTGGCCAACACATAAATAGGGCCACAGTCATATGAGTTGGTAAAATTAAATGAAAATTGGCTAGTGACAAAGGTGCAGGGACGATTTGATAAGTGACAGGGAATAGTGTGCTACCACTCTTCTTGATCTCTCGGTGCATATGATCCAGGTAGCAAAAGACGAAGAAATTTCATCCTCTGATGGTTTCTGAAGATCAACTAGAAATCCTAGAATTCCACAATTTCAGCTGTAAGTCCACCCTGGTATATTGCTTAGCCAAAAAAGATTCATATTGGAAAGATCGCCCCGTTTGTGAAGCTAGTTCAGTTGTTAGAGCTCCCTAATGGATTTTTGGTAACTGCACGAACAAGCAAACCCACAGTAGTGCCTACACCTGAATTCGATGATAACTGCACGAACACGTTGGCAATTGTATCTTACAACAATATAAACAATATAATACTTTCAAAGCTTCAACGCTAAAGGGAAGCCCTCAGCCTTAATGGTTGTGAAGCATATTCACAGAAGTGAATCAATTAATGAAGTCAAAATAAATAAATTATCTCGTGTATTTTCGTATTTCGGCGTGCTTTCATACGAAATTTGACATCAATAGTGCACTAAATGACATAATACTAAGCTCACATAGTGATTTTGTATTGTATCTTATAGCCTGGTTTCGAAGCCACAAAGATTCGCAATCACTCCCATACAGCCTTTCATTAAAGTTCAACACTTGTACGCGTAGGTGCTGCTTATGACTCCGTGACCTAAACCGAGGACCCTAGCCACAAGATGTCGTCGTGGCTAAACGACTTTGCCAACCAACGAGATATAAATGACCTGTGGTATGCTAATGACTACTTCGTTGTAAGTGCCGCACTGTTCCGTTTTAACTGCGTAGGGATTATTGCAACTGCTCTTTGTAATATTTCTTTTATCGCTTAGTGGTTTCTTCACGGGGTCTGTTATACAAATGAGGGGGGGGGGAGAGACATATCCGTTCTTGCAGGCAGTTACAAATAATGACGGTTAAAGTTCACTCGAAGGGCCTTATGGCTTTGACGAGCGAGGAATCTCGTCGTGTGAAGTCATCAACAATTGCTACGAGTTAACCCAGTTATTTGATGTTTCCGATGCCACAGCTACGGCCATGATCGCTAAGTCAACTACTAGTAGTGGTCGTACATTCATTCAGAAGGAATATTCAGTCTGCCTGTCTGTTCTTCGATTGCGGTTTTAAAAATCGCTCGCTCGATCTAAAATTGTAAAGTTATATTCCACTAAGCCTAGCTTATTCCATATTTTACACACTATAGTAAAATTTTAACATGTTTTTGTATAGTATTAACAAAATATCTATTTATATTATTGCTTTTGACGCTGATCATATGAGCCATTCATTTTGTAAGTGGCCCAAGTTTATCAACTTAACTGTTTTAATACTCCATTTCTAGGTTATCTTTTCATCTTCGAAATAAATTGTAACTAATATTACTTAAATAAATATTAAATTTGTAACATGGCCTTATCCCACTTTCAAATATAGATGGCTAATATATTTTTATTTAATGAATTGCTTTTAATTTTTTATAATATTTTAGAGCTGTCGAAAAGATTATTGTTGAATAAACACTATATTGTGAAAGGGACGGAAGGTTTATTATTTAATACTTTACATATTTCTAATGAATTTTGTTTTACGTCGTAGCACTTGAGAGCAAAATCTCTGGTTCTTGTCAAAAAATATAATAATTTGTGAGCATGCATTGTTAGTGATGAGTACAATAAGGAAGAGTATGAAAAAAAAAAATATCGATCTTCTTTCAGAGTCAAAAAATAAATGTTTTTTTTTTGGCGATATGTTTTTTTTTTTTTCTGAGACCGTATCTAATGATAACCGATTCAAAATGATAATACCCGCGGAAACCATTTAATATTTCTTGAAAATACTATTGGACTATATGGACCAACCAAGGTATTTTTCGCCAGATGTACCCCTACCACGGTGTACATATCTAAAACCTTCCCCATCACAGAGGCCCATCTCAGCTTCTGAGGTCGTTGCTGTGCCGTTTCCTCATCCGAATTTTGCGTAAGGCGGGGTAATGATGTATCGACATCACCGTGTAATCGCCAAAACTATTTTCCTTCCCCCCAAAAAAAGAAAGCGAAAGTTTGCAAAGCGTTGTTGTTTAATTTTCATTTCAACACAGTTCACTCGAGTTCGTCTTTCGTCCGGGAGAAAGAGAAGAGAGAAAGAGATCCCCAGCCGTAGCAGCACATCCACAACTGTAGAGAATTTTGAACTGATAAAACAACTTTATTATGATAAAATTACAATCTGCCTCATTGTGCAATAATTAATTGTAATAAATGTTTTCATTCATAGCATATTTACAATTTTCATTCACTCGCTCATTCATACAGTATTTACAAACAGCCTAGAGACCTCCCGAATCCACATAGTTGTCACCTCCCTCGCGTGCGGAAGAGGAAGGGGAGTCGTGGGAAGTCCCCCACGGTCCTCCGTTTTTCTTTTTATTTTATTTTTTATTTCTAAACCCCTTGAATTTAATACAATATGTGAAAAATGAACAAGAATTGACAGTTCTCTCCTCACTCTGCTATGCGCAGATGCATTTGAAGGAGGTTGGGTTACATAAAATTGATTAGAGGTTAAAAGTTAAAACATGTATACAATTCTAGGTGATGGGGCTCACCTTCAGTTTGACAATGTTGGCCCTCCGTCAGCCGCGTCACCAGATACGAGCCAGTGGAGGCTGACTAAGAGTGCGAGAGCCACATACGCTCAGGACATGATTGGAGAAACTGGCCATTGCCAGGACTCCCTCTGTTACGCATTTATAGCTGGTCACGAGGACACTGCCGTTTTAATCTCCGAGGAGGATTATAGGGGTGAGTGGTGCAGTGCAGTGTCTGTGCTAGGGGATTAGGGTAATTGGATAGGTTACTATGTAATTTCATGAACTTGGAAGGGATGAGTTGAAGAATGGAGGGTATATTAAGATCGTTATGAAGGGTTTTCTTGCTGACGTAATAAGGGGCATTTACTATTGTTCTCGGGACTTTTGATTGAAAGGATTGGACATGCTTGATGTTCTTTTTTGCTGTCCCCCACAGCTCTATTCCTTATGTCCAGATTGGATTAAGTATAACTTTGTAAATTATTAATTTTTTTTCTATTGAGAGATGGGATGTCCTTTGAAGTAGTCTGTACAGAGAATTATTAATGAGGGAGTTTTAACGACAAATATTCCAGGAAGTCTCGATAGACCCTTAAGAATGCTATGTTTTTTTTGCACGTTGGCGATTCTTCCCACAGAAATATCATATTGTTTCCTTAGACTGTGAATTAAAATTTTAAACTAACAATTTTGAAAACCGAAATAAAGTTTAAAGCTGTTTTTTCGGATTCCCTTAGTAAGTATGGAATCAGATCTTACACCACTTGCACACTCGCCAAGTCAAAGGCCTTTATTAGGCGAATACGTCTCTTTACTAAAATCTGTTTCAAAATCAGAGGCCCTTGTGTTTTCAACCGTCTCCAGCGCTTCAGGTCAAACTATCAACATGAAATTTAATATCCAGATTCCATTTGATTTCTGGACAACATATCCTCGACATCACAAAAATTAATTAATCAAGTGAGTGTGGAATCGAATTGAATTAGTATGTAAGTTAGTTTTAAGGTTGATCAAAAAGGTGAGCCCCATCACCTTTATTAGTCAATTTAGTCCAGTCACGTATAATGTATATCATTATACTTGTTTATTCATTATATAATTTCTATAAAATAACAAAACCTGTATATAATGTAGTGATGATACAGGAAATACAAAATAAATTGTAAATAGATTCACCTGAGGATCTATAATTCTATATAATTATCTAGAAATTTAAAGGGGCTATGGAGAAAAAAGAAAAAAAAGGTATCGAATTGAAGGTATATAATTTTATTAAAATAGTAAAATCGTGTATCGCAAAAACTTTAACGCAACCTATGTTTGAAATAGAGGTGTGTGCTCGATGTTAAAAATGAGAACCACTCCCATCATAAACTACGTTTTATAAGTTAATAATTAATTTTCTAACTGGGTAGGGTAATTACTGTCATGCTGGGTAGGGTATAAAATTAAAGATCTTGTACTGATATAGGATATCTATATGAAACTATTAATTTATATCTTCCAGGGTGTACATAAACTTAGCGATTGATCCAGTCCTCATTAAGAAACAATACTCCACCTAAAGTAAGAGCTGTAGCCATCAAGAGCCAAATGTCATTTACCCGAATGTCATTAAGACGAACTGAGTTGATTTGAAGGAATGCGTAATGGGCGTAGGGAAGAATGGCATTGCTGCCGATATTGACTCCTGATGAGGAAGGAACCTGACTCCCTAGGGACCTCTTGGCTCACAGTTATCCCTCACTGTCTTGTATAAGTGCTACGTTGCGTAAAAGTGGCGAGCGAAAGGTTTTACAGCATAATAATAAAACATTTAAGAGGAATTCATTTTGCTCAGTAAAATAAGTCATCCATTTAAGTGTTTGTAAGAATTAGATCAGTTCTTCGATTTTATTTGTAAGTTTGGCCACAAATTGATGATCCAGAATGAACTTGACTGAAACAACCGATTTTAGGCATCTTTAGAGTCGATAATTTAAATGTCTGTCTTATTAGGCCATGCGAAATGTATGCTTTCCTTGATATTCAGTCAGGGAATGTATTGGAACTTTTTGCTCGTTATTCTAATATTCTAACCAGAATATTTCGAGGTGTTGAAATGAAAGATATACCCCACTGTCTTTAGTCTTTTAGATGTATAGAATCATTTCAAAGACAGCTATTGCAGGAGATGAAGACAGACTGAAGTAAAACAAGGTGGCGTCTATTGGATTTTTTATGCCAAAGATGACTGAAATTCGCTTAAATGTTGAAAATTAAATAAATAAGTCTCATTTCCCTGCGATTAAAGAGATTTGAACGATGGTTGTTTTAAAAACAAATATTAGAAACATATTGCAGTATTTCTTGATATAAATGCTGTTTTGTTTTTTTAATACTCATTTCCCTCCTTGTACTAGCTGCTGAAATGTCCTAGAATGGTTATAAGTACATTGAATCCCAATATCAAACAAATAAATAGGAAAAAATGAAGTGTATTAACATCGAGTTGCAATATATAATAACAAATGATTTAAAGAAGATCTCTTTGAACTATACAGTCAAATCTCCCGAAGATATTGCCAACCCAGATCCGGTGGCCATCCGGTGGGTGTAACCAAAGAGCGGAGGAGAGAAGAAGACCGCTAGACTTAATAACAGGCGGCCATTAGTGGACAATGTTACGCTCCGTGGCCTCTGCCATCTCCGGTTCCCATGGTGACAGAGATCTGCGCACCGCCTGGACCACAGCCTGCCTTTGTAAGTATGAGGGGCCATTAGGTTTTAGTGTCATTCCTTCTATCTTACTGCCGTTATCAGTGGAATAGGAGAGGGTTGTCAATAGATTATGCGAAGGTTCTACATTCAATCAGGTACAGAGGAATGTTATTTGTAAGCCTGAATGTTAGTTCTATAATAGTTTATCCCAAAACTGTAAAGCCATTAAAACAATTCACGACGAATGGAGGCAGAAATGGACTGTAGGGTCGAGGAAATAGCTCCAGATCAGTGTTCTACAGAATTGAATTAAGTTCTCTTGGTTCTACAGAGGGCAGGGATTAAAGTCCCATGTTTATTACTTCCTTCGATCAGCTGCTACATAGACACAGGGGTATAGATATAGATAGGTTTCCCAGGTATTTGGGAAACTCAAATTGCCACAGAGTAACGCAATCAGGTACACGTCGTTGCTGGAAGGGCGCCAATCCAAAGTTAACATTTATTTATACAATCTTATTAATCTTAAATTTTATACACTACAAAGGTGATATTTGCCTATTTAGGACATTTTGGTAGCTATATTAAAATAATTTTACAAGCTCGTTTACAACAAGGATAGTACATATTTGTTTACGCCATTTGCGTAAACTTAATTTCATTTTAATTTGAATTTGCTATTCAATAAGTAATTACCCGAAACCATTCGGTAGTTCTGTGAATCACAGACGCTGGCGCTGCCTGCCGGCTCGATCAGCGTTTTTCCCCACGCTTTTGTCTCTCAGGTGGTAATTTTCATTTTCATTATTATAGCGTCTCTTTTTTTTGTCTTCAACAGTTATCATTTTTCACACTGTTTTTCAAGCGTATTTTCAACGCCATTATCTTTGTTTAGTCATTATTCAAATTACTAGTACGCAGTCTTGGAGAAGCGACATTTCAGATTAAACGCAGACAGATATTGGATGAATCGGGACTTGGATAAATCTGGAGTTTGGGCCCAAATCTCTAGGTTATCGGAGTTCAAGAAGGGAGATTCGCACGCTGTCGTCACATCGAAGCAGGTAGGAATTTACATTACTGTGTTTACATTTGATATTGTCATTTCTCTAACGAGACTCTCAAATAATTACAGTCCACTTAAAACTCAAACGTATAGCTAATTATCCCCAGGCTAATTAGTTTCTCGAATCAGTCGCCTCGTTTGCCGGTTGCGATTTCAACTGGTGAAATTCCAAACATATTTTATCGTGCCATTTTGAAGATACTAAACTAGTAAGCCAGAGGCACTGAATAAAAATTGAAATTCCAGGTGTTGTATTTGCTTCCAGTCCGTTACGTTCCTAGCAGTTGAATAAATCGGCTTATCATGACGAAAGCTGGAGGTCAGTGTCAGAGATGGTTTAAGAGAGAAAATTAACTATTTTCGGGCAGTAATATATGATGAATTGTGATGGCTGTCCCCTTCCACCCTTACTTCCTCCGATCCCTCCTCTTCAGTACCATGTTAACTAAAATGTCTTCTCTCCTTTACAACTTCCTTCGCGATCAAATCACGTATTTCTGTACTTCAACCACCCGACCTGTTTTTCCTAACCAACCCGATGGTTGGTCAGACACTTAATGTGACGCTGCATTCTGCCTTAGCTACTGTCAGTCATGTGTTTAATTACTGCTGTTCCAAATGTCTGAAGGACGTGACATGTAGTTTGAAAAGATTGATTATGTTTCCTTCTGACTTACTGAAATTCTTACTTCGAGAGGACGAGCTGAAATAATCAACAAGTATTTTTAATTCTGATTTGAATTTCAAGTTCGTTTATGTGAAATATAATTTCTCAATAATTGCGGAGTAGAAAATTGTCTTTAATTCGAAAGCGTCACGGGGAAATCGCCTGTCTGTATGTATATTGGTTTTACAGTAGCACAAAGAGAAATATATACTACATACAAAAATAAATTAAGATATAGTATATTTAGGCATAGGTTCACTTCATAGTTAAATGGAGGATTTTCGGTGTCTATATTGTAGCTAAATAGATTCATTGTGGGAAATTATCAGTAACTGAAATGGTTCAACAGTTTTTTTTAGCTAGTAAGCTTCAGTCTCTCCAATTCTATTTTTTACAATCAACTTTTCCCCTATTCCGCCAATTTATAATAAGATATATAACAACTTTACGTATTTAAAAGTAACAATAATATAATATAAGAAATGGAATGCAATGAGATTTAATTTAATAAATAAAAGCTCACTACTCATTGTTGCAATGAATAGTGAAACAATCTATAATGAAACATAACCTTTTTTATATATATTGTTCTTAATTGTGATATAATTGATGATGTCTGAATAGCAGAATAAATGCACAGACATATATTGTTTTGTCAGTAAAACATATAAATATACATACGTATTAGTAAATTAGGTTTTGAGTATGAATACTATGGGAAATACACTAGTTACTGTAGAGTATTTCTTTCTCCTCCGTTTAAAAAATATATTTATGGAGCTCTTGGGATGTTTGACTCCTGGGTTATCTTTCAAAGTCTATTATAAATACTATGAGAATAAAATTTTTATTCTAAATTTTATAAATTTTCTAAATAAAAAATTTTCTAAATAAAAACATAATTTATGAAACAAAATTTTACTGTAGTCTTGGATCCAGAAATAACAACTGATTATTAGATTTATTCAGGACACGTCAGTCCATCACGTGTGAGTTTACTAACCGTTAATCGTGAATGCTTCATTCATTAGTAGCGACTAACTCATATCTACAATGACTATCGATAAACACACGGCTCTAGTTAGCTATGCTCCCAGTGAAAGGGAATCTCACTTTCTCTATGTATGTATCTGATTCCCGGCAGCTAAAGGCTAATTTTATTTCCCAAAGCCAAATGTGTGGTCGTGAAAATGGTACAATGTGACATTCCACACCAAATACGGATTAAGCTCTGAGTGTTTTGGTTTAAATATTACAATAATGGTAAGTGTACATAAGAAAAAACAAAACATGAACTTAGACCTTCTCTGATTCTCATTTATTTTTTAGATTTTTGAAGTTAACCCTCAGAGACCATTTAGGCAAGCACTAAATTTTTATGTCTGAAAATCTCTTCTTCCCTTAAATTCGTTTATATATTTGTAAAAAACCTCTATTAGTTAAAAATGTTAGTACTTTGTTAAGCTATTTTATAAATTATTTATATTTCCCCCACCCCCTTAAACTATTAATAAATGATAGAAGCGTGATACATTTATTTTTAGATTTATTAATTTATTGTAATGAATAGTAAAAAATAATGTCCCCCCCTAGGGAGTCGATCCTGGTCATATTCAGACACACAATCGTTCAACAGCGACTTCACAACGCCAGGTAAGTAGAGGATGTGTACTCGCTGCCACCTAGAGGGGTTAGAGCAAAATGCTAAATTTGTATAGTTCCCTTTTGTTTTCCCTAGTTAACAATTATTTTAATTTAACTTTTCCTACTGAAATTTCTGTACATTTTAATTTAAAACAACAGTATAATAATCCAATTAACAAACAAGATATAAATTGTATATTTTTTACTGTTAAGTAATTAATTTATTATTATAGGTATAGTAAGTTTCAGAATTGTTTCGTCCTTTCCCTACGGCATTTTTTCTAAATCTTTGCTCAATCCAAATCAACGATGACATCTAAAAAATCTGCTTACCTTGACCATTCTTTTGTTATCTGTGGTTTTTTAACCTTTACCTGTTCTCGCTCAAATCTAGCAATTTATAATTCCTTATTATTATTCTGCTTATTTATTTATTATTCATTCCAGCAATCTCCCACGCTCTTTTCCTATGAATTAAAATTCTCATGTTTTTTTGTATTCAATATTTTGTTGTTGCTTCTTTCTTTGTGGTCATCTCGTATGTGCATAGGTCCTTTAGGTCCCTTAGGTCCTTAAGGTCCTTTAGTTATAAGTTCATAGATTCTGTTATTCTCAAGGGACAATGTCCCGGAATGAAGTGACTTTTTCATTTAATTTAAAAATTCATTTTGATTCGTAATTAATTAAAAAAAAATTTTATTCTGTAGAAATTCTATGTAAATGAGTAAGTATATGCTTCAGGGGTTGTTAATTGAATGCAATAGCATTGCATGTTCAAAATGATTTACGATTTATCATCACTGGGTAACAGGGTTTTAACTTATATTTTGGTTTGTAAAAATGTCGTTAAATCGACAATTCGAGCTAAGGGTTCTTCCTTTCCACAATAAGCCATAATAAGCAAGATGGTCGTTGATCTTCGACCATATGGTCTCTCTTTGCCAAATGTTGGCAAATAACGATAGTTGTGGTATAGCATCCACGCTGGCTAAATGTCACCAACTCCCTCTGAGAGGCAGTCGAATGTAGTACGTAACATGGCTTGGTAAAAGACAAATTTATGAGCTGGGTCCAGCGACCGGGCAGCCCCACACACTCGTGAGAGTTCTCGAAGGAGGAAGAAGTAAGTCCCCTGTGGAGGACCTCACGACCTCTGGTTCCGGGTAAACCTATGACCCTAGCCAAGTTTCTCCATTACATCCGCGATGATCGGATGCAGGAAGGATAAACTCTGGGTAGAACCCTGATAATTATCGGCACGGAGGCCTCCTCCAGGTGACAGCGAAAGGGATGAGATCTTTTGTCGAGAGTCGACTCAAGTCACAGAAGAACTGACAAAAAACAGAATCACACAAGACTACCATTTGATAAAAGGAAGCGAAGCTGATGTGCGCTTTATTCTAGGACTTGGTCAGCTAAGAATTAAAAGAAGGAACAAGTACGTTCAGCTGACATAAAACAAATATATATATATATATATAAACCATTACACCAATCGTCAGATCTACAATTATTGGGCTCCCCCCTGCAAAGCTTCACAAAAGCGAACACGCTTAGAAATCACATTTCACACTATTCTGGCATTTAAAATCTACAGGATGGTGCTGGCAAGTTTTCTTAACAAATACAATTTTTTTTACTTAGTTCCATTAATTCATACCGTCCACCTAATCCGCGATACTACGTAACGCCGAAATTTATTTAAATACTTTTTGTTTGTTAAAGCAAGAGAACCTTACATTACCATTTGGTACCGAATTTAAGATGACCAATAGATGGATAAACCCATAAAAAATGTGTTGATGCACAAATCATTTTTTGAACAGTTTTCATCTTGCGTGCAAAGTTGTGGTTTTCGGACTTGCGTGAAATCGCCGCTTAAGCGACGATATTAGTTGAAGATTACTTAAGATGACTATAACTAAACATTCTTCTACTTCAATAGTTCTGTTATAAAAATTCAGGAAAACTAAAATGGATATAAAGCATTAGCGCATTCTCGGAATGGGCGTGGCTTTCCAAATCCTTCCTTTTGACAGGACCGCGGGATTTTGGGAACCTAGATTCGGCCATCCAGTATACTGGTCTATTAAGCTTATACATTAATAAGGGACTGTGTACATATGTTGTAACTTCAATGTACCAACAAACAGCATAATATTGAAAGAAAAAAACATGAATTTATCCGTGTGAAAGACTCGAAAAATTCCAACTTGGACCATAAGGAAATTATTAGTAGTATTAGTACAAGGGCGAAAGGAGTGCTAAATGATTCTAGTATATAATATATACTAGGTTAAGATAATGAAATCATGAATTATTTGATTTGAGGGACGCTTGTACTAAATATGAATACATTTTAAAGGTGTATTCAGCAGGACAGGATCAACGCTGTTCCATCTTTTAACGATAAAAGTAGACCTATTAACTTATTTACTTCACAGTGGCTTTTTTAGCTTATCTTAAATCAATATTTAGATGCTATTTCATATTTGAATAGGTTTCTATGATACTGACGGAGAGATTCCGGTCCCAGTTCAATATTGTTCATTCTCATCAGTCATTTTAAGATAGCTTTCCAAAAATTACACATACTCGCATTAATGCGAGAGGACTTTAGGCAGCTCACACTGGCGCCTTACTATCATTTATGTAGGTAGTTTGGGTTTGTTTCTGGGCCCCTTCCGCCTTTCTAGAATATGGTATTTATATGGTATTACTAATATTAGTCGCATATGTTAAGATATTACTAACACCTCGTAGCTGGTTGGACTGAAACAGTACTAGTAAGCTATGGCGGGCACGTGCAAAGGTGTTGTGAGAATCGTCGTGGCGCCTGGTCTGATGAACCCATCCTAGCCTCTGGTGTGCTTCTCATTGTTCTGTACGATGCTTTGTTACTCTCCGACAACATTGTATTCATCTACTTCACCATTGTATAATCAACACTGCGTAATTTCAGTGAAAGGTCCCAATGGAATTTGGCAATAGTCGGGTTAAAAATACTACAAAAAATAACTAAATCTCAAGAATGTTATTCGTTCGGAAAATGTCAAAACTATTAAAATCGCATGATATTAATCTGGAAAGCGATTCCCCTAATCCGCTGATAACTAACCAATGTCTCATCATTATCATGCATGCAGACTTACAAATGACGGAGAATTGATTTTATCAACCACGAACCCATCAATAAAAGCATTAGGATACAAGCATATCTTCAAAAGGAATAACTGCAAACATAACAAACGTGTAACTTGTCAGAATGGCATTTATTATGTTAGCCTTACCGGAGGCATTTACATCATGTAATGCATGGATGTAAGAATTCTAATTGTGCTTTAGAACAAACATTTGGATTTAAGAAATAATAAAATGTTTAAAAGGAAGAAGACATTTTTATATATGTACCTTTAATTTTTGTTGAAGATAATGTAATTTTTCCACTATTAGCAATAGAAAGATTGATGTTGAGGCTTTAAGCTAAGATGTAAATTGAGTATTTTGTGTATTCACACGTACAACATAAATACATGCTTAATGTATTCACACAAAAACAAAAAAAACAACATAAATCACTGAACGATGCCTAATATATATATAAATAATATAAGGTCGTATAGACTGAAATCAATGAAACATCACTGAAAATACAATGTAACGATATATAAATAAACTAAACAACTAAATATTGCTAAAAGATTTTTAAAAAAGCTAAAATATACAATTGAAATATAAAATGTTTCATTGTAAATACTCAATCTTCGAACTTTTAGTAACTGAATGGTTGGGTTATCTCTATTAAATGAACAAAGCCGGCTGACAATATTATTCTAACCTATATAACATGTGACCTAGATGTACTTATTTTATGGTTAATAAATTATTACTATATTCAATCAACCTATGTCTTTCATTCTGACATGGCGCAGTCGGTAGGACATGTGAATTTGAAACCGCCAGAACAATTTATTTTCGAAGGAAATATAGCAGAAGCATGGAAAAGATGGTATAGAAAGTTTAATCATTACTTGTCGGCTATCGAAGCACAAGATAAAAAAGATGAAGTAAAAGTTGGTATACTGTTGAGCGTATTAGGAGAAGATGCACAAGATAAATATGAAACCTTTAATTTGACGGCAGAAGAACAGAAGGAATACGCAATTGTAGTTAAAGCTTTTGAAGATTATTGCATACCTAAAAAAAACGAGACGGTGGCAAGATTTAATTTTTTTCAACGTAAACAGAGAAAGGGTGAGTCATTCGGTGATTTCATTACAGATTTGAAAAAGTTAAGTGTTGATTGTGCATTTGAAACATTGAAGGATAGCCTTATAAAAGATCAAATTGTAAGTGGTATACAGGATGAACAAGTGAAAGATAGATTGTTGCGGGAAGATGATCTAACACTAGATAAATGTACTAATTTATGCAAAGTGGCGGAGTTAGCAAAACAAAGAATAGAGACGTTGCGAGGTACAGAAGAAGAGGAAATAAATATAGTACAGCAAAGGAGCAGAACCAAAGCAGCGACGAGTAATCTGAGAGTGAGTACGCAGCCGTGGACGTCGAAACCAAGTACCAGCGATAGCAGCAAGACATCACTGCAACAAGAGCAGCAATATGGAAGCCAGCAGCGATTGAGGTGCAATAAATGCGGCAACGTCCATGGGTACAGAAATTGCCCAGCCTACGGTAAAATTTGTATTAAATGTAATAGGATAAATCATTTTGCAAAAATGTGTAGAATAACTCGAAATATAAATAATGTAAGTATGATTGAGGGAGAGGATGCTGAAATGTACACTTTAGGGAGAATTCTAAAAATAAATAATGTTCAAAAGGGTTGGGAATTATCTATAAATATATTGGAAAGCAAAACTTCACTTACAGTCAAGCTCGATACAGGGGCGGAATGCAATGTTTTAAAAAAAAGCGACTATGAAAATTTGAAAATTAAAGAGAAAATAAATAAAACTGATAACAAATTGGCAAATTACAGTGGTTCTGAAATACCGGTTATAGGAACTGTTATATTAGATTGTGTAATCAAGGGTAAAATAGAACCAATAAAATTTTATTTAGTAAACTGTAATAGCTCAAGCTCTGTTTTGGGATTAGATACAATTAAAAAACTGAAATTAATTACCAGAGTTGAAAATATAAATATGAATACAAATAATGATCTCACGAAATTGCTTAACAGATATAAAGAACTATTCGAAGGTATAGGAAAAATCTCAAAAATATATGATTTCAAATTAAAAGAAGGATATGAAGGAAAAATTGAACCATGTCGTAGAATACCTTTTAAATTATTAGATCTTTTCAAAGAAACATTATACAGAATGAAAGACAATAAAATTGTTACAGAGGTTAACGAACCTACTGAATTTATGAACCCAATCGTAATTACCAGTAAACCTGATAAATCATTACGTATTTGCTTAGACCCACAGCATCTTAACACTTGTTTACTAAGAGAACATTGTCCTTTACCTACATTTGAAGAAATATCTAGTAAAATGGCGGGGGCAAAAATGTTTGCAGTGCTAGACGCATCAAATGGGTTTTGGCATTTAGAACTTACACATAGGAGTTCGTTAATGACGGCTTTTCAAACGCCATATGGTCCATTTAGATTTTTAAGAATGCCTTTCGGGGTTAGTATTGCACCAGAAGTGTTCCATAAAACTTATTCAGAGATTTTTGAAGGTATAAAAAACGTAGCTGTTTATATCGATGATATAATGATATGGGCAGAAAATGAAAAAGAATTATTAGAAATTTTAGAATTAGTAATGAAAAGAGCTTATGAGCATGGGATTAAATTTAATAAAAACAAATGTAAGTTTAAAGAAGAAAGAATTAAATTTTTAGGTCATTACTTCAGTAGCAAAGGGATAGAAATTGATGATGACAAAGTCAAAGCAATTAGTGAAATGGAAAGACCAAAAGATGCTAAAGCAGTAGAACGATTATTAGGATTGATAACCTACGTGGGTAAATTTGTAGAAAACTCAGCTCAGTTAACGGAACCATTGCGTAATCTAATTAAAAAAGGTACAATTTTCAACTGGACAGGTGAACATGAAAATTGTTTTAAAAAGATAAAAACATGTTTAAGCAAAACTCCTATTCTACAATTATACGATGTAAATAAGGAGTGCAAAATTAGTGTAGACGCTAGTAGTACCGGAGTAGGGGCAGTTCTGTTACAAAATGATTTGCCAGTAGCATATGCATCACAAGCATTCACTGAATGTCAAAAATCGTGGGCTCAAATAGAGAAAGAATTATATGCCATAGTGTTTGGATGTGAGCGTTTCAGACAGTATGTAATCGGTAAACCTTTTGGAGTAGAATCAGATCATAAACCGCTGATCCCTATTTTAAGACGAAAGATAACTGATGTACCAATGAGACTACAAAAAATGCGAATGCGGTTACAACCATATGATATTAAAGTAACTTATACAAGTGGTAAAAATTTAATAATAGCAGATTTACTATCGAGAGCTCATTTAAAAGAAACTAAAGAGGATGGAGATTCCAGAATGTATATATTAGAACTTACGTTAGCAAGCGAGATGAGTAATCAAAAGAAACAAAAATATATAGAAGCAACAAAAAATGACATAGAATTGCAGACATTGAAAAATACAATAAAAAAAGGTTGGCCAAAAGAAATAAAAGATGTACCAAATATAGTTAAATATTATCATACTTACCATGCCGACATTTATGAATATGATGACTTACTGTTTAAAAATAATTGTGTAATAGTACCAAACAAATTAAGAGAAGAAGTTTTGAGTAAGTTACATTATAATCATTTAGGCATTGAAAAAACAAAAGCTAGAGCGAGAGAAATAGTATTTTGGCCCAATATGAATAAAGATATAGAAAACAAAATAAACAACTGTAAAACATGCTTAACGTTCCAACGATCAAATCAGAAAGAAAGTCTAATACCAACATTAATACCAGATAAAACATGGGCAACAGTAGGAGCTGATATTTTTTACATTGATAGAAAACCAAACATGTTAGTTGTGGATTATTTTTCTAAATATGTAGATGTTTTACCATTGAAGGATGAAACTAGTGTAACAGTTATAAAAGCATTAAAGTCTTGTTTTGTACACTGGGGTATACCAGAAGAATTCAGATCAGATAATGGCCCACAATTTTCAAGTTTTCTATTTAAAACGTTTACAAGAGAATGGAAATTTAAGCATGTTACGTCGAGTCCAACATATCCACAAAGTAACGGAATGGTGGAGCGGCACATACAAACTGTGAAAAATGTAATTAGAAAAGCTCATTTTGATAAAAAAGATGTGTACTTAGCAATACTAGAATTAAACAACACACCAATATCTAATACAATACCTTCTCCAAATGTGATAATGCAAGGTAAAAATGTGAATGGTGTTCTATATGATATACCAAAGTTTAAAAGTGAAGAAAATTCATATATAAAAGGTGAATTGTTACAAAGACAAAGGGAACAAAAATTTTTTCATGATCAACGAGCCAAAGATTTGAAAAAATACGAAAAAGGAGAAAATGTTAGAGTTAGAAACAAACAAGGAATGTGGGATCGGGCTGTAATAATAGATAGAAACATAAACAATAGGGCTTATCAAATTAAGACAGAGGGAGGCTCCTTATTGACGCGTAATAGAATACACTTAAGAAATGATACTAGCCTACCATTCGAAATAGAAAGTAACGAATATAGACTTGATGAAAATATTAAACCACAAATTTCGGAAAATCCAAATAATAATGGTAAGGTTAATAATACAGCCGATCCAGCAGATCAGCAATTAATGAACCAAAGCCAGAGCGAAGATATCAATAATGACAATGACACATATGTAACTCGTAGTGGACGAATCAGTCGTCAGCCAGCATATCTAAAAGAAAACTATGTATTACAATAAATAAATAAATTAAAAAAAAAAAAAAAAAAAAAAAACGGAGATGTCATATGGTTGGGTTATCTCTATTAAATGAACAAAGCCGGCTGACAATATTATTCTAACCTATATAACATGTGACCTAGATGTACTTATTTTATGGTTAATAAATTATTACTATATTCAATCAACCTATGTCTTTCATTCTGACACTGAATAATACACATATAACACTTTCAGAAGATGATTAATCAATGTAAACATAATATTATCATTTTTTTTACTTTTATGTGTTTTCATATATTGTAATCAGGATATTAATGATATATATATAGTTATATTAGTCATATCTATAATATATACAGAACCGACTGTATTTGTTTCTCGGATGTTGAAGACATCTTGCCTATCTTTAATTTCCTATAGTATATATTTAACTGTTTTCGATATTCGAGCGCCATCACCGAGGCCCTTTGCAATGTTATTAACTTTTTAACCACAAAAAGATTGTTAAGTTTTTAAGACATGCACTCTTTAAAATGCATGATGTAATGCAGTTAAAAGAGAAAGACATATTTTAACATTGCAATCAATTTAAAAAAATAATTACCCAAGGGGTTTAGGGGAAAAAAAATTAACTGTTTTGTGAGAAAAAAATAGTTGCGTGATGTTTTATTTATAGTATAAACATCTATACATGCTAATGTATTTTTAGCGATGTTAATATGACCTACTGTTATTTTAGCTCATGAAAATGAAAATTGGGCTTTATTCGGAGCTAATTACGCATAATTACAATTGTTATTTATTTTCAGAGTTATTGTAATTGGTAATTTATATATCATTAGCGAGAACGTATGGATCCATGATGGGATATGATCCCTCTTAGCGGTGCTCTGTAACTAAAGGGAGATATCCCACGGGTGCGAGACTCACAGGATCGGGATAAACGGTGATTGCGGACGGCAATCGGGTCAGGTTACGGGAACCGCAGTCTTCGGCCATGTTCGGTATTGTCTTCGGTAGGCCATACAGATGAAGCCAGTTCTCACCCTTTGCCAAACTGGGTCAACTGCCCCTGCACAAAGCTACTCGTTCACCGAACTTCAGTCGTCTGTAACTTATGATCTATAAATGTGTCCTCCGGCCAGCTCTGGTGTATGGTGCCCCGCTATATACTCACTTATACAGCTACAATTCTCCAGCAATTCCAGAACGGGATCAGACATATCTCTCAAAAGAGGTTAAAGAACGCCGGCCTGCAACCGAGGCTTGGCGGGTGAGTCCATCCACCGGAGAGTTCGTGAGTTCATCCATTATTAATCACGCAGTCAAGTTGATTGAACTATAAGGTTAATTTAATTTTAGTTAGGGTAAACAAAAATTTTATGTCATTCAACAAATATATTAATAGGTAACTTTTCGTGATACCATGCATGTCTGAATCAGGTATTGATGAACAAAGAAAATACGTGATTGCTAATAAATACTGACATCAGTTAAATAAAACAATAATTAGGTAAGTGAGCAGTGTGGTAACGTTATTAATATGTAATTGTGAGTAGTGGTTTGAATTACGAAGGGTTCTAGATAATATATGAAAACAGGCATATGTAATCAAATACATGGATACAAAAAAATAAAGGGATTGCCTGCTAGTTTTTTTTATAAAATAACTTTTGTAAAACTCTTAAACTCATAGCTTACAATATTAAACTTTATTGAATACTGATCTTATAGTTTTGCCAGAGAATAGTTGTCAATGAGAATTGGCATTCTGGGCCATATTCCGTGGCCTATAATGGCTCTATAGGTTAGGAGGTGTCGTGGACATTTACTGTTCTAGGCAATGTCCAGAGCCGATGACGCGGACACCTGGAGCCTGGAACAGGTTCTCCAGGCGAGGAATAGAATGGTCGCAGTGTTGAGGTATGCTCGCCCGTCAAGCGCTACTTAACTTCACATCAGCGCTTACCAGCCTATCCTGTAGACCGTTAGCGCCTTTTTTTTTACCACGTATCTTTCATGCACAATCTCTAGCAAGTCCTCCGCAGTTCGTCGTTGATTTGTTATAACCATCAACCCCGTGGTTCTAGCTATTTGATCTCTTTAATGCCAGCTTTTCCTGTGTTCCAGTTGTTTATAATATTTACTTTCCAGGGTATTGATATTTAAAAAGAGACCTTTTCATGTCTATATTTCCACTATGGGCTGTTCAATGAACCGTCTCTATTTTGCACTCTATTGCACACAATACACAATACAATTGACACAATATCACATAACTGTCAATGTTTCGCCTATAGTTGAATACGAGGTGTGTTTATTAAAAGTATAGAATAGAAAGTAATATATACGTACATAATTAGTTTAAATCTTGTTTCTGTAATGTAATTATATATATCTTGTTTTCAAAACTGTAGTCCTTGATGATGCCCGAAAAGGCAAAATGTTGAAGGTTATATGATTTTGTGTCAATAAACGAGTTTTGTAAAGAGACTATAGCTTAATTGAACAACCCACATATATACTATTTACGTTATTAAAATAATCAAGTGTTAATATGCATTGCATATTGTTTAAAAAACTAATAAACTACCATCATTCATCGCTACTGATCGATGGAACACAAATAAAATATAAAATCGTAACCATATGCTCGATGTAAAAATATTTATAATCAATTTATACAGTTCTTATATTTGATGAGCTATGATTTATGCATTTAAACCGGCTATCGCACTTGCTAACTTCACCCAACCTGTCGCTGCGTCTCAAACTGATTATCTATAAATGTGTCCTCCGGCCAGCTCTGCTGTACGGTGCCCCGCTATTTACTCACTTGACTGACAATACAGCCGAATGTCTCCAACATTTCCAGAATGGGATCATGCGAAAAGTGGTCCGACATACCTCTCCGAGAAGTTAAAGAACCTGCACCCGTTGCTTGGTGTGCCGTCGGTGAGTTCATCCGCCGGAGACACATCAAGTTTTTCGACGCGTTGGAGCACCTAACCAACCCAGTGTTTAACACTGTGGCCCCACCACCCCTCCCGCATCGATGGCAACAGACTGTCGGGGAAAAATTAGGTTAAGAATTAGTATGTAAGTTAGTTTTAAGTTTGATCAAAAAGGTGTGCCCTATCACCTTTATTAGTCAGTTCAGTCTAGTCACGTATTATGTGTATCATTATAAATGTTTATTCTATTATATAATTTTTATAAAATAACAGACCCTGCATATAATGTAGCGACGCTACAGGAAATACAAAAATAATTTGTAAATAGATTCGCCTGAGGATCTATAATTGTATATATAATTATCTACAAACAAAAAATTTTTAATTATTTCGAGCGTGATACTGAACACACCATCGTTACATTCTTTTTGTGATTGACCCTTTATTGGCATATGTGCGAAACAATATTATTATAAATTTTATAGCTACTGTTATGTTTTATTCAATGTTATTGTATCTGTGTATTACTCTGAAGCCGAAGCTGGCAATGAAGATGTAAAGACGACTGACCCGCACATGTTCTAAAGTACACCCTTACCGGTTCGGGTTCTGCAATAAGCCATTGGTCAAGCGGCTATAAGCCCGTATCGGCTGTCGAACCATCAGCCTCTATCGGAAGAACAACAGCCCTGTCCCGGCCCATACAAGGGATCAAAGGATCACATATCGAATAGAAGTGCAGAAGACATTGCTGCTGTTGGTTGGTTGCTCTTTTGAAATGACAAAAACGGTTAATCCTCACGGCCCCATTAGCAAGTCCTATCCTGCTTCCACCAGGCCAAAGGAACTCGGCAGTAAACCTTGGTCGGGTCTTCGGGGATGCTAATCGTATCTGTGAGATCTGAGATGTGGAGTATTCCTCCTTTTGCGGCTCTCAGTCCTTGGGCAGAGTAAATACACTCGAATAAAAGTCACTTGTTAAGGGCAGTAAAACAAACGCGTACAGTCCTGGGCCATTAAATTCGAATGCTCGGGCCGTTACTACTAAAAGAGGAGATGACGCCATCATTTGAACACTTGAATAGTTACATACGAATTTAGCTTTTACCTGTTTTGTCGTAAGACCTTGCTTTTTTCATCATCATTATACCACCGTTAGAACTAGTATAAAATAATCGTAATCAATTTTAAGCAAACACATCTACCTGCCTTCTTAACACTTATCAGTGCACCCTTCCTACTTTTGATAAATTATACATCAACTTCAAACACTAATTCGGGTCAGGTGCCAACCATTCCAGCTTTTGCCAATTGCACCGAGTAGTTGACTATGTCTAGCTTTTTTTTGATAGAGTTCATTATACAGAACTTCTCTACAAACTTAAAACATTACTATCACATTACGATCAATAGCGATGAATGATGGTAGTTTATTATTTTTTTGAACTAGATGCAATGCATATTACACGTGATTATTTTAATAACGTAAATATTATATATGTTGGTTGCTCAATTAAGCTTTAGACTCTTTACAAAACTCTTTCATTGACACAAAATCATAAAACCTTCAACATTTTGCCTTTTCAGGCATCATCAAAAACTACAGTTTTGAAAACAAGAGATATATAATTATATTACAGAAACAAGATTTAAACTAATTATGTACGTATATATTACTTTCTATTCTATATTTTAAATACACACACCTAGTATGCAACTATAGGCGAAACATTGACAGTTGTATGATATTGTGTCAAATAGGGACGGTATGCTGCTTATTATTTAATCCTGAAATCATATCTCGATGACCAGTTCTTTAGTATTCGATAAGAATGATCGATGTCTTCTCATTATTTGGTAAAAGCTGGTGTTCAGTGGCGGTCAATATTTGCTCGACTTTTTTTTTACATTACTTACAAAATCAACATGACGTCACAATTCAAGTCACTACAAATAACTCCGTGTAAATCACACTCTGGCGTTGTCTTTCAATCAACTTATGGCCTATGAGACACTGGGCACTAATGTAACTAATATATAACACTTGGGCACTTGTAAAAAAAAGAAATAAATAACTTGTGAGAAGCCACAAAAAAAAGAGTCATTTGCTTAATCTAAACCCACAGCCCACAATCAAACGATAACATATAAACTAGTTAGCAGTAAGTGTATTCGGAATACTAGAATAGTCTCGACTGTACAAGAGGATAATGAAGTTGCCTTTGTTTGATGAAGAGATAGGGCTCATTAAAAATGAGGAGCTTGTGGGAAGAGACAGAGTAAATACTCAACAAGTGACGAAAAAAATCTCATAACTTTGCTCCCATGGTATTTGGTCCCACGGTAGCAATACCGGCTGACGTAAAACACACAAGAGGAGAGCACTTTTCCTAAAGCGAACGTTCGGACAGTTGCATGTTAGCTCAGCCAGGGATAGTGGAGTCCATTAGGACATCCAGTCTTCTGCCGACGGTACATGGATCGAGGAGGATCTAGAAGTAGATTCTCATAGAGGATATTAGAGACATATTTTACTTCATAAAACAAAATTGTTCCTCAAATCTAGAAATGCCAAAGGATGAAGAAAATATTAATGCATAGTCTTATTTAAGTCTACAAAGTTATACTTAAGCCAATCTGGGCATACAGGTCCAACCCTTTCAATCAAAAGTCCTGAGAGCAATAGTAAGTGCCCCTTATTACGTTAGCAGCTTAACGGTCTTAATATACCCTACATTCTTGAACTCATCCCTTCCAAGTTCATGAAATTCCATAGTAACCTATCCAACCGCCCTAATCCCCTAGCAGAGTCATTGCACTGCACCACTCAACCCTATAATCCTCCTCGGAGACTAAAGTGGCAGTGGCCTCGTGACCTGCATTAAATACGTGACAGTGGGAGTCCTGGCAATGGCCAGTTTCTCCAATCATGTCCTGAGCGTATTTGGCTCTCGCGCTCTTGGTCAGCCCCCACTGGCTCTTATCTAGTGACGCGGCTGACGGAGGAGCGTGGGTGACTTCCCAAGACTCCGCTTCCTCTTTCGCGTACGAGAGAGGTGACAACCATGTGGATTTGGGAGGTCTCTGGGTTGTTTGTAAATACGGTATGAACGAGAAAATTTGCCACTAATACTTATAGCCAAATAAGGCAGATTGCAATCTGTATCACTATAAAGAAGTTGTAACAAACGTTTTAAGCAGTGGATGCAATATATGTATTCATTTAGTATTTTAATGGGAGTCGGTGGAAGCTTCATATATGGTATTATGTAGTAGATTATAAAATCAGTCATTGATTATTTTCATATGGGGACGATATGTACGTATTTAGGTATTTATATATGGTAGAAAATAAGCATGAAGACCCTCTCGAAATAAATAGTCTACATTGATTTATCATCCTCTTATTCAATGTTTCGCCTTCATAAGATTCTTTTACTTTGGCTATTTTTCTTATCATTTCTCAAAAGTTATTTTATAAATGATTAAAAGTCAATACTAATTAATTACCAATAAAACAATAATTTTTTTCCTTTATCCCATTAAATTAAAAACGTTTTAGATTCCATGTTTCTATTGACAAGTTTTGTTGAGATATATTTCCACCATTATTAATAATCAGCAAATACTACTTGTAGGATTGGGACATGAACTCCACTAGCTAAGTTAGTGTACACCTCCCGAATAAATAGTGGGGAGATCCCGGGTTTGAGTCCTGCCTTTTTTCTTTGGCTAATAATTATTAACACTAGTGGGATCCATAACTCTAAGAAATTTGACTGTATTAAATATGCTTGTGATCTCAATATGGTATATTAGTTTAAGAGGGGGTGTTGCATGGGAGAAATTTTAAGTCCGCTCTTTTACATTCTCACAACATAACTTTATTGGTTTTTTGTTTACTTTTTAAACACCACATTGACTAGTTAAAATTTGTTTTATTAATCTATCTAATATTTGTGAAAAGTTATGCTAAAAACTGGCCGAAATTTTAGATTTAATTTATTCGACTTTCCCAACTGTCGAGGTTCCAATCCTGCTGGTATTAACTCATCTCGTGTTTCTAGTTCGAAATAAGTGGCTTTTAAATCTCCACATCAGTTCCACACATCTACGAAATCACAACATGAAAAAGTTCAACTTAGAGACGACATGGAACCACAGGAAAAAAAAAACCAAGACATAACGATCAGGCGTCCACTGATGACAGAGAAAGGCCTTCAGTAGAAGAAGAAGAATAGAATGGATTTAGTTGCACTTGTCTTGAGGGTAGTCATCTTGCAGAAGATGGGTTTCGAAATGGCGGTGGTTGCAGCAACTAGCTATACAACGACCGTATACTTGATGAATCAGCTGCTGATCACCTGGTTCTTTCCACGTCTTACCGACGCTTTACCAATCCCATTTGTCCTAGTAGGGGGGTGGCATGATCAGTTCAAATTTAACATTGAGCTATAACTGTATTACAGAAAGTATATATTGATGATAAAAATTGCATTAGTTCTATTCAATAAGCAGTTTAGGTATTCACTAATTTCGAAAAACAATTACTATAATATTAACAACGAAAATAACATGACCGTTTAATATCACAAACCAATTATCGGTAAAAGATAAGAATTCATAATATAAATTTTTGACAATATTTGTTGAGTGCATTTTAAATAAAATTAGTATTTTAATTATTTTCAAACTAATTATTGAAACACCTCAAGCTAAATAATATTCGTTATATTTTGGGAAGTACTTATATTAATTAACTTAATTTTTTTTTTGTTATCAACTGAAACTTATTCAGCACATCGTATCACTACATTAGGCGTTACATGCTTACATGGTACTTTCTATAGAAGAAGACGAGGCTAGACTTCAGAAAATGTATAAATGGATGTTGAATGATGTTAAATTGGGAATAACGATTTTGTTGAACAGACAAATGACAATGCGAACTGTAGAAGATTTAAAAGTCGAATTGAATAGTGCATTTGTTGCGTATTGAATAACTCAGTGGGTCGAGGCTGCGACGGCGCGCCATCAGTTCTGCGAAGTCACGAGAAGAGGATTATCATTTATTATGTGGGTTTTGATACTGATAAGAAAAAAAACCAAACAACAAATGAAGCGTATTATTTAACTAAAAATACCCTTTTAAAAGAATAATAAAATTATGGAAAGCCGAACTATTTATCAGACAAAATAACTAATAAACAAATCTTCACATTGGCTAAGACGTGTGGAAGGAGTGGTTGACATTCTTTTTAATGTATGCCTAAGGATGAGAGTAAATTTAAATCGTTAATTGTTTCTGAACTCTGAGAGGAAAAAGCTTAAAATTTAGTGGTATAGATAACTTACTTTCTTCATAAAACATTACAAGTACTATTGTAGTGCATTACACAGAGACAGACTGACGGACGAAGACGATCCCCAGTACCTGATTGAAAGCAGAGCCTCTACCGACCATGTCTCTCTCTTTCTGTATAAGCAAATATAGTGATAATAAAGATTAACATTAAAATCACCTCCTTTATTACTGCCTAATTTATTGTTGGGTTCAAAATTATCAATTGTAAAGCTGAGGTCACATGAGGGGATCCTGCATGGTGTTGTGGTTAAGGTAGGCTCCAGATTACATGCGGGTCTCTCCTCACATGTCCCCATCCCTGGCCTGGGCAGAAATGCGTAAAAACGAAAGAAAGCTAAAATGATAAAATATGATCATACAATCCTGACTGCTTTTGTATTTGATGGTCTTCAGCCATATTGCTGATCCTGTCTTCATGCGTGAATATCTTAAGGCAGTACAATAGCTATTAATAACTTCGGAAGTGATACTGAACACATCGCCTCTACTTATACCCTATAATGGTAAAAGGCTTTTGTTATTATTGTTTTCAAAATTCAAAACAATGTCTAATAGAATAATCAATCAATAATTAGACAATTCTAATACCAAGGGACTCTCGCTAAAAAACCCATGTGTGATTAATCCACCAGTCGACTGTAATGAGATTATGCAATCATGAGTGCAATTGCGATTATCAACTTATGTAAAATTAATTCTTCGGATTGTATTCCTCCCCTCTGTCTTGCCAATTTCTTCTAAAATGAGTTCAATGGTTTCCAAGAATAAAATAACCTCATCTAACATTTTATGACTGAATAACTGAATTTGCGACACATATTATTCATAATTGTATTAATTAAATTTAAAAAAAGCGTAAAATGTCAATTGTTGAGAACTAGAGGATACTAGTCAGTGGAGGATAATGTCCTGTGGCTGAGAGCGTTAAAGTCTCCGGACACTAATCCATTGAATGGACCTTGCTCAAGGTTCCCCGTGGAATTTCTTCTGGCTACTACACGCGTCGCATTAAAATGCATTCGGTGGCACTACAAAAACTAATTAGTTTAGAAGTTTCCGAATCATTCAGCCAATTCAATTTCAAATCATTTTTATTTTAATTATTCTAATTAAATATAAAAGAAGTATTTATTTTCTCCTGCTGGGGTTGCAATATCTCAATACAATTGAGTACACAGTTTAAGCGAATTTATATGAATAAGAATGAAAACATTGTGTGATGTAATTAAATGCAGGTGGAAAGGAAGGAAATTGGTGGAAACTACGGAAGATGGGTAGGTTATTGATTGGATCATTGCAATTGCATCAAGTTTATTGTTATTTATTTTATAGGAACAGGTCTTGGAGGTTTTAGGGCGTTAAATCATGGGTTATTCAGATGTTTAATATTCTTGTAAAATTTTATTTTTTGTCAGGATATCTGGTCTTGCAACAAAAGTTCAAAGTTAAGCTGAGCAGTTATGGAATTGTGTAGATGACGAGACGCGAGAAGTATTTTTGCTCGTGATATTAATTTGTTGATTAATATTTATAAAGAGTAGCTTAAAATAGGAGATAGATTGTGTCGTGTAGGTGAAACAAAAAATAAAAATGAAAACTAAAAAAAAAAGTTGTAAATGAATGGTAATCAGTTGTATTTTCTGCGAAATTAGATTCTACAACGTAGTTTCCATTACTAGTTCTACGAACTCACTCTATATATGTTTAGCAAAGTTGCACTATCCACATTTTTTTTTTTTTTTTAATGAATTAATCACTATTAAACAGTTAAACAGTTAAATAAAATTAAAGAGTTAGAAGGCAGACAAAAAAGGTACAAAACGAACCACCGGATTGAAGATTGGAATTGATAATATATAGTGTGTCATTTCCTCCTTCGAACTGATGGTTCGATGAAGAATTGTCATTAAAGTTTTGGTTAAAGACATGGTATGGTATATGGTATAGTGGCTGACCTGGTTTTTCAGAAGATCCTGAGACGACAGCAGCAGACAGACTGACAAACAGATAGATAGACAGATAGATGGACTAACACTGAAACACGGACTTGCAAGCACAGAGACAGGGGCGTTAGTGGGCGCAGTGGGTAGAGACGGCTCCCTTTATAGGCTCTGAGAGAGAGGCTAACGGTGATCCCCTACCACGGTCTTTACCGTTGTCCTCCTGAGGGAGACCTATCCCGGCTCCTCCTGGCTCTGCCTAGATCGCCTTATCGCCTGCCCAGGGGACACTTGGCACCGTTCTTCTCTGCACTTGCTCATATAACACCAAAGCAAGTTAGTGAGAGAGAGAAAGATGCACATATGCAATGATAACGACAGATTACGAATACTTCATTCAATATTTTCTTACTGCTTTTACAATAGTTTAATAATTATAAGGAAAAATAAATAAAATAAAAATTATAATATGCAGTAAAAGACTATTTTTGATTGGCTTTATCTTCTCTAATAGCACAATATGTCGTTGAAGTTAGCTTGTAACAAATATTTACACAATACATAATATTATATTTAGAAATATTTCATCCTTTTGTTAACATACCGTTTTAAACTCCTATTTTGTTTATTATAGGGTTCGCTGAGTAGGGACAGTTCTGAAAAACTAATAATAATACATATTTAACGTATAGTTGGCATTTGTAATTCTTTGTGTATATCTGTAATTTTATTGTACTATTCCTGCTATAATTAAAAATTTGAATTTTTTTGTAATTTTAATTACTCATTGAGCTCCAAACCGAGAGTGACACTTCGCTAGAAAACACTGGTAAATTACAAATATATTAAGAGTTTTTTTTTGTATTTGAACTTGATTCTTTGTTAAAATAATGACTAATTTTAGTATTTATAATAATTGTAGTATTTATATGATGGGATTCAATGAGATTCTTACTAAGAGATTTATTAAATTATTTTTATTAGCACAAATATCCAAAAGCAGGTTTTTCTAACGCATATACATTGGTAGCATGTGCTTGGAGGTTTGTCACTGGAGAATTTTTTTTTTTACTTATAGTCCACTAAACTTCAGGCATATCCTTATAAAGGAACTTCTTACAATAAAAATAGTATAGCAGAAGAGAATTCATACATGGAATGTGACCTAGTCGTACAGGGTAGCTCAGTTGTTAGAGCCCCTGGTTTTTCTTTGAATATTAATATTAATAATTAAGGGATTCATAACACACATTAAACTCATTTGCATCGTTATTAACTTATAAACATACTAGTGATCCTATAACGTCATATCAGTTTAGGAGGGAGTATTGCAGAGAGAAATTTTAAGACCCCTATTTTACATTCCCGCATCATCTTGTTTTCTTCTACAGTTTAAATACTACATTGATTAGTTAGAACGTTTGTATAGACCTTTGTAGGGCATGGCAAGCCGTAGGGACCCCCCAGTTGATAAATGTCAACATCCAAAAAGAGTATGCCGCAAGCGTACTCTCCCCCAGGCCCCAGAGGTTAAAACCTCTAACTCCTTCACCCCTCTAAACTCGGCAGCCCAGTCCGAGGCCAGTACATCCGCCGCCCCTTCTGCCCCTAAATCGCCACCCCCCCTTATATTAGGGCGCATTAACAGCTATGACCTCACGAGGTTATTAGCCGATTACCACGTAAAAAACTACAAAATAGTGCAGACGCAGCAGGACACTAAGGTGTTCTGCAACAGCATACTAGACCAACAGCAAACAATTGCTGCAATCAGGGATTTAAAGATCCCATTCCACACGTTTGCCCCCCGTGGTACCAAGCCCAATAAGAAGTACTTACTTCATGGATTCGATCTCTCTCATCCGATCGAGGAGATAAAAGCCCACATTAAAAGAGTGGGTACCAACGTAATCGATGTATATCGATTACGGCGCTCCGACCAAAATGGCGCTCGGACAGAGATCGAACCGATACTAGTGATAGGGGATCACACATTGAAGGCGGAGACCTTGAAGCAGCTCCGTCATATAAATAATGTGCTCTTTCGAGTGAGCACTTTTCACGAAAAAAGAGGGATCCCGATGTGCCTGAACTGCCAGGAATACGGCCATACCAGACGGTACTGTTTCAAGCAGGCCAAGTGCGTGAGGTGCAGCGAGCCTCACGACATAAAAGACTGCCCAAGAGACGCTTCAATTCCCCTCAAATGTGCCAATTGCGGGGGAAATCATGTCGCGTCGTACCGACTTGATCGAAGAATTGATTTCATTTAATGGTGAGAACTAGCCGATTTGATTGCCAAAGAATTTTCGCATTTAAATCTAGACAAATTGCTATAATGAAAATAAATTTGGCTCTGATGATGTACAATTTAGGACTATGGAGTAATCATTTAAGATCGTCCATTTCTCACCTCATCGTATTATCTTCCTATGGAACTAGTGGTAAGTTAGAAGAGCCACTGTAACAGGTGAGAGGGTTTGCACGTTTGTGGTGAAATACCTCGGTTATAGCGAGCACTTCACTTACCTAAGCTACATGTGAATGTGTGAATGTGAATCAAGAACATTAATAATTTCTTGGCAGTTATCATTATAAAGAAAATGTATATATAATATAGCACAAATATATACCTGTGTACTGTCAGAATCATAAATATTCGTAAACCTGCCTTGTTTTTAAAAAAAAAATTACGTAATAATTCTTAACCAGCAATTTGTCATCTATAATTTGATAGCCTATTATTGTATATTTCGTTACGAGGTAATTAACTGATTAATGACACTATGAATTTTTCGTTACGAAGTGATTAAGTGATTAATGACACTATGTATTTTTCGTTACGAGGTAACTAAATGACTAATGACACTTAATACCATTGGAGTAACAAATAGAACAAATAGAAAAATATTTTGGACACGATTGTAATGACGTTGTGTAATTACAGTTCCAAATCAAAACTAAAATTCACAATTATTAATCAGAGTGACGAGATCTTAGATTCGAGACTCAATATGACAAAGATGTAGTTTTTTTTAATAAGCTTTTATATTTACTCATTATTTTTTGCGATGAGAGATGTTATGGTGACAAAAAGCAAATATCATCATATGAAAATTAGTGTCACTAGTCAGTTCATTACTATCTAATGAAAAATCATTTCTTCTCAGTACATAGCATAAACTATCTTATTAAAGACCTCTACCTACTGTTTAAGAATATGTGTTATATGATAGGGGTTTAATAGACAACAATTATAGGTATAAAAAATACGTAAAATCAGATTGATGACAATTTTTTTTTTTTTCAAATATTTAAATAAAATAGCTGTGTGACCGTGATTACAAATTCCCACCTACAGTGCTAATCGTACATTGTACACAAGTATATATTTGCAATTGTAGTTTAAAAAGACAAAACAAGAATTACATTTTCTTACTTAAGGAATTAGAGATATTTCATTTGATACCCTATTCGAAAATTATAAGTTATTTTTAGTAATGACCGATGCTGATTTGGAAGTATTTTTCAAGTCATTGCAGCACCATGCGGGACCTCCATGCCTCTAGCTTGAAAAGGAGACTAGTAGAGGCCTGTGAACAGGCAGTCAAACAGCGACACTCTGGCTTGAAAACAAAATATCTCAACTATTCAGAGTACAATGACGAAATCTTGATTGCTGAAATTGTGCCTATCCCTTATAATTATTATTTTTCACTCTAATATTATAGTCATACTTGTATTTTCTCATTTATATTTTTTTTGGTTTTTACTATTGTATATTTAGCTATTGTTGCTTTTTTTTTTTTTTTTTTCTTGTATATAGATACTACCTATGACTTTATTTGCCAAATATAACTAAATATATATATTTTTTTTTTTTTTACAGAGGTTCACACTTCATTTTACATTCCCAATTTGTTTTCTGTTTTGTGATGTAATTGTTCTTTTGATTTATCAGATATGAATTTGTCATCTGAACAGTGTTTTATTCATAGGGAACTTTGACCCGGAATAAATTTTTTTTTTTATTCTATAAATAGAGGACTATTTCACTTCATAATTTTTTTTAGTTTATTTGATGAATGAACTTCATAGTATATAAACAGAACAAAAGGGTGTGGAAAGTTAATAAATAATATCAATAAATTTCCGGGTCCGTGTTTCGAGTCTCCGCGTCATTTTCTGAAAAGTTACTACGGAAGTTTTGACCAAAAAAGACTTCATTTCGAACCACACCGGCCACTAAACAAAATATAAAAATAAATCGTTAGACTGATTAAAACATTGTTATGATCACTATCATAGAAGATATTAGTAGGGATTAGTAGATTAGTAAGGACGCACCGTTACTGATGGAACGGAACGAGGAACGGTTACAATGGTGAGAACGACTAGGAACAGTATACGGCCTGGATTTTTCCGTTCCATTGGTCTCCCCCCCCCCCTCAATATTTCTCTTTATTTTGTTTAAAAATTACATTATATTTACCATATAGTTGCCAGGCACCAAAGAGCTTAACTTGTAATTAAAAATGTTAAAAGGTTGGACCATCCCCATCTTTGGCTCACGCTTGCCACTTGCCTTTCGCTCCCTGATGGACTCTTGGCTCGAAATTAGCTAACTTTTCTTTTTAAATAGATAACCGTAACTAGATGAATGATTATAGCTTATTTAACTGCAAATCTACAGTAAAAACAACTTTATAGTTATAAATTATTACAGAAATACATGATAAAAATAACTTTAATATTTTTATTTAAATTTTTAATATTGGTAGATATTTTGTCATAAGTATGGGTGATTGCGGGTACTGACGAAACCCGGTATGGTTGGAACTGTTTGTCAGGTAACAGCAAAGTGTGGCGAAATATCAAGGCTGCTTGGAACGAAAAAGGAACAGAACGAATAAAATACCCGTTCGTATCATGGAACGAAACGGTATAAACGATTCCCCCAACTCTGTGGATCCCTCTGTACCTCTCTGGAAGTCAAGCCTCATTCTTCGTGTTCGACAATAATCATTTATAGGAGCCCAGAAAAACGTGTATACTTTGATAATTACCTGACATTTCTTGAACTTGTATGATTCCTTAATCACTAGTGTTACTATTTATAATTAATATTGATTAACAATCAAAGGGGATGGAAAATAAATTGATACGACATATTTTCAAATTCCATTCTCTAATTTGTACCCACCAGAATTCATTTTGGGAAGGTCGTCACTTAGTTTAGCTCAGTTGGTAAAAGCACCTGACAAGATGTCGGGTTTGACTAGACAATTGGAATCAGACTCTTGAAGCGAACACTGCTCTCTCTCTGCACTGGCAGAGATTCTTATTTAATTATCTCTGCATCTCTCTTTCCTATCCTTGCTATGTTTTGGACCGGCGTTGTCAGACCTCACACCTTCTTAGTCTCCGTAAAACTAACATATCCTGGAGGGAATCTCCTGCATACAGACGGCGATATCTTGACCCCTTCAAAATGTACCTATTAGCGCCCCCCCCCCCCAGTGTTACAGCCGGTCTTTGGGATCCGGACGGTTTTCGCCTACCCTCAGATACTGAGCGTGAAATCGTGATCAGTCTAAGATACACGTAAACTACCTATAGCACCTACCCTGTAACTCTTCTCCTGAATATGTTCAGGACTGATCTTATGGAGTCAGATTAACACAAATTAAGCTGCCCGCCGACTAGGCCGCCAGGAAAGGTGAAATACCGCAGGCTTATCTTTCTTTCTGACGCCCGTCGGGCATTGGGTAGGACGACGAGACCTCCTCCGGGAGGCGTGCCTAGCAGGGGAATATACGTTGAGGTTAGAAATAGAGGCTCTTCAATGATTCCTTGATAGTTCTAGATTCAAATGCGTTTTTATATTTGAGTCTCTCCAATTAATCATTTGATTAAGAAAACATGTTCTACAATCAAGTAAGCTATCTTTCTAATTAGCAAGTTAAGTTAACACAAATAAGACGGACGTAGGCCCAGATTGACTGTGGCATGTTTACCATCGGCAGCCATTATTTAAAAAGGGGGCATATTATCCTAGTTCTCTTACTTAACATAGACTGCTTTCTCTGTTCGCTTACCTAGTCAGCCTATATTCCATAGAGTTAGGTAAACTATAAAGATCAACTCATGTATTGACAATGTAATATGTACATACAAATTATTATACAATCGCTTTTGAGTCTTATTGTAGAACAGTAAGCTAGCTCATAATTAGCCCTCGATTAACATTTATTAAAAGTAGATTTTATCCAAATTTATAATTGAACGACTTCAAATGAATCGAACATTTGTTTTTTCATCATATCCCTACAAATGCATCTATTCGGGTTGTTAATATTAATTCAGCAGTTATTTAGCTATACAAGAACTAACAGATGCAGATTTAGCAGCGTAGAGCTTATTTTTATTTCCCGTATCTTAGGTGTAATAAAGGCAATGTTTTATTATATACATCTCCTGTTATGAGCAGATAAAAACTGATAAGTCTAACGATGTGGCGAGGAGGTTTAACGAGGAGATGAACAGATGAATACATCAACAGATGGAGTAAAGTGCGGTTTATATATTAAATTATTTTTTTATTTATATAAAGGCGAGTCGACCATCATCGACCGTTAGCTTTCTTAACTCGAATCGAAGAAGAGCAAGTTTTCCTTATTCATTACCTTTATCTTACTCCATACGATGGTATTTAGAGTTTTTTTATACTATTCCAGAAGTGTCAGTTCTAATCTTGAGAGCAACTCATCATTGTCATTTCCTGATAAATATAGTGGTTTATAGTTCACTGCAAAAGTTTTGGTGATTAAAACTCATTTTATTTGTTAAAATTCTCTTGGCCCCAAAAAAAAATGTTTTAAATATCTAAAAATTTTAACAGAAAGTATGCGTCGGACAATTCGTGAAAACAGTATTAATGACTATTTGTTAGAACAGTCTACTATCAAATGTTGATACATACATATCGTACATATTATCACTCACGTATTATTACTAATTAATTAATTGCAAACTCGGGACTGATTGTGTTCTAGCGGTATTGGGGCATGTATTGTTAACTGACTTAAACAATTATCGTGTGCTAACGCGATGTCATTAACAAGTCGAATGCACAAAATACATATTGGTAATTAAGAAGTCAGATCTTTAATTTAATGGTTAATTAAAATTATAGTAAAATGTATTTTTTTAGTGAATACTAAGGTTCCTAGCGCAAGTGGGAAAATGAGACTGCTCCGAGTGAGGATCACTTGACTAAAACCTTAATTGATAATTATGGATTAGTGCAAAGTAACGGCCAAATCCTGGTACACATACAATGTACATGTTTAGAAACAATTAACTAATCTATGTTTATTTCGTTTTATCTCCTTTAATTGTCCATAATCCGTGAGGTAAAAACTCTCAGGTTTAAAAATTTGAAATAGCTTTTCATTTAAATCTGATACCGGATACATATGATAAGTAAGATATATGTAACAGACCTTTTTATTTTATTTTTTATTTCATATTGTCCTTTTGTTGTATTTCAATGGAAACATAATAAGCCCATTAGCTTGTGTTCAAACTACAAGCACGGAGGTGGTCTTGTTAATATCAGGGTAAGCGCGTGGCAGTGTTTTTGGCTCAATCACGGCTCCGGAGTATTATACGCGGTTGTAATAATAAATAGATACAAATTAACAAGAGAAATCTTAACAGTATTAAACAGTTAAAAACAGAAACTTAACATGTTCGCACCAGAACATGCGAAAATCCACTTCACAAAGGCTGAAGGTGACAAAATGAGCTTTAGAGTCACATTTCGTGACTACGTTAACTGAAATAAAGATTTAAGCTGTTTTGTACTCTGGGTAGGTTCACTGTGCAAAAATTTTATGAAATTCTGTTGATTTGATTTTTCAAAAGGAACAGACTGGATTAAGTGAATACTTCAACTAAATCCTGCCCCGGCATTATTAGGCTATGTAGGTGCAGTAAATGATCCTTTGAAAGAGCTTAGAAATTAGCCGACAACCATGGACACAATCAGCCTGAAGGAAAGGTGGCTTGATGATGGCTCAAAGCCGGTCCGCGCAAAGGCCTCAAGGTAGGAACAGTGTAGGAAATGCCAGGCGCCCTCATACACCGATACAGTTGTGAAACTTGTGATCTGACAGGCCATTACTTATTTTCACACACACGACCCCTTCACCATCTCTGGAATAAAAATTGGTCCCTATCATCCAGGACCGTTAGTGGGAGGACACTGGGGCAGCTGTTCGATATCCATCCCAGTGACCTATATAGACAGATATCTGCTCTATTTAAAGGAAGGAGTCTCAGCCAGTGTCTGATCTTCTCCTTAAATGAGAAACCTTATTCTTAGTATGCTCAGATTGTACTGTAAATAACTTGAGTTTGATTTAAACATAATTTACCTCAACCAAGGGTAGGGTGTGACGTGTTAACCTTTTACCTTATCCATAATAGTCGAATGGAAATACATTAACCATGAATACAAACGCACATTAATTGGAAAAGAAAAATACACAGACCGTGTTGTACCCAAAAGGATGATCAAATTTATGAAACAAATATTTTATATTAAACCCATCAACATAAGGATTTTATTTATTTATTTACTTTTATTAACACTTCTAGTACCCTGTATTGGAGAAGAAACTCCTATTTACCAAACTTTTGTATTTGATATATTAGATGTATTTGATGGGGAATTAAAACATATAAACAGTAAGAATCTCAATGAACATATGACAGCACTGTCGGGCTAATCATGTATAATAAAGTGAACAATATTTTGTAAACGGACTTGGAAGAGTATTGGTATTGGAAGTATTTGTATTGGATGCCTTTATAATTATTGTAAAGGTATAAAATCTACTAGTTTCTGATTCCCACGCTTTTCTCAATGAAAGAATTTAATGAAAGATGATAGGTTACTGGAAAAAGGCTTGTTGCTTGACTTATGCCTACAGTTTGCAAGCTATGCATTTCAGACTTTTTAACATCTTGTTTAGGGAGGTACATCAAGGTATAAGGGGAACCCCGTATGAGGCTTAGCCTTAGGAAGGGGCAAAAAAAAAAAAAAAAAAAACCCAAATCCCCGACCCTACCGGAAAAACATAGTTTATTTTATTTTTCCGTTTTTTAATTTTATAGAGTAATCTATCATAATGTATTGGGCCCAATTAATCAAATGACATATTGAATTTGAACGTAGGTACTTTATTTAATTAATTTTACGAAGTGATTACTTCCCAAAGGCGAGTGTGAACCGGAAAGAGACAGAGTAGACCGCTTTGGGGGACGCTACTAGGTACATTTTGTAGGGCCCTAGAGATCGTCGTCTGGATGGAACGGATCCCTTCCAAAGCTATTATAAAGTTCCACATATAAAACTTACCACGTATAATATTATTTATAATAACATAGAGATTAAGATATACAAGTTTACAGTAGCTCACTTTTGTAAATATCTTAGGTCTAACTGTTTGTTAGTGTAGTTAGAAAAAGTTTTTTCCTCGTCTGCTTATAACTGAGCCGGTTTGCCGAAGAAGATAAAGGTCTGCCGAAGTGAGAGTGGTTTAGGATGTGGTATAAATAAAACTTGTGGACGTACGCGCATGTTTCGGAGAGGAACTTACAGGTAAGATGGCTGTATTTGTATTTAAGTCAACAAGTTTTGACAAGGTGTCAGAGGTGGAAGACATGAGAGAAGAAAGACACTGCTTTTTAAGGAAGTACAGGTGAAAAAAAAAAGGTTCTTTACTCAGAAAGAGAAAGAAGAGGGAATAATCAAGAGGCAGGCAAGAAGGGGCGACCCCAGTTTTGGAGACCAAAGACGGTCTGGGTTCAGGTTTTTTTTTGGAATATAGGGACCGGATGAGGAGACGCCAGGCTAGCTGATATGAACACTTGAATAGACCTTCTTCCAAGACTTCGCTGTATCATATGATAAATTAAGATATGTAAACATTTAGTTTGTCAGTAACCAAGTAAATATTAATCACCATTTAATTTCATTTTATAAAACCATTCTTTTTGTTATGAATCAATTATGTTTTTTCTTTCTTAATTATTAATATCCAACCAAATCACCCATTATTAACGAATGAACGAAAAGCCTTTAGAAAAGAACCTAGATATCATACATAAACACCATATCACGTTTCTATCGAAATCTATTGGTAGTTAGATTTGAGTAATATGTATTATGTATTTGTATTTCCCTGGTGACCGAACGTAGCAAGATAACTAATTTATAAACTGATACAACTTAAAAGTAACTCGGCATTTCATTATGCGGGTCCGATATTAATTATAGATTGTTATGGACATGGGTAGTGGTGTTTGAAGGTAATTAATTAGATACTGTTATCCTACTTCTTTCTCTGGGCAGCAGCTGATCCTATCTGACTATACAAGTCCTTGCTTGAAAATTCACTTGACCATCATTAGACTGCAAATATTCAGTACTTCAGCTACGCCCCAACAGTCTCCTCCCTCATCACATGGGGAAGATTCTCGAAAAGATAATAATACTACTACCGGAAGAAGTTCTGTTCAGAAAATTCTATCATTCCGTACGAGCAGGCAGGTTTTCAGGCTCACCTGAGTACAGAACATCCGCTTGTGAAGGTACAGACGGAAGCCAACCTCGGTATCAACAGGAACACAGCAACTCCCCGGTAGGCATCAAGAAAGAGATAAATGAATAACCCTGTGGTCTTTGACCTTTGCTGGCGGCCTAGTTGGCTTAATTCGTATTTGTTTATTAGAGTCTGGTGAACTAGTCTCACTAAACTGATGATAAGATTTATTAAGATGAAATATAGAAAGGAAGGCGGGAGTTTTCTGGTCCGTGATAAGAGTAACTTTTATTTGTCCGTGGCGAAGAATTTGGTACAACACTTTCCAATGAAAATTGCTGTTTAAGCAAATAGTCATTTTCTAATAAAGATCTTCTATATATGTGCATTGAGAATAAATAATGTTGGTAAAAAATGAAATATATATGTCTTGATATGATTTCTAAATGTATACGTATTTAGAAATTTATATATGATTAAATATAAAATAGAAGTTGGTTTTGTTTATCAAAAAACTTTAGGGTAAAGAAAAAAAATGGGGAGGCTACTACGGTGGTATTAACCAATGGGTTTTATTTGCAGTAAGAACGTGGTCGTTCAAACGAGGCGTTACCAGTGGGAATCGTTTATTTTTTGAGATCCGGCGGGCAGTGGATCTGCCTTAAGAAATAACGGAATTGCGGCCGGCTAATGGGGTTATCGAGGCAGCAGTGGCCGGCCATACCGCGGTTTTCATTGTCATCTGTGAGCCAGTCAGTATTGTCTGGCTTGACTTTTCCGGTCCACTGCCACCCCTTCCTCCCCGGGCTGGGAGAGCCAAAAAAAACACAGAAACAGAAAACACTTTTGGCTGTGTAATTGCACAGAGAACGGACTTATCCGTTCTCAGCCAGGGATTATTGTGCCGTTCTGTCAAAGATGAGATCTAGAGCGAAACCTCTCCCCTGGGTCAGCAGGCCACTGAGCTAGGGTCGGACCTGTAATGCGATAATAATACACACATGGCTCGGTTCTCTTTTATTTAAAAAAAAAAAATTATTACTCGATCCGAAATGTTGACTCTAATTTTACTTAATTATTTATTATTTACCTACTTAAAAGCTCAGCTAGGTTCTTTTATTCCCTCAATTGAAAATCTGAAATTACTATAAATTAAATATATTCTTTTGCTTTCTTCATATGCCGGACATAACCTCTTTAACCCAAAAAACAGTTATCTGATAATTATTTTCCGAAGATCATTCAAAAGAAATAAAATACACTATATTTAGCTATAAAAAGCTGTAATAAAGATAAGGAGATTATCTATCATTTAAATAAACGTTGTAGTTCATTGGCCGTAAATCTAGGTAACGGAGATTCATATTTAGTTGGTTGTGGTTCCAGAGCGAGTCGTGACAATATCGTCGTATTATATATTACCAATGCCATTGTGATATCTTATCGTTTTCGTTTTTGTTCTATTACATAAACCTGTTACTTGTAATAGGATGAATGAAAACATTTTTCTGGCCGGAGCATTAATTGTTTTTACTGTCCTTAATGCTTTCAACGATTAATCATTATTGTCTAATATTTAGTGGTCATTTTTCAGGGGGGGGGGGTCACTTTCTTTCATTTTAACAAGAGAGGGCGAACTTTCAGTAAAGTCCGTTCAACACCTTCCGTTCTTCAGTCTAAGCCTTAGACGTCCTTACATATACTTCTGTTTGTATTATTTTTATTGATTAAAAAATGCAAAAATGTTTAGTTAGATATCTTTGCAGTATCACACAATTAATGGTTTAAAATATCTTACTAATTACCATCTCTTGATTGATTTCCTAAGTTTTATTTTATTGACATACACATTCAAAAGCGGTTTATTTAACATCCTCTTTGATCGGCACTGTGCATGGGTATTTGTAACCAATGGCACAGCTGTTTTATATAAACATTTAAAACTATGCTCCTCAAATTGTTTTTAACAGTTAACAGTCCCTACCATCTCTCACAAGTACCTGATGCAGAAAAAAATATAGTATGTCGAAACCTCGTCCATTAATAAATATAATCAAAAACTCACTTTCATCTACTTTAGCCGATCTCCCAAAAACCTCTTGTACTCATTTGTACTTAGGAAGACACTAGACCAATAATCTATCCAAAAATTTTGTTCATAATCGATGCCAAAAAAAATATAGTCAGTAAAAAGAAGAATATAAATTGTTTAAATAATTTTTAAAAAAAGGCGAGGCCACTGATATTGTTTTAATTAAGATTTGGTTTGTACAGCATTATTAATTAGACTTTAAAATCCATTCATACTTGTGCACAATTCACATTCTGCCCAGTAACCTCCCTCGTCAAGGGTATCATGAGGCGATGACCAAACAGAAGAGAGCCACGTACGCTCAATTCAAGTTGGTTATATAGAAAGAAATGTTGACTGAAGTTCTGAGGACTTTTGATTCGTTTGATGGTCCTAGGTTTGGCTGACTCCTCATGTCAACTTGTGCGAAGACAAAAATACCATGGGTTATTAACTTGATGTAATCCCATAATCAGCCAATTGCCAACATTTTTCGTGAAAGTTTTTCCTTTAAATGACTGAATTTTTGAACCCTTCCATCCTACCATTCACCAAAAGAAGAGATGTACGAAAACCAGATGTATAAAAACACCCCTTGCTAGAATGGACCCAGAATAGATCATCAACGCTCATGTTGCGAATGGACCAAGAACTGATCATCAACGCTCATGTTGCGAATGGACCCAGAACAGATCATCAACGCTCATGTTGCGAATGAACCCAGAACAGATCTTCAACGCTCATGTTGCGAATGAACCCAGAACAGATCATCAACGCTCATGTTGCGAATGGACCCAGAACAGATCATCAACGCTCATGTTGCGAATGAACCCAGAACAGATCATCAACGCTCATGTTGCGAATGGACCCAGAACAGATCATCAACGCTCATGTTGCGAATGGACCAAGAACTGATCATCAACGCTCATGTTGCGAATGGACCCAGAACAGATCATCAACGCTCATGTTGCGAATGTGACAACACCGTTGAGCAAATGTTTGTTTCATGCTCCTGTTGCCTCATGGCTCTAGTTTTTGCTATATTTTCCCTTGCGCCAGGTCTAGACAAGCCATTACAGTTAGTTAGCATCTCAGCTGAGCGCCATTTGAACCCTCCGTTAATAATTGATATCATCAGCCAATGGTTTGTCAAGTTTTAATATATCTCATTTACTCTTAAAATCAAATACATTTAAAGGCCCATCACAGTGGCAACTGTTTTATATAAATATTAAATAAAAGTTGTTTTTTCTCCTTGGAGCCCATTAAAACTCCCAAATGTTATTCATGTTCTTAAACAACATTAGTGGATAATTTTTTTCATTCGCTACACAATATGATAGGGAACAAAATAATTTTTTATCACCCAGTAATTCCTAGAATAACTTATATTTTTAAAATCATCAGGTCATTAAATGGAACTGATATAAAAAATATCCACTCTTTTCGTAAAACATGGAATGACTTAAAATTGCAAACACGAATTTAAATTATTAATTACAGTTTTAACGAATTTGTGTTGAATTTACAATTCAAAAATAAAAAAAATATACTTTCATATTATTAATTAAGATGGTTAGATCTTTAATTTAATCTTTTGTTTAATATAAATTGAAATCAATTTATGAAAAATATAAATAAAATACCTAGCTAGAAAAACAAAAAAAATACGTTGAATTCTGTGGATATCCGGATTTGGCTCCATGCTTCTGTATGCCATTTTTTTCTTTGGGGGATCTCTTATCTTTCTTCCTGGGTCTTACCAGAATTTTATCAGCTCGTCTAATTCTAATCATTCTTCTGCATTGGCCCTACAACATCCGACAGCTAATCCCGATATTTTCGACTCATCTATCCTTTCTCGAATGACCTCATTCCTAATCCAGTACATTCCAATGACACCTTACCGTTCGTAATCTCCTCGTGTAATGTACTCGGGGTGTACTCGGTGTGTACTCGGCTGGCCAAAATGTCCGTTCTGTTTTTGTCGTCACAAAACTTCAAGCAGTCTGATATGTAGCTAACTTCAGTCCGTCCCTTGCGAGTGCGCTCTCGTCAGATACTTCAACGTAGTTTGAAGCGAAATTACGACGAGACTGATTGTATTTTGTGTGTTTAGGATCATCCTGAAAATGGAAAACCAAAACGAGCATTATCGACACCTCATGCTTTTTTTATTTAAAAAAGGCAAGAAAGCAGTGGAAAGTTGCTGGAAGATATGCGCTTTATACGGAGAGGATGCTGTTACAGAACGTGAGTACCAGAAGTGGATTTCAAGATTTCGATCAGGAAATTTGTCGGTTCAAGACGCACTTTTTGAAGAGAATGATGACAGGGGACGAAAAGTGGATCGTCTATAACAATGTGGAACGCAAACGTTCATGGGGGAAACGCGGCGAATTACCACGAACAGGGCCATCAATTCGGATGTGTACTGTGACCAGCTGGACAAATTAAATGCAGCAATACATCATAAGCGTCCAGCGACCGTAAGGGGATTGTCTTCCATCACGACAATGCCATACCACACACTTCTTTGCAGACGCAGCAGAAGTTACTGGAGCTTGGCTGGGAAGATTTGCCGCACCCTCCATATTCCCCCGACCTTGCACCTTCAGAGTCCCACCTGTTACGGTCTTTTCGAAATTCATTGAATGGACAGACCTTCAACTCTGAAGAAGATGTAAAAATCCACTTGGAACATTTTTTTGCCAATAAAGTCAGGAAATTCTTTGAGCATGGAATTATGAATCTGCCCATGCGATGGCCGAGATACTGGAACAAAACGGCAATTATATCATCGATTGAATAAATCGCTTTGTGTTTAAAAGTTGTGATTTATTTTTGCTAAAAAAACCGAACGGACTTTTTGGCCAGCCAAAGAGAAAAATTACTGGCAACGTCGAGAGACCTCCCATATACCTCAGGCTTTGCCAATTGAGCTGCGCTGTCACAGCCTCCATCGCTCTCACAATCTGAACACCACCGTACCTTGTTTCCTCCCTCATTTGATTATGGCTGTGTGGTTTATGGGGGTCTCTTTAAGGAACTCGAGGACAAGTTGAAGCGAATCATAAATTCTCTCGTTAGTTTTGTGTTGGGGACTCCGAGGCCCTCCTATGTCTCCCAACCGAATTAGGGTGCCTCTTCTCCTCTTTCCGCCCACAATATTTCCTTAAATATACTAAAATTTACAGTTCAAATCCTCAATCCAGTCCCGGAACACAATATCCTGTCTCTCTGACCTTTATACTCCTGCCCACAAAACGGCAGCATACGGCCGTTCCTTCCTAGTTGGCTCCACCACTCTCTGTAATTCTCTACCTCCTATAATCCGCCATGGTTCATCCTTGCGAACCTTCAAACCCCCCTCCCTATTTCAACACCTCACCATCCAGGCAGACGCTTGCTAGTTTGGGTCATTATATTGAATTTGCATTCCTTTTTTTTTTGCATTTATATATTTAACTTGTAAATTACTTCTTTTTTTAATGTCATATTGTGTTGTGCAGACTTCTTCATATCGAGGTTTATTGTATGTTTGTGGATCCTACTTTATTTTATAAATGAAGTTAAATAATCTTTTTTTTATTTTTGTCACGGAAAGGCCTTAAAGATCACGCGAATATCATTACTTTCGGTTCTTTTCTTGTTTCTGCTTTTGCTTTCTTTCCATTTTTCCCTCATTATCTCTACGCGCTTTTGTTTTCTTTCTTCTGCCCACGTGACTCCCTTTTTCGATTTTTTCTTTCCCACAAGAACCTTGATTGCTCCTAGTCTTTTCCTATATCTTTCTCCGTCCTGATAATCCTGGTCCGTTATTCCTAGTCTTTCCATTTCTTCCTTCATCTGCTTGGTGTATCCCCTTGAGCTTTTGTATCCTCGGATTTTCTGGAATATTACGTTGTTTAGTCTTTCCGGGGCCATTCTTACCGTCCGTGGAATTTCAGTCTCCTGATCCTTATGTCTTTTTCTAGGTATTTTGTGTCTTTGTAAATTTCTTGGTTGGATCTTAGCCTGTACCCTTCTTGTTTCTTTTTGGGGCCGTAGATCCTTCTTAGGATTCTTCGTTTTTAGGATCTTTTTTTATTATTATTAGTATTATTATTTTTTCTTACAGAGGTTCACTCTTTATTTTACATTGTCATTTTTTTATGATGTAATGGTTCTTTATATTCACCATCTGAAGATCATTTTTATTCATAGATGGCTTCGTCCGGGAATAACTTTTTTTTCCTATGAATTCTCTTTGGCCAATCCTTTAGCGTTGGTGTATCTTCATTCAGCATCTGGACACTAGGCTTCTGCTTGACTGTCATAAAGAACAATACCCATTTTTTTGCTATCTTGTCTTTTTTCGTTTGTGCCTTTATTGGAATATTATCACTACATTGGATATCGGGGCCAGAGAATCCGTTAGCGTTGGTGTATCTTCATTCAGCACCTGGACACTAGGCTTCTGCTTGACTGTCATAAAGAACAATGCCCATTTTTTTGCTATCTTGTCTTTTTTCGTTTAAGCCTTTATTGGAATATTATCACTACATTGGATATCGGGGCCAGAGAATCAGTTAGCGTTGGTGTACCTTCATTCAGCATCTGGACACTAGGCTTCTGCTTCACTGTCATAAAGAACAATACCTATTTTGTTGCTATCTTGTCTTTTTTCGTTTGTGCCTTTATTGGAATATTATCACTACATTTGATATCGGGGCCAGAGAATCCTTTAGCGTTGGTGTACCTTCATTCAGCATCTGGACACTAGGCTTCTGCTTCACTGTCATAAAGAACAATACCTATTTTGTTGCTATCTTGTCTTTTTTCGTTTAAGCCTTTATTGGAATATTATCACTACATTGGATATCGGGGCCAGAGAATCCGTTAGCGTTGGTGTATCTTCATTCAGCATCTGGACACTAGGCTTCTGCTTGACTGTCATAAAGAACAATAACCATTTTTTTGCTATCTTGTCTTTTTTCGTTTGTGCCTTTATTGGAATATTATCACTACATTGGATATCGGGGCCAGAGAATCCGTTAGCGTTGGTGTACCTTCATTCAGCATCTGGACACTAGGCTTCTGCTTCACTGTCATAAAGAACAATACCCATTTTTTTTGCTATCTTGTCTTTTTTCGTTTGTGCCTTTATTGGAATATTATCACTACATTGGATATCGGGGCCAGAGAATCCGTTAGCGTTGGTGTATCTTCATTCAGCACCTGGACACTAGGCTTCTGCTTGACTGTCATAAAGAACAATGCCCATTTTGTTGCTATCTTGTCTTTTTTCGTTTGTGCCTTTATTGGAATATTATCACTACATTGGATATCGGGGCCAGAGAATCCGTTAGCGTTGGTGTACCTTCATTCAGCATCTGGACACTAGGCTTCTGCTTCACTGTCATAAAGAACAATACCCATTTTTTTGCTATCTTGTCTTTTTTCGTTTGTGCCTTTATTGGAATATTATCACTACATTGGATATCGGGGCCAGAGAATCCGTTAGCGTTGGTGTATCTTCATTCAGCACCTGGACACTAGGCTTCTGCTTGACTGTCATAAAGAACAATGCCCATTTTTTTGCTATCTTGTCTTTTTTCGTTTAAGCCTTTATTGGAATATTATCACTACATTGGATATCGGGGCCAGAGAATCAGTTAGCATTGGTGTACCTTCATTCAGCATCTGGACACTAGGCTTCTGCTTCACTGTCATAAAGAACAATACCTATTTTGTTGCTATCTTGTCTTTTTTCGTTTGTGCCTTTATTGGAATATTATCACTACATTTGATATCGGGGCCAGAGAATCCTTTAGCGTTGGTGTACCTTCATTCAGCATCTGGACACTAGGCTTCTGCTTCACTGTCATAAAGAACAATACCTATTTTGTTGCTATCTTGTCTTTTTTCGTTTAAGCCTTTATTGGAATATTATCACTACATTGGATATCGGGGCCAGAGAATCCGTTAGCGTTGGTGTATCTTCATTCAGCACCTGGACACTAGGCTTCTGCTTGACTGTCATAAAGAACAATGCCCATTTTTTTGCTATCTTGTCTTTTTTCGTTTAAGCCTTTATTGGAATATTATCACTACATTGGATATCGGGGCCAGAGAATCAGTTAGCGTTGGTGTACCTTCATTCAGCATCTGGACACTAGGCTTCTGCTTCACTGTCATAAAGAACAATACCTATTTTGTTGCTATCTTGTCTTTTTTCGTTTGTGCCTTTATTGGAATATTATCACTACATTTGATATCGGGGCCAGAGAATCCTTTAGCGTTGGTGTACCTTCATTCAGCATCTGGACACTAGGCTTCTGCTTCACTGTCATAAAGAACAATACCTATTTTGTTGCTATCTTGTCTTTTTTCGTTTAAGCCTTTATTGGAATATTATCACTACATTGGAAATCGGGGCCAGAGAATCCGTTAGCGTTGGTGTATCTTCATTCAGCATCTGGACACTAGGCTTCTGCTTGACTGTCATAAAGAACAATAACCATTTTTTTGCTATCTTGTCTTTTTTCGTTTGTGCCTTTATTGGAATATTATCACTACATTGGATATCGGGGCCAGAGAATCCGTTAGCGTTGGTGTACCTTCATTCAGCATCTGGACACTAGGCTTCTGCTTCACTGTCATAAAGAACAATACCCATTTTTTTTGCTATCTTGTCTTTTTTCGTTTGTGCCTTTATTGGAATATTATCACTACATTGGATATCGGGGCCAGAGAATCCGTTAGCGTTGGTGTATCTTCATTCAGCATCTGGACACTAGGCTTCTGCTTCACTGTCATAAAGAACAATACCCATTTTTTTGCTATCTTGTCTTTTTTCGTTTGTGCCTTTATTGGAATATTATCACTACATTGGATATCGGGGCCAGAGAATCCGTTAGCGTTGGTGTACCTTCATTCAGCATCTGGACACTAGGCTTCTGCTTCACTGTCATAAAGAACAATACCCATTTTTTTGCTATCTTGTCTTTTTTCGTTTGTGCCTTTATTGGAATATTATCACTACATTGGATATCGGGGCCAGAGAATCCGTTAGCGTTGGTGTATCTTCATTCAGCACCTGGACACTAGGCTTCTGCTTGACTGTCATAAAGAACAATGCCCATTTTTTTGCTATCTTGTCTTTTTTCGTTTGTGCCTTTATTGGAATATTATCACTACATTGGATATCGGGGCCAGAGAATCCGTTAGCGTTGGTGTATCTTCATTCAGCACCTGGACACTAGGCTTCTGCTTGACTGTCATAAAGAACAATGCCCATTTTTTTGCTATCTTGTCTTTTTTCGTTTAAGCCTTTATTGGAATATTATCACTACATTGGATATCGGGGCCAGAGAATCAGTTAGCATTGGTGTACCTTCATTCAGCATCTGGACACTAGGCTTCTGCTTCACTGTCATAAAGAACAATACCTATTTTGTTGCTATCTTGTCTTTTTTCGTTTGTGCCTTTATTGGAATATTATCACTACATTTGATATCGGGGCCAGAGAATCCTTTAGCGTTGGTGTACCTTCATTCAGCATCTGGACACTAGGCTTCTGCTTCACTGTCATAAAGAACAATACCTATTTTGTTGCTATCTTGTCTTTTTTCGTTTAAGCCTTTATTGGAATATTATCACTACATTGGATATCGGGGCCAGAGAATCCGTTAGCGTTGGTGTATCTTCATTCAGCACCTGGACACTAGGCTTCTGCTTGACTGTCATAAAGAACAATAACCATTTTTTTGCTATCTTGTCTTTTTTCGTTTAAGCCTTTATTGGAATATTATCACTACATTGGATATCGGGGCCAGAGAATCAGTTAGCGTTGGTGTACCTTCATTCAGCATCTGGACACTAGGCTTCTGCTTCACTGTCATAAAGAACAATACCTATTTTGTTGCTATCTTGTCTTTTTTCGTTTGTGCCTTTATTGGAATATTATCACTACATTTGATATCGGGGCCAGAGAATCCTTTAGCGTTGGTGTACCTTCATTCAGCATCTGGACACTAGGCTTCTGCTTCACTGTCATAAAGAACAATACCTATTTTGTTGCTATCTTGTCTTTTTTCGTTTAAGCCTTTATTGGAATATTATCACTACATTGGAAATCGGGGCCAGAGAATCCGTTAGCGTTGGTGTATCTTCATTCAGCATCTGGACACTAGGCTTCTGCTTGACTGTCATAAAGAACAATAACCATTTTTTTGCTATCTTGTCTTTTTTCGTTTGTGCCTTTATTGGAATATTATCACTACATTGGATATCGGGGCCAGAGAATCCGTTAGCGTTGGTGTACCTTCATTCAGCATCTGGACACTAGGCTTCTGCTTCACTGTCATAAAGAACAATACCCATTTTTTTTGCTATCTTGTCTTTTTTCGTTTGTGCCTTTATTGGAATATTATCACTACATTGGATATCGGGGCCAGAGAATCCGTTAGCGTTGGTGTATCTTCATTCAGCATCTGGACACTAGGCTTCTGCTTCACTGTCATAAAGAACAATACCCATTTTTTTGCTATCTTGTCTTTTTTCGTTTGTGCCTTTATTGGAATATTATCACTACATTGGATATCGGGGCCAGAGAATCCGTTAGCGTTGGTGTACCTTCATTCAGCATCTGGACACTAGGCTTCTGCTTCACTGTCATAAAGAACAATACCCATTTTTTTGCTATCTTGTCTTTTTTCGTTTGTGCCTTTATTGGAATATTATCACTACATTGGATATCGGGGCCAGAAAATCCGTTAGCGTTGGTGTATCTTCATTCAGCACCTGGACACTAGGCTTCTGCTTGACTGTCATAAAGAACAATGCCCATTTTTTTGCTATCTTGTCTTTTTTCGTTTAAGCCTTTATTGGAATATTATCACTACATTGGATATCGGGGCCAGAGAATCAGTTAGCATTGGTGTACCTTCATTCAGCATCTGGACACTAGGCTTCTGCTTCACTGTCATAAAGAACAATACCTATTTTGTTGCTATCTTGTCTTTTTTCGTTTGTGCCTTTATTGGAATATTATCACTACATTTGATATCGGGGCCAGAGAATCCTTTAGCGTTGGTGTACCTTCATTCAGCATCTGGACACTAGGCTTCTGCTTCACTGTCATAAAGAACAATACCTATTTTGTTGCTATCTTGTCTTTTTTCGTTTAAGCCTTTATTGGAATATTATCACTACATTGGATATCGGGGCCAGAGAATCCGTTAGCGTTGGTGTATCTTCATTCAGCACCTGGACACTAGGCTTCTGCTTGACTGTCATAAAGAACAATAACCATTTTTTTGCTATCTTGTCTTTTTTCGTTTAAGCCTTTATTGGAATATTATCACTACATTGGATATCGGGGCCAGAGAATCAGTTAGCGTTGGTGTACCTTCATTCAGCATCTGGACACTAGGCTTCTGCTTCACTGTCATAAAGAACAATACCTATTTTGTTGCTATCTTGTCTTTTTTCGTTTGTGCCTTTATTGGAATATTATCACTACATTTGATATCGGGGCCAGAGAATCCTTTAGCGTTGGTGTACCTTCATTCAGCATCTGGACACTAGGCTTCTGCTTCACTGTCATAAAGAACAATACCTATTTTGTTGCTATCTTGTCTTTTTTCGTTTGTGCCTTTATTGGAATATTATCACTACATTGGATATCGGGGCCAGAGAATCCTTTAGCGTTGGTGTACCTTCATTCAGCATCTGGACACTAGGCTTCTGCTTGACTGTCATAAAGAACAATACCCATTTTTTTGCTATCTTGTCTTTTTTCGTTTGTGCCTTTATTGGAATATTATCACTACATTGGATATCGGGGCCAGAGAATCCGTTAGCGTTGGTGTATCTTCATTCGGCATCTGGACACTAGGCTTCTGCTTCACTGTCATAAAGAACAATACCCATTTTTTTGCTATCTTGTCTTTTTTCGTTTGTGCCTTTATTGGAATATTATCACTACATTGGATATCGGGGCCAGAGAATCCGTTAGCATTGGTGTATCTTCATTCAGCATCTGGACACTAGGCTTCTGCTTCACTGTCATAAAGAACAATACCCATTTTTTTGCTATCTTGTCTTTTTTCGTTTGTGCCTTTATTGGAATATTATCACTACATTGGATATCGGGGCCAAAGAATCCGTTAGCGTTGGTGTATCTTCATTCGGCATCTGGACACTAGGCTTCTGCTTGACTGTCATAAAGAACAATACCCATTTTTTTGCTATCTTGTCTTTTTTCGTTTGTGCCTTTATTGGAATATTATCACTACATTGGATATCGGGGCCAGAGAATCCGTTAGCGTTGGTGTACCTTCATTCAGCATCTGGACACTAGGCTTCTGCTTCACTGTCATAAAGAACAATACCCATTTTTTTGCTATCTTGTCTTTTTTCGTTTGTGCCTTTATTGGAATATTATCACTACATTGGATATCGGGGCCAAAGAATCCGTTAGCGTTGGTGTATCTTCATTCGGCATCTGGACACTAGGCTTCTGCTTGACTGTCATAAAGAACAATACCCATTTTTTTGCTATCTTGTCTTTTTTCGTTTGTGCCTTTATTGGAAAATTATCACTACATTGGATATCGGGGCCAGAGAATCCGTTAGCGTTGGTGTACCTTCATTCAGCATCTGGACACTAGGCTTCTGCTTCACTGTCATAAAGAACAATACCCATTTTTTTGCTATCTTGTCTTTTTTCGTTTGTGCCTTTATTGGAATATTATCACTACATTGGATATCGGGGCCAAAGAATCCGTTAGCGTTGGTGTATCTTCATTCGGCATCTGGACACTAGGCTTCTGCTTCACTGTCATAAAGAACAATACCCATTTTTTTGCTATCTTGTCTTTTTTCGTTTGTGCCTTTATTGGAATATTATCACTACATTGGATATCGGGGCCAAAGAATCCGTTAGCGTTGGTGTACCTTCATTCAGCATCTGGACACTAGGCTTCTGCTTCACTGTCATAAAGAACAATACCCATTTTTTTGCTATCTTGTCTTTTTTCGTTTGTGCCTTTATTGGAATATTATCACTACATTGGATATCGGGGTCAAAGAATCCGTTAGCGTTGGTGTATCTTCATTCGGCATCTGGACACTAGGCTTCTGCTTCACTGTCATAAAGAACAATACCCATTTTTTTGCTATCTTGTCTTTTTTCGTTTGTGCCTTTATTGGAATATTATCACTACATTGGATATCGGGGCCAAAGAATCCGTTAGCGTTGGTGTACCTTCATTCAGCATCTGGACACTAGGCTTCTGCTTCACTGTCATAAAGAACAATACCCATTTTTTTGCTATCTTGTCTTTTTTCGTTTGTGCCTTTATTGGAAAATTATCACTACATTGGATATCGGGGCCAAAGAATCCGTTAGCGTTGGTGTACCTTCATTCAGCATCTGGACACTAGGCTTCTGCTTCACTGTCATAAAGAACAATACCCATTTTTTTGCTATCTTGTCTTTTTTCGTTTGTGCCTTTATTGGAATATTATCACTACATTGGATATCGGGGCCAAAGAATCCGTTAGCGTTGGTGTACCTTCATTCAGCATCTGGACACTAGGCTTCTGCTTCACTGTCATAAAGAACAATACCCATTTTTTTGCTATCTTGTCTTTTTTCGTTTGTGCCTTTATTGGAATATTATCACTACATTGGATATCGGGGCCAAAGAATCCGTTAGCGTTGGTGTACCTTCATTCAGCATCTGGACACTAGGCTTCTGCTTCACTGTCATAAAGAACAATACCCATTTTTTTGCTATCTTGTCTTTTTTCGTTTGTGCCTTTATTGGAATATTATCACTACATTGGATATCGGGGCCAAAGAATCCGTTAGCGTTGGTGTACCTTCATTCAGCATCTGGACACTAGGCTTCTGCTTCACTGTCATAAAGAACAATACCCATTTTTTTGCTATCTTGTCTTTTTTCGTTTGTGCCTTTATTGGAATATTATCACTACATTGGATATCGGGGCCAAAGAATCCGTTAGCGTTGGTGTACCTTCATTCAGCATCTGGACACTAGGCTTCTGCTTCACTGTCATAAAGAACAATACCCATTTTTTTGCTATCTTGTCTTTTTTCGTTTGTGCCTTTATTGGAATATTATCACTACATTGGATATCGGGGCCAAAGAATCCGTTAGCGTTGGTGTATCTTCATTCAGCATCTGGACACTAGGCTTCTGCTTCACTGTCATAAAGAACAATACCCATTTTTTTGCTATCTTGTCTTTTTTCGTTTGTGCCTTTATTGGAATATTATCACTACATTGGATATCGGGGCCAAAGAATCCGTTAGCGTTGGTGTACCTTCATTCAGCATCTGGACACTAGGCTTCTGCTTCACTGTCATAAAGAACAATACCCATTTTTTTGCTATCTTGTCTTTTTTCGTTTGTGCCTTTATTGGAATATTATCACTACATTGGATATCGGGGCCAGAGAATCCGTTAGCGTTGGTGTACCTTCATTCAGCATCTGGACACTAGGCTTCTGCTTCACTGTCATAAAGAACAATACCCATTTTTTTGCTATCTTGTCTTTTTTCGTTTGTGCCTTTATTGTAATATTATCACTACATTGGATATCGGGGCCAGAGAATCCGTTAGCGTTGGTGTATCTTCATTCAGCATCTGGACACTAGGCTTCTGCTTCACTGTCATAAAGAACAATACCCATTTTTTTGCTATCTTGTCTTTTTTCGTTTGTGCCTTTATTGGAATATTATCACTACATTGGATATCGGGGCCAGAGAATCCGTTAGCGTTGGTGTACCTTCATTCAGCATCTGGACACTAGGCTTCTGCTTCACTGTCATAAAGAACAATACCCATTTTTTTGCTATCTTGTCTTTTTTCGTTTGTGCCTTTATTGGAATATTATCACTACATTGGATATCGGGGCCAGAGAATCCGTTAGCGTTGGTGTACCTTCATTCAGCATCTGGACACTAGGCTTCTGCTTCACTGTCATAAAGAACAATACCCATTTTTTTGCTATCTTGTCTTTTTTCGTTTGTGCCTTTATTGGAATATTATCACTACATTGGATATCGGGGCCAGAGAATCCGTTAGCGTTGGTGTACCTTCATTCAGCATCTGGACACTAGGCTTCTGCTTCACTGTCATAAAGAACAATACCCATTTTTTTGCTATCTTGTCTTTTTTCGTTTGTGCCTTTATTGGAATATTATCACTACATTGGATATCGGGGCCAAAGAATCCGTTAGCGTTGGTGTATCTTCATTCGGCATCTGGACACTAGGCTTCTGCTTGACTGTCATAAAGAACAATACCCATTTTTTTGCTATCTTGTCTTTTTTCGTTTGTGCCTTTATTGGAATATTATCACTACATTGGATATCGGGGCCAGAGAATCCGTTAGCGTTGGTGTACCTTCATTCAGCATCTGGACACTAGGCTTCTGCTTGACTGTCATAAAGAACAATACCCATTTTTTTGCTATCTTGTCTTTTTTCGTTTGTGCCTTTATTGGAATATTATCACTACATTGGATATCGGGGCCAGAGAATCCGTTAGCGTTGGTGTATCTTCATTCGGCATCTGGACACTAGGCTTCTGCTTCACTGTCATAAAGAACAATACCCATTTTTTTGCTATCTTGTCTTTTTTCGTTTGTGCCTTTATTGGAATATTATCACTACATTGGATATCGGGGCCAGAGAATCCGTTAGCATTGGTGTATCTTCATTCAGCATCTGGACACTAGGCTTCTGCTTCACTGTCATAAAGAACAATACCCATTTTTTTGCTATCTTGTCTTTTTTCGTTTGTGCCTTTATTGGAATATTATCACTACATTGGATATCGGGGCCAAAGAATCCGTTAGCGTTGGTGTATCTTCATTCGGCATCTGGACACTAGGCTTCTGCTTGACTGTCATAAAGAACAATACCCATTTTTTTGCTATCTTGTCTTTTTTCGTTTGTGCCTTTATTGGAATATTATCACTACATTGGATATCGGGGCCAGAGAATCCGTTAGCGTTGGTGTACCTTCATTCAGCATCTGGACACTAGGCTTCTGCTTCACTGTCATAAAGAACAATACCCATTTTTTTGCTATCTTGTCTTTTTTCGTTTGTGCCTTTATTGGAATATTATCACTACATTGGATATCGGGGCCAGAGAATCCGTTAGCGTTGGTGTACCTTCATTCGGCATCTGGACACTAGGCTTCTGCTTGACTGTCATAAAGAACAATACCCATTTTTTTGCTATCTTGTCTTTTTTCGTTTGTGCCTTTATTGGAAAATTATCACTACATTGGATATCGGGGCCAGAGAATCCGTTAGCGTTGGTGTACCTTCATTCAGCATCTGGACACTAGGCTTCTGCTTCACTGTCATAAAGAACAATACCCATTTTTTTGCTATCTTGTCTTTTTTCGTTTGTGCCTTTATTGGAATATTATCACTACATTGGATATCGGGGCCAGAGAATCCGTTAGCGTTGGTGTATCTTCATTCGGCATCTGGACACTAGGCTTCTGCTTCACTGTCATAAAGAACAATACCCATTTTTTTGCTATCTTGTCTTTTTTCGTTTGTGCCTTTATTGGAATATTATCACTACATTGGATATCGGGGCCAGAGAATCCGTTAGCGTTGGTGTACCTTCATTCAGCATCTGGACACTAGGCTTCTGCTTCACTGTCATAAAGAACAATACCCATTTTTTTGCTATCTTGTCTTTTTTCGTTTGTGCCTTTATTGGAATATTATCACTACATTGGATATCGGGGCCAGAGAATCCGTTAGCGTTGGTGTACCTTCATTCAGCATCTGGACACTAGGCTTCTGCTTCACTGTCATAAAGAACAATACCCATTTTTTTGCTATCTTGTCTTTTTTCGTTTGTGCCTTTATTGGAATATTATCACTACATTGGATATCGGGGCCAGAGAATCCGTTAGCGTTGGTGTACCTTCATTCAGCATCTGGACACTAGGCTTCTGCTTCACTGTCATAAAGAACAATACCCATTTTTTTGCTATCTTGTCTTTTTTCGTTTGTGCCTTTATTGGAATATTATCACTACATTGGATATCGGGGCCAGAGAATCCGTTAGCGTTGGTGTACCTTCATTCAGCATCTGGACACTAGGCTTCTGCTTCACTGTCATAAAGAACAATACCCATTTTTTTGCTATCTTGTCTTTTTTCGTTTGTGCCTTTATTGGAATATTATCACTACATTGGATATCGGGGCCAGAGAATCCGTTAGCGTTGGTGTACCTTCATTCAGCATCTGGACACTAGGCTTCTGCTTGACCGTCATAAAGAACAATACCCATTTTTTTGCTATCTTGTCTTTTTTCGTTTGTGCCTTTATTGGAATATTATCGCTACATTGGATATCGGGGCCAGAGAATCCGTTAGCGTTGGTGTATCTTCATTCGGCATCTGGACACTAGGCTTCTGCTTGACTGTCATAAAGAACAATACCCATTTTTTTGCTATCTTGTCTTTTTTCGTTTGTGCCTTTATTGGAATATTATCACTACATCGGATATCGGGGCCAGAGAATCCGTTAGCGTTGGTGTACCTTCATTCAGCATCTGGACACTAGGCTTCTGCTTCACTGTCATAAAGAACAATACCTATTATTTTGCTATCTTGTCTTTTTTTGTTTTCATTGAGGTGGATTCATTCATTCCGGGAATCCACAGGCATACAAACGGAAGACGATGGACGAATCAAAGTGGTGCCTCTCTCTTGGGGCCCGGCAATAAGTTAACAAAATGGTGATTTATTAAAAATAAGATTATAGCGCTTGATATTACAGTGAATCTGTCTTGTTATTATTAATTATTTAATATTGTTACGGTTCATTACAACTATGTCCCTCGTGTCCAATGTCGTATTTCCCCATTTGACGCAGAAGGTGCACTGTTACGTACAGTCATCCTTCATTAATCTACGCACAAGATGGAGCATAAAAAACATTCCATTAACTATTGGCGCCAGATAAATCATTTTGTATTATCGGCCATGATTTGTTAAACGACAGAGATATCTTATCGGTGATTAAAACGCAGTAAAAAAAAACTAAACGAAGACGTGACTTTCTAATATTTACACTATTTTCTATAAACAATAAAAATAAGTGAGACTTTGCAAGTAATATCATATTATCAAAACAGACCGCCCAAAATCTGTGAAGATGGACGCATTGAAGAGTATTTTTACTTGAAATACAACTAAGGGTTTTAGGGTTAAGGGTTTTACTATTATTTAGTAGCCGAGAGGTTTTTCTTACAAACAAGTACAACAATCTTATTCGGTCGGTCACCTGCCTGTACCTATGAACCACATTCATAAGCGCTTTATCCCAACAAATGTCGGCATGGCTTAAAAGCGAACAAGGTTAATAATTATGCATTGGATACTTGGTGCCACGTGTACCTTTTGGGTTAGCCACACGTGCCATTACTCTAGTTTTCGTATAGATGGCAGAAATGCCGACACGAGCATTTTCTTAGGTGTTTACTCGAGACCTCCGAGAAAGGGTCTACTTCAGATAGAAGAATCTGCAGTTGATCGAACACCCTCTAAGGAACAAACAAACCGCTTTTCTAACAACCAAGCAGGCTTGAATAAACTCTGCAGACCAGTCGACTTTGACTCATTTCACCAACAGTTAACACTTAAAACAGTTTATTAATAAAAACTATCACAAATGGAAGAAGATACTTTCTTGGAGGGTCTTTGTTTAATACCTAGGCAAATTCTCTGGCTTCTCAGTACGATGTCCATCTGATTCCAGCGGTTCTGTATTGTGCTGGAGATGAGCTTATTGTCCAAAACTTACTTACATACATACATAGGCTGTATGTATGTAACATAAAGACAGAGAAAAGACAATAAATACCAGAATGAAAGTAGTCCTTCAGAACAAAAAAGTCAAGGTCATTGATCCCTGTACCTCCAATGGAAATCATATGTTCTATTCTACTTAAACATACAAACTTAAAAAAAAAGATATAAAAAATCATATGTTCTATTCTACTTAAACATACAAACTTAAAAAAAAAAAATCTCGTGATATGGAATTAATAATAGGGTGATTACTTTGTGCGTTATCTATTTGTTTTTGTATCTTTTCCAATTATCGGACAGCCAGTTTGACCTCAGTAGCCGATAAGAAGGCGTCCAGGCGCCCCTGACGTACTTGAAGTGACCACGTTTACATTTCACTTACAAGGGGAGTCTCTGGATCTCCGTATAAATGAACCGGTCTTTCGGTTTTATTACTTATTACATTATTTTTATTACTTATAAGCACATCAAGCACAATTCCTGCTCACTTGGAGCGCCTCTTTGTTTATTAACTACGCTCATTTAATAGAATCCACCAAATATATATTTATCATATTCCACTCCATTTAAGAAAAAAAAAAAATGCGAAAATTTATTAGGACTTAATTCCTAATAACACGGCCACTGCCCAAGAAAGAGATAAATGAATAACCCTGTGGTCTTTGACCTTTGCTGGCGGCCTAGTTGGCTGGTAGCATAATTAGTATTTGTTTATTGATCTGGCTCCATAAGATCTAAGAAGGTGTCCCCAGACAGTGCACTATGTTAAGGAGAAGAGGTACAGGCTATGTATTATAGATAGTTTTACGAGGTCTTGGAATGACCACGAGTTCACACTCGGATCCTGAGGGTAGGCGGAAACCGTCCGGATCCCGAAGGCGAGTGTGAACCGGAAAAAGACAGACTGGACCCCTGGGGGAGACGCTACAAAGTACATTTTGTAGGACCCCAGAGATCGTCGTCTGTATGTAAGCGATCTCTCAGTTTTAGTGAGACTCGGCCAGAGAAACCCACCAGGAAGGTGTGGGGTCTCTCTATATATGGACGCCGAAAATATTATTTATATAATATGGAAACGTAGGCGGGTGTATTTCTGATCCGAGAATGAAGGTAACTTCTATTTATTCGTGGTGAAGAAGTTGGCACAACATACACATTCCTCCTAAGTATGTGAAACTGAGGTTTCAGACAAATGGTGAATACAATTGTATTGACAGTTTTACTGATTTCTAGTGCAGTTATAGTCTGATAATAAAGACTCGATTCGGTCGAACCCTTCAATTATTTACAATTGCTACGCAGAAAAAAGATACGCTGGCAGGAAAGTGTACATCGAGTCTTGCCGAGAAGGGATAATGGAACGCCGCCCCTCGGTCCGAGCCTTGCCGAGAAGGAATAATGGAACGCCGCCCCTCGGTCCGAGCCTTGCCGAGAAGGAATAATGGAACGCCACCCCTCGGTCCGAGCCTTGCCGAGAAGGGATAATGGAACGCCGCCCCTCGGTCCGAGCCTTGCCGAGAAGGAATAATGGAACGCCGCCCCTCGGTCCGAGCCTTGCCGAGAAGGGATAATGGAACGCCACCCTTCGGTCTGAATCCCAATCCTTTACGCCATATTTTTTTCTTTTGCTAACTTAATTATATTTTAAATGTTAGACAGGATTATAGCATCGTAACTTCTATTTAATAAAATGTTATGTATTTGTTTGATTAAGAGGCTAAGAATAATCGGAAAAAGCACCCGATAAAAAACACTTCCTGTAATTAAAAAAAAAAATCCAGCATTCCCTCACATTAGTTTAATTTCACTTAAATCTGTATATATATTTTTCTTTACATTTTCACTGTTAATTTGTGGCAGGAATAGGGTTTTATCAAATTCTGATGTAAGGAGCAGTTATTATTTAGAATAAGCTTATTGTTCACCTCTGGGATTGAACCAAGACTTCTCACACTGCAAAGCATTTACCGCTACATGTTTTATATGAGGGTTGTACTGTTTTAGACAACTTAGCAGCCTAGAAAGCGGAATGAATCGAGGCCCGACTTCTTAATCAAGGATGAAACATAATCGTTTATAATTTTCTTGTTCCTCAAAAATGCTAGATGTTTTCTGCGGTGACTTATAAAAAGATTAGAAAACCTATATATAGTAGGCATATTTTACATTTTCCCGGATCTCGGGGATTGCGGGGGCTACCCCTAAAGTGACAGGTTGTGTATATTAAAATATAATTATAATCTGTTAAAACTAAAAGAATAGATATACTACTTCATCAATAAATAGTATTGCTAAAATTATATTGAATATTATAGTAATATGTCCGTCAATATACAGACAGTATGTACTGTGTAATGGATAAGATAAATTCACGGTTACTCAGACATGTACGAAACCTATCGAATTATTTTGTACATAAAACTCAGTGCCGTTTATATTTGATTGTCACGGTTCGGTGGGCAGAACACCCTCGAGTAATGACCAAAGAAACATCACCAAGGCGTCCGCAATACGCTAATGCATCATTACATTTGACTGACAGACCTAATATGATGTTATCAGAGTTCATTGGCGGTCACACAATAAATTAACAGCTACGCTTCAGGATCTGTTATTTGTCATGTCAGACCTTAACCCGGTCCACTATCAGCGAATATAGCGACACCCTACGGAGATCAATGTCAACATTAGCAACAAAGAAAGGAAGTTATAAATATAGAGCCACAAATAGATAATTTATAAATATAACTTTTAACTATTATCTATTATGTATATATTTGACCATCTACTGAAAATTGCCAATATTGGCTGACAATTACAAAAGCCTTATTTTATTTAATGGATTTATAGTAATGATTCATAGAAGCGATTGCGAACCCAAACGATTAAAAGTCATTGTTCTACTTTACAATACATTATTAGTTGTACATACAAATATTTCGTTTAGAACATGAAATAGTTTATTGTCGAAGTTATCTATCAATTCAAACTCAGTCAGCCTGGGTAAAGACTTTCTTAAAACCCATCAACATTAATCCATAATTCTTGCGGTCATGCTCATTGGCGACGGTCCCGATAGCATTTAAGCCAACGGAGTGGATTTGAGGTCGCCATGTTTCTCCCATAGACAAGATTCTGTTGCTGACTCGAAGGTAGGCTCACCCAATAGTTTGTCTATTCTGTTTCATAGAGTTAAAAAATAATTTGTCTTCATAATCAAGTTTTGAGTTAAAAAATAATTTGTCTTCATAATCAAGTTTTGAGTTAAAAAATAATTTGTCTTCATAATCAAGTTTTGAGTTAAAAAATAATTTGTCTTCATAATCAAGTTTTGAGTTAAAAAATAATTTGTCTTCATAATCAAGTTTTGAGTTAAAAAATAATTTGTCTTCATAATCAAGTTTTGAGTTAAAAAATAATTTGTCTTCATAATCAAGTTTTGAGTTAAAAAATAATTTGTCTTCATAATCAAGTTTTGAGTTAAAAAATAATTTGTCTTCATAATCAAGTTTTGAGTTAAAAAATAATTTGTCTTCATGATCAAGTTTTGAGTTAAAAAATAATTTGTCTTCATGATCAAGTTTTGAGTTAAAAAATAATTTGTCTTCATAATCAAGTTTTGAGTTAAAAAATAATTTGTCTTCATAATCAAGTTTTGAGTTAAAAAATAATTTGTCTTCATAATCAAGTTTTGAGTTAAAAAATAATTTGTCTTCATGATCAAGTTTTGAGTTAAAAAATAATTTGTCTTCATGATCAAGTTTTGAGTTAAAAAATAATTTGTCTTCATAATCAAGTTTTGAGTTAAAAAATAATTTGTCTTCATAATCAAGTTTTGAGTTAAAAAATAATTTGTCTTCATAATCAAGTTTTGAGTTAAAAAATAATTTGTCTTCATAATCAAGTTTTGAGTTAAAAAAATAATTTGTCTTCATAATCAAGTTTTGAGTTAAAAAATAATTTGTCTTCATAATCAAGTTTTGAGTTAAAAAATAATTTGTCTTCATAATCAAGTTTTGAGTTAAAAAATAATTTGTCTTCATAATCAAGTTTTGAGTTAAAAAATAATTTGTCTTCATAATCAAGTTTTGAGTTAAAAAATAATTTGTCTTCATAATCAAGTTTTGAGTTAAAAAATAATTTGTCTTCATAATCAAGTTTTGAGTTAAAAAATAATTTGTCTTCATAATCAAGTTTTGAGTTAAAAAATAATTTGTCTTCATAATCAAGTTTTGAGTTAAAAAATAATTTGTCTTCATGATCAAGTTTTGAGTTAAAAAATAATTTGTCTTCATGATCAAGTTTTGAGTTAAAAAATAATTTGTCTTCATAATCAAGTTTTGAGTTAAAAAATAATTTGTCTTCATAATCAAGTTTTGAGTTAAAAAATAATTTGTCTTCATAATCAAGTTTTGAGTTAAAATATAATTTGTCTTCATAATCAAGTTTTGGGTTAAAAAATAATTTGTCTTCATAATCAAGTTTTGAGTTAAAAAAATTATAATATATTGAATTTTTAAAATAGTAATTATTAATTACCAGTAAATAAAATCACTTCGATTTTATACTGTATATAGAATTCAATATATTTGCAATCTATTTGTTCTCTTCACTTCATTAAACCATCTCTGAGCAACATAACCCTTTGATTTCCTGCAATTACACGTTGACAGGTGCTGGTGCTGCTACCTCTACTAAAGAAAACCAAGCACTCTTGGACCAACAGACTTTTGACACTCATTATGGCCATGTGTGAGTAGGACGGGAGTTAGAGGAAATGGGTTGGCCAACCACTGCATCATTACCACATTTACCAAGTAAATGTAAATGTAAATTGTAAGTAAGGTATTCTTGCAATCTTATTTAACATGTTCTTAATTCATAATTTCCACCACCACAAACCATTCATTCCTTACTATATATTATTTTACTTTATAATTCATTTAGAACCAATACGCTAAATTATTTTTTACTTACATACTTACAAATATACATTAGGTTGCTAATATAGGTAATGGTTGCAGATATTGACACCATAAATGTATAAGTCCAGCGCTGGTCAATACTAATAGTAATGTATACTATTAAATGGTATACTCGTAAGAAGGATTGCTAAATGATATTGTGGATAAATAATATGATACATACTGAAACATATTTCTCGCTAAAAAAAAGGGGGGGGTTCAGGGTACAATATGGTTAGTACGTAAGTAAAATTTGCCGATGGGTTTAGAATGATGGGCGGTTGTGCAAATTGAAGCTGAAGGCTGATGGCTTGAGGGTGATTGACATTCATTCTTGGTGATTGGATCCATGTTTATAATGCTAACCTGGTGACTTCGATAAACACATTAGTTGGTCAAGCCTTTTTTTCGCTCTCCCTCCGCTCGTCTGAAGTGGTTTTCTACTCATTCCTACTCATGATGAGTATCAAAGGGAGCCTGCTAAACTCCAACCTGATGAGCACTTCTAGTCTCTTACTTACTCTTCCAAGCTGTCCAAAGGTAAGTCCTTTGGAAAGGATATTAGTGTCCTTGTGGGCCTAGGGCCAGAGGTGGGATGGGATTGGTAGTTCCTGCTGTCTCTCGTAGGTAGCAGAAGGAAAATGTGATGCCTTTTCTGCTTAAATGATCAAATGAGGAACACCCCCCCCCCCTTGTACCCTGATTTTGGCTATTAACTATCCTTTTTACCAGAATTATCCAATAAGTTTTATACATATATGTGTAACATTTCGTTTATCCAAATGATCATTTAGCATTCCTTTTATACAATTGATTGATATTCAGTCCTTTAGCACTTTCAGTACTTGTCAGGCAGTACTCATAGCACATTAATGGTGGTAATATCTGCCCTTCACACATTATCCCCATAATTAAACAATAATAGAAGATTGGAATAAACAACTACCCTCGCTACGCCGGGTAAATAATGTTTGTTTTTACGATAAACTCAGGAACTGTTAAACGTATTTCGGAAACTGATGTGTTCTTTAGACTGTAGACTTTTAACCGTAGACTGTGAAATTTCACGCTAATTCTTTTAGGGGTTGGGTACTTTGATCTCAAACTTGAAGATCTAAGCGGGCTAATAGAGTTGAACTGGCCCGATTGAAAGCGATGTCAGGCGACGGAGCTCGAGGCAAAAACTGGACATTACTTGTTAAGAGAAGAAATGTAATAGTTGTTACTGGCCGGCTGGGGGTAGAGGTTCTTCGATGGATTCCTGCTAACGGCCATGAATGGGCCCAGTTAAGGTGTTATCCTCGGTCCTGCGGTCAATGGAGCATGTCATTCCTGAAGGAGCCACTCCTGGAGGAAACTGCAGCACGGTCATCATGCTTCACTTCCATGTTTATCTCTAGACCCATCTCCGGTTGTTAACTCCTTCAGCCGACTGTTAAATGTTATCAAGGGTCAGAGGTTATGTGTGCTGGCTTTCTAATGCCATCAAGATCTATGCAGAAATAAAGGTAAAATTTGTTTCTCAACCGTTAATTGACTATCACAAAACAGTGCAACGAATTCCACGATACGTTGTAATTATTAGCACAGCCGATCATCCAGAGTCGATCCGAGTCAATTACAAATCGAGAAAATTGCGAATAAGTTTTCTATATCCTGTTGCCTGAAAATGAATTAGTACAGACGTTGCGTTCTTTGACCACTATCGACCACTGTCATGACAATGATAAACTTAATATCGAACCCACAACAAGTTAATTTCAAGTTGCACTAGTTCATAAGTTAGCTTATAACTAATAGTTATGTTTAATATTTAGTTAATAGGTTAAGGCCCATTAATTTTACCAATGTTAAAGATGGCAGGATTATTTAATTTTGTATATGAGGAATCATAATATATTTTCTCTCGATCTGATATTAATTGTGTTATTTCTTTTCTTTTTTTTATTCGGGTATTCAATACGAAAGTTTTATCCATATATCCGAAAGGATATTATGCACATTTTTTTTTAAATTATCATTCAATAGAGCAAATATTAGTTTGTTTGTTTTTCCCTTAGTTAATAAATCTTTTTTTCCAATTTATTTTTTATAATTCTATTCATGGCTAATTTATTTGCAGTGAATTATTTATGGGAAAGGTAACTTTTGAACATTACATAACAATTCATCTGTATTTCCACTATAAAGACTATTCAACAAAAGCTTTTTCGACAGCTCAAAGCTGTCTTCTTCAGTTGCTCACTGATGGATGCCGGGTCGTCACGAGGGGGCCTAGTTGCCCTAGTGACGGAGTCTATGACGATTGCTTGGTGATAGGTTTTACTACTGAGCTATCTGACTCCACATCCATGATAGGTATGTGCCCCGTCAGTGCACAGAGAAGAGAATGCGAGAGAAGAGGTACAGACTAGGTTAGGCACTAGAAGCTACTAGGTACATTTTGTAGGGGCCCAGAGATCGTGAAAGGTATCTCTTCCAAGGATCTGCTAGTTTTAGCGATAGGGACTCAGAATATCCCACTAGGAAGATGTGGGGTCAGACAACAACGGACTAGATAGCAATGTTAAGGATATAGAAGTGTAGAGGGCAATTTTTGGAAACAATAATGCAGCTGAAAGTATCAGTTCAGAGGCCAACCGAAGCTTGAATGAATTGTCGGTTTTTTTGGGTTTTTTTCTTTCAAAACCTCTTTATTGATAATATATATACAATGACAAAAATAATAATAATAAAATTCCTTTATTGTGCTAAAATTACAATCTGCCTTGCTAGGCAATAAGTAATTAAGATATACGATCATTCATACCATATTTACATTTCGTCATTCACTCGCTCATTCATTCAGGACATGATTGGAGAAACTGGCCATTGCCAGGACTCCCACTGTCACTTGATTATAGCAGGTCACGAGGCCACTGCCGTTTCAGTCTCCGAGGAGGATTATAGGGATGATTGACGCAGTGCAGTGACTGTGCTACAGGATTAGGGTGGTTGGAAAGGCTACTGTGGAATTTCGTAAACTTGGAAGGGATGAGTTCTAGAATGTATGGTATATTAAGGTCGTTATGAAGGGTTTTGTTGCTGACATAATAAGGGGCATTTACTACTGTTCTCAGGACTTTTGATTGAAAGGATTGGATAGGCTTGATGTTCGACTTTTTTGCTGTACCCCATAGCTCTATTCCGTATGTCCAGATTGGTTTAAGTATAACTTTGTAGATTAGTAGTTTATTTTCTATTGAGAGATGGGATGTCCTTTGAAGTAGTCTGTATAGTTGTCCAAAGCGTCTGTTTAGTTCTTGTCTTTTTAGTCTCGTATGTGGGTTCCAGGTCAGTCGTTTATCGAGATGGAAGCCTAAATACCGTACTGTTTCGGACACAGGGAGAGGAATAGAATTAAAATAAACTAGTGGACAAGACTTGCGACAAAGGGTGAAGGTAATGTGGGAACATTTTGCTTCATTAACTTTGATCCGCCATTGGTTGCACCAATAATCGATCTCGTCAAGGTGTTTTTGAAGGTTATGGGATGCTATGTCGGGGTCTGGGTTAGATGACAAGACTGCAGTGTCATCTGCAAATGTGGCCAAGAAGGTATTGGGAGTAGAGGGGACATCAGCGGTGTATAGGTTGTAGAGGATGGGGCCCAGGACACTGCCCTGTGGAACTCCTGCATTTATAGGATAGTAGTTTGAATATTCTAAACCACAGCGGACTTGGAAGAAGCGGTTTGAAAGGTAGGACTGTAGGATTAGGAAAAGGGTCTGTGGTAAATATCTTTTGAGCTTGTAGAGTAAACCTGCGTGCCAAACCCTGTCAAAAGCTTGAGCTATATCAAGAAAGGCAGCAGTGCAATACTGTTTGGTTTCAAGGGCTGAGGAGATGTGATCAACAACGCGAAGGCCTTGTTGAGCAGTGGAATGCCGTTGACGGAAACCAAACTAGTGTGTAGGAAAAAGGTTTTTGGATTCAATAATTGGAAGTAGACGTTTTAGTAGAAGTTTCTCAAATATTTTTGAGAGGATAGGGAGTAGGCTTATTGGACGGTAAGATGAGGCGTCATTGGGTGGTTTACCGGGTTTGGCGAATAGGACAATAATGGAATGTTTCCAGAGGAGTGGAAAGTGCGTCGTTCGGATAATGCAATTATATATATAGGTTAGGAAGATTATGGCTTTAGGAGGAAGTTGTTTGAGAATTTGAGAAGTAAGGAGATCATATCCAGGGGATTTTCGGTAAGGTAAGTTTTTCAGAAGGTATTTGACCTCAGAGGGATTAACGGCTTTTGGTGGAAGAGAGAGAGGAATAGGTGAAGTGAGGAAATCTTCCACAGTTGTGCTGTGAGTATGGCTTTGATGAGAAAGGTTAGGTGTGAAAGTATGGGTAAGATGCAGAGCAAATTCCTCCGACCTATCCCCATCCGAAGCCACCCAGGACCCATCATCACGACGGAGCGGATGTGAAACAGGTTGATACTTTAGGATTTTTTTGGTTACATTCCACAAGGAGTTATCCCTGGTAGACAGAGAGGAGAGGTAGGAATTGAAAGAATCGGAACGGAAGGATGCCAATCGCCGCTTTACCAATCGGCAGTACTGATTGTACGAGCGGCGATCGGCAGGATGCCGGGATCTTTGCCACACTGTTCTGGAGTGGCGTTTGGATAGGATTAGATCTTTGAGATGCTGAGGTAAACTATTATGATTATGAATTTTTGGGTGACGATGGGGTGACGATCCCTCCCAAGCCGACCTCTGGACCAGAGTAGTGAAAGAATGCACTGCATCGTCTTGGTCTTGGGATGTTTTCAGGGACACTTTGAGGTCAATGGAGCCTGTAAGAAGCTGGCGGAAGTGGTCCCAATCGACTGGGCCCCTAATAAATGAAGGAGGAGGTAGTTTGTGAATTGGTCTTAGGGAAATGGTTAATAATAAAGGGCTATGATCGGAGGAAAGGTCATCGAGGCGCTTGAGTGAATAGTTTAGTGTTCCTAAACTATTGTAGAAGAAGAAGTCTAGGAGATCTGGATTTCGGTTGGGATCTGATGGCCAGTAGGTGGCTGTGTCAGGAGAGATCGTGGAGCAATGTTTCCGTGTGAGTGCAGACAGCAAAGCACGTCCGCGGGTATTCGTGGATCTTGACCCCCAGTGTTGGTGCTTCGCATTAAAGTCCCCACCCACAAGGAAACAATGTCCTATGGAGTCTAGAAAGGAGATGAATTGGGAATCGGAAATGGATTTATTGGGAGGGCAGTACACTGATGCTAGAGTAAGGGGGAAAGGGAAGGTGCTGATTGACACTGCAGTGGACTGAAGGAAATCATGTGCTACCAAAGAAACTATGTGGTGGGATATAGAGTTATGGACAATGACAGCGGTACCTGCATGAGCTGTTCCATCTGGGTGATCAGTTCGGTAAGTATGGTACTGTCGAACCGTAAATGGTCGTTTACTCGTAAGTCTTGTTTCAGTAATGAGAGCTACGTCGATGTTCTTGTCGTGGAGTAGTGCTGTCAGTTCGTTAGTGTGGGTGCGAACACCATTCGCATTCCAAAGGAGAATGGATAAGGAGTCGGAAGGATCCACTTATGGATTTTGTTTAACGGGGATAAGGTAGGAGACTAGATTTGTAAGTAGGGAAATGAGAGGAGTAATTAGGGTTCTGAACTCTGTAAGAAATGAGGTTAAAAGGCTAGTGAGATCCGAAGAACTTGAAGGTGGAGGAATGTACGAGATGTGTGGCTGAGGATGGGATAGAGTGTGTGGGTTGACGGGATGAACGGAATGCTGGGAAAGGTGATCTTGTGTACAGGGGGTGGGTGGTGCCTGTGACTGCTCTCTGTTGCGAACGGCATCGGCGAAAGAGACAGTAGGCCTCAAGTTTCTGGCTGGGCCGCTTCTTGCTGCAAGTTTTTCCACTTCTGGCTGACGGCGTTGTTCGGTCCTCGACTTCAGCGTTCTGTAAGCCTCGCAGCCCTTGTAGTTGGCCGGATGGCCTTGCTTGCAAAGTACGCATACCGCAGGCGATTGTAGGGGCTTTTTGCACAATTCGCTTTTGTGCTGCCCACTACACTTTACACATCTGGGAGGGTGGTGGCAGTAAGATTTCGTGTGCCCATATGCCTGACAATTATGGCACTGGACGATGTCTCGTTTGGGGAACGGTTTTTCAACCTGTACCCTTGTATAGTACAGGTGTGTTAGTTCATAAATCTTCTCTACTCCAGGTGTTCGCTCGAGATCGACGAAGAACAGTGGTAACGCCGTTTTTATTGATCCCTCTTGTTGTTTATCCTCACGTAACACGTTCGTTATTTGACGAACTTTGAATCCAAGAGCAAAGAGTTCATCTTCGATTTCGTCAGCTGGTGTGGTCGGGTGCAAGTTTCTAATTACTACTCGGAGCGAGCGTTCTTGTTTCAGCTGATAGGTGTGAAAGTCAGCATTGGTTTCGTCCAAATATTTGATAATTGCCCGATAAGTATCGGGAGTGTCCGGAGATATTTTCGTGTCCCGAGAGCGATTTAGGCACGTATATTTTCCGGTACCAACAATTTTGCTCATTTGTGAGCATAGTAATTTAAAGTTGCTAATGTTGCGTACAAATATAGGAGGCGGCTGGGGCTGTGTTGGAGTTTTGTTGACTTCCATTTCTTCTGCTGGGATATTTTTCACCGCCTCAAAGGTGTTTGGCGTGAAGAAAGGTGACTCTATGGCGGGATCATTATTGGATGTGCTGGCCTGTGGAGGTATCTCTTCCATGGAACTAGCCGCAGAAGAGGTTATTTGTACATTCCTGGTTGATCGTCTCGGTTTACGCTTTACAGGCGACGTTGTCGGGGTTGGACCTAGTGATCTAGATCTTTTTTTTTTATTTTGAGAAATTACTTGTTGATAAAATTTCATTTTATCATAACAACGGTTTTTTGTTTGTAAGGAAAAAAGTACGTAGCGCCGGTGGGAATCAAGCTCACAACCTCCAGTGGCGAGTCACGGGTCTTGGCTCTGAGCCACAAGACCGACTGGCTCAGAAAAAATTGAATTGGACGTTAGTGAACGATCCGAATGGTGCTGATGTCTAATGGCAAAATGGCCGACTTCTCCTCCGATTTCACTTCACTTTTATTCTGCACAAATGTAATAAGCTATTCACTTACGTGTTGAGGGCTTCCTCGTGACCAGCTCACGTAAGTTGCCTGGTAGAACAATTTTTTTTGATGTACTGTGGCCTAAAAACGGTAGAATAAAGTGTTTGAAGGACGAGCGAAGTTGAGAGGTGTTTCAGGATGTATTGCATGTGCAAAAACTAATGACAAAAATAAATAAATAAATTTGGAATTACAGCTGTCTCCTCGTGCTGCATTTGCAGATGCATATTAAGGAGTGCATAAAATATAATACTTTCAGATTGTTGTTAATAAGTCCAATACACATACACTCACTAGGTGATGAGGCTCACCTTCAGCTTGTGACCATGGAAAACACTAACACTGAAACCTAAACCTAGAACCTAAGACTAAAGCGTTCCAGCCGCGATAGCGTCCTGCCATCGATGGGGGAACGGAGCGGGGGTTATCGTGTTAAACACCGGGTTTGTAACACATTGCAGGAAGTCGAAAAATTTGATATGTGTACGTTGGATGAACTCATCCAGCGTAGGCAGATCAAAGATCTCGTGAAGCTCACTGTTGCTCCGCTGCTCGAATGAAGTACCTCTGACCAATTTCATTAGTATACCGTTTTGGAATTGTTGGAGTCGCCGAGCTGTTGTATACGTCACATAGCGAAAAAGCGGTGCACCATACAGCAGAGTAGGCCTGAGTATACTCTTGTAGATTAGTAGCTTGAGACGGAGTGATAGATTGGGGGAGGTCAGTAAATGCGTAAGCCGGTAAGACTTCGTGCGGGTTTGCTTTAACTTCCTCGCGAAATGGTTACTGAAATGGAGGTGTCTGCCCATTTTAATTCCTAGATATACCAGGTTGTTGGCTGGTGAATTTTCCTCCGTTCCTACTATGTAACTAGTAGGTAGTGGGCTTTTTCCCTTTTGGAAAGAGAAAATTACGCAGTCAGTCTTACCCGCGTTTACAGAGATATTGAGTCTCCCCAGTCTCTCACTGATCTGGTTACAGGCTACTTCAGCCTGTCTTAGAGCTACCTTGGCACTCATACTGCTACTGTAGACCGCTATGTCATCTGCGAAAGCAGTAACAGTGGTATTTTTGTAACGGGCTCCGACAATCTCAGACGTGTATACGTTGAATAGTACAGGGGATAAGACGGCTCCTCGGGGTACTCCACAGGTCAGTGGCACAGCTTCAGAGAAGCTGTCACCCACCCGCACCCGCAACGATCTGTTGTTCAGTAAGCTAACCAGAATTGAATAGAGTTGTTCCGGGCATTCCCGGTCGCAGAGCATTTGACACAGTGTCCCATGAGACACCGAGTCGAACGCTTGGGTGCAATCAATGGAAATCATAGCCGTGGCTATGTTTCTATTCATGTTATGGCTAACTTCTGACTGCACCTTCAGAAGGGGGTGCTCTGCGCTCATACTGGATTGGAATCCAGTCTGCTCTGGCGGAATGATGTCGTTTTCCGAACAGTACTCTTTGAGATAATTCAAAAGAATCTTCTCAAAAAATTTTCCCATCTGAGGTAACAGGCTGATCGGGCGGTAGTGGGCTGGGTGATCTCCGCTCTTGGCTGGCTTTAGTAATGGGAACAAGATGGCTTGTTTCCATGTATCAGGAAAGTACCGCAATCTTATACAAGAGTTGTATAAGTTTGCTAGTTGTACTATCCCTCTCCTCGGCATTTGTTTGAGCAGCACTGTTTGTATCCCGTCATGCCCTGGTGCTTGGTTTCCCTGACACCGGCGAAGAATCGCCTTGAGCTGCTTCGGTGATACAAACATGTGGTTCTGTTCAACATCTACCGGAGGAGGCATGTGGTAGTATCCCGTCCTAGCCGCGTAATGTCCCTAGCGTAATGGTCGGCCAGTTTTGTTGCCTGTTGCTCCGCAGTCAGAACATTGCCGGCTTCGTGAAGACGGACAGTGGCTGTCTTGCCTTTTGTAGTCTTCAACAGCTTACAAAACTTTCTGTGATCTCCGTGAGTGCTACGAAGTCTCTCATGCCACTGCGCTGTTTTCCAGAGTTTCATCAAGCCCCGGATCTGCGTTGTGAGAGAATTCACTGATCTCTGATCTCTCGACCTGTACCATCTATTCTTCCAATTATGGCGCAAGGCAATAATTTTAAGAATGTGGTGGTGGTCGCAGAGACGGTGTCATGGGAGTGAACTTCGGGATCGCAGTATTTGCTGCGTCTATGATCACATCAATTATGAAAGTTAGTTGAAGATCTACTTCTTCTTTCGTGCGGAGAATTGGCACCGTATGCAGGTTATGAATTGTCGGTTTTTTTTTTTTTTTTTTTTTTTTTTTTTTTTTATTTCAAAACCTTAACAAAACAATACAATGTACAAAAAAGAAAAATAACAAAATATTTGGATTACATATTTCTCCTCTTACTGCATTTACATGCATTTGGCGGAGTGCCTAAATATAATAAATTTTTATTGTCGTTAATAGTTCATTGTTCTTTTACAACACTAGGTGATGAGTGAATTGTCGGCTAGGGCTAGGGGGTATATATAGCCCGAAGCACCCAATGAGCAGGGGTTTTATTTCGGCCAACCAGCAGGCGTTTTATTTTGGTCAACCGGCTTGCAGCATGAATGTCCTCATGTAGCAGGAGGTACCTGCTGTTTAGCCCGGGGACTCGAAGGGAAGGGCTGCCTGTGAACTCGTCTGCAGCTACCTCATTTATTTTTTACAATATTTACACTGATATGACTTAATGGTATATATACAATATATTCATGTCAAACTCGCTTAAATAGAGTAGAGAGTAATTAATCATATGTAGTTAATGATCTCTACAATGTAAAATTCTTTTCATGATGTAGAACTGTTAATTATACTGAGTTCTGGTTATTTGTTCAACTTAAATCCTTAAAGCTTAACGAATTCACACGGCATGTCTGAAAGAACAGACAGACGATCACATCAGTTCGAATGTAGAGCCTTTAGAGGTGACTGGATAATTTCTGACAAGAACTTGATAAGTACGCTCGAAGCGCCAACACTCGGACTGGCACATTACCGGATTACAGCAACAATGGTAGACTTTTCCCGTCCAATTATTATAAGAAGATGCAGCAGCGAGTTTATCTCCATCCCATGGGGCCAACAATGGTGCCAATGCTCCCATCATTGTTGGCTCTGCCAGAAACCAGACCAACCCAGAAATAATCTTAATTTATATGCGGCACACATACTTTTCTGTCTAATTTCTGATCTCTTTCTGAAATCTTTGTTGAAGGGGGCCTACTTTTTTTTTATTATTGTTTCTTGGCCATATACTTGAGATTTTTTACTGTGTTTTTCAGCATATATGTGCATTTATCGGTACACTTTACACCAAACTTGGTACACATATGATGACGGAAGCCAAACTATGATAATTAGAAAACAAAAATAAGTAGTTCTGATTTTCGGTACAGATGTTGAGTGGGGTATCCTCTACAACGTACTTTAAGACCCCGGGATTGGGAGGTGAGCGGTGGGTGAGGAGCAGTTTAAACGTCAATTGTTTTCAGTTTTTCTCAAGTATCTTGCAAAGTGTGATTTTAGCAAAAAAAATTTGATATAATAAATTACTAAATATTCTATAAAAAGGTTTCTATTTATTTTTTCTGTTGAGCCAATGGTTTAGGAGACAGCGAGGGTTAAAAAAACATGCATTTTCACAATTTTTGATATGGCTGTTGCAGTTGCTATTCATGAGAAAAAATTAATATTGAGCAAAGCAAAAGACCCTCGGTAGACACTTGTCGTTCACAAAACATCTCAGTAAGAAGTTAAAGAGTGTTAGGAAGAAATTCTTCAGCCTCGGACACCTACTTCACAGCCCGGCTTTATCGGTACGCCTCAAGCAGCGTCCTATGGGACCCCTCTATTCAAGTATCTGACTCCTAACACTCTCAAAACAACGCTCCAGCAACTGTAAGTACTTCTTAGAAATTCTAGGTGAATCAGTGCTTTTCCCCCCAACGCCCCAAGAGCGTGCGTCGCACTTACCCACAGAGACAATGCCCGCAGTAATAAGCTGAAGATAGCCTCATCACCTAGTGCTGTGGATGTGTTTTTTTACTTTTAACTTCAATCTGAAAATGTATTTTATCTATGCCCTCCTTCGAATGCATCAGCGCATCGCAGTACGAGGAGCAAATCGTAACCATATAAATTTTTTGTTCATTGTATTACTTATCAATAAAAGAGGTTTTGAAAAAAAAAAATTGCAGCAATCATTCGTCGCACCAGAGGCAACAGAGCACCAGGGGACGACAACATCCAAAACATCCTTCTGAAGCAGCTACCACGGAAGGGGATATCGCACATAGTGAACATCCTCAACTCTTCACCGAGACTACACTATTTTCCCCAGACGTGGAAGCACGCCGTCGTCGTCCCACAATTGAAACCGGCCAAGAATGGATATGAGCCAGCTCACAACACGCCCATCAATCTGCTGGCCCAATTGTCAAAAATATACGAGGATTCTCTACGGCCATCTCACCAGACACTGTGACGCTCAAGACATCATACCATCTCAACAGACCGGCTTCACTAAAGGACTTAACTCGGACTGCAACCTTGTGAAACTGCAGCAGCACGTTGCAACGAACATGCAAAACAACAGAGTCACTGCGATGATCTCCCTTGACTGTACGAAAGCATTCGACTCATCTTAGATCATCAGGAGTGTGCCTGCGACGCCTGAACGTGCACAAATTTCCTGCGCAACTCCAGAACATCATGTCCTCCTACCTAGCAGGCAGAACCTTTTCTGTGCGAATAGGACCCGTATTAACCACCAGAAGAGATTTCGTTGTCGGAGTTCCAAGGGTCGGTGCTGGGACCCCTACTCTTCAACATCTACACCACGCACATAGTAGGAGCATCATATTCCAATTGTGAGGTAGCGGCATATGCGGACGATATAGGGGTCTACAGCACCAGCCTCAACCCAGCAAAAGCTCTAAAGGCTGCAGAGCTGTCCACATTCAGGTGAACCCAGCCAAGACCCAAGGTATCATCTTCTCTTTCCAGCATGGGAAAAGAAAGCGTCCACCCAGTTTCACCATAGACGGGACTCAATGCAAACTTGCCAACAGCATCTGCTACCTAGGCATCAACCTAGGCAGACACATGACGTTCGGCACACACTTGCAGAAGAAGCTGAATAGAGTACGTAGGACTTACTACTCTCTCCAGCATCTCATCACAATGCCGGCTATATCCCTTCGGCTGAAACTCTTAATATACAAGGGCGTCCTGAGGCCAGCTCTACTATTTGGGACACCACTCTTTAGATTCCTACATGCCAGCACCATAACTCGACTCCAGAGCTTCCAGAACAACATCCTGCGCACGGCACTATGCCATACCCCTTTTCGTGAAATGAAGGCTTCCGACATGCACGAAAAGTTCGAGGTCCCCACCATCACCGAAGCCATCAAAAGAAGACACATTAAGTTCTTCGACTCGATGAAACACAGTCTTAACCCTCTATTCCGAGACATGACACCCCCACCGCTACCGGCATGGTGGCAACTCACAAGATCGAGTAAAGCAGACCAAATGGTGGACATCACGGCGCTTGACCCACCAACAACAAGCCTCAAAGGGGCACCCATCACTGGCGTCAGACTAAATATAACTGAACTACATGCCAAGAGAGACTCTAGGCCCAGCCAACAGTGGACTCTCAGCACTGTAATGCAACAACCAACCTCCACCGAGGCTTCCTACACCCCCTTCAAGCAGGTACTCCTAGTACAAGGATCCGCTCAACCCAAATATTCCTTATTTTTCCCTCATCCTTAATCTTCTAACTAGAGAGCTTAGAAAAAAAACTGCCCAGTTGAGCCCCATCACCTTATAAAATCTTTCAAAAAAGTGAATTATAATGTGTATCATTGTATTGGTATGGAATTATATAACTTTTATACGAAATTACACCTTGTATATAATGTAGAGACGCTACAGGAAATATAAAACTGATATGTGAATGGATTCGACTGAGAATCTGTAATTGTAAATCGTTGCAAAACTTTGTTATATGGGCTAGGGAAAAAAAAAACAGGCTAACCATCATTCAATTCTAGTCGAGCCTCGGGACTGATAGTCACAATTGCATTTATTTATCGAAATATCGTCTTCTTATTTGACCACTGCACACCCCTTCCAGCCTTCGTGCTACCTTTAGTCCAAAGCAATCAGACTCCAAACCTTCCCAGTGGAATTTCCAGGATTCATCTCGCTATAACTAGCCCATCCTTGGACAACGGCCTAGGGTGCCCACACCTTGCTAGTAGCACCCCCCCCCCCCCGGGTGGTTTAGTCTGTCTCCTTCCGGTTCACATTCACCCTTGGGAACAGCTTTCGTCTAACCTCTTTTGAGATTTTGGCACTCCAAGACTACATTAAAATATCCCAAATCCTAACCTGTACCTTCATCTTCTCCTGGACAGAGTGCAATGTCGGAGCAAGGGGACCTATCAAAAGAAAATTAGTCAGATAGATCGAAGATATTACCCGTCACTAAGCCGTTGTCAAGGTCATAGACCACTCTTTCTCCACCACCAGAAACCTCAAGATTCCCTCGTGACGTCTGAACAACTGTACACTATATACATTGAAAATTGTACAAGACTGTCCCCTTCATTTGTGATCAACTAAGTAATTTTTATAAGCAATATTGTTGAACACACTGGGTTTGAAAGTGGTGCTTTACCATTCAATTTTGAATTTGAAACGTACACAGGAGGTTTGAATGAGTACGACATCAAACGCCCTACCCTGTGACTTATACTAACTATACGGAACACAGATGTTTTACCCTCTGAGTGAAGATTGGCTGACAGTGACCTATTGAGCCATCGCAGGCCATTATACGTTCCTTGACCGAAGCCGCTGATGATCGAGGGTAGAGATACTTTCCTAGCCTTAATGCGAGAGCTATTGTCTGCCACTGAAATAGCCATTTCTGAAACAGTAGCTGTCGGTGTATATATGTCGGCTCAGTTTGATGAAACAGAAAGATGTTAGATTTTCATCACATTTATTTACGAGGCGACCTTTCGACATAGTATACAGGTATATATGTCTTCATGAGGCCCCCTAATGTCAGAATGTCTGAGAATGGAACGGATTGTGGACACTATTAGCACGCCGTTGGAGACTGACAAATATGACTATAGTCGCCGACATGAGATTAGACGCTTGGGATGAAGGGGCTACTTGGCGCGCTGTTGCCACATAACCCCAGGGGGGAACTAATCGCTAATTAGTTTAATGCTTAGTGATTGACATAATCGAAGTAAAGGGACCACGTGGATAGAAGAGAAGTAGTGCACAGAGCGGCAAGTATTGCGGGTTCTCAAGCTTCTTATTTTGTGACGGCACTTTAGCTGATACATAGTAGCCTTATCATCTGGCTGCCATGTGGCCCTGTAATTAGCTAATAATTATTAAACCCGACGTTTTTACATACGATACCTTCAAAATATTAATAAAAATTACTTATTTTAATATTAAATACAACAAGCATACAATACAAGCCAAACAATCCATACAAGCCATCTGTCGCACGAAGAGCCAAAAAGTTCCAACTTAGTAAATCCCTACCAGTCATCATCCGTTGCTAAAATCATTCCTAGAGATAGATAGATAAACACTTTAATTACACGTCTCTTTACATATTCTTAGAGAATTAAATATTTTATTTAAAAGCTTTGGTATTTCTTTTAATGTTATATTTTGTGTAGCTTTGGTTATCAGTTATATTTACAAACATTTTCAAATAGCAAGAAAATAAATAAAAACCTACTTATTTACAAGATAAAATTAGAGTAAAACATACCTGAAATGAATGAATAACCTTATTTCTGAATAAAATAAACATTAAACTATTATTTAATAAACATATTCAAACTATGTTACAAATAATCGTCTCCAAATCCCTATTTGTTAGTTCATTAGTTCTTTTATGGGTATAGAGAAGTTGAGCAACGTAAAATAAACCTTTGGATCCGGTGCTGGTTAAAACATACAATCACGTGGGAATAAGAAGAAACAGTTTGCCAGGTCAGGCGTGTTTACAAGTTGACCCTCTATCTTGGGCTGTATGGTTTTTGGTTGGTTGCTGAAGTGTACTGGTCGGCATGGATTTATCGCCTGCAAATGTCGGTAGTGAATTGTTTCGATGTTGGGTGTGCGTTCAATAGCAAACACACGAAGCTAGCTACCCTGCGATACTCCTGCTTTGATTGAGTTGAAGCTGAAAAGCACTAAACTCTCTATTGCCAACATTGCAACACTCAAACATTTTTTTTTCTTTTTCATGTCCCCTTTGTTATTATAAATTATGGAAATCAGTATAGACTACATAAATGAATCTATTTACAATAGTACATTATATGTCCTGTATCTTGGCTACATTTTATAGAGTTTTTAACAATTTTACATTGCGATTTGTGATTGATTGTCTAAACATGTTTAAAAGTCTTAAGGCTCACCTTGTGAATCATAGAATTAAAACTAACTTACATCTAACAAAAAAATGCTAAACTAATATTCCCCGACAGTATGTTGCCATCGTTGTGGAAGGGGTGGTGGGGCCATAATGTTAAACGCTGGGTTTGTCAGGTGCTGCAACGAGTCGAAAAACTTGTTTCAGGTTAGTTAGTTCATAGCCCCTTAAAATTTACAGATTATTATATACAATTATAGATCCTCAGGTGAATCTATTTACAAATTATTTTTGTGTTTCCTGTAGCGTCGCTACATTATATACAGGTTTTGTTATGTTATAAACATTATACAATGGAATAAACAAGTATAATGATAATGGTACACATTATTCGTGACTGGACTGAACTGACTAATAAAGGTGATGGGGCTTACCTTTTTGATCAAACTTAAAACTAACTTACATACTAATTCTTAACCGAATTTTTCCTTGACAGTCTGTTGCCAGGGGTGGTGGGGTCATAGTGTTAAACACGGGTTTGTCAGGTGCTGCAACGAGTCGAAAAACTTGATGTGTATCAGGTTGGTTGTATTTAATTTTTTTTTTTCTTGGAATTGAGCAGGTTAACGAGTTGGGCAATCCCTCTCCTCGGCAGCTGTTGCAGCAATACCGTTTGCACCCCGTCGCCCCCTGGTGCTCGGTTTCCCTGACACCGGCGAAGAATCGCCTTGAGCTGCTTCGGGGAGACAAACATATAGTTCTGACCTGTCCTCAGCTGCTGAGGTTCGTGGTAGTTACCTGTCCTAGCGGCGTTGTCTGCGATTCTGTATATATATATATATATATATATTTTTTTTTTTTTTTTTTTTTTCCCCCAAGCTGACTTCAATGTTTTCTCATCTCACAGGCTAAGAGGATAGTTTGGATTTATAATTTCATATTTAAGCTGATAAAATACTTTTTTGCCAATGTGTTCTGTCTTTTGAGTTGCCAAGATAATATAGATACAAAAGTTAGGGGAGGCTACAGTCAATAATTTAAATAAAACTTTTTTCAGTGATACAAGGTCGAAAAAATTAGACTCCTGTCCGTTGAGTTCAAAAACTCAATTTGTCGTTCAGAATTTCTGTCTTAGTCTTGAGTGTAAAATTAAGTTCTAATGCAGTTTCTCATTTTTTTTTTTTGTTAAGTGGAACATGAAAAATGTACATGCTGGATTCTATTAAATGAGAGTGGTATATTGAAACGTTGCAAAAACAAGGAAGTATGTATGTGAGCAGAAGTTATGGTAGTTGTGTTTATAAGTAAAAAACAAGAAAGTATGACTGTGAGCAGAAGTTATGGTAGTTGTGTTTATAAGTGAAAAACAAGGAAGTATGACTGTGAGCAGAAGTTATGGTAGTGGTGTTTATAAGTGAAAAACAAGGAAGTATGTATGTGAGCAGAAGTTATGGTAGTTGTGTTTGTGAGTGAAAAAAATAATGATGAAATGAACAGAAACCCCTTTTGAGTTATATGGCGTTCTTTAACCTCTTGAGAGAAATATGTTTGACCACTTTTCTCATGATCCCATTCTGAAATTGCTGGAGACTCTTAGCTGTATTGTCGGTGAAGTGAGTTAATAGCGGGGCACCGTACAGCAGAGCTGGCCGGAGGACACATTTATAGATCATCAGTTTGAGATGAAGCCACAGGTTAGGAGAAGTTAGCAAGTGCGAAAGCCGGTAAGACTTGTGTCGTACTTTTTCTATTTTATTACTAAAATGGAGTGAGTTACTCCATGAGAATTGTAGACACAATGAGAATTAGAGGTGTAAATAATACATTTTTGGCGAAGGAGCTATTTATATATAAAACTTTATTAGACTTAATGCGAGAATTAGGTAATTATGAAAAGCTCTATTCACAGAAGAGTTTGAAACATAAAATATAGTCGACATGTACAGCACCAGCCAATGACGACTGCACAGTCTCGGGGCTTAATATTTGTAGAAATATAAATAAATCATAAACAGCTTTATTTATTCCATCAATGTTTTCCTTGAGACTAATAATTCATATTTGTTCCATTTATTAGTATTAAATAGTCAACATATGACTACAATAATAGCTGCTTTTTGTTTTATATTGTGTAGTTTGGATAGTTTGTTATAAAATGTCGTTGGCAAATCTGTGGAGTGTTCCAGTAGAAATAAAGGACACTAGAAAACTCGTGAGCGTTACTTGCCGCACCAGCTTTAAAATTAAAAACAATTTCGACCCTCCTTTTTCCATCAGTTCGAGAACGCACATTACAAATAAACCATTGGTCAGTATAACTTTTCTGTATGTCTGTTCTTAGGCGTGAATGGAATGTACTTCAGTTAATATGTATTGGATAAAATGATGGGGGGGGGGGGCAAGGTCTAACTAAATTCAAAATAAACAACTCCATTTCGTCAGTTGCAATAAACAGGCAAAGTTAAGTTAAAAATTTTCTCCCTACATTTCATGGATCTGCATACACTGTCTTCATCTACATCACTTATTCCCAAAAATGAATAAATTTACTAGCTGATGTAGGAATAATTGGTTTATTTGTTTTTTTTATTCAGTTAAGAATAAAAAATTAACACATCACACTGGAGGAACATTGATTTAATTATACCAATTAACGAATTCAATAAATTTCTTTTATTTTGTAGGAGTTTTAGGGTTTAAAATAAGAGACACAAACACTTGCATACACGTGTGACTAACCCCAGAAGCAGCGTACAACAAGAAACAGTGAAATACTGACCAAAGAGATTCAAACAACAAACTTTGTATAATTACTAGCATAACTAACCAGAATAATGCTTACTTGAAGGATGAGTAGAATGATACTTAACAAAATGATTTTATTATTTTCCCTCTTGCATTTATCTTATTACTTATTGCCTTATAAAAGGCAGATTGTAATTATAGCACAATAAAGGAGTAAAGGAGTATTATTTTCCCGGGTATTGATGTTTGATAATAGACATTCGCATGCGTATATTTTTAGAGTGAGTGTTGTTATAGGCATAGTGCACATTCAAGAACGGCATAAATAAATTATGCATAAATTTTATCTACGAATTAAAGTTAGGCTCAATAGGTGAAACGTTGACATTCTATATGATATAGTTGTCCATAAAGGAATTACGAAGAGGCACTAGAATTATTTAACAATCCGCAGTGAAAATATTATTTATTTTTTTACAGAAAAAAATATGAAATTCTGAGATAATCAACACAACGCATTATCAAGAGAGTGTTGTAGCTTCGAATTGTCCACGTAAAACTTTATATAAACTCTATGACTGCCCAATTTTATAAGTGGGCTTTAGTGATATCTATGGCTTCCAGGCATGGTCGGATCTAGGCAACGCAAAACCCCGTGGCGCGGGGGGGGGGGGGCTGCCAAAAGGGGCCCGCAAGGATTTGGAAAACCACGCCATTCCGAGAGTGCGCCAATGTTTTCCCTGAATTTTTACAACAGGAATATTGAAGTAGAAGAACGTTTAGTTCAAGTGATCTTGCGTAATCTTCAAGTCTAATGTGACATAATGGAACGAAGAAAAAAAATTGATTTTATTAAGAAAACTTGCTTTGATTTTAAGTGTCAGGATATGTAATTATGTGTAAAATCTGATTTCTAAGCGTGTAGTTTAAAATTCCCCCCCCCCCCTCTGAACCCGGTAGTTCGAGAGGCCTTTTGTGAACTTTTACAGATGAGGGGGGGGGGATTTGTAGATCCGGCCCTGTATCGAAGTTGCTTGAACCTTCTATTGCAGTGAAGGGTACACTTGCCCATCTTATATTGTGTAGATACTAAGCTATGTAAGGGAAAGCTATACATAAGGGAGCCTACTTTGAGATCGTCTCCTCGGTGGTCTAGGGAAGGTTTCTCTCTGTTCTCTGTAACTTCCTTCCAGTTTCTTCCTTTTAAGAGGGAGTTATCCCGTCTGGTGGGAAATGTAATGAGAACCCTTGTTCTCCCCTTGGATAAACCTTATTTCAGGAACTCAAACTGATATGGTTTATACATATTTAGTTACAATATAAGTTTAGTTTTTAAGGGGGAAAGAGGACCCACACCCCTTCTATATATAGATTTAAGGTTATTAGGATTAAGGATTTTGTAAATAGTAGATAAGGTAAATTGTATATAGGTTAGGTTAGTTTTAGTTTTGCTAGTATTAAAAAAATAGGTAGTAAGGAGAAGGAAATTGTAAATAGTAGTTAATAAGATGAGATTTTGTTTTTGTTTTTGTTTGTTGATGAATAATGAAATAAATGAATAAACATAATAACATAAGATGCGCTGACCGATCCAACAACCCCATTAACGACGTACCCACATGAGCACGCTTCACGTGCTTGTGGGAAAACTCCGTTTGAGGTTTAGACCTGAGGAAGGGGAAAAAAAAAAGTTTATATATTATACTATCAGTATTATAATTGTTAATTTCTTATAGTCATCATCAGAAGGGGCTAACTGGTTAAGACAGACTTAAATGTAATGTGATGAAGTATAATTCATTAACCTCAAAAATGAATTTGGTTAACTGTCGACGCTTTCAATATTCTTGTTGTGGGATTCCGTATACGGTTTATCTGGTGTCCTTTACATGCAGATACTGCTTGAGGTGCTGAGAGAGACTTATAGTAACGGTAAAAGGAAGTTATACCCGATACATTTTGTCGTATTTTCTCGGGTCAGCACTTGTATCCCTGTAATAGTTTTACAGCCTCGGGCCGAGACTAGCGCAGTTGTTGAAATTAGTACGAAATCGGTTTTTAACTTTTGTGTATTCAAGATGGTTTGCTCCTATATAATAAAACAGTATTGCGCTCAATATCCGTGGCAGAATATAAATAGTGAAAATAAAGAAAGGCTAAGGCCGCAGACACTGTGACCGACTACACGCTGTGTTACAGGAGCTGAGAGTCATCGCTGGAATCATGGAGAAGTTGCGCTACAAGATATCCATCAAGAAGGCCAAAGCCGAGAACAAACTCCCCTACAACGTCCTCTCCAGCCAACCCTACAGGACAGAACCCGTCACCGACTACCGTTTCCAATATGGCGCCACTTACACAGGTCCTTTCGGGCCACTGGGCACCGAAGGATACGGAAAATTTGTATTTAAAGATGGTAACTAGCCTGCATTTTAGCTATCAATAGCATTTCCACTTTTTTTTTTTATTATTTAAACGATTTTACGGTTATTTGGTGTCGGGTGTGGATGAATTTGGAAGTGGAAAAAAAAAAAAAAAACCTCAATCTCTCCACAATGTTATTTATTGATAAAAAAGTTGTTGCCAGATCTAAGCTGTGTCATCTTGAGTTACTCAAATAAAAACATTGAATATACATTTGGAGACAAACAAAATTAATTAGTGATAGACAAGACAATAGAATGATTAATAATAGCACAAAATAAAAATTTAAAAAGTTTTAAACATATCACTGTTTGGCCATATTAATTCTATGGCCACTTCCTTACTAATGATCTAGGATGTCTGGCCTCCGCCGGTGGGCAGGTTAGTTCGTATTTGTTTATTGATCTGACTCCATAAGATTTTATAAGTGTGCCCCTACAGTGCACTATGTTCAGCAGAAGAGGTACAGACTAGGTATTATAGGTAGTTTAGTGGTCTTGAGAGACGTGGAGGGTAACAGAGTCGGACTAAAACATAGCAAGGTTAGGAAAGAGAGGTGCAATTAAATAAGAAAGCCATGGTTCGAGTAGAGCAGCAAGCGCCAGTGCAGAGAGAGAGAGAGATGTTTACTTCAAGTGTCTGATTCCGACTGTCTGAAAAAGTTTTTTTTTTTTTTTTTTTCAAAACCTCTTTATTGATAATATATATACAATGACAAAAATAAATAAATAAATTTGGAATTACAGTTGTCTCCTCGTGCTGCATTCGCAGATGCATATTAAGGAGTGCATAAAATATAATACTTTCATATTGTTGTTAATAAGTCCAATACATATACACTCACTAGGTGATGAAGCTCACCTTCAGCTTGCGACCGTGGAAAACACTAACACTAAAACCTAAACCTAGAACCTAAGAATAAAGCGTTCCAGCCGCGACAGCGTCCTGCCATCCATCGATGGGGGAACGGAGCGGGGGTTATCGTGTTAAACACTGGGTTGTTCAAATATTGCAGGGAGTCGAAAAATTTGATATGTCTACGTTGGATGAACTCATCCACCGTAGGCAGATCAAAGATCTCGTGAAGCTCACTGTTGCTCCGCTGCTCGAATGAAGTACCTCTGACCACTTTCATCAGTATACCGTTTTGGAATTGTTGGAGTCGCCGAGCTGTTGTATACGTCAGATAGCGAAAAAGCGGTGCACCATACAGCAGAGTAGGCCTGAGTATGCTCTTGTAGATCAGTAGCTTCAGACGCAGTGATAGATTGGGGGATGTCAGTAAATGCGTAAGCCGGTAAGACTTCGTGCGGGTTTGCTTTAACTTCCTCGCGAAATGGTTACTGAAATGGAGGTGTCTGTCCATTTTAATTCCTAGATATACCAGGTTGTTGGCTGGTGAATTTTCCTCCGTTCCTACTATGTAACTAGTAGGTAGTGGGCTTTTTCCCTTTTGGAAAGAGAAAATTACGCAGTCAGTCTTACCCGCGTTTACAGAGATATTGAGTCTCCCCAATCTCTCACTGATCTGGTTACAGGCTGCTTCAACCTGTCTTAGAGCTACCTTGGCACTCATGCTGCTGCTGTACACCGCTATGTCATCTGCGAAAGCAGTAACTGTGGTATTTTTGTACCTGGCTCCGGCAATCTCAGACGTGTATACGTTGAATATTACAGGGGATAAGACGGCTCCTTGGGGTACTCCACAGGTCAGTGGCACAGCTTCGGAGAAGCTATCTGAAAAAGCTCGAAATGACTGCCTTATATAGGCAGGTCATTCCTGCCTACAGCGAATGAGAAAGGTTTTCTATTTTGGCCAATCATATGATCGCTTATTTTGGCCTATCAGGGGCTACTACTACGCCCGCGCCCATTCTTCATTTTTTTTAAATAGATAGCTATCAACCATCAGAATATTTTCAGGTAATCTGTTAATGGCAATCAAAAATAAACAATTTATTTATTTCTCTTTCACCCTGTTTCAATGATAATTCTAAAGGTTTTAACATGGCCCCCGAACAGGGGACAAAAATTTAAAAGATTTCTGAACAAAAAGGCCACTGATCCAGTATACCTGCAGCAGTAGGGTACCGATGAAATTTCAGATTGATTTGATCACTTTCAAACTAGAATAAAGAAATTATCACTAAACACAAACATTTTGCGCTTTACTTCACCAATAGATCTCATAGGTGTGTGTTATCCAGAAGATAAATAATGGAACAAGAATAGTGTTACATTCTGAGTTGAGACAGTATTCCCTTTTGTATTCTGGAGGTATTTGTGATCTCATCTTTAACAGAATAACTATGAAATTTTTGATCTTTAGATACTCGTGAAACGAAGACGGGACAGTTCATTCAATGATAGAGAAATAAATTTAAAAAATACTAGCTCAATTCCTCAACATTACTTGATATTAACTAGAACCACCAAAACGACTTGGTTCATTCCGAATTATTAGATTTAAATGATGGAGTGGGGGAAATGAGTTGTTTTAAGGTGTTTTGTAAGATAATCACTCTGGTCAACTTTGCAGAACCAAAAATTTTAAATTAGATAAATGAAAACATTTTTTCTAGTATTGATAGTTAACATCCAAAGAAAAAATATACCGGGCGGATTAAAGCCAGCTCTTCCCTTATATCTGATCAGGGCTCTACCAATTGAGCTACCCTGCCTCGAGTGACAACCTCTCCAATATACAGTCTTTGAGAGAGCTAGACAGAAGAGAATGCATATTGAGAAGGTCGTTACTCGAGTGACCTCTCCAATATACAGTCTTTGAGAGAGCTAAACAGAAGAGAATGCATACTGAGAAGGTCATCACTCGAGTGACTACCTCTCCAATGTACGGTCTTTGACAGAGCTAGACAGAAGAGAATGCATACTGAGAAGGTCGTCACTCGAGTGACAACCTTTCCAATGTATAGTCTTTGAGAGAGCTAGACAGAAGAGAATGCATATTGAGAAGGTCGTCACTCGAGTGACAACCTCTCCAATATACAGCCTTTGAGAGAGCTAGACAGAAGAGAATGCATATTGAGAAGGTCGTTACTTGAGTGGCCTCTCCAATATACAGTCTTTGAGAGAGCTAGAAAGAAGAGAATGTATACTAAGAAGGTCGTCACTCGAGTGACAACCTCTCCAATATACGGTCTTTGAGAGAGCTAGACAGAAGAGAATGCATATTGAGAAGGTCGTCACTCAAGTGACAACCTCTCCAATATACGGTCTTTGAGAGAGCTAGAAAGAAGAGAATGTATACTGAGAAGGTCGTCACTCGAGTGACAACCTCTCCAATATACGGTCTTTGAGAGAGCTAGACAGAAGAGAATGTATATTGAGAAGGTCGTCACTCGAGGTAAGGTAGCTCAGTAGGTAGAGCCCTCGACAAGAAAGAGTCCCGAGCATGGCAGAAAGTATATTGTTTTCTTTGGATGTTAATTATAAATAATAGTAGTACCAATACCACAATCAAAATTTCTTAGTTTTTTATTCAGCTCAATGTACTCTTACGACCTGGTTTATATTTCTGTCTGTAAAATAATATATTTACATACTTCTATTTTTATTGGGATGTAATGTAAGACAGTTTGTTTGTAGGATAATCAGTTTTCATACTTTCATGTTTTGTAAACAGTAATTGTAATAATGTTTCACTGAAAACCAATTGTAAAATTAAAAATTCTGTCAGTGGCTAAATAAAAATATTTTTTTTGGTAAACGTTTACTTTTTATTTTTTATCTAAATTCAACAAACCTCTATTCTGAATCTACAATGGATTCTTATTTTAATGCTTACTAATATTTTTGTTAATTATTTATCGTGGTTCAAAGTTAAACAATTGTGATAGAGCTGAATCCATGTTTTAGCAATTATCACATTGAGAGGAATAACCTGTGCCATAAGAAAAGTCTCACAACTCTAGATAATGTCACATTTAAGTGTATGGGGGGAGATTTAAAATTTATTCAATCCTCCCTATCTCTTAAGGTTTTTACATCAGCATTCAGAGTTAAGTACAGTATTATTATGTTTCAGTAAAAACTGCAAATTGCATCTCCTTTAAAATTTAGTATTTTTGAATTGGGACACTTTTTTCCGAAGTCATAAGTTCATCCATAATAACAAAAAAATATGATCTTTCAGGAATCATTTACCATGGAAATATTCAAAATAACATGTTCTCTGGCGAAGGGACGTTAACATTCCCTAACAGCGCGAAGATGAAAGCAGTCTGGATACAAGGTGTGGCATTCAACCCCAAATATATATTTTCCGACGGCTTCAATTACCAACATAAGAGTTGGGGTTACTGTACAATGCCTGACAGAAGGTAAAAAAAACCCTACTTTTTGATGATGTTAATAATAATGATAAAATGAATACAACAGGAATGCAAAACAGTTTCACTTTACACTTATTTTTCAAGATTCAAAAAAATTATTGACACACAAATTTCTACTTAAACCAATTCGGAAATTTCCACCCATATGCTAAGAAGATGTCATCAAGACAATACAGATTTTGTACTCAAAAGCTTCAAGACTTATTACTGGTGGACCATTCATACTGACCTCAAATTCCTTTACGTAGACGACTTTGATGATATCCCGCATTTCAGCCTTAAATTGGAGTGCACATGGTGATAAATAATAATCAATGAACAAACTTAGTTTTTTTAAACAAAAAAGAGTGAGAACACGAAACTATTTTATTTATTCTCCCTCAGTACATTCTGCAATCTGCCACTTACCTACCATGTTTTCAGTTATTTCATTCTAGAATAGAAAATGGAAATAAATTCCTAACGTGACACCTTCTGGAGGGGTAGTAGAGGTTTTCCGACCGAAGGTGGTTGCCTCAGCTGGTAGGTAGTGCAAAAATTTCTTCATCGAATTCGCGTTTTTTAATCAAGTAGCTACTCATTTATCTTCATGAGGCTGCGTTGCAAAGAAACAATCCTTAGGTGAACTGGGAATAAAAGCCGAGACTCCACAGTTAGGGAATCTAGCATGTTAACCATTAGGCTACGGGGATGGTCCAACTCCAAATGTGTATTGTAATGATTTTTATTATTAACTAATTGATTATTTATTGGACTTTTCCTGAGTTTAAGAAAGGATTTTTCTGTTCAGATAATTTGCCAAAAGCTAGTTTTTGGAACTTCCCAACAAGGTTTTGGCAGGTAGCTGAACCCTGGATTTTTCCCAGAGATTGCCATAAGTAGCATGGCAACAAGGCAGGAGAGGTATTTCGTCTTCTTCTTTTTGTGCAAGCAGTTCAGTTAGTTAGTTAAGAGTCACTGTTCCATGATGTCGGGTGTTGCCAGGCATGACGTACCACATTTGAGACCTGACTATAGGCGTCACGAAGAAAGAAGAAAACCCACCACACCCTCACAACATTGAACAATATCCATGTCATTATTGTCATATTTACTTATTGATTTTTCTTGGCTATATAAAACTCTTGAGCCAGTAAATATTTAAAATATACACATTTGACCCTGAGTTGCTTTAAGTTAATCATTAGAAAATAAATTATTTGTTATGAAGTTTTTTTCCTTTTACTTTACCTCTTAATAAATAAGAAAGTATAAAAAATATATTTTAAATTATAGGAATAGCTAAAGTATATTTATTAATTTTAAACAAATAAATTACATTAACCATGAAATTTCCAAATAATAATAGAAATCTTTATTTTCATCATAAACATACTTCTAAACATTATTCATTCAATAAAACTGCCATATTTTTTTTTCTTTGATATTTGTAAGACGTTCCACTAATTCAGTACTTTGGTTTTCTGGAACGCACTGAGACCTAATTATCAAGATTATACTGTATAGCATCCCAATTCATAGCGAATACAGTAATGTACAAGCCCCAGGGTTTTAAGGGCCACTCCCTTCTCCTAATGTGGGATCATTCCCTTGAGGACACTCCTCTACTATCTTCATGATATCCTAATTCACCTTTGTTTGAAGATTTCTTTCAGAATATGAGAACGAACTGAAGCCGTCAGGCAATGTGCAACTGGCCCACGATCATCCGGCCCGAGCTATACCGCATGGATGTTATGACAACGGTGAAGGGTTTTACAATCCACACTCGAGAGAACTCATTCATCCTATAACAGGAAAATTCATCAGGTCATTAATACAATTTATTTCATCTTACTATTAGAATAGAGTAGCTGATCTGAGGGTTAGTAGCATCATCACTTTTTTTTGCTTTGTTCACTATTATCTATTTTACAATTATAAACTAAATCGTATTTTTAAATATCTACTATGTATTATTACGATATTTACGTTCTTTCAATGGATAACGTAATTTTATTTTTAACTTTAAATTTATTTTATTACTGATTAACTGCTGTTTAAGGTTCTTTTAAACAAAATAATTATGGCAATAGATTGTATTTGACTACAAATAAACAAGAAGAAACTTATATTAATTATACTTGTCTATATTTTTTTCTTCAATGGTATTCTTTTTTAATCAAATTAACTCTTCTTCCTAGTGCAACTTCTCTTCCGTTCCGCTTCCAGGCCAACAACAAATAACTTACAGAACTTGTTATTTCATCACTTGACTCAGACACATATATCACAGGCTGATCCCAAACTAGAGAGAGAATAATTCTGTGTTCTCCTCATAAAACAACAACTATACTATATCACGGGCCAAAACTAGATGAGTAATTCTGTGTGTGTTTTCATCATCACAACAACCAGTATACCATCTTTTGTTTTTTTCATCCACTCTCAATTGTTTTATTTGCCTTCTTGATTCAAGGTTGGATTAAATATTTATATATAAACTCAACAATATCTAATATCAAAACAGTATATATATATTGTAGAGATTCTTCAATTAAAATTATATATTAGACAGAATTTAAAATGGGAATTTCCATTTTAGAGTTATTAAAAAGAGATGTGTTTGACCTCAGCAAAGGCAAGGGATCTAGGTCATAAAACTCAGGTACCTTGGTCTAACCCATGACGAAATGGGGAGAGGCCTGGCTTGCAGGACAGGTAAAGAGTGTAAAACCCATTGACTCTTTGGAATTACTCTTCTCTCGGAGAGGGGAGAGCTGAATATTCATATGGCAGAGGAACAAGCCCTCGCTCTCTCTTAGTCCTGAGGTTTGAAGGTGTGAGTCACCAGTTATGAAGTCAAGTGTACCCAGACAGGGAAGTTAGAATAATACTCTATTCTCTCTAATACTCTAGAGAGGCCACATTTTGAGACCACAGCGCAGAATAGTCATATTTTTTAGGTATTTATTATTTTTATATTCAATTGTAATTGTGAAACATTTAAATTGTAACCTTATGAATGCACTGAGAACCATTATGAACCCTGAGATATATTTAATTTAAAATAAACTGTTATTCATTATGAGGTCTTTTTGATTTTTTTACAGGATACCAAGTGAGAAAGAAAGGCAATGGATTCTCAACAACTGCCGGAGAGAATGGATCGCACCTCTACCTTTTGATCCTGATCTATATGAAAACTGGTTTCCTGAACATAATAAAAATAAATATAAACAACGTCCGGGTTCTCTTTGGAAATTAATAGATAATACTTTGGGCGATAGAATCGGTATGGAAGGAAAGATTAAACATATTACTGGAATCAAGACAAATGTTATACACACTAACTCCAGTGACCTCGTTCGCATCAGTAATGCACTGAATAGAAGCTTTAAATCAGAGGAGCCGAATAATAAGAATGGGCATAGTTTTTAAATGAATAAATTTATTTTTTTTACATCAACTATTTTGTTATCGACATCATAACAATATTTTTATAGTCAAGTTTTATTTTATTTTAAAATGAATATCTAGCTAGATTGAAAAACTGGAATATGAAAATATAGGTATGAAAACAGGTAACCAAGAGATCAATACCTGGGATGACCACCCAGCTGATTTAATATAGTAGCTGAATATAGCAGCTGATTCTAGGTAAAATGGTTCAGTGCCTCTAAGATATTTATAGGAAACAGACCTAGATTTCGTTTAGTTAGAACCAAGTCAGAGTGAGCGGGAGCAAGAAGCCCTCAGAAGTGAAGAGACCCCCATGACCCAACAACAAAGAGTACATACATTTATTACATATCGTCATTTTATTAGGTAACTATTTAAATTATATATGAAATTTTATAGCCAATTATGTTATTATGAAATATTTCAAATAGACAAAAATTATGCACTAGAAGCAATAACACACTAAGATCGTATTAGATGAAACTATTATTCATTATGAACTTTTTTTAAATGTCCTTTTACCCCTCATCAGATATTGTTTTAATATAATTGAATAAACCAAAATCGCCTGGCTAGAGAAGCAACACCTTTGGCTATTGAACCATTTAATGTTGATGGCCAACAATGGCAGGCTATTCTGTACTAATGTATTCATTTTATTTTATTATTGTGGTTGATTTTAAAATTTATAAATATCAGTACCATCTAGCTGGAGGAAATCTGAAAATAGTAAAATTGCATGGTAGAAGAACAAATATGCCCAATAATTATCAGGGAGGTTTTGGGCAATGGTGTCAGATTGTAATATTTTTTTTATTTTAGCAATAAACAATGTTAGTTTATAGCTTACTGAGAAGTTGTGTTCTTTACTGCCCCATAGGATGCAATAAAGCCCTTACCTCTAACCTTTCTCTACAGAATGGTCCAGTGCACCATTTGCGTGTCGTCGCTAACTAAACTGACCACCATGACTATTTCAATGAATTCCTAACCACGTAAAATACCTGGCAATGAATAGTTAGATTCCATTTCAGACTCCCCTTATAGATGTTTTTGAGAGAGGTTTGATATGAGCCTATGTCTACTTATGCGGTCTGAGTTCATTCGGCTCTAAGTGAGAAAATGAGCAGCTACTTGAATAAAGAGTTGCGTATCAGGCCTACAGAAGTTAAATAAAGATCGGCAAAGAAATTTAAAAACTAAAATTATAATTAATCGTTATTAAAATTAGGCCTAGTCTTCTCAGTGTGAGCTACTGTGCGTGTTCGAACGGTCAGTTACTGTTATTGTATGAACATATCATACCAATCACTTTCATATGTGAGTCCGTAAGCTACTAGCTTGCAAGTCGCTTAAAAATTTTTGTTTTTGCTGGTGACTAGCCTTCTTCCAGCATTACGCTCCTTCCAACAAAATTACTACATGAATCAAATCATATTTAAAACTTTGTGAAATAATTTATTCAATTTTTAAATATAAAGGAACAAAATATCAACAAAAAAAAAACTACAAAAATAATAATAACTATAAATAAAATAATATAAAAGAAAGATGAGAAATAATAAGATCCCATAAGAATTCCTCATTTTTCTTCTGTACTGGGTAATGTATTACTTCCGACTATGCTAAATCATTTTTGTGTAGTAAAATTCAACAATGAATTTGTTAATTTTTTGTTGTTAAATATCATACCAATGAGAAGTGCCAATCTTACAACCACTTAATACTTGTTGAGCTCTTCATAATAACGCTCTTTTAATGTGGTACTAGTGATTTCCAATCCAAACACTTTTCCTTTCCTAACTCACCACACAGTACTACCCTACGTATTACTTTCCATAACATCTCGGAGGCTCGACATCATTACACAAAAATGAGCACACGACAAGGACAATAGTAAACAATCAACATACAAATGGCAACTGCTTCATCATCGTGTAAACAAGCGAGCCAAGGACAGCAATTGACCATTTTGTTTGATGCGAGTTAAAAGGCCAGTTCTCGCACCTTAGGCTCTTTATTTTGGCAAGCCAAATAAATGCACTATTTTTAAAAACAAATTGTGAGGAGACTAGTGTTTTAATAATTTTCCTTCCATTAATTCCCTTCTCTTCTGTTGATGTCACTGACCTGGCATGCTTTCAGGTAATATGCCCCACCACTTTATTTAAAGTTTAAATAAGAATGTATAAACAATTAGATTAATCATAAACTTTACAAATAATAATAAGTCTTTATTATCATCATAAAAATGCATAGATCACAGAGAGAAATATTAATGTTGCAAACTCCAGTTGTAAAGTCGTTAATCACAAGAGGAGTTTTGTGTATTATATACACAAAACATAATTCAATTTTATACAGAATTAATGAATATTTTTGTGACCAAGAAACTTCACAATATGCAATTAAGTTTAACCAGTCTTTTCCATTGGTATAAATAATCTTTGTACAGATAAATATGTTTTAAATGCCTTCCTCAAAATTCATTCTAAATAAAACAAATTTTATTCTTACTGTTGCTATTATAAAGTGAGCATTCATTTTTTAATTAGGAAATAATGTATAATTAAAAAACTAATAAAAACATATTTTATAATGTTTCCAGTTTAGATCTTTAAAAATTAGCTGCATTTGTGATCTGACTTGAACTTTTTAACTTCCGAGCTGTACTTCTCAAATTCCTTGGTAACACTGAAGGCTGCTTCCTCCCACCTGAAACAAACATGTTTAATGACTAAATCATTCCATAAATTCTCATAATAGTCATTTGTTTAATCTTAGGGAGCTTTAAGGCACAGTATAAATCTGGTTGAATACCTCATTCTTATAAATTAGGTTCTTAATAATTATTAGTTGTGGTAAGTAAACATGGCCAGAATTCAAACCCAGAAACTTCTGATTTCTGATTGTGACTAGCACAAGCCCCCCCCCCCCATTTTAACATTATTACCCCCTAAGATTCTACAAAATTTGGAGCGTATACTATTTAGTTTCATACAAAAAATATGATGTTGATATGTAACACCTAAATTTCCCCCATTTCACTCAGTTAAAAAAGTAGATAACAAATTAAAACACTTACTCTTTTGCCAACAATCTATATTTGTCGAGGTGCTGTTTCATTTCTGTACAATTTGGACAATAAGAAACTTCTTTATGCCTGAAAATAAATTGCTCAATTACTATAATGTCAACAGGGAGATGTATTTTTTCTAATTCAAAACTAAAAACTTCGGGTTAGCCGAGTGATTGAAGTAACCACTCAGGTATACCGTCATTTCTATAGCAATGAATTAGCAGCATAAATGTTTTCGCTAAAAACTAGAACATTTAGAAACGAAAATTGTTAGTCTGCGACATCTTAGGTAGCAATGGAATTGTATATAAGAAATGTTTGATTGGGAATCATTTTAGGTTGTTAAAAAAATAATATGTTAGCAATACATTATATAATGTAATTTTGAATTAAACATAGAGTAAAGTTTATTTGAATAAAAATATATTTCAATTGAATCAAGGGTTGAAAACATTTTTGTGTACAGCTCATGAGCCAGTGAGGTCTACTTAGAGCCTGATCAGGTGAAAACCAAACAAATAAATGTGTTGTAGAGATGAAAGAAGGAGGGGGGAGTAGGGATTTTCAAAGTACGCAGGAGAGACTTTTATAACTATGACTTGGGCGTGAAAGGTTCCTGGAATATATTAAAATAGGGAGAGAATAAAATAAATAAATGTCTTGTAGAGATGAAAGGAGGAGGGGGGAGTAGGGATTTTCAAAGTACGCAGGAGAGACTTTTATAACTATGACTTGGGCGTGAAAGGTTCCTGGAATATATTAAAATAGGGAGAGAATAAAATAAATAAAATGAAGAAGGAATTATGAATTGATAGATCTGAGAGAGATAAGATATTGGTAAAGTCTTGATTTAAAGATTGGGAGAGTTGATAAATGACCAATATCGATGGAAATAGAGTTGCAGAGGTGACATGGATAAGAAAAATGCGGTCAAAGGAAGCAGATTTGTGGAATGGAAAATACAGGTCGGAAGGGTGGGATCTAGTAGTTCGCTGATTTGAACTGGAGGAGGTTGGTTGTAAAGGATAGTATTGTAGATCAGATATCCAAGGAAGTATCGGAGACAGAGTTATTACTTGCGATTAATAGTTTTAAAAAATGTATAATTTTTTAATATTTCCTTATATTATTATTTAAATGTATAATAATTACATATCTGTAAGTGTGTAACTTTAACATATATTCCTGTTTATTGTGACTATATTCTTATCAATAATATCTATCCATACCTCAGTTCAATTAAAGTATGCTCCAATTCTGCCTGCAAGGACACAATTTGCTTCCTTAAAACTTCCCTTTCATCGCTCCATTGGCTAATCTCACCCTGCCTCCTAACAGAGAAAGGCTAGAGGTAAACAGTGGCTTGTTGCACCTTACAGAGGTCTAACAAAGAAATGTTACCTGTTCCTTAGCTCCTGTAATTCTTGGTCAAATGAACTGTACTTTAGTGAAGCTTCCTGGCACTTTAACTTATATTCTGCTTTCATACTTTCGTATTCTAATCCTAATTTATTCTTTTCCTGCATACAAAAAAAAATATATAGCTTTTATATTGAAGTTTTTTTTGTTGTTTTTTTTATAAAAAGTTTGTTACATTAATATAATAAGGACAGACAATTACAGTCTTAGTAGCATACAAAAAATATTGTAACTATATTTTATCTAGTTATTTTTTTTATTAAAAGTACAATAAAATTTATTTTAATTTTAATTTGAAGAGGTGAAAGGAAGAATTTACGAGAGGAATAAAAAAGAGAAAATTGCTTTGGATGGATGGTTGCCTATGAATGTTCTATTTTATTTCTTTTTAATAAATTTACTTGACAGCGAATGAATTAATTAACAAATTGAAACCTTGGTAATAAGGAAATAGCTTGGGTTTTTAAATAAAACATGTTGATAATCTGCTTAGTCTGCTTTGAAATGACTGGTACACATAACATTAATGAACCTCAACAAACAAACAGTATTTTAGATTATTGAAAGTATAATGTTATTTGACTAACATACTAAAAAAACACTGAGAAGGCAATAAAAGGGGACAAGATTAAAGAGTTTGCAATGCAACGGATAAGGGATGGTTTTGCCTTGAGATAATCAGGAACACAGAACTTGAGTTTCGAATATATACACATTTTACCTTCATTTTAAATCAATATTTCCTTTTTCAAAATTTACTTACAGCCATCGCAGCCTGTAACTGACTGGTTAATGTATCTATTCGGCCATTAAGGATGGATTTAACATTATCTATTTCCTTTTCAAGTCGTTCTTCTGTTCCATCTAAGACTTCATTTAATTTTTTTTCAAGTTTTTCTTTCTCTTCTAAAAAATATAAAGTTATATTTAAACTGTTACTTATATACCAAAATACTCTGTGACAAGTATTACTTACAGTTCAAAATGTACAAAAGTACATCTTATACCAGTTAGCAAAATTAAACAAAAAAGTGACAGTTTCTAAGATTTTAAATGATTGTGAATGAACTACTTGATATCTTTGATCGAAAACAATTCATTTTATCTATTAAACCACCTTTTGACTACCTTATATTAAACCATTAAAAATCTCATTTTCAACAAATGCTAACAATTAAAGTAACCTCAGTAAATTGGGTAATAAACATTAGGCAGTGGGCTTCCTTTGACAGTTTGTACATAATGGCATTAATACGTTTTGAGAAATGAATGCTGGATCCAACGAAAATCTGGCAATATTGATTTTTCTTTTTCCAAATTCTTTATTTTTTTCATTTATATCCATTTAAAAACAATCTATTTAATTCACTATTGATGAAAAAAAAAATCAAATAGTTATAATTACCAAGAAGGTTAGCTTCATTAGCTAAAGCTTCTTGTGCCATTATCAAAGCATCTTGAACCTTATCTCTCGCTTGCAAAGCAACGTGGCCAGCCTCGTCCAGTTTTTTCTGACTCAGCCTGAGAGACTTTTCCATTTCTTCTTTCTCTGCTTTTAATTTTTTCATTGAGAGTTCCATCTCATGCCTTTCATCGTCCATGTAAGAAACTGAACAGAAGGTGATGTGTGACTTGAATTAAAGATTATTACAAGTACAACTGTTGTGGGGGTAGTAACTCCCTTTCAAATTTATTAAGAGATATTGATAACTGTAAAAAAATAAAATAATGCCTATGAAGATGTCTTACATTTTGACTTTAAAGCAAATAGCTCTTCTTCTGTTGACCTATTTTTATCCCTTGTTGATTTCAATTCCTTTTCTAATGCTTTCAATTTAAATTCGAGTAATTTAATAGCATCTGAATAATCTTGCTGCATCTGAAAAAGTTTTTGGGTTTTGCATCATTTATTAACAGGAAGGTGACATCATTGAATGAACAGATTCTATCTCATCTTAGATAAATAGAAATCTTAATTTTGAAAAAAAAAAAATCCCTCTCAGCGAGAGCTGTGTGTCATACCTGATTTCCTCAATTATTGTGCAAGTTCAAACAAAACAAAATTAATAGCGATTGGAAAGCTATCGTCAATGATTTTATAAAATTTTTAAGTCTCAACTTCTATTTTATTATTTTTCTCAAGGTAATGAACAGTATTCATTCTGAATTTGGTTTTAATTGCAATTGGTTTTGGCAGTAAATATAAATTGAGAGAGGGGTGGGTTTTGGGGTTGAATTTTGAGCTCATGAATACAATTTTATTTTTCTTAGGATACTTCAGGACTTTTTTTTTCACCTCTTCCCAATTTAAATGTCATGCTTAGGTGTAATTTTTCTCACTTTATTGACAGTAAACATTTCCAAACGGACACTTTATTGAACACTAAACATTCAGGTGGGGCAAAAATGTACTTGCAAGTAATACTCTTTCCTCTAGTCTCTCATTGAAGTTTCCCACTTGTTAATAATTAAATAAATTACAAATAATTAAGCTACTTTCTGATATTCTCATAATAACAATTTATCATTTTTTTGTTTTCAATGCCTTATTTGACATTCTGTTTTTGGCCTTTCTGAGAGGAATTAATGTTGTGATTCATCATACCCATGGTAGTTTTAAAACAGTTGAATGCTGGTAAGCACATAGAGGGTGTGGACCTAAGTGTTTACTAATCTACATCTCACTCAAATTAACTAAATACTGGCCACTATTTTTCAAAAATAAATTAAGGCATACATTCTGGAAAAAAAAAATCATTTATTTATTATATTCATTCATACTATGGGATACTATAATATAGTATTATATACTAATATAGAGCAATGATAATAAGAATAATCCAAAACTGATACAATTAAAATTAAAAATACTAACTGTTTCCATGTCCTTTTTTAGAGATTCAATTTTACTGGGCGATGTCTGTGCTTTAATTTCATCTTTAACATTGTCTGCGACAGCTTCTGCTAATTTCCACATTTCAACGGCAGTATCTCTTTCCTGTTGACATTTATCATTCTTACAAATACAAATCTTCAAAGCTTTCAAATGTTGTAAGTTAGAACATACCTGAGCCATCAGCATAAGTTTAGAATGCAATTCTTCTATTATGTCATGTTTTCCTTTGGTACCGTCCATACTTGCTATTAAATCTATTCAAATTCCTTTGTTTCAATCAATAAAAATATTTATTTATGTTTAAAATCTAACTTCATGCGCTGAGAAAATCTTATTAACATCTGAAGCAAAGAATCTAGGGTTATGTATACCTCTGTGCCTTATGTTTGTACAACTACTTGCTGCCATAGTAACATTGAAGGCAACAGACTGCCTAAGCCTTAAACATTTTTATGTTATGTTATTCTCAATAATAGATCATTTTTATATTATCCTTAATACATCGATAAAAATTTATAATACAATTCAAAAAAAAAATAAACAATTTAAATTATTATTTATCCCAAAAGATAAAAACCACATAACTTGTAATATTTCAAGTAAAACCACAATCTTTATTTTGTATTCAGGGCAACAATTGGATCTAATCATAACAGTGATTATGAGTGGTTGGATCACCATCACCATTTTAAGAACTGAATAGCACCGCAATTACACTAATTATGGTATTATGCTATGACTATGTACATGTGTATACGGCAATATTTTTTTACTGTGAATGTAATACATAATGAAAATCTAACAATATGAAAAAACATAACAATAACCTACATAATACAACAAAAATAAAATAATAATACTAAATAAAATTCAGTTAAGTAGATATAATTTTAATTAAATGTTATTCCAACAATATAATATATTTTTGTTGCATATTTCTCTTATTAATTGGTTTTCGGAGATGGAAGTTAGAAAAAATTAATGCTCTGCCTGGGTGTGTACATACTGCCGGATTGTGGTTAATTGTAGATCTGTAGCATGGTGGTTATCTTGCTGTATCGAGGGTAGTTGTTAATTATGCGCATATTAATATTTGGTACGACTTTCAATTTCCTGTTAATTGTAGTATAAGTGTCACCACTCCGAACCGGTGCAGTATACATCATTGTGGAGCGAATTACTGCAGGTATATTAGTGTACCTAATTCAGAACTAAACTGCCTCAAAACTAAAAAAGGCTAACATTTAGTCAATCTGCTAAATTTCTTTGGTTCTTCTTGGATATGTGGCTAAAAAAGAATCAAAACTGTTCGACGAGCAGTCTCAATACCCAAAAATATATTTTTTACATGTTATTTATATTTGCCCAATATTTACAAAATTCAATTGCTAATCATTTGGAAAACCAGTAACATTCTAAATGGAGAACTAACCAACTGGCAATAGCTGTCTCTATTTACTAATTTTTAAGTAAATAAACCAATTTGTATAGTACTTTTACTATAGTCCATTTCGTTATCTGCAGCATCTCTCATGGCTTAGACGTTGCTTAATTTAACACCTTGCACACCCGGGTCAGAGAAATTTCTGACATTCCCAGACTATCCTATATGGATAAATAGAAGGATATCTACACTTCCATAAAAAGTATCGATTTGATTTTTTGTTGCATATTTCTCTTATTAATGGGTTTTGGAGATGGAAGTTAGAAAAAATTAATGCTCTGTCTGGGTAAATACTTTGTATGTATACATCTTTGTACATACTGTTAGCATGATGGCTATCTTGCTGTATCGAGGGAAGTTGTTAATTATGCGCATATTAATATTTTGTATGACTTATGTTTTATGTATTAATTATCCTAAATTTATTTCTTATTAACGGGTCATACTTAAAACAAACGTCCAGATATCATTGCTATTCATCTTTCAAGTTTTAAGTTGGTTTTTTTTTTTTTTTTTATGTTTATCAAGAATGTAAGGGTGGCATTTATTGTCCTATAACAACTCTTCCACTATTGATGCTTCCAACAAATTAATCTTTAGAAAACAAAAACAATTAGTCTACATTTTAATTTATTAGCTAGCTAACAATAACAATAAAATCTTTGATCACAAATTTTTGGTTAAATCTAATATTTTTAAAATTATTTCTACTAAGATTTATATGAAATTTATTTAAAATGAGTCATTGTTTAATTCTTGTTATATATAATTATGACATAAGTATGATTTAGTCACAACGTCCACACATGTTATAAATAAACAATATTTTTTAGATAACATTACTTTTCATTTAGTTGCATTTTAATTTATTAGATAGCAAATAACAATTTAATAAATATTATTCTTCAATAACAAATATTTAATTTCTAATTTTTATTAAATTGTTCTTAGTAAGTATTTAATATTTTTAAATTACACATCAAATGCTTTCATATGGAGTAGGGAGTAGGGACAAACTGCTTTACAATATGAGGGTTTTCCAGGTTCGAATCCATAAATGAGCGGGGAATTTCCATAAATAGCTTCAGATTTGGTTGACTCCCTGTACTTACACAAGGTGTATATAAATGAACAAATCTTCATTGTTCATTATTAATTTACATGGGATTGCAATTATTCATGACATCGATGGAATATCAAGTGAAACTACTAAGCAATATAAGGAACACGGGTTCAAAATATTGAAAAATATCGTGATAATGTCAATTATGAAGATTGCTTAGAGGATACAGGCCTGTAGACCGCAAGAAGTTTCACTATTTTTCTGTTCAATAAAAAAATTAAAAATAAATAAATGTACAATTAAATGTTTAAATATCAACTATGGATAAATAATAATAATAATAATTCTTGTGTGCATAATAACTAAATTTCATCCTGTTCAAGTCTGATTTTGTTTTACAAGTATGATTTTGTTCAGGTACAAATCTGTTGAGAATATGTCAATTATGTAAGGTTCCAAGCCTAATGGAATGTGACAAATAAATATAAACATTGATGATAAGGAAAAATCCATTTTGAAAAAATCAATTCAGTTCCACATTTTTATTATAAATAAATAAAAGAACAGCTTAAAAAAACAAAGTACCTACTTTTCAAAAAACAACACAACACTGTAAAAATATGAACAATTTTTCTTAATTTAAAACGATAAGGAGTAAATAAAAATTACAACAAGGAGATTCATAAACCAGATATTGTCTGCTAGGCCATAGACATAATTGGTTAATAACTAACTATTATTATTAATTTTTTGTTCTAGGTTAATGATTTTATTAGTTAAAGTAAGCAATAGATTTTTAAGCATGTGAATATCACTTTTAATATGATGCTCCATTTCAATGATATTGCTGACAACTTTACCTAAAAAGTAAGGTAGAAGCAGTTACTAAATGATAGAAAAAAAAAAAAATGTGAAACCATAATACTCATATTAAATAATAAAGTAATAATCTATTACATACAGAATCATTAAATACAAATACATTTCCACTTACTGTAATTGCACAGATTTTCCAGTGCGCTTGAAACACTGACTTTAGCTATCGCAACAAGTTCTTCTGTCCTGACATGGCAAGAAGTTTCAATCAAATCATTTTCTTTAAAATGAACAGAATTATTAGCTAGCGAACCGTTCTTATCGGTTATACTCAATCTATCAAGCTGTGCAGTAGATGTTAAATTCGTACATAACACGTGGCATAAGGCCATGAGCATGACAAACAATAATATTTTTGTACACATTTCAAACTCTACTCCAGTGCTGAAGTCAGGCAACCGTAGATATTCCTGGATTTTTTTTTTTTTTTTTTTTTGGGGTGTGTAGGGTTAAATGACAGTTTTGATTTATCATCCACTTCCTCCTGGTTTAAAATAGATGTTATTTTTAATCCTATTAACATTGGAAACAAATTAACAAAAAAAAAATCATCTGTTATAAACAAAATATTATTATCAATTAAATTGTTACAAATTGTCTTTAAAATAACCATTACCATTACAATTATATAAATTTTAAATTTCTTATACATATTCAGCTTAGAATTCTACTTAGGATTAAATTAAAAACATACTTAAGTTAAACTCAAAAACTTTAGATTTTCTGTAGAAATATTAGCTAAAACACATATATAGAGACTGTTTATACATATATATGTTTATAATATTATTTATTAAACTGTTAAATTTTTTCCTTTTATGTTTCAAATATAAAACTGAATATTTCATTGTTAAATGTTTAATTAACAAGTGAATCTTACAAAAAAAAAAATTATTTCATTTGCAAGTAGCCTTTATAGAAATTTTTCTAAAAATGTTAGAAAGCATTGAAGATATTTCATTGATATTAAACCTAAATTATAGCTTTGACTTGGTACTGTTCAAGTTTATATTAATATACGGCCGAGGCAGTGGGAATAAACTCTGGCTACTCTTGAAGTTAGTTATGTTTTCAATCTTCAGCGACTGCAAAAAGACAAAACAAATGAAATAATTATTAATTAACAAATAATCATTTGATTAATTAAAATCATAAATCCATCAATTATCAGCAGTAACTAAATAATGTTATAGAACTAAACAAAAAGTTGAATTAAAATTAAATCCTAGCATAATGCCTCTTGAAGTTAGTTACGTTAGTTAGTTACGTTAAGTTAGTTACAAATCACAACCTTTTTTTTTTATAACTAATAAATACTAAAATATGTTTGAGTAGAATAATTAATAATCCGTAAGACTCCTTTTTAGCAAATTGGTAATAATTAGTTTAAACGGATACTCTATACTTTTGTTTTAATTCAACAATAATGGGAAAACATAAACCAACAAAACAGAATAGATAAATGCATCCAAATATTCAGTAAGGGCGCTAAAGTATTTGCTTATTTACCACCATTTTTGTTTCAATAAAAGCAAACACAAACCTGACTATTTTCTGAAGAAACATTAGTTTCGTCTTCGCCAGGAATGGTGCCAGCCCCTCCTTCGACTTTTGATACAACATGAACGGAAAGTTTGTGCCTACGAGGAGCATTTACGTGTAACAGATCCTAGAAGTTAAATTAAACAAATAAAGAGATTAAAAATTAAGCAAACGGTTTATTTTTTATTAAAAATGAAAGTATTAACGTTTTACTAACATAATAAAAATTCATTATATCACTTTTTGTAATCGTTCTTAGATATGCCACTTCTATATTTGCCCTGTCAAAATTGTACTGTTGCGATGTTATTTCGGCCCAATAAATAGTCGACTGGCTCAGCATCTGTTTAGGTTTTTCTAATCTCTGAGCTGCAAGGGCTTCCTTGTGATTTTCAAACTCTTCATCGCTCAATTTCAAAATGTGTTCCTGAAGTAGAAAATCTAGTTAATAATTTTCTTATTTATTTGTTTACTTAACGGCAGTAAGAAAATATTTTACCTCAATTACAAAAATCAAATCAATATTAACTTACTCCCATAGATTCTAGGAAGGCTTCGACTCTTTCATCCACAAATCTAGGATGCCTGTCTGACTGTACGATTATTCTGAGACCTTGAGTTCCGTTTGAACGTCTCACTCCGCTAAAAACTATATAACCTAGTTGTTCCTAAAATAAATGCCAAAATAAAATATGTTTATTTAATTATTTAGAACATATTTAATTGAAACATAGAAAATTTAATAAATACTTTAGTCCTCAATATACTGAAGCAAGGTTCACTGATGATTTGAACGAATAATTCGAGTATCATATTAGAATTCGTCGACTGTAAGTTGCACTGATAATATGTTTCTGCACAAGAACTTTTGTGATAATTGTTATCAAGTTCATAGAGAAAATTAGCCCCTGAAAATAGATAAGCAACTTAGATAGCAAGAAAGAACAATATAAAGAGAAATATTAAATTGTTTAATAAATATTAAGCCTAGCTGGAAATGGAACCTCACAGTCTTATAAAATTTGTTTCAAACCTGACCCTTATGAAGAACATAATGTTTTCTTATCTTCAGTTCAAACAAATTAACCGTTAAATATAAACACGGTGGCTATGTATTATTAATTCAAACAGGATCAAGTTTAAAAGAATTAATATAAATATTTATGATAAGAAATTAATACATGGAAAGAAATCAGTACTTAGTATGGAGATGCCCAATGAGACAATGTACAAAGATTAGCCAGCCACTGAACCCCTAGCTACCAAGAATAGGGAATTGTTACACCATACATTCTTTCGAGAATGATATTACGTTATAGTCGTTAAAAATTAAAAAGGTTTTTAAGGACTAAACATTTTCTTACCATCGACCAGCTGTATTTCCCGATTCCGAAGTAGCTGGCAGGGGAGTAATGGTCATAAGCCGACACTGCCACTCAGTCGTTCCATCACTGTGTTCACCATGTCCAAAGCAACCTGAAACACAACATAATGCCTAAACCAGATGCGACAACAAAGGAAGACGTCTGGAACCACGCGCGGCAGATTAGAACAAGCATGCTGATCCGCGAACCACACGAAGATTATTCACAAGAAGCACTGGCCAGTATTAGTATAAAGTTACGAATAATTACAAGGTACCATTTTTAATGTTAGTTTTAATAGTATTCTTTATTACATACGTATTTTATTTTTGTATATCAATTTTAGTTATTCAATCTGTTATAAATAAAACCAATATTCCTTTTGCCAGAAGTTTCCTAATAATTTATTAACAGAACCCTGATATAACGTATAAGTTATAAATATAAAGTTTTTTTTTTTAATTATATGAAAAAATATATAATTAAAATATTATTAATAAATAAGCAAATATTAGAATAATATATTGTTTATTTTAATTTAATCTCTGAGGTTTTAAAGGTTCTGTTAATATAAAAAAGAAACTCTGGCAAAAGGAAAACTGTTTAATGACATTACTTTTCATTAATTTTTGCATACAAGCACGTCTGTGACAAATTACAATGGTTTATTAACTAAACTTTAAATTTACCTTAATATTATTCACAACTGGCCAGATTTACTATTTTTACATCCTTCGGCGAATTGTTCTTTTTTCATCGTTTGTCGTTGTTGTGCCACGCGATCAGTAAACGTCCACTACTATCATCTCAATCCTTCTTCTCTTCATTCATCTACTGTTCTTCCATCTGCTTGTCTCATGGGATGATCAAAGAGAAGAAGACTCACTTTGTCTCCTGGGATGATCAAAAAGAACAAGGCCTACCTCCCGCTCTCTTGTCCTTTTTACACTCGTCTTTTGCCTAGCCTTCTTGATTTTTTCATCCTTCTTTCTTCCAATGCCAGTTGTCTCATATATTTTAACTTTTCTTATTGATAATCATTGATAATATTTATGGCAAATATTAATATTATACAACGGCAGCAAATAATGTCCATACCTTCATAACCATGATCCACGGGTCGTTTACCGCCCTTTCATGCCTGCTAATTTAGAATTTATATCAAAGGCAACATCACAAACTCACAACATCTAAATATCACAACAATATATTGTTGTGATATTTTGATGTTGTGATATTTTGATGTTGTGAGTTTTGATGTTGCCTTTGAGATAAACTCAAAATTAGCGGGCATAAATGAACAGTGCATGACCCGTGGATCACGGTTCGTGAATGGCTACGAAGGGATGAACGTTTTCGTAGCCATTATGCCTAAAATTAATAGTTATCAAATAAATAATATCAAAACTTAAATATAAATATTTTAATATTGGATTTGTTAACTTTAAAATAAGTAAAGTTAATAATATATAAGGCTAATGGCATTGGACCATAAGAGGGCTAAAATACTCAAGAAGGCAGCGGAAAGGGACAAGGACGACGAGAGGCGGTAAGCACTCGCTCAATCTTTTTGACCCGGCCCACGAGAGAGGAAGCACCAGGAGAGACGCTAGCCCAGGTACGTGTACTGCCTCGTGGTACACAGAAGACGAGGTCAGCACCAGGTAGCCACCCACGCTCGATACAAAGATGACGATGAAGACAAAGAAGACCACGCGTAGAACACAAATTAGTAAAACTGGCCAGTAAACATTTATAGTAAGGTACATTGTAACTTTATATTGTTTAACATTGGAAATTTATAACATACATGTAACTCAATGAATCAGTTTGTTAATAAACAATTTTCCTTTTGCCAGAAGTTTCCTTTTTATATTAACAGAACCTCAGATTAAATTTAAACATAAACAATTAAAAGAAAAAAAACGTAATAATATATTGTCAGAAATAGGTCTCCGCTTAACAAATGCCAAGTATGTTTGTCTTTGCTGTAAGTACATCCACACTTAGCCTCAGAACTGTCATGAAATGTAATGTATGGTAGAAGTGGTGTTGCTTCCATTGACTCGTTTTCAATTGGAATGGATGGTGTTAAGTTGTTATGGACAAGTCTGTGAGCACAAGATTGAGACAACATTGGCCTTGGGGAAATTCAAAGTACAACAGCAGCACAACTCAGACTAGCTTGACAGTGTCGCTGACGGAGATTTTCGACACAGATTCCACTTCTGATGTCGATGCTCCTCAAAATGCAGACCTCATTATTTGAGAAATGGAGGTTGAACCACTGTTCGCTAAAGGAGATGAGTATCCTTTAAGGACTAAAGCAGATAACTGGGTACCAGGACCGTTGATACAGGGCCATAACTATTCTCCCAGGCATCGGTGATTCACAGCGAAGATGGCTTTCCAATAGCGCCTGATGTGCAGCTAGACTAGTTCAGCTCTATGGAAGAAGTAGATTCAATTGCTAAAAACGATATGTTCATAAATTTCTTTCAGTTTTGCTATACATTTTTGTTTGAAGGATAACATATGTTTTGAGATGCATTCTTGGTAGAAGGTTAGAATTGTGTTAAGATTTTATGTATCTGCAGTATCACAGTTCTGTTCATTATTGTAAGTTAGGATAGTCCTCTCATTTTTAATTAAACTTTCTTGCCATGGTTCAATATCATTTGTATTAGTTATTTGAAAAGCATAATTAATAAAGCCTAAACGTTGAGATTAAAGTTTTGATTCCTAATTGTGTGTATATTTACTACCTACTATATTACCTTTGGTGAACGAAGGTAGACTAAATTATCCACCCTAGACATATTTTCTTTTGATTTAACTTCAAATCTATTACCAAATTTTATTAAGGGCTGAATGCATCATAATGCTGGCAGCTAAGTAAGAGTCAGGCGACAATATGATGCCCTTGGGAGCATAGGTAACTTAACGACAGTAGAGCCAAAGCCCCGAAATTACATACTGCAGAAGATTAAATCTCAGTCCCTCCTATACAGATCAGAAACAGGAATGCTCTCGACAGCTACATATAGTCATGCCGTATTACCCAAAGAAATGACTGCTATATATTGTATAGAATTTAACAACAATAATTATTAAATTAACGATATTTAATTTTATAATAATAATTAATTACATTTAATACAATGAAGAAATCTATGTTATACATCAAAGGTAGGGAATAGTAAAAAGTATTGAGAAGGCATAAGTGAACAGGAATTGCTAGAGAAAAGAGCTCAGTTACAATTGTTAAACTGTAGAAGAATGCAGTTATGAATTTATGTGAATATGCATATTAATATAATATAAAAGATAGAAATATTTCCACAGTTATTGAAGGTATTAAGTAACAGTTTAGTACTGCAGGCATGATAATGTCCATTATCCAAGTCAATGAAAATTCTTACACATAAAATATTATCTCGAAGACTATCAGTGATCAAGTGAATGCAGTATAGGCCAATATTTACCAAAAAGATGAAAATAATGTTTAATTTATAATAATTTCAAGTTTTCAATTGTAAGCAAAGAACCAACCTGGAATACAAAATCTTCTAAAAACATAACACTAAACCATTAAATCATAAAAAAAAAAAAAAGAAGATACTAAACACTAACGACCACAGCACCGATAACCAATTCTATGCTCGTTCACCTGACAGGGCAGGAGATGCCACACTATCCCTTATCGCCACAATATCATAGAAAAACAGAGAACATCAACATAGAGCATAGTTCTTTATCTCTTAGCAATTTAGCTACAGCTCAAAAATAAAAGTTTATTAAATAAGTATTTTAAATACTTCTGTAGTGTCACCTTAACAATTCAAAAAAATTTCATTACAACAAAGATAGCATAGAGATAAATTTGCTCACCTCCTTTGTTGTGTTGCCATGTACGAGAGATTCTACATGCATCTTCGACAGAAGCTGTTTAATGAACGTTCTAACTGACTCGACCGTGACAGGCTCTATCGCAGCAAGAAGATCAGATTTAGACCAAGACTGCTCCGCCAACAAAATGGCTAAGTAATAGTTGGCATGTTGGTAAGGCTGCTCGATTTCAAAGTTTTTCAGTCCTCTCACATACTGAAATTATATCAGATTGATTAATCTAATAAATTTTTAATAAAAATTTATTATCAGAAGAAAAATAGAACAAAATGAAATGTTAAACAAACACCCTTTAAAAAAATGAAAATAGAAATACAAATTTTAATCATCGAAAATTTGAATTTTGTTGATTCCATATCACACTTGTGTTTTTCTATAATTTGTATTCATTTACGTATATACATTTTTGTGGCAAAAAGGGAACTTGGTTGTCAGACCAATAATAATTCTTATAGCCCCCCCTTCATTACATATATTACATATGTTTTTCTTCTCATTCTCATTGAATACAATTATAAAATATTTAAGTGTTAAATAACTTTTTGTAATTGCAATCCACTTCTGAAATCCGTAAGACCCAAACACTTATTACATGAAAATATTTTTTAATTTCAAGTAATTGATTAACAGCCATTTATAACTTTTCATAGGGTCACTTTTATAACGTAGTAGATAACATTGACTAATGATGTTTAATCATGTTTTATAGAGATGAAAGTATTTTTCCAATGGGAGCTCAAGGTCATGCACGGGGACTAACAAAGACCTGAACAGACACACAGGCACGGGGATGACAAAATTGTAGTTTATGGTTTTAAAAACGATGTACAAAACCATAAAAATGATAGCTTGTTCCACATTTTGTTAACCTCATCAATGAAATAACATGAACGTTATCAGAAAATAGTTCATGAGGTCAAACAGATAACTAACCGAAACAGGAGATAGTATAACAAATAATCACACAAAGGCAGATTCAATACAGTCAGCACCTCCCCTAAACACTATGATACATTTTGCAAGTATCCTATTAATATGTTCTTCAGTGAACGGTATGTTGGTAAAAGACTGGGGTACGGAGACACAGATTAAACGCCTTATATACTCTACAAGGGAGTTATTTGAAGCGAGTTTTGCTTTCTTCACAGCTGGTCAAAATGGTTTTTATCCGGTACCGGACTTGGAGAGAAATTACACTGAGGTAACTTAATTTAAATACACTACTGATCAAGAGTATCTTTAGCATCTAGAAATATTTTAATAAATATTTATTTCTAATTAGAAACCCTTGGCTTTTTTTTTCATGCAATGATATTGAATAACAAAAGGGAAGGCATATAAATTTTTAGGAATAAATTAATAATTATAAATTATGGACTGTTTTGTTCCCTATTCAAGAAAATTCACTTCACAACTTGCTGTTGATTGTACATACATTGTTCGAAATACTTGAAATCATAGTCACAAGCAGTCAAGTTAGTCTTGGTTTTGATAATATTGGGGGGAGGGGGCTAATTGGAAAACAGCTTAGGTTAATAAACAGAAATGTCTGATGAATAACTTGGTCTAGCTGCACAGTGACATACGGTCTACGTACTGTATACCAGCCTCAACACTCGTCTTCTTCATATTAACACTCTCCTTTTTTAGATAGATAGATAGCAAAAATATCTTTATTCTTGGACTGTGTCCATTATGAATAAAAACAAGGCAGAAATGAATAAATCCAATTCTGAAGAAGAAAAAAAAAAACAAAGAAAAAATATACCCTACCTTTTGACATTATCATTGCTTAAAATAAAGAAAATAGGAAACGATTCTAAGTAGTTATAAATGTTTAATAAAATATCTAATTGTTGAAATAATTTTAATGAGGTGCGTGTATATTATCAATCAAAAAATGATTTTAATGTTATTAATACAGACATGTTTGATTTAAGACCTGGCATAGCACGAAAGGGCTGGTTGTGTTCTTAGCCTACAATGGGTGGATCGAAGGTTTGACCCTTAATACATCCGCCCTGGAAGAACACGGGAGACTCAGGAGATTGATAATGACTCGTGCCGAGAAAAGTATGGCTCTCAAGGACCACAGCGGTGCAGAGCATCAACATGAGATGATAGTATGCGATGCATGTATCGTTGTACAAGCAAAAGGGTAGGGTAACTTTCACTCAAATCATTAATACAATTGAGAATTTTTTATGTGATTTTAATATAATTGGCATTATGTCTATTTTTAGGAGCAAATTTAACAAGTTTTTTTTAAAGTATATGTTTTAAGGGTTCTATATAGAAATTAAATCCAATAAAGGTTTGTTTTAAAATCTTCTTCAAGACTACAAATGACGAGTGCTCTTCCACTAAACCACCCCTGTCTAGTTGGACCGACCCTGTCACTTTTTTTTTTCTTTCTAATAGTTATTAGAATAGTGAGATCACATACCACAACTAATAAATGTTAATATCTAATTAATGATTATGATTTAAAGTTTATTTTTCGGCGTCATATCCTAAACAAGACCTTAAGCATGCACTTAAGATATATCAAAAACAATTCCACAAAGAGCATAATACTTTTCTGTACTAGCCAAACTGATTTGTGACAAATCAATAGTTAGTTTAACTGACTTACTTTATTAATTCAAAGTAGATACTAGTACTAATTCAAAGAGCTTACAAATCTCCATATTTGGAAAGCTTCAATCATGTATAACATTAGCATTACAAACTCCAAGCGTTCACATAGCTTGTCTGAGACATACAACCTACTGACTTTACTGTATTTTGTGATTTTACTGCAAAAATGTATGCAAATCTTCCATCTCATCACAATATTGCTTATTCAATAAAAACGTTTTCAACAGCTCTACTCTAAGCTATTATCATCAGTTGCTAATATGGAAGGTCATATGATAAAAACATGGACTGTGCATGCGGAGAAAAACAAAATCAATTATTAAAAGCAACAATAAATTAAACCTACTGAATCAACTATAAAAAATCTAGAACTGGATTATTTCTAATTGCAGTAGACTCTCTCTAATCCACAGATATAATCGACAGATATGGGTCCAGATACCCGTCGAATTTTAGATGGACAATAGAAAAATATAAATTGCATTGTACTGCACTAAAACTTTAATAACATCTGAGACCAAAATACAAAATATTTATACATTCATAACATAATATGTACAATATAAAGAACGACCCATAAATGCCAACTCAAAATAAGACACATAAAACACAACATAATTTTTCCGATCGTTAATCCCAAATGACCTCTGCAATGATTTCCTTATTAGTTAGGTCATAATTTAAATCAGCTTCTATAACTCAACTTCGTAAATCATTTACTGACATTTCTAGTTCCTTCAATCGAAGCTCAATTGGAGAAATTGCTTCCTCCTCGAGAGCAACAGTATTATATGACTCTCTGTTGGTACCCTTAGGAAGAAGCGGATTATTCGCTCAAATGTTTTCTAAGAGGTTAGTACTGTCAATGGTTTGAAAGCAAAACCATATCAAAACTGCCCAACTCATAAACAGTGATGTCTTTAATTTTGAGATTATTTAATATATTTTTTAATGCTAGTGCATTTTTGGTATTAACAATATTCATTGATCTTTTTAATTTTAATTATTTAATTTTAACAACATGATACGTGAGTACAGAAGTTAGTTTAAAAAAAAAAAAAGTTTTAATATAAAAATGGATTTTACTAATTTTGATTGTCAGTATTTTCTTCTGATTGTATAGGGATTGCTTGATGATGGACTGAATGAGTCCAAAACATCACAATCCCTATATGAAATCGTAGTAAAACTAGACAGAGAAGGAGGCCACACTTTGTGATATTTAATGTTTATTTATGTATATATGTTAGATTAATTTGACTCTTTTTACACAAATAAAATTTCTTTAAATGATCTAAACAATAATATTATACTTTTAGCTGTTTCCAATATTTCCTCGGTAAGGGAAGAACAAAAAAAAATAAAATAAGTTTCCCAAATTTGCCTCTCTTAAGGGGTTAATAGAAATCAAACTTGAATAGAATGAATCAAGAATGTAAAAATGAATTAATGATTTATTTATTTTTACAGGATACATTATGCATACGAATCAGTGTTCCACAACTACGAAACAACCGGTTTGCTATCCAACAATGAGATATCGGCAACAATAAGCTTTCAGTTGACTGTCGCCTCAGGGCACAACGAAACTATTAACCAGGATTACTGTATGACTGAATTGGAGCCTGTTCTTTTGGTGCCTACTATAAATAAAAACTCATCAACATTGAATCAATTCAACGTCAAAATGACTAATATTGGAATATTTAACTTTCTGGCTGATAATATTGACGGATGGATGCAGGAACACTTCAATAGCATAGTGTTGAAAACTATTCAGAAAAAACTTGACGTGTCAGTAAGAAAAATACTCAACATAAGAAATCCTTGCGAGAGATTTTTAACAGCTTAGGAAAAAAAATAGGCATCTAAGACATCAACTAGGCTCAAGTCTAATTTAATACTACTAACTTCCCGGCCGGTTAAATAAGACCAGAATCTTCAGTCAAATCTTGATTTTTACTTTATTGTAAATTAATATAATTTGTTTGTGTTAAATAAGTAAATAAATTAAAATGTCAGTCTTTTTAAGAAATGTCATTAAATTCTTTTCGAAATATTACAGGAACATCCTGTATAGATAAATAACTAATTTACTGTTCTAACCTTCAAAATAATATTTAATTTACACAATATGTTTGATGTCAACTGAAATTTAGCCTTTTCAAACAGAGGAATGGTAGACTAGAAAGCTAAAGTAACTGATTTCAGTAGGTATATACATTTGTTACTTGCCGAAAAGCAGAGAACGAGCCATTTCTGATGCAGGTATTGCCTAGATTCTTCTAGACGTGTACCTTATATTTTTAGAACTGGATTGTACAATCCTAAAGAGATTCAGTTTTACACGTCTGTATAATCTAATTTTCAAATACATTTAACTGTAATATAACAATATATGAAGTTTTGTTTAATTGTAGAATATCAGTTGTTCTTTCTTGCGCAAAAAGTACATTTAATCCATGCCCATGATTCGTCCTTTCAGTCATCAACTGGACTTCGAATGTAAAATTCATAAATTTACCCGCATTTTTCTAGAACAATGTTTTCATGTTTCAATAGTCCATCAGATACGCTTCAAGTTTTGCAGGTAGTATAAATGGGTATATTTCAAGAAAATTTGAGGACAAAACCAAGCCGATTTTCTGTAAAACTGGTAAGCATTGAAACTTAGGCAATGGATAATTTCATAATCCTGTAAATGCTTTAACAGAGCCTAAAATATGGCCTATAGTTTACTTTGCCTGGTGATAACAATCTCTCGTTAATCTTTTTTTATTTATGTAACAGCATCCATGTCCATGATCCGTCCGTTCATCTATGAAATTGTCATCCATTTCTCAATAAAGAAAAAAATGTTTTAAAAAATTTAACCAATAAGTGGAAAATAAAAGCTCGCTAATTAATAGCTGAAATATAATAAAAAAATTTATTAAAAGTACAAAAACATTTCTACATAAATCAAAATTACTCACGTTTTCTTTCAATATCTCAAATCGTTTTGGATCGATTTCAAAGTTTGTCATCTTTTCCATAATTTTTGAAAGTAAAATCTTCTGTTTATGATTATAACCTCCGATTCCAAGCTGGGTAAAAGTAGATATTAGGATAACTATAACGAGTAATAGATAACCAGTGTAAAGAGAGGATAGAAGTGACACTTACAACCATACCATACTTAGTATTGGTGAGATCCCAACGTAGCCCAGCTAGTTCTGCAGCGTAGGCGTATTCCATCAGAGCATCTTTAAAAAGCATCACAAACATATACGTCAAATTGCAACAGACTGGATCCAAATAAGCAAGAGGGCTGAAACGTGCAAAAACGTAATTAATTAATTTTGTAAACTTAAGAAGTTCATGTCATTCATTATATCTCAACATTTCATTAAAATAAGGATAAAAAATAACTTCTCACCTGGAAATAAAGCTTTACTGATAAATGGCCATGTTCGTTTACAAATTTAATTAGCTAATAAAAGTCTTGAGATTAATACAACAAAAGACGTACTTTTTATCCAAAGGTTAAAGAAAAATAATTGCCATACGTTGACTAATAGTTAGTCTTGCCTTAATTATTATTTATCAACATGATTGCAGTTAAAAAGTCAATGTTTCGCCTATTTAGGCATCTTCTGGACTGAATGATCTAATTAATTATCATTAAAATGTCTTTAAATTACAGTCAATAAGTCATCGGCAACAACAATCTTTTAGAAAAGAGCATTTTAATTAATATATTTATACTTACTATTATATTAAAAACTAAATATCATTTAAATACAACATACCTAATAAACTCAAAACTCATGTTCACTTTAGGAAGGAGATAATCATTGTCTTGCTTAAACCAAACTCTAGAATATTGTGTTTCTAGAATAATTATAGGATAAATATTGAACTGTAAAAAAATAAATAAATAATTAAAATTGTAGTTCTAATTTATAAATATAATAAAATATTTATATCATATTAACAATCAAATAATTATTTTCTGTTAAATTAAAAATATAGAACAAGTAGTTTACATTTTCTTCTCGAGGTAAAAGATCGAAATCTGTCGGTATGAACTCATTTTTTTCAGGCAAATGTAGTTCGTTGCAGAGAGAACCATCATTCCAACACTAACAAAAATATATTAAAAATTAACAACTATAAAAATAAACACATACTTATATGTATTTTAAACCTACGTTTTAAAAACAAGGAATGGTTAATTCTTTGGGAGTCTACAAAGCTAAGTGACTAAAATGTGCAGCAGTAGTAAATTTTATTTTCCCATTGTTTGTATACAAGGGGATTTTTAATTCTCGGCTCAATCGCCACATTAGTTTCATATATTTTCTAGAGAGCTCGCCCTAATGGATCAGTTATGGTGCAAAATCTCCTTTCAAAGAAAAAACCTATAGAGACATTTAAAGTAATGTAAAACAACGTTTCTTTATTTATTTTTGTGTAATATATTATTGAAAAAGCAAATATCAAAAAGTATAATTGTACATTAATCTTAGTCCCTTCTGGTAAGCTACTCATCACTGTCTGCTTCTGTATGTTCATTCAAGTTTATTTCTCGTAGAGTATCGATTGGAAATTCCAGGCTAAGATGGCATTTGATGCAATAATCATTTTTAATTTTCTTAACATGGTTCACAGATCTCTCAGAACATTGTTTATTCAATGCATTATAGCTTAGTGTGTAGTCTAGGATCCTAAGGAATAGTAGTAGTCTAAGGAATACTCGTTCAGACTTCGGTCCAGATTGGCTTAAGAATAAAGATTTGTATAAAGAACAAAGCAACAAGATTTTTATATCGAGAGATTGTCTTCATAAATTCACCATATTATATAAAATCATTGTGGCTATATTTCTATAATGGGAGTCTACGATGCCCATCAGCAGTGTCATCTGGTATGTTAAAAGCTCACTTGCAATTGCAGTAGTTCAGAATCGTTAGTTCTGTGTTTTTTTTTGGGGGGGGGGGCTTAAATTTTCTTGGACATTTGTTTACACAATTTACTTTCAGCTCTTAGCATAAATATATAATTAAAATTGTTGGAATTGTAATTCAATTCTAATTACAAAGTCACTAAGTCAATATCAATTTTATGGAAACCATTGTTCTTTGGTTGTTAGTACAAAAACATTGAAACAACATTCGGGGGTAGACTAGTTCTGATAGGAAGAGGCAATTTTCAGGCCTGTAAATAATATCTATTTAACTTCAATAAAAATTGTTTTCTTCATTAATAACGCTTTCGACAATGGGTCTATTGCGATGGCCAGCCCCTAGAATGTCAATTAACTACAACTTAATATTATTAACAATGGTAAAAATAACTATATTTGACATAACTCACATCTATAACATCATCAGGAATTTTCTCAAGTTTATATTGAGTTCCGTACCACTTTTCTTTGAGGTTGGCTGTTTCCTGGAACTTCTTTGCCAGAACAAAGGCTCTGAAATTAAAAATAAATATATAGGAATTGTAATGCTATTTTTAAGGAGTAATTTGGAAGAAGAAAAATTATTATAAAAAATTTTAATTCAAACAAGAAATGTAACAACAGGGGGTGCGGCCAGCTGAGAGGACGCAGAGAGTTCAGTTGTCTAGAGTAGCTTGAAAAGAGAAGTTGTCAGTTGTTTAGAATTGACTGAGAAGAGAGGTGTTGATGATTTTTTGCAGTTTGCAGATGGTGAAACATGTGTGACGTGAGGGCCCTCATATTTCATTTCTTTGTATATCCTCGTATTTACTCATGCGTATACGTAAAATCATTAATATATGAAGGATGCAGAATCTACAGAAAACCATCGAGGCAGCATTATAATTTGGAACATCAGGATTTGCATCAACATAACCCACTACTTAGGCTTTGTATTGGGGCAAGAATTTGTTTTTAGACGTGTTGTCTAGCGTTGAGTTGAGATCAAAATGGTTAATTTTTTTTTTTTAATGATTGCTCAATAGGTGTGAAGAACGTATAAAAAATTTGGGGAAAACAGTACGGCAACTAATAGATAGCCAAAAACTAAAGAGAATTAATACATTAAGAAGTTTAAAACAAACCATTAAGATAAATTGATTTCCGAACCCTCAACTTTTATCAATGTGTTATATGACAACAAACTATCCAATCGATCTGAACTTTTATAAAAATATTCAAAAACAGCCCAGATTATAGTGTATAAGTTTTGGTCAAGATAAGATAATAGAAAATATGCAGGGGGAAAAAATTAAAGGTGAAAAAACTTGAGTTGGTCTAATGTATCGTACTTATAAAATTTCTAAGCAACAGCTCAGAAATTATTTTAGATTTGATGTTCTAATTTTTTTTAGTTATTTAAGTCAAGGACACATGAGTGATAACAACACTAAAATAAATTCAATGAAACACCAAAAAATTTAAATTTCAATAGCCAACAATAAACAAGATCTACTTGAATAAAGATGTTGACTGAGCGAAACTAGCATAGAAAACAGCCCAAGTCATCTAGCAACTACGGGAGCTAATTCACTTGGTCTTACCCCTTCTCGAGGTGTTTTATCACACATTTTAAGTATATTGACCATTCGGTTGCATAAACTATTATTTTAAATTAAAGCCTAGAACATAAAATGTTATATTTTTTTTTACCTAGTGTTAAGAAGTTCGCTAGATTTTAGTAAATTGTTCAACTGGTGAGAAATAATTATAAAATTTTATTTTTCTAAAAAAGATTATCTATTCTTCATTTGAAAGATATTCAATTCAGGATTTGTGATATTAAATAAAGTTTTATAAGGATTTTTATTGCTTTGGGTTTGTAATATTTGTATACTCAAATGCAGACCAAAAAAAGGTTGCATGGTCACTTATGTTCTAGATATAATTAAATTAACAGTAAGTAAAACATATTAAACCTAAATAATAATTCCTATTTAAAAAAAAAATGAAAACTGGTTAATAAATATAACACAGCATACCTCGAGTTTTCTGGTGAAAGATATCCCAAGAGTTCGTCAATCAAATCGGGTCTCCAGTCGGTTATCAAATATCCCCCAGCAAGAACATCTTCCATTTCATAATCCTACGCGATTATTGATTATTTCATTTTAAGTTAAAAATAACAGTGAATAAATAAGAAAATTTAGATAAATTTTACTCACCAGCAGTTTGACAACAAGAGAACTGACATAAGATCTAGGAGATTGTTTATCTTTAAAGCGAAAATGCATATTGAATAATTCACAATATTCCTCAAATATCCATTTCTGCGGTCCTTGCTTTTTCAACATATTAATATACTAAATGGAAAAAAAATATGTATAAACATTAATTCCTATACAAAAATATACAGTTTTTACATTTAAAGATTCTCTTAGTGGAGTTTATAAAAACTTCACAAGCAGAATGAATGTCAGTTATCAATTAAGTCTCGAAGACATTATGAATCATTTAAATTATAAGGCATTCCCTGTTTAACTTGCCGGTTAATAATCATTTCTTAGCAACTAAGACAACCTAATTGCCTACAGATCTAGATATGGATATGATTTCCGATGAAAGGGTAGGCCAGTCTAGATGGCCAATATCCAAACTTTCACTGTCGGACACTACCCTCTCCTTCTCTTTGAGGACACAATAGTACACTATTTGTCTTTGTGTTTTCTGTCACTATCATGCACAACACACCTTAGATCATGTCTGAATTTATTTATGTTGGGTCTGTATTAGTAATGTATTTAGGTAGTGGTGTTTTTATCACATCATCAAACTATTTTAATAATAATAATAATGCCAAAAAGCAGCAAAACTTTGAACGTAGTAGTCAAAATGCTGTAAACCGTCATTTTGAGGTGGTACTTTAAAATCTGTCTGAAATTCTTTAAACTATGTGATAATTTAAGTTGTTTTTTTTAAAAAAACGTTCAGTAAAAACTTACCAATTGTGTTAATACAACTTTTTTTCTATTAGTGTTTGCTTTATAGAAAGTGACGTTTAATTTTAGATAATCTTACCTGAAATAAAAGATGTATGATATCATCAACATGTTCGATTCCATCCGGAGTCAAGTCCACATTGATGGTAAAGAAATCAAAGCCCTTGTTGGATCCTCGAGGTCCACCCAATAAACTGTTGCACCAGCTACGAGCTTTCAGAACTGAAAGTAAGCTACCGGGACCTTCATGGCCTATCAGATGGCTTAGATAATGCCCAGGCTAAGAAACAGAAATTTAGGTAAATAAATAATAAAATAAAAAAATTAAATGAGGGAACAGACAAAGAGAAAGGACAAAATATAAAAATTAGTTTTAAATACCTACTGCCGCTTTGTAGTATTTTACATAATCAGGAATTAGGAATGTGACAGCTAAAGTTCGTACATCTTTTATAGGAACCACATAACCTTTCAGCATCAATTCTTTACTGGAGTAAGGGGGCTCTTTCCATTTGGGCGCCTCGACGTTTTTATTTTCAACAGTAGAAAATAAAGAAATAACTGTATCTTCCAATGCATTTAAGCTTTCTAAAAAATAAAAAAAATGGTTCATTAGCATCTTCATTATTTCATTACCATATGCTATAGTTAGCTAGGCAGTCATTTTTGGCTGATACATGATGTTCATTTTATTTATCAAAATATGCTTTGATATGCAGGAAGGTCATATGTCCCATGAATTCATAGATCAATAGGCCAACAGTAGTCGTTAGCTAACAGGAAAAACAATGAATAAGTTTACTCAAAGAGGCAGAGATGGATAAGAAGTATACTTTATACTTCAGCTGGAAGCTGGATAAATGCACATGAAGGGATTAAGGGCGATAAATATGCTAATGTCTTAGCAATCTAAAGAGATAATGCAGTAGCCATATAGCAGGTAACCTCTTTCCTGTGTCAAGGAAGGTACAAGAATTAGATTGCTGTCTTCATGGGAAAGGGATTAATCTACAACGGCCAACGGATCAACTGCTACTTCCATAATGCGAACGCAAGATTAGCTGCATTAAGCGTCAAATTAAACTTTCGATTGAGACAGTCCCTTCCCTAACTGGTAATGGATCACCATATCTTGGATTGTCAAAGGTCAAAAAGTGGCCTTTATCAGTATCCAGCTGAGTACCAAGTAAAATTGTGTTCATAAAAAAAGTGGTAATTTTCTAAAAAGAAAAAAAGGAACACATGTGTGTTGCAGTCAAAATGGGAGCGAGATTTGGAAATCTGACATAAGATTGTTATTAAAAAAAAATATCAAAATTAGAGGAATTTCAACAGATTAACTTTGCACAACTTAAAGAAAACATTTCTTATACTATACAGCACTATTTTCAACTTCCTCATCACTATTGACATGTTTTTGTGAACGGAACTGCAAAAGAAATGGAATCAAATTTTGAAAACCATCATTACTGATCCGTTTCAGAACTTAGGGGGGGGGGAAGGACCATCTCTTAAAATATGGTCAATTTTTTAAAAAATTGACATTTTTCAAGAATGTGATACTAAAATATCATAAGCTAATAGCTTAATTAATTTGTATCATTCTCCTCATCGTATTGGCTCTTTAGTAAACGGAATACCTACCAAATTGAGTGTGAGGAAAAAAACAATATACATATTATGAGGTATATCAATGCGTTTTGATTGCTTAAGGGTTAATAGATGGAATTTACGACAAATAATAATAAATATCAGACATTTTCAACATAACAATTTAGAAAATATTCTCTTGAGCAGGAAAATATATCCTGACCTGTCCAATATTTAATTAATGCAGGTCTTAATGCTATAGATTACTTTAAACTGTGATGTTGAGGTGATCTATTATCGAATCAGATAACCCTAAATTAGGATTGGCATTATCATACAGAACATTCCTAATTGTACTCGGAAATTACACATTATCATCTTGCTACTCAACTGTTAAAAAATGGCTGTTAAAATATTAGCTTAGCACTCTTCACATTGAGTTCTATAAACACTTGAACTTTTATCTCAAAAATATAGTGGAATAATCGGTAACATGTATGATAGTAATTAATATATATAAAACATAATACTTCAATTTTATTATGAAAAATAAATCTTTTTTAAGCAACTATATTATTTATTCTATATATTCATTTCATTGTGTAATAGAAAAAAATTAATTTTAGCCTTTTAAGGGATATTGAAATTAAAATATTTTAGTGATTTTTTTTTAGTTAAAGTATATTTCAAGAGCTAATTTAATTCTTTAAATTGGGACGTGTTGTTAAAAATATATTCTTGTTTCTGTTGAATATTTCAGAATTAAAAATTGCAGCAGAGGTTTTTGAAGGGCTCTGTTCAGCATGGGAAGACATATATTTAGTGTCTTTTAATAACAGATCCAACACAACTGGCGTTAGATACATTTTTCAAATGACCGATATTTTTCTCATTAAAAGAAATGAGAATTTTTAATTTAACTTACTAAAATAAACAACTTAAACCCTTAAATAGCAACTAACTGAACATAGAGTTAATCATTTTCAACAATGTTTTATTATTTTAATTTGTAAACTATGAGAAAATAAAAATTATTCCTGTAGCGTAAATTATAAACCTAAATTACCTTTTCCAAGGACTGCTAATGTCATCATGTTTGACGAATACCATTTCTGATGAAATGCAAGAAGTTCATCTCTCACATTTATTCCTTTTTCCTTTGGAATAGTATCAAGGGTTTGTTTATTACCTGTAACAGACAAAAAATACATAATATATAATAGACAAAACATATTCATAAAACATCTGATACTCTTATACAATTTTGCACCACATAAATCTTATGTGCTTCATTTCACAAGTTTCAATTAATTTATTGAAATAACACATTTTTCAAGAGGAAAAGTTCTTCCCAAAACTATCTCATTAGATCGCTGTTGCTAATAATTAAAAGTAACTATTAACTTTACTCATTATTAGTAATTTTACTTAATAAAAAATAAAAATAACTTTAGCCAGAAAATTATTAATGAATAACACTTAAATTGATTGAAAGCGATCTAAATTTGCTCGTCTATTCAAATTTGACAGTTTACATTGGGTAACAAGGAAGAAAAATCTCTTTGTCTCAGGAAGAAAAATATATGATTCTGATAGTAATTTTTCTCCTAAATTCAAATATGATATTGGTTTTTCCTCATCACACAAGGTTTTCAAGAGACAGACATTTATAATTTTAAACTTAATACTTTCTGTATTTTTAACTACACAACATTGAAACATTTGATTCATCTAGAAAGTAAGAAATGACAATTGTCTGCAATATTCCCTGTGGAGCATCCCTCTTGAAGGTTTAATATTAATTGCCCACCATATTCGGATTCCATTTGGCTTGATAACCCTTTTCCATCGCTGGAATCTCCTGCAGAAAGTGTTCCCTGTACTCATCGCTCACTGAGCCAAGAATCCACGTGCGAGCGCAGGAAGTGAGCTTTTAAGGACTTGTTACAACACAAATTCTTACAAGATGTTATAAGATCATTGACAATATCACGGTATTTCCCAAAAACACTGAGTAACATTTTTGAATCCTTGCCAAGCTGCTTTCTCCAATGGATTCAATATTTCCATAAACTTTTCATCATGCATTAGTCATCGTATTTGTGGACCCACAAATATTCCTTCTTAAATTTTTGAATGACTAATTTTAGGAAGCTGATGGAACCGGGAGTACTGCCCATGCCCTTGACTAAATTCTTCATTAATCCTAGTTTGATATGTAACAGAGGTAGACACACATTTTCAGGATTACATAATGGGTCATGTTTCACATTTTTCTCTTCAGGAATGAGTGATTTGTGTTTAGGGCATTCTTTTCTAATGAAATCGGGTTTTCTGTCCTTACTATCCCATTCTAATAAAAAAAACTGGTTACTATTTCTATTGCGACTGGTTTAGATGAAAATAACAAATTATTGCAGAAATTCATCAGAAATGAAGTAATTAATTTGTAAGCAAACAAGAATATTTATCTATAAGAACTTATCAAATGATAACTCATCATAATGATTCAATCATTTACAAATTACATATTTCTTTGGCCCTCACCATTCCCTTCTCCTAATTATAGTATAGATTTAAATTGTAGAATCGGTTAACCACTATAAAAATATAATTACCCTTGTGCAACAGAACTGCTTTGGAAAATTACCTGTTCCGAATTTGTTGTACGGGTGCCCTGGTTTAGTTATAGATTTTTCCAGCTGATTTAAACGCCATGAATCATTCTGTACATTTTTTTCATGCTCTGAATTAACAGCATTAACCTCACGATCTGTTACATTTTCGGTAAAAAGTGGAGCAATAAAAAACTGTGCAAACCTGAAATTCAAAAAATAAAATTTGAGAAATTCCTTAGAAAATTTACAAAAAAAATGTTTACAAAATCTATACTTCGATTTCAATTAAGAGAATGATTGCATTAGGCAGTAATAATTCTACTGAAAATACACATTAGTTTTAAAAAATCTAAGATTCCTGTAGCATTCTCAAATTTAAATATCACATAGTTTTAAATTATCTTAAAACAATTGTGTAATATTTGTGTTAATGTACCCATTACTAAGACATAGAATTCTTTCTATATGAAGAATTTTGCCATTATTGACCTGAAAAATGTGCTAAAAAGACAAGGTTACAGGATTCTAGTTAAAACATTTATCTTTTAAAATTTCATCAAGGTTTTTAATATTATTTGTGCTGTCAGTAAAGTTCTATCAATGTTTACGAAAACATCATTATTTATACCAGCTGAAATTAGGATTATTGATCCATCTTCATTATAGATAATACATGGACATTTTCAATCTCTCAATCTTAATGGAGTGGAAATTTGTATAAGTTAAAATAAAGAAAATTTATCTTTTGGTTTAAATATACTTTAAGGTGTCATTCCACAGGAATATAGGAAATGGAATTTTGAATATAACAATCATCCCCTTCCTTATCATTTGAACAGCATTTCAAAGAAAATTTACACACTTCTACAGTTAAATTTAATTGCATGTACATAGTTTGGCTCAAAAAAATAGTTTAAATTTAGGTTTGCAATCAGATGTGTGTGTGTGTTATTGATTAGTTTAATGTACTGATGGAGACTTCCAATGTATGCCAAAACAATGCTCATTAACAAATGCAATGAAATTCTTACCTATATTTCATGTCTTGTCTAAATAAATGTAGATGCAATGTTTCAATCTGTTATGTGTTATGGAGTACAGTTATAGTTTCTAAACCATTTACCTTTTTTCACGATTTCTAATTTACATAAATTATGTATAAAATCCATATTTATTTTTTGTAGCTGAGAAAAGTATTCAACCGAGAATTTTAACTGTTTGTTAATATCCTTTTGATTATCCGGCTATTATTTTATTTCTCCATATCTCTATTTTGATATTCAATCGGTTTAAAATCCCTCTGGGTAAAAAGATTTTTTAAGCAACCTCGTCACTTAAAATATATCAGCAGTAACTGTCCTGGCTGTTTACATTTCTCATTTAATTTTTGTTTTGTTCATTATCAGTTAAAGTGAATGAACTGTTAAAGTCACCTTAGGTTACTACCTGGGGTAAGGTGAAATAAATTTAATTACGAACATTTTTTTATATAATTGTTTAAAAACTAGGGAGGAAAAATGTCAGGAAAAACAACCAACTACATCACTTTTCAGATGAATATTCATTGAATTTATTATTTATCCAAAATTTGTGAATTCATACTGAATAATAAACAGGGAAGGAATAAATAAAGATTTCAAGAAGCACTGTGTGCTGAAGCGTATTAGTTTATCCTTGCATGTATCTTCTGATGTGATTGCGAACAAATTTAAATAAAAGTATTTAGAAAATATATATTTAAAGTAAACAAGACACAATTTTTCTGCTTGCTCAGTTTTAATATTAAAACTTATAATACTAATAATTAATTTATGTTGGAGTGTAAAATTACATACTAAATTAACATACTATTTTCAATTAATGCAAATCAACTAAGGTAGATTTTTGTTGCAACTATTAAATAGTCTATAATGACAATAATAAATTAAATTAAATATTATTACAACTTACCTATCTAAGGCACCATCTAAATTTTCAGGTTTCACGTCAAAATGATAACACGTCTGCTCTGAAGAAGTATGAGCATTGCTACTCCCTCCATGCTCTGATAGATATTTGTTATATTCATTTTCTAATGGATATTTTTCTGTTCCCAAAAAGAGCATATGTTCACAGAAATGTGCAAGCCCAGGCAGATTTTGAGGGTCGCTCATGAACCCTAAAAGAGTAGAATATTTTTCTATTTAGTCTTATTACTAAGGCGTGAAGATAGAATTTGAATATTTGACAGAAGTATCTTGGAACAAACCTATGTTGACACATAGAGCTGCCGCTGATTTATCTGTTGTTGGATCGCTCACTAAAACCACTTTCATTCCATTGTTAAGCTCTAATCCTCGATAATCTCTCTTATCTTCTGGAGATTTAATGATGTTGTCGTAGCGTTTCTTTACCTTTCCCATATTGCTGGAATAACTTCTTCCACCTACTAGTGATCTGTGAATATCAACAAAGAAATAAAAAGTACAATTTAAGATTATACAATTATCGATACAACCCCTTGCATTTTAGACATACCTAAAATTCGGTGAAACAATATTTGAAGGTGATGAATAAACAGAAAATTGTTTTACCACAGTTCTCAATATTAACATTGTATTACTAACATTACCCCAACAGGAAAAAAAAATGTAAGTATGAAAGCAAAAAGAAAAAAAAAAAAATTAAATGATCTAATTACATATTTACCTATTTTATCAACTTATAAATTGAAGGGTTCTTCGAATAACCAAAATTTTCATCAATTTTTATACCATTTTTCTTTTCTGTCTTTTTTTTTTAGTTAAAATTTACAATGGAAAGTGATAAAATCGCTACCGACTGCATCAGCGAGACATTAGTAAACACATTAAGCATAACCTACAAAGAATAACCTCCGCTAATGCTACCAACTGTCTATCCTGACTGATAGAATGATAGAGCACTAATTTAAATTAATAAATAACTTTTATTTCAAATTTTATTTTTATTCTCATTACCATTAACTATTTGAGGTACTCTTCATCGACATCAAATTTTCATTTCCAGATTAAATACTATACTTACTGTATGTCTCTCCTCCCCTGGAACCACTACTTTCAAAGATACTGATGAAAATCCTATCTATCTACTATCTACGAATTATCACTTCACATTTTGATTTCTGTGGCATTCAACTGTGGTCTAGTGTGAGATATCCTCCCAACTCCTCACCGAGATATTCGGATCCATCCATGGTTTATAGATAACTAGTCGTTTCTAAATAATTATTATCTATTGTGACTAGGATAATATTGTGGGTTGAACCACAGGTTTGCGAGCAAGGAAACGACATGGGCGGAGGGTGGATGTGAAAGGAGTTTCAGGATATACTGACTCCCTAACATGTTGGGCTTGTTGGACCAACGTCGAGGCGCCAGACTAACTTCAACGATCTGTCTATTATGTCTGTGGCTATTTAATAGTTCGTTATTCTATAACGTTTTCCGCATGGAAATATTATCCATTCGATTTTTATTTCGAATAGGAGAAACTGTCAAACTTGTTGGAACGTGGCGTGAAAGAAGGGGTTCGTGCCCGCATGTTTTATGAATTCTTCTTGATTCCTTTGGACCAAACATCTGATTCGGTAGAATGGATGGAGATCCCCTGTCTAGAGTGATTTTAAGTGGAAGCTATAAGTCCCCACTAATTTATCGGTGCCAATACTGCTGCCTGGCAGAATAACTACGTCTTAATAAATTCAATGGTATTTTCTCAAGATGTCTATTTCAAATTCAACTATTTGCAATCTCTGTTCGTTCCTTTTAGATCCTTATTCTTATCACTAGTAAGAACCTCTACTGATCCCCACTACTTTTCTGTCTATATAAAAGATCCTGATTAGCTAAACATCCTCTACAAATCTCGTCAATTCTGCTAACGATGGATCCCACTATAACAATCGATGACATCAGAAGAATAAGAAGCATTAACCACATGTTATTCAGGGCGATCCCCTATAAAAACCAGAAGGGCATGCTACAATGCCAAAAAGCTGTCAGAAGTTTGGCCATACCAAAGACTGTTCAACAGCGATTGGGAATAGTCTTCTATTTACAGATGCAAACGTATTAATCTTACGCCTTAGGTCAGTATTGAACATGTTATAATGCCTAACAAATACAATTTGGAGGTACAATTCACGAAGAATCATTCTGCTTTTGATTCCAAGCATCCGGTTGGTTCAGTCTTGAGAGCAGATTTCATTAAAAAAAAAAAGGAATTGTTAAATTCAATAATCATACAATAATAATATAATATTCAAAAACCAAATGAATGAGCTTTCTTCAATGGTAACAGCTTCCTATGAAATATCTTTTCTACTGGCACAAACAAATGAAACCATGCGGAGATGGAAAGCCAGTTTTTAAGCCCAGCTTAAAAATCTTTGCAAATCAAAGAAACGAGTCTAAATTTTCTAAACTAGTCTCGAAATAAACAAGTGCGGTGGATTGACGAGATGACTTATGAGGTGAGCTCACTGCCAGTTTCTAAGCTATTGCGTTGTAAATATTTTTCTTTGGATTTGTGCAAAAGTTGCGTCAACTTAGCTGTGTGATACGTTTATATGGTCAACGAGAGAAACTTGAAACGTCTGAAGAATTCCTTGATCTCCGTCAACTACGAACAACGACTACAGCTGCAGAGATGTGTTTGAAAAGCTAAAAATTGCTGTTGGAAAAATGGACTAGCAAAAATTAGGTAACGTCCTTTCGTAGGGCTCCTGCCATGCTACACAAAAACAAGGGCTATATTGCACTGTTGGAAAACTATTTGAAAAGACTTCTTCTAAAATATCACTGCATCTTTCACCAGGAAGCGCTTTGTACCAAGGAACTAGAATTATCTTCTGTCCAAAAACCAATGGTCGACTATATCAACAAAGTAGGGGCTCATGCCCTCAATCGCATTAAATTCCGGGAAATGGTTGAAAAAGACAAAGAGGATCATGGAGAACTAGTTTTCAATTGCGACTTTCGGTGCCTCTCAATAGCAGTCTTTGGAAAGTTTCTGGTAGCCAGTGATGTCTCAACTAAGATAGATGTAGTGGAGGGGGGCCATAAAAATTATCGGCGTACTGCCCTTTTTATCAACCCCCTGTACTATATTCATCTCACGCTACTGTTCCTCGTGGAATCTACCTGCCCTCCTATGAAGTTAACAATTGACTTCTATTTGATGGAGTCAGGGTGAGTGTTGGGGGGAGCGGCTCCTCGAAAATTGAGGAAGCAAATCTCCGTACCCGGACAAACTAGAGTCACTCCCTTTCACTCCCAATTCCCGAAAACATCGACAAATAGTTAGGAGAAAAGAAAAAAACGACCAACTTAAAGCCACACAAAAGTTCAATCTATTGTATTGAAAAATTTCACAGGTTTTAATTAATCCCCAATTGAAAAATAAAAACAAGCTTACAAACAAAAATGACTGAAACTTTATTCAGAATAAAGAAAAACATTAATGACTGAAAATTTGGACAATTAAAAAAAAATGAGAAAGAAGTATATAAAAAACCAAAAAAAAAGCCATCAATGTGAAGACAAAATAAAAAAAAAAGGTTTTCTTCTTTATACATATATATGTCCAATAAATGAAATAAGCGGAGCTCCGTTACAATAATCAAACAATCAGTCTCAGTTACACAAAAAAAAAAATCGATTTAAATCTAATGATATAAATTTTAAGAAAGTCCATGATGTAAAAAAAAAAAGAACATGTTCACGTCACCAGTTCTAAGTAGACGAGTAGAGTCGGCTTGTTGCAGAGCGGCCACTTCTGCTCTTCTTCTCCCTTCTCGTGAACAACAATCACGGTGACAAGTGATGAACACCCAGTCCGAGTGTTCACAACGAGCGTGATAAAAATGATGAGTACTCGACCAAGAAAAATGAAATACTTCGGCGAATCATCAATATTTGGGTGTGAGGGAGCGCATTTCTGTGTCCCCAAACAAAGCTTGAGCCGTGCTGAGCTCTTGTGCGTATGAGAAGGCGAGACCTTGACCGCTAGCCATTGGGTGTAAACAAAAACTGGTTGAACATTATCCTTTGTTGAGTGAAATTAAGCGATAAGTTATAATTACAATCATAATAATTACGCTTGTTTGTTTCTTTGGGTAAACACTGTTGAAAAAAATTAATCAATACAAAAACTCAACAAAACAAAAAAAAACACGAATGTTAGCATTAAAGTTAATGGCTTTAACAGTGAGGTTCTATCGCGGTGAAAACCCTTAGTCTGCTGAATGTATCGCATTCACCCAAAAAGTGGTTGGAGGTTTCCTCCTCCAATTTACATTTGGACCAAATGAGGTTCTGGAATACACCTATCAAGGATAGGTGTAGTCTTAATCTACAGTGGCCGGTCGAAATGCCCTTTGTTTGACTCCATTTTAGTGCTTCGCGAGGAAGTTGAAACAAACACGTCCGAAGTCTTACCAGCTTGCTGACTTCCCCTAATCTATCTCTGCGCCTCAAGGTCATGATAAGTGCATACTCGAGCCTGCTCTGCTGTACGGTGCACCGCTCAGTCATCTAACTGAAGCGACCAGCAGTTTCAAAACGGGCTACTCATGAAAATGGTCCGATATCCCAGCAGCGGAAAAACATGGAGCTCTACGAAGATTTTGAGCTACCTACGGTGGATGAATTCTTTCGCAGTAGGCATATCAAATACTTAGCAATATATGATCAACCCCGTGTTTAGCACAATTTCCAAGGCAGGAATGCTCTAGTTTGATGTTAGTATATAAGATTAGTTATAATATAGTTTGTAAGTCCTTTATGTAATCCAAAGGTGAGCCCCATCACCTGGTCCCAATTTTCATTTGTATAAACTTTTAACAATTATCAGAAAATATTATTTGTTTCAGAAACTGCTTTAAGTGGAGCTACCCATAGCTTAATTCTATTTTATATTTTAAAAATAATAATTAAGGGGTTAAGAAAAAAAAAATCCAAAATAAATTTTACAAAAGGGTGTCATCAACCGACTCTTGTTTGAAAAATTTACATAGTCACCGAACATTGAGCAGTCGGTAAATAAAAAACAATTACAAGTTCCACAATGAGCTGTATGATTTGATTTAAAAACTTTGGTCTATTTGAAGTTTGCTGATATCAGCATTAGTGCTAACTAACCTTCAACTGCACAAGTAAATTGTAAATAAGCAGTTCAGTCTGCGTATTAAGTTTACAATGAATGAATGAATAAATGAAGAGGATAAATTTGGCTGATATTCTACTTGTATATGATTTATACGTGGGCCTAGATAAATCCCAGGGTACTTTATAATAGGCTACCACTCTAATTCATTATTCTTAAATTTTATTTTATTTACAATTTTAGGTCTTCTTTTGGCGAAAAATATGCTTCAGTTGTTTGTTAACATTGATGTTTAATTTCCGATTAAATAAATACTAATGTAAATATTCCTGTAGCCTACTTACAATTGTGTCACTCCTCCAGGATGACATGAACACATTCTGATTTGTATTGGCACAGCAACAGTCCTTTGTTGTCTGGTGCATTATCCCGGGGCAGATGCCATGGTTCTTCACCAAGACAGCAGGCATTCCTCAGCTCAACTTCCAATTTACCCACCCAAGATTTGAGGGCATTATTCTCGGCTGATATATTTTTTATGAATTTCGATTGACCCCCTATTTTTGTGAGATAATATTTGCTCAGTGATTAATTCGTCAAACCTTTTTGATACTATTAAACAAATAAAAAAAAAAACAGTTCTTAGCTTATATTTTTAATATGAAGAAAGGACATCAAACAAAATGTCATTTGTTCTTTAGTAAGTCCTGAGGATGTATTTTATTTTTGTGAATTCATATCTCCTAAAACCTATTGCTCCTTAAGTAGGCTGTTTAACTGTAGTATTTCTGAAATCAAAGTGGTAAATAAATTGGTATATAAAAGAATCATAAATATGAATTTATAATTAAAATAACTCTTTATTTTCTTGGAGCAGGAATAAATAAGGAAATAATACAGCAATTAAAAGATTAGATACACCAATAACTGCAGTTTCATATGAAAGATGTAGATGAAAATCTACAGAGTAACTCTTTAAACCAACAAGCAACAATGACATTTATTATTGTAGCATAATGCTAATCTGTCCAAATGTCCGTAAATGCTTTCCTGACTAGGATACAATGGCAAGAAAGCATTTGACAATGAAATAGAGAAGGCTTCTTAAAATACAACAGCTAGTGAACAGTTGGAAAATGCATCTGCTGATAGTTCATTGTGTAATCGACTGGTTTAAAGGGTAGTCACTTTGTAGCTAACCAATATCAAATGAGAGGTCTCAAGAAGGAACACTAATGAAGAGTTACATGAACAGCAGTTTTTCCTTCAATTAATAACAGCTGATAACATAACTCAAAAATATTTATACATTTTTTCCCTTCAAACTGGTTGGTTGTTTAAATGATATTAAAAAAATTACAAAATACCTTATTCTATAAAGCATTTTATTTTCAGTTTTAACAAAATAAAATACAATAAATATTTTATTTTTAACACAAATCTATTTACAAAAATAAATAATTAATTTATAAACTTAATGAGACATTATTCTTTTATAAAGAATTCATTATATCACTGTTGAAAAGATTCCAGAAATGAAACCTACAGGATATTTGATGACTTTCTAATTTAGATTTATTAAGTATTGCACATTCGCAAATGAATCTACCACTCCATTTTCCCTATCATTCCATTGTGATGAATAATAAGTACATAACAAAAAAATAAAGCTAGACAAAATAGTACATAAATGAGTTATACAAATCTGAGTTACAAAAATAAATGTTCTAACGATAGTAATGATAAAATGTGTACAAAATCAAATATGTAAAACCATTGTTATAAAACTAAGTTATGTCACCTAAGGTGAACCTGCTGTTGTGAGGGTATAAGAGCTCGTAAGACAGTTGGCACTTCTGCTAATCTTGGCCTCAACCACGTTGGCACTTTATCGCCCTGTTTTACCTTCAATTCTTTACCATCTTGCTTGTACATGACACCTCCACTTTGATCACCGTTCACTACCAACTCAGAACCGTCGGGGTAAGTTATTCTCACTTCACCAGAGCTCATCTGAAACAATGATTTTCATGATACGATTCCACACATTTCACATTTGAGTCAAAGTATTAAAACAATCTAGATTTTACTGTGAGGATATTTTCTATAGTGAAGTCAAAGAAATGGGCAATTAAGGGAGCTGTTACACTGGAACTTTTAGCTGCTTTAGTAGCAGTCATATAATAATTGAATTGCTTTCATGAATAGAACATCTGCTATGAATATAAATTTTATTTATTCAGCTGGGGATACAAATTTAACGTTTTACTAACCTGAGTAGCTATTCCTATACCGGGAACTGTCACAGTCAAAAGTGCTTTCTGTTGACTTTGACTTTTATTAGAACAACCACTTCCTTTGAATGATTTGCTGTTTGACTCAAAACTCTGAAACTAAATTCACAAAAATTATTTACAATACATAAATATTTACACTGAGATAAATATTTAAAAAAATAAATTATCAAATTTAGGTAAAGATAAAAGTAAAATAGTGTCACATAGTGGGCTTGAACCCAACACTACTTGGTTTACACCCGTGGTATAACATCAACTGAAGTACTAAGTCCGCAACTAGGTTCAATAATAATCTAGTAATTCATTAGATATTTTGTTATAGGGTCAATTATTATTTTAATTATGTTAATAAAAAAATAGTTTAATAGATGAAAACTTAATATTTGTTGCAATGCATTCCAATAATTAATACATTCTGTGCTATTCAAATAAGCACACAAATCCCGCAATACTAACTAGATCCTGCATTTCCCATCTCATAAATCTGCTTCTTTTGACTGTTCTTTTCTTATCTGAGCCACAAACCTTCGGAAATCTATTCACATCGATATTCATCTTTCATCAGCTCTCTCAATCTTCAAATCAAGACTTCACCAGTTCCTTATCTCCCTCTAATTTAACAATTCATAATTATTATTCTGTTTATTTATTTTTCATTCATTCCAGAAACCTTCCATGCTCTTTCCCCCCTTGCAATAATTCCTGTTTTATTTATTCATTTTTTTTTCTTTCATTTTTTTCTGTTGGTTCTTTGTAGTCATCTCGTACGTACATAGGTGTAGCACATAGTATTGTACATAGAATTTATAAGCTTATCAAATCTGTGTAATCTTATGTATTTTTTTCATTTTTGTGTCAGCTAGCCATTCCTATTTTGTTCCCTAAGAACAATGATCCCAGAAGTTTTTTCTCCATTTCATTCATACTGTTTGGTAGCCAAAATATATTAAAATTTAAAATGACCTTTTTGTGCGCCAAAATGTACTTAAGTATAAAATGTCCCCCTGCCCAAAAGACATAATTGTTGTAAACAAAAAAATATCGCATTTGCTTGAAGATATCTCTCAAGAATGAAACATGTTGGATGTGAGCTGACACCTGCTTGCAGATAATGAACATCACCAATATTTGACTCATTTCACATTTTTTGGAAATTGTAATTGCATTTATGACTCTACAGAATTTTCAAAACTCTTTATTTCAATTATCCAATAAATTAATTAAAACATGCATTTAATTTAATACATATTTTAATTTATATCTTTACAAGAGATTTTTCCTATAAAAGAAAACGACCCCATTCTTTTTTGTTCCTTTCATAAATTTTTGAGGCTGCATAATCAGGGCAGGCTTAGAAAATAAAATAAAATTTTAAAAATCTTACCATCATCGGGGGTATTTGATGATTGTTCTCCTTAGATTGGTTCAATCCTTGAGACGGTCTTCTTCCAATAATCACTGGGAAAACTGGTCCACTCGAACATGTTGCAGTCAATTCTAGAGCACTTTCAATGGCTTTACAATGCTCAACTTGCTAGGGAGCAAAAAACATAAATGATAAAAAGTACGAGTAAAACATTGTTAAGAACCAAATTTTTGAAAGGAAATTAAGTCCGCATATCATATAAATCAATATTTCTATTTCCTAGTAGCATGAATTTTTTTTTTTATTTAAATGTTTTTAATTATGTTAGTAAAATATATTTTGAAAATGTAACAGTTACCTTGCTATAATATAAAACATCCTGCTAGAAAATAAACTGTAGTGCAGTAGTAAAATTTTTTATTTTGGAGTCATAAGAAAATAAACTTTCCTTACTTTAATTTAATAATTTGTAAACTTGTGCATTAAATCAGACGAAAGAGTTGTGTTAAAAAAAATTCCCACTATCTACCATACCAACAGATAGTGTTCTTTTCCCCTTCCCCTCCCTTAGCAAAAAAAAAAAAAAACATACCTTTTCAAAATGAGACAAAATCTCTTTGATTCTATGAGTCCAAGAACCATCCTGGTCCTTGTTTAAGATAGTTGAAATACCATCCGTGTCGACTAATGTACACTCATTGCCACTTTTTGTAACCTTTTCACCTGTAAACAGCCCCCATCAAACATTAAAAGCTATCAACTAGATACCTAAATAGGTGAACATTTTCGTCTACACTAAATTTTTTTTAAAAAGTTTTTGAGACTTTAAAAACAAGTCACCAAGAAAAATTATTTTTAAAACATATAAAATCTTTGCGTTAAATGTTTCAAACAAAGTATCTTTGACAATAGATTTTTGCGTGTTTAAAATTGTATTAAAAAATATCGCCACTCTTGTCACATTGAGTCATCTAAGAATGTTGATATTTTGAATTTATGGAGCCAAATGATTTTGGTACTTAAAAATCTTGTTAGAAAACATATGGTCTAAATATCTGTTGATACAAATGGGTGTTAGTGACATACCTTTTGAGAAAATGCATTGCAAAGTAAAATTGTTAAGGAAATGACTTGCTTGGTACAAAGCAAAGATATCAACCAGGATAATCAATATGTTAGAAGATCTGTTTTAAGTCCACACACTGCAGAGTGATAGAAAAATCTAGTCGATGATTAGTTTTTGTCCTAAAAAATCAGGTCAAAGAGAATCTCTAGAACATACGCAATAAAACTAAAACATTTGCACATGCCCTTAATGTGGCCCATAATAAAAGTTAGACAAGATTTGGGGTACTTATGAGGATTGCATCAAAACAAGCAATCTCAACTTTTTTGGGTTTCTTCTCCAAGGGTGTCCTTATTTTCCTAATATTTCATTGACTGTTGCAGGCCTCTGAACAAGTCACCTCAATCGGAATACAAAATACTAGAAAAATATGGACACCCAGATGAAAACAAAAGAAAACTCGAGGAAGAAATTTATAAAGCACAAATTGAATTATGTACACAATATTTACTCTTAAAAGTGAGTTCTAGGTTACAGTTACAAATATCTCAAAAATTTCATTTTGTCACTTACACGCTTCTAATTTGATCATCTAAACTTTAATAAGCTATAAATAAGTCTCATCTCCTAGTGATTATCTCTCAGGTTAAAGAAATCATGACAACTTACACCCATGTACAAGTATTAACTTTATAAGAAAATCTCTGTACACTGGAAAAGTTATAAAAATAGCAAATAAAATAAATCAAATACCTGAATAAAAGATAGCTTCTATGTCAGGATTAGGTGCATTTTCCATGAGTAAGAACTTAGCTTCTGTTGTATAAAGAATCACTTTTGGAGTCTTAGCGCGAACGAGAGATATAAACCTAGAAGCATAAATATACTTCTTCCAGTGCTCAGGAGGTAGGGTTTCTAAGCTGTAGATAGAATCAGCGCCAGAAGAGGGGACTGGCGGGGGATCATCCCCAACAGGACATTTACGACCAACCTTGTACACCACTACCTGTAAGAAACGATATTCCATCATTAGATTAATTATTTCTCAAAAGATTCTTATTTTATGTCAAATTATATAGCATCACCCTTAGTCCATCGCTTGAAATCCGACAGACATCGGTTACCCTTTCTTCTGAACCCTTTTTTTTTATCAGTTCGACGGTTACTTCTCCATTTGACAAGATGCTTAGAACAGCATTTTTGGTTTTATGCCTTGTGGGTTGAAGCCGATCAGAGCTCAGAGGATCTACATTTAACTTTTCTAAAACAAATTAAAAAAAACAAATATTTTCTTAATTTTTTCTTTTGTTATGATTCGATTCTACTATACAAGTTTGATGTAGACTTTACAATATTTAATTTTTCTAAGCCTATGTATTCACAATTGAAAGACCAGTTTAAATGTCATGGTTACCGACCACTCGTCCTGAAAGGGCTAAGGAGTAAATAAAAGTAACAATATGGGCAATTTTCTTAAGTGACAATAAGGGTCTGTAAGTTTAGAGAAGGAAATAACCCTCCAATTTACTCCCTTTACTGCTGTCGGTTGAGTATTTACACTATTCCTGTTAATTTATTTGTGTCTAAGTAGAGTGAGAATTTAAAAAAAATTACAGGTCCAAAACTACCTAAAAGAAACAACAAAATCAAGAACAAGAAATAGACAAAAATTCAAAGTTTGCTATTTCAAATTATAGGCATCGAGAAAATAAAGCACATTTTTGGCATGTTAGATGGTAGCATCAGCATTAAATCAAGAATGATAAAAGATACCTTGTGCTTTAAAAACCAGACAAGTATTATAGGCTATCAACAAATCAAGCCTGTAGTGACCAATTAACATTTAAAAAATACAGGATGCGACACTCTTCACTAAGCGGTAGGGCTGATCGGGGGTCACCGTAGTTGGTAGGTAGAGCTGAAGAGCTAATGATTGGTTGTTGGGCAGCTATTTTTCAATCTTGATTTCAGTTTTCTTCAAACTGGTTCAAGTAGCCACTCATTTTCCCTCCAAGTTGAAAAAAACCTTAACATAACCAACCACCAAAGAAAATATCCTTTTTGAGAAATTATGGAATCGAACCGATATCGTCAAAGTTAGACACCAGTATGATAATCACTATTAAGGACGTTCCTATTACTATTAATAACGGATGTATTAATAGAGTTAAAAAGGTAAAATTAAAGAATAGTGAAGTCTGAACAAACCTTCATTTTTCTCAGGAAAAACTGTAATCGAATGTTTACTTTTCTTATCAAAATTGGTTGTCCTAGGATTACCAAAAAAATCAAGTTTTTTCAAAGTCTCAGAACTACTGGCTATATTAAGACGAGACATGTTTTCTACACATCCAGAATCAAATGTTTTTTTCTGGGACCGATCTTCAGACCTGTAACACAATAACGAAAGAAATAAATAAACCATACATTTTAATATAACTAAGTCATAATACATAGTCAAGACATCAAAGTTGTTAACAGTGAACAATTAAATACGCTACCTTAAGGAAGATGCTTAATTATCAAATAGGTAAATCGTCTTTTATCCAACTCCCTTTGTATTCCATATTAGGGATTAGAAAAATGACACAATTGGTCTGAAATTTTAATAAAGGCATATTCGACAATACTTTCCAGTCCATGCAATATATGTTTTGGTTAAGATATAGTAACAAGAAGTAAGTGAAAATTTCTTTAAGATTTTACAAGTCACAGTTAAGAAGCTACGTATTTAGGGTTCAAACTTCTGGCATAGCTGTGTATACACACTTCATGTAAATAACTCTTTAGGATCAGATCATTGATCCGAGTTAAATATATTTTCGACGGACAGTAGTTGTATAGGGAGATAATAGTTGAAGTGTCCTTTAAGGTGAAAACTGCCCTCAATTTAATTTGAGTTTTACATATAACAGCTGTTCTTTGAATCTTAGAAGGAGCCATTAAGGTTTTCACTCTCAAGCTTTAGTGTTGTATTTAAATAGCTGTTGTTACATTGATATTATTCTGTAGATATTAATATAATGCTTCAACTTTAATTCAAAATTCAATTCTTTAAAATCAAATGGAACTTAGTATATATTACTTTTCCATTTTTATGGGTGATAATATATAATATATAGATAATAATATGGGAGCTTTGATCATGAGTATAAGAGCTTATGTAACTATCTCACCCATTATTTCTCAAAAAATGTCTAAATGCCAAAATGTAGTTTTTTTTATGACAGAGTTTTAAGCAAACCATTTCTAGTCATAGATTTTTTCTTATGACTTGTAAGTGTCGTCTCAAGGGCTAATGGGTGTGCAGCTCTTTACTCTAGGTCTCTAAGTACAACACATTACCCCAGCAATCTTTTCAAAAAGAATTATTTATGAGAATTGAAACCTTCAAGTTTCTGTAGTTACTGATTATGACCCTAGAAACAGATTTGAGTAAAGAAGAATATTCAATAATATATAGTAAATCTTTTCAAAGTTGTGTTCAGACAAAATTTTCTGTAAATAAGATGAACAAAGTTGAACATTAGATTAATATTAGATAAGATGATGTTTCCACTGAAGCAAAGGATTTCCAATTGTTGTTCTCAGAGGAGACTTTACAGGGTCTTTACTCTTTATTATTTTTTTAAATTATAATCATCTTACCATTGTTTTAGAACTCATTCTCGCTAACCAGGGATACGTGTGTATTTGAACTGCCACAACCAGTATATTGTAAAACAAGGATTACCTTTAAACTTATAAATAGATTTCAAATTTAAGTTTAAAAAACAGTTAATTACCTAGGCCTAGAAGAATAACTCCTTGTTGCAGTGTTATTTGAACTCATAGTGCCCATTCCACTGTCCATTGAAAATCCCTCATGCTGAAAAATAATAATTTGTTAAAATAGGGTAATAACATTTTATATTATAATTATTAATTAAAATAGTCATAAATAACAATGTAAATTATTATATTTATATAATTTTATACATGTATAAAAGCACTTCGATGCTTCCAATCAGGGAGGTGTTTGATCTCTTACTCATATTTGTTCAGTCATTAAAAGTTTTAATTAATAATTAATAGTAGGATGTAATCCCCTATTAATTATTAATCAAGTACTATATTGTAGCCTCGTCTGAAAATATGTCACTCTGGCAATGCTGAGCTAAAGTGATTATAATTTTAAGTTTTTATCATAGTTATAAATAAGAAAAGTACTAAGTAAGCTGGTAAAACTATTTTTTTTTTATATTATGATAATTGCTCAATTATATATATACATCCATAAAATATCATAGAATCGATACTCTATATTTGGGAATTCACTATTCCAAGATTAATATTGATACTTATTTTTCTGTATATAAGAGTGAGCATTCTTTTATTCACAGATTGATTATGGTATTTGCGGTGATTTTGCTCTCAGCAAGTAAAGGAGCTCTAAATACTGTAAACATAATGAGATAAGTAAACATGATAAATAAGTAATAACTAATTACATCTGAGCTGCTCCAGTTCACAAAACTTGTTCATATAACTAAATAAAATTTACTTGTAAAGCTTACTTTTTTCAACCGGTGTCTTCTACTTTTCCTTTTGATCATAAAAGGATGTTCTAAAATTTCATCTAATAGCATCCGCTCTCTAGGATTCTTCTTAAGTAACTTATCGATCAAATCTCTGGCTTCTACACTGATTCCAGGTGGAACCTGGACAATACCATTGTTAGTTTAAAATTTAATATAATATATTAATCATTATTTATTACTGGTCAAATATAAAGTTAAATTAATAAGTATGTAATTTCACCTTTTACCTCATAGTCCGCCATTACAACTTTGGTAAGGGTGCTCTTGACAGCATCTGTATCAAATGGTGGCTTCCCTACGAGCAACGTATAAATCATACATCCTATACCCCAAACATCGGCTTCAAGGCCGTGACTACTTCTTGTTGCTACCTGTGAAGAAGACAATTAGTTAAAATTAATATTATCCCTCATCTGTAATCATGAGGTAATAATTTATAAATTACATTTTGATTTGTGAACTTTTTAGGATATACAATTGAACTCCCCACATTAAAACTCTTCATTACCTTTTCTCTTTTGATTCCCCCCCCCCCCGACACTCCCTGAGGTTAGGTATCAAATGGACTTTGATATCAGATGTTCGGGGAAAAAAACAGTTTTCATATGTGCAAAGAAAATAAATAATCAAAGAGATGTATTAATATTACTAAGCTGCTACAATCCCAAAAACTTCCTTAATTATCTCCTAAATTCATTGTGGTTGTATTGTTTATATTGGCATATACCATACCAGGTTCTGGAGATCCCCAAATACACCACTCAATTATGGTCAGAGAAATTACCAAGTTGGCATGGATTCCATATCGCCTTCTTCGTATTCTTTGAAACCTCCTTCTGAGCTATCCTTTAAAGTGCTGAAATCTCTTCTCACAGCGTTTATTTTTCTATGCAGATAGCGGTCAATAACCCCATGCTAACTGAAGCATATTCCTAAATATTTTAAGTGGTGAAATTGTGCCATCTTCTTTTACCATAACTTTTTTTCTAATACCTTAAGAATGTCTTCCATCAGATGCCTTGTGAAGGTATTTAAAACAAATCACTTCCTTTCCCTTAACTTAATAAAAAAATTCAATAAACCTTATAATATAAAAATGAAAAAATATATTACCATGACCCTGAGTGATGGTTTTAATTAGCTGATAATTCTGATTAGCAAATATGCCAGTTAATATTCAACAGCATAATAAAGGTATCAAATGGCCTTTGGTATCAGATGTTTGGAAAAAAAAAAGTTTTCATATGCGGAAAGAAAATAAAGGCATGTATTAACATTACTAAGTATTTATAAACTATAATTTACCTCAGGTGAAATATAATTTGGAGTGCCACACATGGTCATATGTTTTTCATCGGGTCGAGAAAGTTGAGTAGCCAAACCAAAATCAGCAATTTTCTAAAATAGATAACTAAACTGATTAGAACATAATTTTTCTTATTACAATTATGAAGATATTTAATTATGTTCTGTACTTATGCAGCTTTAATAGTTTTATTTAAATTTAACGACTTACAATTTGCATATCTTTTGTGAGAAGAAGGTTCGCCAGAGACATGTCCCTATGTATAATACTATGTGAATGCAGGTATAACAGTCCTTCAACAACTTGAGTAAGTATATGAGCCACTGAAATATCAGATTAGTTCATTTGAAATATCATGATCATGATTTTTAAATATTATATAGAAATAAAACACAAGACTTAATAGCGGATCGCTACATTTGAAATGATTGAACAGATTGAATTTAACTAAGAAATAAAATAATAGAATACATAGTAATAGGGAATCACAAAGGGAGAGGGTCTACTTTCATTTAGAGCCAGGTATGGTCTTTGGTCTCAAATCTTCTTTCTTTGATCGATTAATCTTCAATTGGTGTCCCATATCACCTCGATTAGTTTTTGATTAAAATAAATTATCAGAAGAATAGAAAAATTAAATTAAAACTGAATAAAATTGATCCCATTAGCTTTTAAGATTTCTCCTCAAAGCTCAGAACCAATTTAAAGTTCTGATTTTTCCCACATAGTTAAGGACAGTTTAAAGAAGATAACAAAAAAAAAGAATTTCAAAACATATTCCAAAGATTTGAGTACCAAACATAGAAATTGTGTATTCAACATGTTCCAAGCCAGTTTTTTTTTTTTATCGATATTATAATTAATTTTCAACTTAAAAAGATCACACTAAATGAAATGGTTTAAAAAATAAAATGAGTAATTTTTGGTCAAAGATATTAAATAGTTGTTTCATAATCATCTTTAATAAGTTTTTAAGTAACTCCCACGCCACTATCAGGTCGAATCATAAGTAACTTCCGATGCAGCTAAGTAGAATCTATTGTTCATATCTACCCGCTATGAGTTGCCATGACAACAAGTTTTTGGTTTCACTACATAGACGATGCAATCAGTTAGTCTTTTGTCAACTGTTTTGTGCGATACACGCTACGTTAAACTGTTTTTTTTAACCTTTGAAATGGAGAGTCAAAAAGTACAGATTCATCATGCAATGCTTTGGGAATTGAAACAAGGCAATAGTGCTAGGGCGACAGCTGAAAAAATAAGCAGTGTATATGGTGAAGGACTAATAACTGATCAGGCAGTTAGAAGTTCGTTTATAAAATTCCATTCTGGAGATACGACCTTAAAAGACGAACCGAGGGCGGGACGTCCTTCCGACTTTGACGACAACCTTTTAAAGGCAATATTGGAGCAAAATACATGTCAATCAACAAGAGGTATAGCAAAAAGGTTGTATACATCACAATCAACTGTTAACGGCCACCTAGAGAAATTAGGGAAAGTCAGCAAGTTAGGAGTGTGGGTACCTCAGTTGGGTCCTGCATTCGAAATTCTTGAAAAAAAATTCGGAAGAAAAAATTCTTGAGCTTGGATGGTCTCTTTTACCACATCCACCTTACTCCCCGGATGTTGCCCCGAGAGTTTTTGAATGGAAAAACCTTCAATTCTGAGGAACAAGGCAGGGAGGCTGTCAAAAACTTCTTCCAGTCCAAACCAACGACATTTTACAAGGAAGGAATCGATAAACTGCCAGGAAGACGGGAGAAGGTTATAGATAATAGAGGGGAATACATAATAAATTAATATAATGTTGTTATTTAATGAGAGCAAAATAAATGTCTGATAAAAAAAGGAAGCTACTTATGACTCGACCTAAATAAATCCTACAAGTATCTTAATAGTCGTCCACCCAGGTAATACAGAACCCTTTATTGTATAACACTTACTAAATGTTTTAGTAATTATATTATCAATATTATTTTTTTTCATATTTGAACTACTAAATCCTCCTTAAATAAATGACCACTTGATTAGAAATAATTTATTATTGCTGTAATCAATTAATCAGTCAACAATTATCGCCGTTATCACCAACTCTACTAAGTATTGACATTCCTCTCGTGGTGTATTAATTACAAAAATTATATTCTACTGAGCCAGCATAAACTGATTACAATCAATTTTGACAATGGTCATGCGGCACTAATCAAGGTTGTGATAATGTTCCTCATTAGACCATAGAGCGTACATAAAAATAATCTTACCCTCATCTTCTGAAATATTAACAGGGTTGTTCTTGATATATCGTTGCAGTTCACCGTTGTGAGCTAGTTCTAGTACGAGATAAACATAATCAAAATCTTCAAAAAATGTATATAACTCTAATATAGAGGGATGCTTAAGACGTGAATGAATAGCAACTTCCTGCCTCACTCTATTAACCATCCCATTAGATGCCATTAACTTCTTATCAATCTGAAAATAGTAAATCATAAGTTTAATTTACAATAAATTGTTATCTAAATCAACATTCATACCACAAAATGTCAAGTTTGACAGAAATGTAGTCTTCAATTATTATAAACCTGTACACTCGTAATTAAATAGGGGAATGAATAAAATACATTGGTATGCCTAGGGTGCATGCACCTTTATAGGTCATAAGTATATTAATTTTATGTATTAAATTAGAATGCTATCTAATGTAGATAAATAATAAACCATTACCATTTTGATAGCCACTTCCAGTGAGGTTTTTTTGCATTTAGCTTTGTACACACTAGCGAACCCACCCTTTCCCAACAGATCCTTCACATCGTAATCCTAAAACAATACAATAGCATAAAACTCCAAAACATACGAGCTAAATAAAAGTTCTTGACGAAACAGCAGGCATTACCTCTATCTTCTCCCCAAAACTTGAGAGAATCAGGTTTGGGGGACGCATATTGAAAGCAAATTGTAAAGTAAACAGAAAACTATCAATTAACTTGGCACATTACAGAATGAAGTCATTAAAATTTCTGGCAAACCCTTTGACAGACAATAAAAACATTAAATGTTAAAGGAGGAGGTTACACTAAAGTTGGCGCCATTATTTGTAACGTCTACTCCAAAGAGAAAGGGTTTGACATCCAATTGGTACATGTGGTTGTCATTTCCTTTTGAACAGGAACATAACAATTCACATCCCCCTTAAATAACTAACAAAGGGAATAAAGAAAACATGACGAACATTTCTATAAGCACCACAATACATGAAATTTAATGTCGTATGAATCTTATCTCTCAACAGATCATTGAGTACCACTTAATGCGCTTCTGATCCAAGAGTCTAGTTGATGCATGACCAATTAAATACAATTCGAAAGCTGAATACTGAGTAAATCTTTACTCGTATCTAAGTAATACTTACATTTTTTCATTGTCTTATTACTTAGTTCCAATTTAGTATAACGGTAATATCAAGTGCATTTCAAAATTCGTGGTAAATCTAAAACAAGTTTAAAAACCAAAACACGATTTTTTTTTTAAATGGTCGTTCTTTGAACTCCCATATCTTCCAAACAACTTTACGAAATATTAAATAAATGGTCCTCATTCGAGGCAAAATTGTATTTAATTTGATTTATAAAAGAATAAAATTTTTATAGAAATCCATCGTTTAGCAGTTATTAGTGAAAAAGTCCCAAAATGTCTAGGTTTTTGGGACAGCCCTCATAAAGCACAAGCAGAAAATTGGTGCTAAGTTCAATAAACTCTTTTTACATGCAAATGAAGAGATTGAAACCGGTTGCAGCTTTCCTGGAATTAATTAGCTTACAAACCATTAGTTTGCCTATGTTGCCTGGCTTACTGCTAACTGCGTTTTCTAGTGTATTATAATGTATATACTAAATTTCAAATTAAGCGTTATAGATTTTCTTAACCTATAAATAGCTTACTATTGTTACTTGCCTAGCATGAGGCAGCTTGTTCACCAATGGGAACATCGCGCGTTTGATACTCCTATGGAAGATATTATTAGGGGGACTGGAAAGTAAAGTCGTTTTTTTTTACATTAAATTCAAACAGATAAATTTTTAACAAGTTTTTGTTTTTGATCACCCTCGTTATCAGCTACGTTTTGCCATCTAGTATGCAAATTTTCAATGCCGAATCAATTGGTTTTTGAGCAAAATATCTGGAGATGGCATTTTGGACATCATCCAAATTTTCAAATTTTTTGCCACTTAGAAAATGTAGCGATCGGAATAAATGGATATATATATATATATATATATATATATATATATATATAAATGGATATCGGGCGAGTATGGTGGTTGAGGCAATACCTCCCACCCAAATTCATTAATTTTTTCAGGGTTCTTGTGGAACATAAATAAGCGCAGTGGGGTCTTGCATTATCATGTTACAGCATAACGCCTTTTTTTATTGACAATCGCTGGGCAATTTTCAATTAAAGATTGATTTACTCGATCCAATTGTTCACTGTAAAGATCTGCATTCACAGTTTTCCAGGTATTAGCGATGAACGACCCCACGAATACTCCACCAAACACACAAAAGCGCCTTTTTGGAGTGTAAACCTGGCTTAGCTGTACTTCGTGCCGATTCATGCGGAGAGAGATTTTTGGATTATCATAGAGGACCCATTTTTCATTTCCAGCCTCACCCACCATACTCACCCGATATTGCGCCATCGGATTTCCATTAATTCCGATCGCTAAAAATTTGCGAATTCGGATGATGTCCAAAATGCCATCTCCAGATATTTTGCTCAAAAACCAATTGATTCGGCATTGAAAATTTGCACACTAGGTGGCAAAAGGTTGCTGATAACGAGGGTGATTACATCATTGATTAAAAACAAAAACTTGTTAAAAATTTATTTTTTGACTTTAATGTAAAAAAAACATTACTTTCTGGTCCCCCTAATATTTGGGGTGATCTCTAAGACACTCTTAACATTGCCCTTTGACTTCTAACAAATAGTTATAGCCTACATATATACTTCATAGTCTATACTTAACCCTTTAATTGTGTAAAGCCAGTAGTGGCTGACCCAATAGTGCAGCTCTCAAATGAGATGAATTCTGGATGACCTTTCCTCCAAAAATATTCCACCGGATCTCAACGCCTTGGGCTGGAGTACTAATTACTCCTGTTCCATAATTGACATTTTCATTCCCAACCTCCTTAATGCCCATGCTCCCTTAAAAATATTTAGGTCGAGTCATAAGTAACTTCCGTTTTTTTATCAGACATTTATTTTGCTCTCATTAAATAACAAAATTGTATTAATTTTGACGAGTGCAGGACGCTTTTCAAGAAGTTTCTCTTGCACTCTTTGCAACTGCTGAACATATCTAACCACAGTAATCTTTAAATTTGATTTCAACAACTCATGGTGAATTATTCTTTGACAATCCCACCGTACACACAATAAAATCTTTTTGCCATGGATGTTTGCTTTCGGATCTGGTAGGGGTGGTTGATCCTTACCAAGCCACTGTCTTTTGCGGACTATATTGTCATAGGTAACCCATTTTTCATCGCCTGTTTAAAAAAAGGCTCAATTTTTACCCGTGAGAGCAGACCTGTGGCTATTGACAAGTGATCTTCTTTAGTCCGTTAACTAACATTGTGACTTTCCTTAATTTCTCCAGGTGGAGGTTAACAGTTGATTGTGATGTATTCAACCTTTCTGCTATACCTCTTGTTGATCGACGTGGATTTCGCTCCAATGTTGCCTTTAAAAGGTTAAAGTCGGAAGGATGTCCCGCCCTCGTTTCGTCTTTTAAGGTCATATCTCCAGAACGGAATTTTATAAACCAATTTCTAACTGCCTGATCAGTTATTAGTCCTTCACCATATACACTGCATATTTTTTCAGCTGTCACCCTATTGCCTTGTTTAAAATCCCAAAGCAAAACATGATGAATATGTACTTTTTGACTCTCCATTTCAGAGGTTAAAAAAAACAGTTTAATGTAACTTGTAAAGTCCAAGTAATTTCATGAAGCTCCTCTGCTCCTGATTACAAATTCAAATGGTAACTCCTTTGAAAACTGTCCCTTTGTGACTCATCTGGTGCTTCCTCCTCAACCACTTCACCATCTCCCTTATCCTATAGTTCTTGATAGCCCTCATTTAGTGGTAATGATTTTAATTTTAACTATATCTCTCCCACAGATCTTATAAAATAAGTAATGAGAGCAGGCACTAATGCTAAAGGTGTTAACGGAATTCCTGTCAAGTTAATAAAACTATGCCTTCCAGTCATCCTGGCTGTTCTTCTTTCTCCATGTATACATTTTTCCATTCAAAATCGAGTCTTCCCTATTTCTTGGAGAAAAGCTTTGGCCCAACCCTACATCACCAAATAACTATTGCCCAATCTGCCTCCATATATCTAACTCTCTGAACCCCTTGAAAGACTAGTTCAATTCCAAATCGATTTCCAATCTGGTTTCTCTCCCAGTTACTCCAGGCTAACACCATTATAACAGCATTTCTCCCCTTCGTTTTACTTGGTCAAGATTCCAGGAGACCTATAACAGATCAGTGCCTGGGCAAACCTGAATAAACTAAGGTTAAATGCAGCGAAAACCCAGGCAATGTCATAGGATATCACATCCTGAGATCCTTTGCTGGCATTCCTGTTTAAACCTTAATAACCATCCTATCACTTTCAATTTCCTCTTGGTCAATAAGTACCCTGAAACTATTCCACCGCTCTTGCCTGATCCATCTACTCCTTGTTGCCTCCCTCGTATTGACTATGGCTGTTTGGTGGTGGTGGGAGTCTCTCAGGCAAGTTGAAGTGAATCACGGATTGCTTTTTTAATTCTCATCACCCCACTTAATGACTTTCAGTTCAAATTCTCAGTCCACTCCCGGAATGCAAGATCCTGTATCTCTGACCTACTCCTGCCCACAAAACAAAAGGATATGATGGGCCCTTCCTTGCTCACTCTAGAATTCTCTACCTCCTAATATCCACTACACTTCATCCTAATGAACCTTATATTTGTTTGTTTATATATATATAATATAATAATATATATATAGGCTCCCAGCTTGTATGTCACTTTTTTCATTTACTGTACATACTACTACATATTGTTGTTTTGGTTTCTTATAGGTGGATTCATCTACGACTTTATTTGCTAAAAGCAGTCAAGCAATCTTTATTTTATTTCATAACTACTAATATCATTCATATAGAGGCTTACTCTTTATTCTACATTGTTATTACTGTTTTTATTATGATGTAATAGTTCTTTTTATTTGCAAGATGTGAATTTGCCATCTGAACATTAACGTTATTCATAAGGGACTTTGTCCTGGGATAAATATTTTGTTTTCTGTTCTATTCCATTAATGCCTTAGTTTATTTGTTAATTATAATTTGTTCAAATTTAAGAAACATTCCCTAAAAAAAAAAAATCATAATCACAATAATTCTACTGAATGACATTTATATTGAAATATATTTATAAATAAAACTGTTCATAGATATGATTTTTTTATTATTTATGCCAACAATTATTTGATATCTCTTTTAGATTTTGATATTTTCTATTCAACTCTTGTACTGAAAAATGAACAAGCAATATGAAATGAGGACAAAGTTTAACTAAAATTGTACAATAGAAAGTGAGTGTTAAAAAGAATAAATTGTAAATATGCTGTTGAGCTAAGGAATGTAAAAAATATTTCTTCCATTCTATATTACATTATAAAAAAAAAAAAAAAAAAATGACAATGTAAAATAAAGTGTGAGATTATGTAAGAAATAATAATCATGATATTATTTAACTGCAAATCATATATAACTAAATCATAGATGGATCCCTTGGCAATAAAAACAAAAACAGATACATGAAAACCTTTGGGTTGGTACAAAAGAAAAAAAAGTACATACTATGTAAATTTACAATAGTGAAAAAAAAAAAGAATGCAAGCATGAAAATGCAATATAACTAAGTCGATCCCAACTAGAACTAGCAAGGAAGGACCGATCATATGCTGCTGTTTTGATGGACAGGAGTATAAAGGTCAGAGAGAGGGATCTTGTGTTCCGGACTTGAACAGTAAAATATTGTAATATTTTCCTATAGCCTTAAAAAAAAAAAAAAAAAAAAATGTAAATTGAACTTTTAAAGTTATAATTCATTACATATCAGGGAGGTCCTTGATGATCAAATATTTACATAAAATGAATGAAAAAATAAATACATATACTGTTTTTAAGTTCTAAACAATTTTAGCTTCTCGACTTGTCTTGAACCAGCCCAAGTTTTGTGAACCCACAGACAGTGCTGTTGGAATTACTGACATACTTCCACCTGTTATGTTCCCTTGTTTGAATTAAACTTTTAAAATTACTCCTTAAAAATAACATTACAATATAAGGAATTTTATGTATATGAATTCAGAAAGCATGCCAATTTTGCGTACTTAATTGTATTTATATGACAAGAGAAATAACAAAATACAATATGGGATAGTCCACAATTAAAATTTCACAATAGCAACAACACTTCAAGGAATATTTGGATAAAATTTGTACTATAAATACATAAATAGGTTACTTTGTCAATTTTTGTTGTACATATCCCACTAATATTAATAATAAATGCATTATATTTGCACATATAAAAAATAACTTTAACAATGAGTCTGACATTAAAAATAACTTAATAACTTTTTTTTAAATGGAGATTTCTTTAAAAACTGTCAAGAGATATATATGTCAGGAGCAATATCACGAACTTCGCCTAAAAAAAACAGTACCACATTAAGTTATTAGTTAAAAAGTTTCCTTGTTACTTAAAATAAGCAAAAAGTACACTAAAAAAACAAAACAAATTAACATTTAACATTTAAAATAAACAATAATTATTAAATAAGTTATATATACAGACTGATCACAATTTTCACGGATAGCCAGGCAGCCATTGGCGCCCTGAGAAGCTATACGACCAGATCTTATTTGGTTGAGGAGTGTAAAAACAACTTAAACACACTCTCGCTAGCCAATAAGGTTAGAATCGACTGGGTGCCAGGACACACAGGCATCACAGGCAATGAGAAGGCAGATGGCCTTGCAAGGGTGGGCTCAGAACAGACACCTCTTGCACCTGAACCCATATGTGGTATCAGCCTCAGCTACGCTAAAAGGCGTATAAAATTAGCTTTAGAGGACAAGGCAAGACTTTCTTGGAGAGAAACTAAGAAACAGGAACACTCGAAACTGTTTCTTAATGGACCCTGTAAGAGAAGAAGCTCAGCACTTCTATCAATGGACAGGTGGACACTCAAAAGTGTGACAGGACTCTATACAGGTCACTGTCGGTTAAATAAACACCTCTTTAATTTGGGGATAGTGGGATCACCAATCTGCAGATTCTGCAAGAAAGAGGGAGAAACGGCACGTCATATAATATGTGACTGTGATAACTTAGCTAGAAAGCGATACCTTCACTTTGGTAGTGATCGCATTGTAGACCCCAAACTATGTGAACTGATCGATCCATTCAGTATCCTCAGATTTGCAAAGGCCGTGGGCCTGTCACATATATAGGACAGGGACATGGACGGCGCACAATAGGTCTCAGTGAGGCCGCGGTGCACAAATGCCGGAACAAATAATAATAATAATAATAATAATAATATATATAATTTTATAATAATTAATGACATTTAATTAAATGAAGTAATGTTATGTATCAACAGTAGTGAATAGTACAAGGATTGAGGTGGCACAGGGAATTTTACGGAAGAGAATGTAAATTGTTTAAGGAAAGTACCTCAGTTGATCAGATATAAATTAGTCCGCATTAATTATCATGTCATCCATCAGTTATAGCAGAGTGCTAAAGGCAAAGTATATGTCCAATATCTAAGTCGTGAATATTATTAAGTAAATATTATCTCCAAGATCATCGATGATCTATTTAGTGGGGGGGGGGGTGTACACCAAAAGGATGAGAATAATGGTGTAAACACATTTAACTAATAATAATTTTTATCACAAAGTTTTTTTAATTAAAAAAAAAAACTGAATTTTAAGTTGAGAGGTCTTTACCACTTAATGGCGAACAGTAACACCCTCAGTACCTAGCCAACTGTGGTGACAACCTTTGGACAGCCCAACATTTTCATGAACAGTTACGTCATTGATTTATTTTATAAAATACAGTGAAACTAAAAAAAGGTGATTTAAACCTTTGCTTAAATAGAGCAGTTTTATTTTGAACAGGTCAACTTATGACATTTCCAAAGTAAAAATAAACTGAATTATCTATAAAAAAAAAACTCTATTAGAAGTAGTCATACCTTCCGCTAAACTGTGGTCCGTTATCTCCTTATTGCAATCACCACCTTCCTGTTTATTCTCTAAAAATAATAAAAAAAAAAAGCACATGAGTAAAATTTTACAATAGAAACTATTCTCATAAACACAAGATTTGCTTACTCAGAAAATCTCTAAATTTCGAAGATGTGGGTTTAGAATTTTTTTTCTTCTTGTTGGCTTTTTTCTTTTTCTTTGATTTACTAACTACTGCCACTTTTTCAAATGAATGCCAATGATTATTCTTCATATCTTCTAGATTTTGATATTTTTTATTCAGCTGTTCCACCTGAAAAATCAACATGCAATATGAAATGAAGACGAAATTCAACTAAATTGTACAATAGAAAGCGATAGTACTAAAAGGAATGAATTGTAAATATATTGTTGAGCTCAGTAATGTAAAAAACGTATTTTTAAATTTCCAGAGTTTAAATGTCAAATAAATTTTGTTTGGACTTTTTATGAATAATTGTTTTATTATTTTACAATCGTATACTGTGATATATCTTTATTATTTGAGGCCTGCATATTCTTTTTAGAGCACTTGCAGTAGAAGCATCAGGCTTTTGTAATTGTTTTTAGGAGTTTGTAGATTCAACATTTTATTGATTAACATTAAAATAATACTGGAAAAGACAAAAAAATTACCCCAATATACATCATTTCCCAAAACCCAAGTAAATCGTCAGACTTTATTATTGTTGAACTTTCATCCTGTTTACATTGTGCGTTGTCGATGAGCGATTTAAACTGTTGAAACTTATCAGATAGGAGAAGCCTAGTTTGACCAACGACAGCTAATATTTCATCCTTGGCGTCTTCAGGTATGGTTTCATCTGTGTTAATTTGAGACCATAAATCAGATATGCTAATCAGCCTTCCTGTCTCTTCATTTAATTTATTCCTGAAAAATAAAAATAAATTTATATATATATAAGCTGTAGTATTATCAGTTGGATTCAAATTTTATTAAAATTAGTGAAAATGTGAATCTAGCAATAATGTCATTTAGTGGATTAAGATTTGAGTGAATGGATTTCTTGGGAACTTGCTTGGGTTGATGAAAGTAGTAACACTTTAGATTTCCATCAACTTTTTTTTTAATAAGGTTTATTACTTAAATAGCTAACAATTTGTCTCAAAACAGAAATTGAAATATTATACTGAGACCGTATATATGTGTTCACTGTATGTAGTCTTTTTTTTACTGTCAATGTAATACATGATGGAAATCTAACAATAGGAAAAAACATAACAAAAACCTACATAATACAACAAAAATAAAATAATAATAAACAAAATTAAATTAAGAAAATTTCCTAATTTTTTTTCTTCATCATATCCCTTTGTAATTAAAAATTATGGAATTCAATATAGATTCTATATAAATAAATCTACTGGAAATAGGTCAACATTATATGTTCTGTAGCTTGGCTATATTTTATACAATTTTACACTGTGATTTGCGATTGTTACAAAGGTATAATGTACATTATACATATTGTCTAAACATTTTTAAAAAGTGACGGGCTCACCTCTTTCACACGGATTGCCAACAAACAAATCCTCTTATATTAAATCTCATTATAACTTTCTTTTTTTTTAAATAGAGAATTTAATAGAAGTACATGTACAAGTACATCATACCTCAATTCTTCAGGGCCGACGCTACCACTTTCTATCTCAGACTTTTTATTTTTATATTCTTCTCGATTATTTGTTTTCACTTCATTTTCTTTGTTTGGCGAATTAAAGTCATTGACTAGATCATTTCCTAAAAAACAAACATTTAAAATCATTTTAAATGACACTATACAACTAATAAAAATTATTAAGACTTATATAATCCCTAATGGGTTATCTGAGAAAATGTTTACGCCACAAATACACATACTATTGAACTTAAGCATAACGCTAATATTTAAAAATATAATATAAACATTTAAAAGTGTTTTAAAAACAACACAAGATAAATTTCCAACATAAAAAAAAGTATACATGATGTAAAATAACGATTATTCGCCTATCATATTATACGACAATACAGCTGATTTCAGTACCTGATCGCGGGACTATGAGGTATGAGGTTTTAGTACAATTTAAGTAATAAAGGATTACACTCTTATTTATTTATTTAATTCCCTAATTTTTTCTGGATTTAAAACAGCGTTTATACATTAGTTATAGGAGGAGTGTTTATAAATACAATGATGCCTCACGATACATGCAAGAAAAGAAGAAAATACAAATATTGACAATGGCCTTACCTGGATTTAGATTAGGGTGACGTTGAGTTAATCGCCTCCTCCTACTTTTAGAATTCTTAATAGGGCTCATAATAACTACTTGTTCAGCCAGCCGCTCAGCTAACAGATCATTAAAGTCCTCAATTTTATTTTCTAAAGAATTCAACTGAAATTGAAATACATTACATCATAAATCTTGAAAAATAATATTGTAAGAAGTCGATCCAAAGATCAGTTATGTTTTCCAATTTCAGCAAAACGTTTATATTGGTTATGAACTAAATTGCATTTTAAGATGTGTTGTGCATTAAACATGAATATATATCAACAACTCAGACATTGCTGTCATAGCATTATCAGCACTTAAGAATGGCACTTATATAACATATCGTGGGGAAAACTAAATTGCAATATATTTATATTGAGACGAAAACCTCATCAAGTTTTTTTTTCGTTTTGAGGTGTAAAATAGACTGTTTTGAAAAGGTGCTTGCTATGTAAAGAAGGAGGCCTATGTGCTTCGCAGCTAATTTCTGCTCTTAGCAGTAGCAGCTATGATTTAGTCTGTTCACTCAGCGAATCAATCACAACCGCTTCTCCTGCGTTTTCTGAATGTCCCTGGTCTCTGGCACAGCCACAACCCCGTAGTAGTAGCAGTTAAGAGCTCACCCCTTTTTACTCTGTGACTCTTGTCACAACCACAATCGGTTCTCCTTCCTCTGTTTCGTCACAGCAGCTTTCCACTGTCCCTTCCTCAGCTATATTTTTCTATTACACATAGTATCAATTATGACTAATACCAAGATTAGTAATACTTACTATAAGATAATTTTTCCATTAAAAACATTTTTTTAAATACAATATTTTCATACAATGTTCATATATGATTACAAAGAAACAATATTTATATACATATTTGTTTACTTTGAGAATCAAAAATTGACATAAAAATCAGGTAAATTAAATGTGACAAAATTACATAATTTATTTATTTATATAGGATAAACCTAGTTGCATATAAAACAATTAAGATACAAATAAATTAATAAGAAATAATGATTTTTATTACTTTTATTTTCAATTTTATGCAAACAGCAAACATATTTATTTTTAACATTATAATACTTAGTTTCACTCAAGTTACCTTATTTCCCAATAATAAATTGCTACCAAAAGAACATGTTTGTCACATATTAAATCAACATTTAGAGATGAGAAAGCTGTCCGCGCGTTGGGTGCCGCGTTTGCTCACGTTAGACCAAAAACGTGTTCGAATGAACATTTCCAACGCTCTGTTGGCGCAGTTTAGGCGTAATAAATCCGAATTTTGGCGCTGATTAATTACTGTCGATGAAACTTGGATACACCACGAAACAAAAATACAGTCCAAACAGTGGACTGCAAAGGGGGAATCGGCTCCAAAAAAAGCAAAAACTGTTTTTTTGGCTGGGAAAGTGATAGCGACAACAGGGTCTTCTTTCCCCGCTGATTCTTCCAAGCCCGTTCCCAAGGCCGTGGTTTCGCTAGATAGTAGGTAGGGACAGGGGAAAGACGAGTCATTAATGTCGGCATGCCTAGCTTTCGCCTTAACTAACGAGTGACATTCGTCGTTATATTGGGAGGGACAAAGGGACAAACCTACTATCTTTAGCTCATCGCATAGTGCTTCCCTTTTTCAAATAAACTGACTTAGTACAACAGTTAGCGCCGTAACATCTTCACGCCAGTACGTCAACTACAGGCAACCTCTGAAGGAGGATCCTGGTACCACCTTATGACGGTGCATGGCTAAATGCACCATCCCCGTAGTACCCGTAGCCAGACCTCTGTAAACAGAAAAATCCAACCTTCGGGAGTGAAGCTCGTAGCTTCTTCTCCCTGCCATTGGGTGTAAGCATCGGGATAGCAAAACGTCACCCAGCTTAGGCCGTCTACTATCCCTGGTGGTTCCCTACCACTAAGTTAGAGAGGGTGGGCTTATCTCCCTAACATTGTGGGAGTGCTGGATCCACCTACCAGTGGTTATCTGCAACCATCAGTTGGGTGATGGGGTCACCACATCTCTACGCCGTATGGATTAATTCCTGAACGTGTTAGTAGGCTATTGGAAACTGGGGGTCTCCTCCTGTCCTACCGGACAGTCGGACCCAATCCCCAGCCCACACGCCGGAACAAGTCCTGGATGTAGTGATAGACATTTGGCAACTGGGGGTCTCCTCCTGTCCTGCCGGACAGTCGGTTCCCCAATCCCTGGGCCAGTCACCACATCCCTACTCCTCACCGTCCATCCTACCCCTTCACCTGACCAACTTCCTTCCTAATCGTCCAAGTACTCCATCACCTGGCCATATCATTTATTTCCTTTCTTTCCATCACTCTTAATACAAAGACTCAGATCTTCTCAATATTAACTTCCTTCAAGCATCCTGTCATTGTTACAAGATCTTCTACTGGGATATCATGCAACACTTCCCTCCTAATATCATCATATAGTTCACAGTTCAGCCAGATATGTCGGGCATCCTCCCATACCCCACACGTACAGTGTCCATCTTCTAATAATCCAAAGTTGGCCAATCTGCCTTTGAAGTTTCCATGGCCTGTCAACATTTGCGTCATATAGTAGTCAGGCCTGAGCCATATCATCAAACCTCTTTCCTCAATCAATGGTATCCACTCGTACGTCCATCGTCCTTTGGTCGTACTTTCCCACTCCTGTTGCCATTCTGCCAGCACAACTGCTCGAAGTGTCTTCTTATATTTACTCATATTAATGGCCCTTCCTTGCCACATAACATGCCCTTCCTTCTTCAGTTTATAACTGGCCCATCTCGCCTCAATCTTCAGATCAACCGGCGGTAGCCCCGCCACCACTAAGGCCGCAGCCGTGGAGATCGTACTGTACCCTTTGATGAGTCGAAGTGCAATTGTGCGCTGCCCCGCACGCAGGCGTCATCTAGCCATCTTGTCCGACCACCCCCCTAAAGCATAACAGACGATAGGTAGAAACACCCTTTTGTATACAAATTCAAGCATTCTGCGCACGTCTAGGTTCCATATCCCTCGCACATAAGCCATAACCTCCTTCATACACTGGATGGCTTTACTCAACATCTGGGAAGCGTGTGTCCTTATTAGTAGCCCTCTAATGGAGCGTCCTTCCATTCGGACCAAAGGCCCATGCTCCAAGTCCATATATCCCTTTAATAACATTAATACAGTCTTGTCCTGAGACAGTTGCATCTTGCTATTCACACAACAGGTCTTTATCTTATCAATCACTCTTCGTGACGATCCTGAAACTAAAGCCACTCCATCATCGGCATAAGCTATCATCACCGCATCTCGGTTTATTTCACAAACCAGTGGGTTGAAGATACCTTCCAGAGTTGTGGTCCCAGTACTGATCCTTGAGGGCAGCCTCTATTTACTCGCTTATAAACTTGCCTCCCTCCAATCGTTGAGGTAGCTCTGTAGAAGGCGCAGACAACTTTTCCCAATCTGCCCCTCCATGAGGCAGCGGAATATGTCTGGCCACCAGACTCGATCAAAGGCCCCAGTTATATCCATAAACAATACAACGACGTACCGACCCTGACTTATTTCAACTACACTCCTGACCTGGTTCACAGCATCTTCCGTAGATTTACCTCTCATGAACCCAAACTGACATGGATGGATATCACGATAAAAGTGATCCTCCACCTCTTCTACCATCAACCTTTCCTACAACTTGCCTAGGACTGGCAAGGACAGCGCCTGTCCTTGTCAGGGGCTTTTAATAAAGTCCTTATTCGTCCCTTTTTCCATTGATTGGGAAAGACACCATAATCCCTACAAGCTTGGTACATATACTTTAGCACCGGCATCATGACATCAAGTCCAGCCACTATCATTTCATTACAAATCCGACCCCATCCCTTTCTTTTCTTCATCTTCGCAACAGCATTGGGAATCTTTGTCTTGGTGATCCTAATTCTAGCTTCTCTAGCTGGTACATATTCCTTTACCCTTTCCCGAACTGCCTTCTGCATTCATTATCTGGATCATCGTCAACAATAAGAGTATTTAACAATCGCATAGCGGTTATTACCTTCCTCACCTATCTCCATCAAAACCTCTTCTGGTCTCAACTTCTGTCTTGCCAACTTATATATCACGTTCCAGGGCCCAGTCCCAGCTTCAGTCTCCACAAACTTCTTCCAGCTATCTTCCTCATAGCATTTAAGGGCCCTCTTATATACTCTTCTAGCAACGTTCCAATGGTCCTTCTTCACTTGTCTTGTTGCCTCGTTATGCTCCTGTTGGAACTGTCTTCGGGCCTTCATACATACTCTCTTCATAGCTCCTAATTCCTGTGACCACCACACCACAGGCCTTGCCTTAGCTCTCCGCGAGGGATAGCACAACACGCAGCCTTCAAGATTCATTGTTCCACTTTATCTACAAGCCTGATGGTGGACATTTCGTCCTGAACCGGTAGGCTTAAGATCCCGTCCTTCGATGCCTTTTGTCCATCCCTGAATTTGGTCCAATCAGCAAAATGGATCCGGAATCTCAAATCTCCACGCCAAGGATGTTGCATATACCGAGACCTCGTACCGTACCTAAACGGTTCCATGGTGAAGCTAATAGCTCTATGAGAACTACTAGTCCAACTGGCGTGGACTCGCCAGTTCGAGGCGTACTCAGCAAGTGATGCCGAGGCAGCGGTTACATCAATGTATGTCTCAGTCTGATCTCTTGCGTAAGTACCCATCTGGTTAGCGTCATTTATCACCTCCATGTTTAGTTCTTCTAATACTGACTCTAGGAGTTCTCCATCTTGATCAGTAATAGTACCACCCCATCTGGGATTCTTCACATTTGGATCCATTTCCACCAAAATTCTTCCTCCATTCAGTACTCTTCTGATTCTTCATAATCGCACAAGATATGGCTCAATCGGGTGACTGTATTGACAATACATACACACGAGGTAAAAGTTCTCCAATACTCCAGAAATCACCTCCACCACCACACAGTGAGTATCCGAAAGCGTTGACACTTTCATTACCCCAACTGTCGGATCCAAAACTACCACAGCTGTCCAGGGCCTCTCTACTGTCACTCCCGCAACAATCCTACTTCGTAATCCAAAACCAGGTAACATGCCCTTCCAGTTCACATACGGCTCTTGGATAGCTAATATCGCTATACCCTGCCGCAAGGCCACCATCCATCCTGATCTCTTCGGTCACTAATCTGCTTCTATCCGCATTTATCTGACAGATTTTAAGGCTCCTTGCCATAATCTGTCGTAGCCTTCTGCCTACGCTTCCACTGCTGTACCATCGGGCACCCATCCCATGCCACAGAGTGGCCAGAGTCTTTGATACCTGCTTTCGCACATAATAAACCTCAACCCATCCCCTCCACAAGATAAAATCTTTAGAGTAGCCACTTTAGTTCACAAAGAACTTAAAAGAATATTGAAAAATTTTGTTAAGGAAGTACAATGTTTTTAGAACCATGGTTATATTTGTAGTGGCTAGTATCAATCTTTTCACCACAGCACAAAAATCGTTCAGCTAAACCATGTTGTAGTTCATATCACACTTTGAATCAACTAAGCCAACTCACAATAGACTTAAAATTTATGAGCCAATCTTAGCCAATTTCCAATAGAAATATTTGCCAACAGTAATAAGAAAATAACAAATATATGTAGGTGAACATACTTTTTCCAGATTTTCTTCATTTAGAGGAGAATTTTTCCTTGTAGTTACATTTCTTGGTGGCAAACGTTTTGAGGAACTGGTAACCTACAATAAAAACAATTAATAATAGGAGCTCTGACTGCTAAATGAGTAAAGTCAAATCACAAACCCCAGTCTTTGAAAATTTCCCAGCCAATTGCAATCGGAACTGATCCAACCGAGGTCAAATTTCTGCCAAATCATGGTATTAGCTGGTAGGACAGGGTTCAGCACTGTTAACATATTTCCCTTCTAAATGGTGGTCATTAATCGTTTAAAGTGCAGTAAAGGAACAATAGGATAACAATAAAACAAATTTCTTGTCAATTGTAAGATAATATTTGTTATGGCTATGGTGATCATGTAAACTATGTGGGATACTTGTAAATGGTGATTAATTGGTCTGGAGAGTTCATACGTGTTCATAAACATTCTCAATTTGAATATTCCTGTGAGGGGAAATGGTGAATGATTATTAGTATCACTACATATTATTAATACATTTTGAAACTTCAATAGAATGTATAGTAACCAATCCTATTCCCTTGCAATAAGATATAAAGGTCATGGGGCATTTAAATCAAGGCATGTCTTTAATTGATAAAATAAAAAACATCTACTTCGTCTGTTACTGTGCTTTATTTCGTAGATGTGAAAGTTTTATAAAAGATGTATATTTAAAAAAATTTATAGTAAAATGAAAAAAAATATATATATATATATTAATTGATAACAATAAATGATTCAATATAGAATTGACAATACCTGACTGAAAAAATAAATAAAAATTTCAAATAATGAGAATTGACATTGATTTGGTATGGAAAACAATAAATCCTTCTGTTTGAGTCCTTTCTCATTCCTGTTTTGTAGGACCGCACTGAGAAGTGGACATCTCTCTATAAGCACAAGAGTAAGGTGGTAGCAGTCAAAATCTGCTAAGGATATTTGGAAAGACACAACCAAAACCAATTTTAATAAGTAAGAAATATCGGCAATCATCCCTGAAATCTAAATATAATAAATTTAAGTTTATTTGATTTTTTTTTTATTAGTAATTAAACAAAACACTCACTGAATAATGTAGAGCTCAATTGTTTAATGAACGAGTCACGGCAACCAAATATTCGAAAGTTATTTTGATTATATGAATAAAAACAATGGAGAATAGAGTAGTTGAGAATTGAAACTAAAAGAAAATGGAAATAAACGTCCCTTTGAGTGAAGGGCTCACTGAAATGGTTGAGTCTGGTAATGGTAGTGATAGTTCGAGGGAATTAAAAATGATACCTTTTATAGAACAACATATTTGATAACATGATGAACAAAATATTTTATGAATATAGTAATGATTTAAAAAGTAAAATAAACAAAAAATTTAAAAAAATGTATAGAAGATTCAATAAAATGGATGAATATACAAATTTATGTATAAAGAATTGTTGACAAATTTGTAAAAATGAAATAGGACTACATTATGCAGATATATTGTTAACAATCTTAGGTCATAATTTAAATAGATCAATAACTACCAGCAACATTTTTGAACAGTATGAGGCTGTATAAAAAAAATACTTACATTTTTTGTATTACCTATCTTTTGTTCTTTGTTAACAACAGCTTTAGAAGGAGAATTTATAGATTTTTGTTTCAAATCGACGTTCCCTTGCGGTAACTTGGAAGAAGATGGTTTAATGTTTACCTGAATAATAAAAAAACTATCTTTCAAAAAATAGTTTTGAAACCGTTAAAAGAGAAAATAAAAACCAATTTATTAATCAAAATATTGAACTTGGGGAACAATTTGGATAATGCACAGAAGAGGTTTTTCCAAACGAACGACGATATCCTCTATATTGTTGAGCAGTACATAAAAATATTTGTATAATTGGATAGCCCCTAGAAAGGTAATATGAGCTCAACTGTCCAATCTGTCATAAACACTGGTACTATTATTATCAGCACATTTCGAGGTGGTTTAGGGTGGTTCATTAAATTTTCAGATCGATTGAATCAGTTTTACAACTAGTAGAACATGAAAACAAAAACACAATTTCTCTGTACCAGTCTGAAAGTATTGCAAGCTAACAATTTGTAGCTACTAGTGCTAATACAATCATTTCTTATGATTATAATTCATTAGAGAGAGAACTTACGGTAATTTTACTCGGTTGCTTGTTCTTGTCGTTAGTCAATGCGGCAATCCTCTGATTTACAACTTTTTGCTTCTTAGGTTCATTTGGTTTTGCCTTGAATACGAACTGCAAATAACAGATATATAACACTTAAATTTTCAACATATATTAAAAGACAAATTACCATTTATGGCTACTCTTTACCCTTTTTTTAGCTTGCCTCAAATAACCTTTGAAAAATCGACAAAGCGACAATCCTTCAAAGGATTCATTTATCCATTATTTATTTTTGGCTAATAATTATAAAACTAGTGGGATTACAGACCACAACTATTAGTTATTAACAAAGAGTTGGTATATACTAAATATTTGATAACTAAAATACGGTAAAAAGCAGACAAGCTCTCGGTAAATTTAAATTGACTAGTCTTTGGAGTCTCCTTTAAAATATTGTCACTGGCAATTTTGTAGGGGCTATAAGAGTCCAACTAAAATATTAGATATTGACTAGTCTGGCAACCAGTTCAATAGAGGTGACTTTGTATTCGTTCTGTATTGGTTTAAAAAAAAAATTATCACATTTTATAAAGTTCTTATAAGTTTCAAGAGAAATAATACACATTTTATTGTAATTGTATGTTTATTCTCTAAATATAATGTATTTTTTTTTGTTTTTAAAGCAAATATTACAAAACATAATTTGTCAGCTGTTAAAAAAAGGGGATTGAACACCAAGAGGTATTTTTTTTTTTTTAACTTTATACAGACAAAGATCCTATGAATGATACTTAAATACATCATTAAGTAAATGTAAGAATAATAATACAGGTTCCGAGCAGTTCGAAGTACAGTTGACTAGTTTTTTACTCGGGACAAATAATGGAGAAGTGTGAACGGAGTGTGGATCCACGGAAGAAACTGGGTGAAATCATGCTGAGGACTAATATTTAAGTTTAAGCTTTCATCAAAGACTCGGTTGTACTTGGAGAGAATAGAGATGAATTTGTGAAGACTGTTGATTCATTTAACAAGGAAGGAGACAGAGAGAGTGAAATTCACGATTAATGCAGCAAAGAAGCAAGAACCTAATTAATAACAAGCAATAGAAAACATTAGAAATTGAAGCGGGAAGTAATTCACACCAAAAGATGAATTCTATCAACCTCATTGGCATCCATGTTTCCTGTAGCAATGAATTTATAAGTGAAATTGATCAAAGGGTTATGAGTGCCAACAGATTTTTCTCTCTTCTGCCTGTTCAGATCTGATATGCTCTCTCAGATTGTTGAAGCCAGTGGTGTGAACCATGAACCATACTTGTAAAACAGGCTACATCTGAAAACCGAGTAAAAGAAAAACAAGTATTGAGAAAGATTATAGGGTCGACATGAGATAAGCAAAGCAGAATACAACAATAACGATAGTTGCAGAAAGTCAATCGAGAAGATTGAGAGAAGCCGGACACATGATGAGAATTGATGGAGGGACAAATATGTGAAGTGTCCGCCACAGGCCGAAGGATAGGACATCTTACACTACGATGGAAGTGCCTCATCCAGAGAGACACTATAACCCGACCAAGTAGTCAACTGGCAAGCTATTGCCCAAGACAGAGACAGGTGGAGAGAACTGGAGAAGGTGCTCCTAGATCTTCTAGGTATGAAACCAACGAAGTAGGTATACAACATACCCAAGTAATGAATATAATCTAATACATGATATACATGATCAATACCATAAATGGTGTTTGAATTAGTGTAAATTCTACACTGTATGAGGGAAAATATGCTTCAAAGGTGACACAACTGAAATAATTTAAATATTACATACATAGAACGGAGGGATGTTATCATAATCAAGATTATACTCTAGTCTTTATCACTTAAATATCGCTAGATTGATACAGACGATTTTATAAAAATGTAAAGACTGCGTAAAATGTATCATAAGTGAGTGAAGGGTTCTCAGTTAGAGCAATTTTTTTGTAATAGATTTAAATTCCTAATAAGAATTTGTTTTATTAATAATTGCACCTAACCAATAATTTTCTTCTTCTTTTTATTCAGATTATAGAAGGGGTTGGATTAGCAAACAAGCGAGCTCTGTATTAGTAAACACAAATAATCAAAAGCCATTATATTTATGTTTCTTTTAAACAAAAACCTACTTGGTTCTGCAAAGCGGTTCTTGCTCTAGTAGCACGAGGTAGTGACATAACAGGCATCTTCACTTCACGTTTTGTTCGAAAGGGAGTTCCTCCTATAAAGTAATAAATTTATTAGTCTCTCATTCATTTCAGCACAGCCAAAAAATAATTGACAAATCGGTATAAATAGTGTAGTGATATTGTGGTTATATAATAAATTACATTTCAATAGAAATCATCATATTACATATTAAAAGGAGAAAGAGAGAGGGATGGAGGTAGAAGCATAGTCCGGCTCTGCTGTTCGGTGCACCACGTTTTAATCATCTCATTGAAGGGACTCCAACAATTTCAAAATGAGATACTCAGAAAGTGGTACAACATACTAGATTCCAGCAGTGGAGAAACAGTGAGCCCCACAAAGATTTTGAGCTGCTTACAGTGGATGAATTCATTCACCATAGACGCACCCCATTGATGGCAGAAGGCAGTAGAGGCAGGAACGCTCTATTTTTAAGTTAGTAAGTAGATTAGATTTAATATAGTTTCGAAGCCCTTTATGTAATCCGAAGGTGAGCCCCATCACCTGGTCCCGTTTTCATTTATATGAATTTTAACATTAATCAGAATATAGTATTTGTTTCAGAAACTGCTTAAAATGCATATATGCAGTAAAAGGAGCCACCCACACCTCAATTGTATTTTATATTTAAAAAAATAATAATCTAGGGGTTAAGAAAAAAACAAAAGAGGTAGAGGGAAAGAGAGAGAGTGAGAAAAAGGGATGGAGGAGAGAGAGATTAGTGTTAGGGAAATAACAGTGATTCCATGAAAGATAATGATTTTCCTTTCTTTATTGCTTTTTATTCTTAAGTGTTTTTTGTGCTACTGCTCAAATCCATAGCCGTCTGCCTAAATACTTCAAATCATTAGATGCCACTAGTTCCCTCACTTGAAGGAGAGGTAGGTGGGAGATCGTTGGTGTGGAATGTTAAATATTCCAGTTTAGTTTTGCTGTCTTCCAAGCTTCTTAAGCAGGACACCTCAAATAGCTTCTGCATCATAAATAAGGCAGCTTCTTTAACATTAAGTATGATCACTTGACCATCAGCAAACAGCAAGTTATACCATCGACTGTCATTATTCTTATGTGTAATGTCCTAACGAAATACGTGGTGGCAGTTCGTTAAATTAGAAATCATAAAAAGAAGAAATAGTGAGAAATAACCTTGTATTTAGAATTTAGACCAAACAAACATATCTTTTGCTTTGTAATACAAAAATAATAATTCATATCACCTTATAGTGGAGGGAGTTTGGGGACAGGCTAAAGGAACGTTGGACTGGGCGTATTTTTATGGACTGACTTGTATGGACTTAGGCGGAGTGATGATCCCAAAGCTACTATAAACCGTAATAAGGCTACACCCAGGAGAACTCGCATTATAAGATATAAGAAAATCATTGGTAATTTGGAGGCGGGAGATAGGGCTTCCATTTAGCTGTGTTTACATGATTATCGCCCTCAGACATCATAAAAGAGAATTGTTGTGGATAAGGTCCATACCATAGGATATTCACTCATAGCGAGTGATTGTAAGTACAGCAATTTGATTTTTTATTTGTTCGCTAAATTTATATTACAGCTTTTTGTTGATTTTAGGTAAATGAGTCATATACGTTCCTCAATACCAAATCTCCCATGAGAGAATGTGCGCCAAAATAAAATAGGTGGGCCTGAAGATGAGTGGAAAAGAAAGTGTGTGAGAGAGAATGTTTCTGTCCAGAAGGAAAATCAAAAAAATGAGGAAAGAGTGCAGAAAATGCAACCTCTTTTCCCCTCATACACCGATTATACATGCCCGAAATGAGTTGACGCTTCATCACTTTTATTATATGTGTCTGAAATTTATTGATGATTTTTTTTTTTCACTATTATATTATCACTATTTTAATGTGGAATGTTTATTTAATTATATGATACCTTACTAAAATGAATCTGACCTATGATTTTGTTAAACTTTTATTTATTCCTTTATCTTTTAAAAATAATATAATAAATTTATTCAGCATATAAAAGTTCTATCTGACGAAAAAAAAGAAAATATTTGAGATGAAAGAAAATCTTACGCGAGAGGAGTTCTTATGTCTCACTTTCTTTAGTAAGTTCTCCAGAAAACTCGCACAATTTTCTGTAACAATTCGTCACGTTCCAGCCCCAGAGTGTTTTTTTGATCCAAACCCTCAAGTTCCAAATTATATGTTCATATATTAACAAATTTACGAGTAATGGTTTTATGTATACGTATAAATAAGAGTAAATAAGAGGTACATGTTAATATGAGGAAAAACGAGGGCCCTCACAACAAATATCTTTGACTATCTCCAAACTCAAGACATCTCTACTCAAGCAATTTTAACAACTGACAACTTCTTTTAAGCCACTCTATCTAAAAACAACTACAATCTCACCATCCCAGCTGATCCGCAACGGCCATTCCCCCCTCCTGTTACATTCACTACTTTAAATTTAAACTTTTTATAAGTTATTTTTCTTCTACCAAATTATGCCTTAAAAATAACATTACAGTACGCAAACTGCAAGCTTTTTAATTTAATTTTAAAATGCATATATAATAAATAAAGATGGTTTAGATGCTTATGCTTATTGATTATTAACAACTTTACATCAATAATCGCTATTTCCCCCCTTACAGATTCACATTTGATCACGTCTCTCTTGCCCGTGTCCCAAACCTTTGAATATAGCCATCAGTCAAACCTTTTCAAATCTCATCTTTTCCAGTTTATTTTTCCTCTCAACCCACTGTTGGACATTCCTCACTAGTTTGAGAGCTGTTGCAATTTATTAACTATAAAATTTTTATTTTTCTACATAATTACTTCAAAGAGTTTTTATTTTAATTTCAATTCATGATAATTTCACAAATTTGGATCGATTTATGTAAATATAACAAATTTGAATCGATCACCTAATCAGCCAGACTGTGCCCATTATTTGTAAACATTGTTGTTATTCTTAGAGTCTAAGAATCTCATGTTTCATTTCATTTTAATAAGGTTATTATAACCAAGGTTTGTTATTAAATTCAATTTAAAATAAATTTGCGCATTCTTAACAAGAAAAAATATATAATATAGTTAGAAGATATACCTGTGTGCCTCGTAAGCACTAAGTTGTAAAACGGAGCTTTTTTTACTTTTTTTTCTTCTTCCATCCTTTTTACTTTTTCTTCTTTATATATTTTAAGACGTAATAATGTTTCTTCTTGCTCTGTCCTCTTCTTGCTCTTTTGGACTAAAACAGTTATATTTGTATGTTCAAAAAATCAAGATAAATGAAGTTTAAAATTAATAAAATCATTAACAATTAGAATATCGGTAAAAATAAAACATTGTAAATTATATGGATGGAAACTTAAATGTCAATTATCAGGAGGGCTACTCCATATCCAATAAAAATTTTAATATTTTGTTTAACTCTTGAATCAACATAATTAACAATTTATACATGTAAGAAATTCATATTTTCGATGCTTTTTCTCTAAATTTTAGGAATGAGTGCACTTTTAAATTTTAATAAATTAAAAATAAACCTATATAGTAATTAACTTACTTATATATTTATTTTTTTAAAACCTTATTGATAGGGACCCGCAGATCTCTACTGTAAGAAGAAATCAAATAGATAAACTGATGGTTTTCTATTTTTTTTACAGAGGGGTATCATGCCCTTATAATGGTCTATTAACCTACAGAGGGCTGGATTTGAACCCAGGACATCCTGATATCGGTACATGTATATGTTAATAATTGTACATGTAATAAAAACCTAATAAACTCAAAGTAAATTGTTACATTGTTGTCCATTGAAAGATTGTCCCTTTGGTTCTGGATTTTACAGAGGCTGTACGAGAACCAGCTAAAGAGATTTTATATCTAGAAGGGTAACAGTTTCATACGGATGGCTCAGTTGAAATAACGCCTGAAGATCAATAGGTCCTTGGGTTCAAATTCCCGCCCTGTTGCTATGAGTTTTCTTTGTATAATAATTATAAAACATACAACTACAAGTTGGGATTTCATAATAAAACAAAGTTATTAAGGGTCATTCCATGCCAAATCAACCAATGGTCTGGAACATTTGAAGTCTCAGAAATCAAAGATTTTGTTCTTGCTATTTAGTACTATCAGTTTTATAATTTAATTAAAAAACAAAACAAAAATCAACTGTTTTTTGACACTTTTGAAAAATTCAAAAGCTTACAGCTCCCCAACTTTTTGCCCTAGAAAACTCAAAATAGTGCCATTCTTTACAGAATTTCAAGGGGTTTTTATATTTGATAAGTTAGTTGAGTTTACCAAACCAATCTTAAAATGTTTCAAAAGTTTTTTTTAAATCACAAAATCGAAATTTAGAATAAAAAAAATCATTATATGGACCAAATTTCATTTTGTCACTTTTAGTTTTTCACATTAAAGGTTCCAAGAACTGGCTGCAGCGAACTAAAGAAACAGACAGGGCTTCAGTGTGAATTCAATTTCGAAACATTTCACAGGGAAAAACACACATCTCGTGTCATCATTTCATTAATTAAAAAAAGTTGACTAAAATATTTCATTTATTACTTAGTGTGGGTTTCAATCCAAAACTCCTCTGTAATGTTTTCACAGGCAGTTTAAAATATTGTACTTATGGACAAAGACTTAAATTATCTATATTAAGAATAAGTGCAGGTCATACCTTCAGGAATATATTCTACCTGTCTGTGCAGGTTTAGGGTATCTTCTCTGTTGCATTTCCTTTTATCTTTTAGTCTCTTGGAGGCTCTGGTCCTAATGTCATTTAAATCTCTCACTTTGCTAACTTTATCAGTGTACACCTTTCGGAAATCGGTGGTTGCCATCGTTTTGTAAGGAGAATAATATAATAACAAATAAAATTTTAAGTATCATACATAATCTCACATAACCGCCATTACATAACTGTAACGGGCAACTTTTAAATCGACAGTGTTGCCGGGACTGTTGTTATGGAAGGTTATTTCATTAGAATCATAATGTCAAAACTTCTTACCTTGTAGATAAAATTAGGTTTTTAAAGAAACATTTCAAAAGAGAAATTTTTAAAAGATTTTGAACAGTGGCATCTTTCGATGCGATAACTCTACTTTGCAGTCTCTTTGTAATTATTTAAATAATATTTACTGGTGTATAAAAACAGTCGAAATTAGAATGCAAGAATATAATACATAATATGTGTAGGCCTAATTGTCTTGAATAACTGTTATTGCATCATAAACATTACTAAGTATTAATAATAAGTATATTAATGGTTTTCCAACCCCCCCCCCAAAAAAAAATATACGCGTATACATGGTCTTACCTTAATAGCAGAAAGGTGGATTAATGCTTAGCCTAAGAACATGCAGCAATTTTCGTTCTTTAAGTTTGCAAATTTGGCACATGGGATGGATTCACTAAAGATCAATTGAATTTAACAGGAAATTATAAGTTAGATTTAAAGAAACTGTAGAGGAATACCTCTTTTGATGGTTTAGCAATTTATCACCCTTTGCAAAGAAGGAAATATCCAGCCAGGCAAGGTAGGTGGATTAAGAATATAACGAAGACCTGGGAGGAAAGCATACAACAACAATTAACACAAACATTTAACATTTGAGAACTGGACTAGAGGACAAAAACTATATATAGTTCAGGGTTTAGATACATAAATTAGGATCGATAGAAGGAATTGTCACACCAGGTGATAGAAGAGGAGCAGATGGATAAATAAATGAAGTTAGATTATTATGAGTATTTTTACATTTATAATAATGTTTTCCTTTTCTCATTTAAGGATCCCCAGATAGGCAAGAAGAATAACTTTCTTAGAGTAGCGTGAAACTCTCAAGTGCCATTTTATTCATAAGCATAATCACTCCATTTTTATCATAAAACTACTTACTAGGTCTGATTAGACCTATACCAATGAAGTTGAACATAACCTCAACTATATCAATCTTTATGAAATCCCCTGAACCTCCGGCACAAATTTAACATCAAAAACCCCAGCTCATATAGAAGGTAGATGTTTCAATGACATGCTCCTCAAGAGGATTTAAGAGAACGGGGAGAAAAAGTAATGACGATTTTTTTTTTTTTTTTCTCCCTAAACCCCTTTTAATTTTCATACAATGTGTAAAAATATGTACAAAATAATTGACAATTTTGCTCCTCATTCTGCTATGCGCAGATGCAGTTGAAAGAGGTAGGGTTACTTAACAATACAGGTTGTGGTTAAAAATACAATGAAGTGAATACAAATCTAGGTGATGGGGCTCACCTTCAGTTTAAAAATGGGAGAAAAAACTTACAAACTAAAAAACTATACCTAGAACCTAAGACTAAAGCGTTCAAGCCACGACATCGTCCTGCCATTGATGGGGGAACGGAGCGGGGGTTATCGTGTTAAACACTGGGTTTGTCAAGTATTGCAGTGAGTCAAAAATTTGATATGTCTACGTTGGATGAATTCATCCACCCTAGGCAGCTCAAAGATATCGTGAAGCTCACTGTTGCTCCGCAGCTCGAACGAAGTACCTCTGACCACTTTCATTAGTATACCGTTTTGGAATTGTTGGAGTTTCTTAGCTGTCGTATACGTCAGATAACGAAAAAGCAGTGCACCATACAACAGAGTAAGCCTAAGTATGCTCTTGTAAATCAGTAGCTTGAGACGCAGTGATAGATTGGGGGAAGTCAATAAGTGCGTAAGCCGGTAAGACTTCATGCGTGTTTGCTTCAACTTCTTCGTAAAATGGTTACTGAAATGGCGGTGTCTGTCCATTTAAATTCCCAGATATACTAGGTTGTTGGCTGGTGAATTTTCCTCCGTTCCTACTATGTAACTAGTAGGGAGCGGGCTTTTTCCCTTTTGAAAAGAGAAAATTACACAGTCAGTCTTACCCGCGTTTACAGAGATATTGAGTCTCCTCAATCTCTCACTGATCTGGTTACAGGCTACTTCAGCCTGTCTTAGAGCCACCTTGGCGCTCATGCTGCTACTGTACACCGCTATGTCATCTGCGAAAGCTGTAACTGTGGTATTTTTGTACCGGGCTCTGACAATCTCAGACGTGTATACGTTGAATAGTACAGGGGATAAGACGGCTCCTTGGGGTACTCCACAGGTCAGTGGCACAGCTTCAGAGAAGCTGTCACCCACAACGATCTGTTGTTCAGGAAGCTAACCAGAATTGAATAGAGTTGTTCAGGGCATTCCCGGTCGCAGAGCATTTGACACCGAGTCGAATGCTTGCGTGCAGTCACTCGAAATCATAGCCGTGGCTATGTTCCTATTCATGTTATGGCTAACTTCTGACTGTACCTTCAGAAGGGGATGCTCTGCGCTCATACTGGATTGAAATCCAGTCTGTTCTGGCGGAATGATGCCATTTTCCGAGCAGTAATCTTTGAGATAATTCAATAGAATTTTCTCAAAAATTTTCCCCATCTGTGGTAATAAACTGATCGGGGTGATCATTGCTCTTGGCTGGCTTTAGTAATGGGAACAAGATGGCTTGTTTCCATGTGTCAGGAAAGTACCGTAATCTTATACAAGAGTTGTATAAGTTTGCTAGTTGTACTATCCCTCTCCTCGGCATTTGTTTGTATTCCGTCATGCCCTGGTGCGCGGTTTCCCTGACACCGGCGAAGAATTGCCTTGAGCTGCTTCGGTGATACAAACATGTGGTTCTGTTCAGCATCTACCGGAGGAGGCATGTGGTAGTATCCCATCCTAGCCGTAATGATCGGCCAGTTTTGTTGCTTGTTGCTCAGCAGTCAGAACATTGTCGCCTTCGTGAAGAGGGACAGTGGCTGTCTTGCCTTTTGCAGTCTTCAACAGCTTCCAAAACTTTCTGTGATCTCCGTGAGAGCTATGAAGTTTCTCATGCCACTGCGCTGTTTTCCAGAGTTTCATCAAGCCCCAGATTTGCCTTGTGAGAGAATTCATAACGACCTTGGCTCGCTGATCTCTCGTCCTGTACCATCTATTCTTCCAACTGTTGCGCAAGGTAATAATTTTAAGAATATGGTCTGGAGGTGAGCGTTGACGAGGAAGATTGTACCAATACCGATGGCTGCAGTGGATTTGTGTTTAAGG